>CM053772.1:20060980-20156086 GCA_028658325.1 Potorous gilbertii
CACTCTGGGAGTCTCTGGCTGAGCTGCCTCTGCCTCTGGCCGAGCTGCCTCAGCCTCTGCCGCAGCGGCCGCTTCCCAGGGGGTCCGAGTCCCAGAGATACCCGCTCCCCTCTCAGCCTGTCTCTCTCACTGACCTGTGCGTCTGTGGGTGGAGGGACCTTCTCGGCCGCCGGAGATTCGGGTCCCTGACGCCTGCTGGGCTCTGCTCGCTCCTCTCAATGCCGCGTGGCCGGGGCGGGGGAGGGGAGCGCTCGGCCGGGCAGGGCTCCGCTCCCGTCCGGGGTACTTTTGCGGTCGGTTTTTCAGGGCTCTCTGCAACGGAAATCTCCTTCACTGTGTTGCTGCGCGGCTTCCACTGTTCCAGAATTTGTCAGGAGTTCTTTTTACAGGGAATCTATGGGCTGTGGATTCGGAGCTAGCAAATGTGAGTCTTTCTACTCCACCATCTTGGCTCCGCCCCCCAAAAGTCATCAGTAAACATTTATAAGCATCTATTACGTGCCAGACACTATGGCTAATATTGGGAATACAAAGTGAACTGAAAGACTGTTCCTACCCTCAGGGAGCTTATAGTTTAATGGGGGAGACAGTAATCAAGCAAATATATAGAAAGCAAGCTATATACAGGATAAATAGGAAATAATTAACAGGAGGAAGTCATTGAAATTAAGAGGGGTTTGAAAAAGCTTCTTGCAGAAGGTGAGATTTTAGTTTGAACTTAGAAAAAGTCAGGGAGGTCAGTAGTTGGAGTGGAGTAGACAAATGAATTAAATATTTACAGAATTCTTAAAGTACAGTTTTTTGCCATTGTAAGGTATTTTCTCATGTCTTCATATTATTCACATTTTACATACCTAATTTTATTGTGCAATTAGAAAATGTACCTTTAAAATAGAGGTGGATAGAGAAAGCTAACCTTAGAATCAAGAAGACTTGTGTTTTCATCTCGTTTCTGAAACATTCTGTCTCTGTGACCCTGGACAAATTGCTGAAGCCCTTGGGGGCCCCTGGATGAGACATGGAACCTTTGAGTGTCTCACACAACTCTCAGAAACTATGATCTGTTGCACATGTGATGATCTCCATTTGTGGAGGGGTTTTCCTAGACCAGTGAAATCATAGGCCCAAATTCCACAAATTCACAAGGCCATGAAATTCAAGCCTTCTGCTAGACTCTGCCTAGAGTGTGCTCTCTGCTAGGAATATGAGACATAAACTAATTAAATACAAGATAATTTGATTAAGAAGAGAGCACCAAGGGGGCGGAGCCAAGATGGTGAAGTAGAAAGACGCATATACTCTAGCGCTTTCCCCACAGCCCACAAAATACCTGTAAAAAGTGACTCAACAAATTCTAGAGCAGCAGAAGCCACAGAACAACAGAGTGAAATAGGTTTCCAGCCAAAAATAACCTGGAAGGAAGACATAAAAGGTCTATCTCACCAGACACTGAGTGGAGCAGAGCACAGCCCTGGTCACATGGCACTGGAAAGAACAGGACCTGAACAGACTTCTGGGGCAGAATTCCCATCAAGGAGAGTCCCAGATCCCCCAACCCACAAGCCACAAAGAAATCTCCAAAGGTCAGTGTGAGAGGGCTTTCCCAGCTAGGAGAGGGGGGAACAGGGTTCCCCTGGCACTGGCCCCAGGTGGCAGCCATGCCACAGCAGCCTGGGCCTTTTGCCCAGGCAGCTCAGCTTAAAGCCTCTGGCAGAATTGAGCAGCTGATCTGAACCTCAGCCTTGAGCACAGTACTGGGGAGAGGAGGAGCACCAGGACCCTCCTCTTGACAAAGGATTCAGAAGTCGAGTAATTGGCTGGGAAAATGCCCAAAAAAGGAAAAAAAAATAAGACCATAGAAGGTTACTTTCTTGGTGAACAGGTTTCTCCTTCCATCCTTCCATATGAGGAAGAACAAGGCATACTGTCAGAGGAAGTCAAGGCCTCTGCCTCCAGTATCTCCAAAATGAATATGAAATGGACTGAGGCCATAGAAGAGCTTGAAAAGCGTGTCGGAAACGTGCTAAAAGAGAACCAAAGAAATGCTGAGGAAAATAACACCTTTAAAAAGAGGCTAATTTCTTTCTCAGTGGTAGCCGGCAGCACTTGTAGGCTACTTTGGACGTACCCCTGGATTTGCCTCCTCCTTTCCTCCAGCTCTAAATTCTTAGACTAGGACAGTGCGCAGCCTCAGATTAAACAAAAATGGAAGAAGAAATTGCTGCTCTTGTCATTGACAATGGTTCTGGCATGTGCAAAGCTGGCCTTGCTGGGGATGATGTTCTTCGGGCTGTGTTGCCCCTCCATTGCTGGATGCCCAAGACACCAGGGTGTCATGGTAGGAATGGGGCAGAAGGATAGTTATGGTGGTGATGAGGTTCAGAGCAAGAGAGATATCTTAACTCTGAAATACCCCCTTGAACATGGCATTGTTACCAACTGGGATGACATGGAGAAAATCTGGCATCATACCTTATACAATGAGCTTCGTGTAGCTCCTGAGGAACACCCTATTCTGTGTACAGAAGCTCCCTTAAACTCTAAGGCCAACAGAGAGAAGATGACACAGATCATGTTTGAGACCTTCAACACCCCAGCCATGTATGTTGCTATTCAGCCTGTGCTGTCTCCGTATGCCTCTGGTCATACCATTATATTGTTATGGACTTTGGTGATGGTGTCACCCACGCTGTGCTCATCTATGAGGGTTATACCCTTCCCCATGCCATCCTTCTTCTGGATTTGGCTGGCCATGACCTGATACACTACCTCATGAAGATACTGACAGAAAGAGGATACAGCTTCCCTACCACAACTGAAAGGGAAATTGTTCATGACATCAAGGAGAAGCTGTGCTATGTTGCCCTGGACTTCGAGCAGGAGATGGCCACTGCTGCTTCCTCCTCTTCACTGGAGAAGAGCTATGAGCTTCCTGATGGCCAGGTGATCATCACTGGCAATGAGAGGTTCAGGTGTTCAGAGGCCCTCTTCCAGCCATCCTTCCTGGGTATGGAATCCTGTGACATTTATGAGACTACTTTCAATTCTATCATAAAGTGTGATGTTGATATCCGAGAGGATCTGTATGCCAGCACAGTATTGTCTGGTGGTACTACCATGTACCCTGGTATTGCTGACAGAATGCAGAAAGAAATCACAGCCCTGGCACCTAGCACAATGAAAATTAAGATCATTTCTCCCCCTGAATGTAGGTATTCCATCTGGATTGGTGGCTTAATTCTGGCATCTCTCTCCACCTTCCAGCAGATGTGGATCAGCAAGCAGGAATATGATGAAACTGGCCCATCCATTGTCCATTGCAGATACTTCTAACCGCATGAGTATTCACAAAGTGAAAATTTGCCCTAGCAAATATACACCTCATGTTAGCCTCATGAAACTGGAATAAGACTTCTTTGAAAAGAAATTTGTCCTTGGGGAAGTTTGTATCTGATATTAGACAAATATCAGCACTTTTTAGATTGTTGAACTGTTACTGATTTGACCTCATATTCAAGTTAACAGTTGTTCCCTTCATGTACATTTTAGCATACCTTGTACATATCTTTGATCTAAACCCTGATACAGGTCACTTCATTTTGACAGGTAAGGCTAAGAGTTAAGTTAAATAGAGAATTGACCTGATAATACAGCAGTATAGTAACTGCTGGCTGGTTGACATTTGACAGCTGTACAGTTTAGTTCTATAAAGCATCAGATCTGCACAGGGTATCTAAAGGTCAGATTTCCAGCACCTAAAAGAGCTGACTTGCAGAATTTCTCTCCTAAGGTTGGCATGAGTTTATTAAGTGTGTGTGGCATCTTGCCACCATCCTAGCAGGAATCCATATTGAAACCAAGCCTTAGGAACCAGTTTTTTTTTTTTCTTAACCCACTGTTTTCCCCCAATGTCATGGGGCTAAGTTACTCAACCTTGAGTTGCAACAAAGTTTGCATTTACAACCTGTAAATTTGTGCACCTAATTAATTTATATAATATTTTTGTACATTGCCTTAATGTTCTCACATGACTGTAGAATACCAAAATTTGTAAGTCATCCTAAGAGTTGAGAATTGTAATGCCCAACACGTCATTGTGTAAGGAAAAACAGAAGTGCTACAAGTACAAAAAAAAAAAAAACATAAGCTAACTCAATTGGAAAAAGAGGTCCAAAAAGCCATTGAGGAGGAGACTTTAAAAAGCAGAATTAGCCAAATAGTAAAGAAGGCTCAAAAGCTCACTGAACAAAATAATTCTTTAAAAGAGAGAATCCAGTTCAGGGAAGCTAATGACAATGAGAAAAACCAAGCAGTTAGAAAACAAAACCAAAAGTTTGGAAAAATAGAAAATAATGTGAAACATCTCATTGGAAAAACAACTGACCTAGAAAATAGATCCCAGAGAGACAATTTAAAAATTATGGAACTGCCTGAAAGCCATGATCAAAAAAAGAGCCTAGACATCATCTTTCATGAAATTATCAAGGAAAACTGCCCTGATATTCTAGAACCAGAGGGCAAAAGAAATACTGAAAGAATCCACCCATCACCTCCTGAAAGAGACCCCAAAAGAGAAACTCCTAGGAATATTATGGCCAAATTTCAGAGTTCCCAGGTCAAGGAGAAAATATTGCAAGCAGCTAGAAAGAAACAATTCGAGTATTGTGGAAATACGAACAGGATAACACAAGATCTGGCAGCTTCTACATTAAGGGATCACAGGGCTTGGAATAGGGTATTCCAGAAGTCAAAGGAACTGGGATTAAAACCAAGAATCACCTACCCAGCAAAACCAAGTGTAATACTTCAAGGGAATAAATGATCATCTAATGATATAGAGAACTTTCAAGCATTCATGATGAAAAGACCAGAACTGAATAGAAAATTTGACTTTCAAACCCAAGAATCAATAGAAGCATGAAAAGGTAAACAGGAAAGAGAAATCATAAAAGACTTTCTAAAGTTGAACTGTTTACATTCCTCCATGGAAAGATAATATTTGTAACTCTTGAGACTTTTCTCAGTATTTGGGTAGGATTATAAAAATACACACACACACACACACACACACACACACACACAGTACAGATTGAGTTGAGTCAGAAGAGATGATATCCATAAAAAATAAAAATAAAAATTAAGGGGTTAGGGAGGAAAATACTGGGAAGAGAAAGGGAAAAATGGAATGGGGCAGGCTTTAACTCAAAAAAGAGATAAGAAAAAATCTTGTTCAATGGAGGAGAAAAGGAAGAAGGTAAGAGAGAAAAAGTGAAGCTTACCCTCTTCACATATGGTTTAAGGAGGGAATAACATACTCACTAAATTTGGTATGAAAATCTATTTTACACTACAGGAAAGTAGGGGAGGAGGGGACAAGTGGGGTGAGGGGGATGATAGAAGGGAGGGCAAATGGGAGAAGGGAGTAATCAGAAGTAAACACTTTTGGGAAGGGACAAGGTCAAATGAGAGAATAAAAAAGGGGGGGACAGGGTAGGATAGAGGGCAATATAGTTAGTATTATACAACATGATTATTATGGAAGTCTTTTGCAAAACTACACATATGTAGCCTGTATTGAATTGCCTGCCTTCTCAGTGGGGATGGGTGGGGAAGGAGGGAGACAGAGAAGTTGGAATTCAAAGTATTAGAAATGAATGTTGAGAATTGTTATTGTATATAACTGGGAAATAAGAAATACAGGTAATGGGGTATAGAAATCTATCTTGCCCTACAAGAAAAGAGAGAAGATGGGTATGAGGAAAGGGTGGGGTATGATAGAAGGGAGGGTATTGAGAGAAGGGGTAATCAGAAGGCAAGGAGTTATGGGGTGGGGGAGGGGAGGGATGGGGAGAAAAATTGGAACTCAAAATTTTGTGGAAATGAATGTTGAAATCTAAAAATAAATAAATACAATATATAAAAAAAAAAGAATGGCTTAAAGCCATTCCTGAGCCTGAGCCCTGAAGGAAGCTCAAGATTCTGAGAGGTCCTCCTCTTAGGAAGAGAGAAGGAAAGCATTTCTGAGGATTGGGACAACGTTTGTCTCCCCAGCAGGAGATGGAATTGAAGATTCAGGGATCAAAAAGCATAATAACACATGGTGAGTCTTGAAAGTTAGACTGGAGCCAGATTGAGAAACACATGAGCGGCAGGCAGAGAAGCAATCGGGTGTAACTAAAGGTTGTTGAGCAGAGAAGTGACTTGATCACATACCGATTCTTTAGGAAGCTGTGCCAGGCAGCCCTGGAGAAGGTGGATTTGAGGAGGCTAATGCAGCATCCCAGGCAGAGGTATTGAAAGCCTGAACTAGCACTGTGAGAGTGTGAGAGAACAGAAGGAGGCAGATATGGAGGAGAAATGCACAAGGCATGGCAACAGATTAGGGGGTATGAGGGTTGAGAGGGAGAAGAGTGGTCACAGTGCAGACTTGACTGAGTGGAAACTGGTATGTATGAAGGGAGGGGTGGTTCTGGAGAAATGGGGGAAGATAATTTTGCATATGTTTATTCTTCTTTGAATAAAATCATAATATTCCTACCATTCTAAATAGGTCCAGAATTTGAAAAGTCATTCCTTCTTCATCTTTCTTTGTCCAGTGCATATGTGTACAAATAAGGCAACTCAAAAACTTGTGGTGAAATAATTTTGGTTATATAAAAAAAGAATATGCCTTCTAAGAGAAACTGATGTGTAAAAATAATGAAGTTATTTCCTTTACAATAATATAGACAGAAATGTGTTTGATAAAAAGATTCCCCTTACTGCTTTTGAATCTTCCCTTATAAAATCACTGAACTTGGGACAATTATGGCTTTCATTCAGCTCCCTGAGCACAGCTGTATTGAAGAGTTAACTTGTCGGCACTGAACTTTTTCACTTAAGAAACCTTTTTTGGCAATATTCTTTCATTAATGTGATGCCTTTAATTTTATTTTTAAACTCTTTAAAAAGGCACAAGAGAATACTTCAGAATGTTTTTACCCAAAGTGCGATTGCTTGGTCATTGTCTAAACAGCTTTGCCAGCTACAAATTTTTGTTTGAGCTTGGTAGTAAGTATGAGTAATGTTATCAGCTTTAAATTTGGTCATGGAATGTGGACTGCATAGCTGTGGACAGAAAGGCTCGCTCAATTTGAGCCTGGATGGTAACATTTATTTTCTTTGGCAGACAAGCTCATAGACGAGGGGCATCTAACCAAAGTGGTCGAAGAAACGAAGCTTTCGAAAGGTGAGCTTTTTTGTGTTTTAGTTTGACTTCATTTTTGAGAGCTCCTTGAATAGTAAAATTACTGTATGTATTCTGAAGTTCATGACTGTCTTGACCCATTATTGGTTTCAAACAGGTTAGTAAAGTAAGAGGAGCCAATATTCCTGCACCAGTTGACATTAGGATAATCTTTCTTTTGAAGCCTCGGTATTTCTTTTTCCATAAAAAATATGTGTGCATACCTTATTAACTAATTGTCTTAAAAGTAATTTATTATATTTACATCAGTCACGAAAGAAAGGTCTAGAATTTTTTTGATTTGCACTCACTTACTATGAGATTTCATCGGCTTTTGTCCGGTTGTCAGTTTCCTCTTCAGATCAGAGCCTTGATTTTTAGCCCATGACTAGAAAGTCCTTGAGCTCTTTGAGCCCAAATCAAAATGAAATTAACTGTATTATCTACTAACAGAAAGGAAATTGTCATAATTTAAGATTGTGTTTTTAAAGTGCTACTTTATTTTAAAATATGCTGTTGCTGTTTTGGGGGATAAACACCTAAAAGGTGATTTTTATTTCAAATGTGTGGCCTTTTATTTTCTTAACTTTTATAAGCAAGCAATACCATATTTGGGAAAAGAATGCATATGGCCCTCATACCTAGCATCATGCTGGCATACAAGGCTTGGGTTTCAGAATAGTGAACTATTTTTAGCATATATGGTAATTTATTTCCTCTTGATGGGTAATGAGAACAGGTTTTAAAATAGCTTTTACTTCATCTTCTTAAAAGCTATTGAAATTAAGTTTGTTTGAAAGCCTGACACTTTAAAAGGGAAGGACAAACCTTATTAAGTCTTCAGGAAAAAAATCCTGCTGCTTAAAGTTTTGGGGTGACAGTTTCATGGAGTGGCTTGAAGTATGCTTTGGGCTCATTACTGAAAACAGCACAGCTTTAAGAATAAAGGCTTATCAAAAACTTGTAAAAATTCTTACCAGTGTTCAATTTGACTAACATGGTTCAATAGCATGCACAGATGAATCTAATAGAAAGTAAATCTGAAAACCCAAAGTCCAGTGTTAGTGTACTGGAAGCTCATACTGGTGACCTTGTTAAGTCTGATTTTCTTATAGACCTTGAACTTGAATGTTTGTGCTAATCTGCATGTTAGAATTGGCATCTTGGGCATTCCTTTCTAGTTTAAAAGAATTTGAGTGTACATACAAAAGTCAAGCCAAGTCAATGCATTAGGGATACAAAAAAAAAAAGACAAAAACAGTCCCTGCTCCAAAAGGGCCCATAGGCTAATGGGGGAGACAATGTTCTACTGAAAAGTAACCCCCAAATTTCACTTTTTTTTACAAGAAGTTCACCTCTTGCAGAGTGTCAGAAGTTGCTTAATATTCAGAATCCCAAACTGATCACAGGTAAACATGAATGATGTCTGTGCCCACTTGTACTTTGTAGAATCTTTTATTCTCAAGAGTGATGAGTCTCACAGTATTTATAAGGGAATACATAGCCAGGAATTCAAATTGTCTTTGTTCTCACCATGCCCACATGATGGAATATCCAGTGCTATAAGTGTCCCTATTTAGAAGTCAGTTTAATTAAGCACACTTTTATTAACAAGTCACAAAATCTTGGAGCTTATGAGTTATTATTTTTCTTCCCATCCCTGTGATTCTAAGACCCTGGCTTTCACTGTGCACACCCTGTTATTCTGACTTTAAAACCCTTCCCCTACTGGCTACTTCCTTACTCCTGTTGCCTTCAGCCGTCTCACATTTCTATTCCATATTTACCCAGTTCTTTCCACTGTGCACCCTGGGATGGCTCTTCTGTAGCCACAACAAACTTGTTTGCATCCTAAATTTTCTTCTTTTCTACTTCCTTCATCTCCTGGATCTCATTGCAGCTGCCTCCTGATAAGACATCACTGACCATCCTTTCCTGCACTGGCTATAATCATATCCCTTGACTCAGTAGCCATAGGAGGAGAGTCAGTATGCTCCTTGCTCCCCAGTGCTACTATCGCTTGGTAGCCTTTCTTTCTTTGAAGTTCATTCATTCCAGCTTGATAACTCAATCAGTTACCTACTGCCTAGCATGACATTCTCTTTCCTTTCTCAATGAATCCATTGTCTGACTCGCCGTCTTTCTACCCCAACTCCTGTCCTCATATTGGGAGATTTCAGCACAGGTGCTACTTTTCCCTTATGAACACTCAGTCTACTCAGATTTCGTGACCTACATGTTCACTCTTCCCCAACTGCACACAAAGGTGGACAACTCTTGCCATCAGTCACAACGTTCCACTTTCATGTTTGTGAACTCCCAAATCCCATCATTTGACCATATTATTTTTACATTCCATAGTTCCTCTTGCCTTAAAATGCCTCCTTACTGTCCCCTCAGATCTATCCCAGGCCTTCACCCCTGCAGTGCTGTGCACTCCTCCTTTCTTGACTTAAAACCTTGGTGAACCAGTTCCATCCATACTCAGTCCCTTGCCGTCTTCTCCTCCTGCCATTCCTACCTTGCCAGACCCAGTCTTAGGTTACACCCTCCCCAACCCCCCTTCCCACTGGCTGGCTGCCTACACCATTGCCGCATCTTTCTGGGAGTATTCTCTGTGTCAAGTCTCGCTCTGCTCCTGCCCATCCTTCATTCAGCCACCAGAGGTATCTTCCTAAAGCCCACCCCAGATCATATCGCCTTTCTGCTTGGCTAGACTCTAGGGGCTCCCTCTTACCGCCAGATTCAAATAAATGACCCTCGGGTTGGCATTAGAAGCACTTTGTAACTTGCTGCTGTCCCATCTTTCTAGTCTTAGTGAACTCACTTCTCCATATATTCTGTGATGCTCTGACCCCTGCTTCCTCACTGTTCCTCTAACACATCTCCCTCTCTCCTCTCTGTGCCTTTTCACTGGTTGATCCTCCTCACCTCAAGCTGCTGATTTCCCTGGCTTCCTTTGCAGTTTAGGTGCTCCTGGTACTGCCCTAATTATGGTCCCTCTGGGTGTGATTACTTGCCATTATCATTGTCTGTGTCCTGTATATCCTTAGCTGTTTGCATGGTGTCCCTACTTCCACTAAATTACAAGCCCTTTGAGGGAAAAGACCTTATTTTTGTGTTTTGTCTTATCCCCTTTTCCTGGCCCAGTGCCTTTTAGGAAACATTAATCCCAGGACTGACTGAAGGCCATCATATGCCTCCTACAATATCTTCATGTAATAAGTACTTAGAAAGAATTGTTAATTGAGTTGAATTTGGTGACTTAAGCCTTGAAATTCTATTTACCTTAATTGACTTTCCATGCAAATTGACTCTTTTTATTTTCATACATTTTACAGATGCCTTTTGTCTTTGCCTCTCAGTCATTCCGGTCTTACTCATTGATCTTTCATTTGTGGGGGAAAAAAAAGTTAAAAAATGAAACACAAAATAGGCCCCATGATTAACACTGTCCACTCTATCGTTATAGTCCTCCAGTGACGAGGTGTGCTTCATTATTGTTTTTCTCTAAGACTCCGGTTCAGATGCTTTTACTAATCTTTTTATAATATTGTCGTCATTGTATATCTATATATTAGACCTTTGTGACCCTATGCCGCAACACTGTAATCCTTTATATCCAAATAGGATCCTTGATCTAAAAGTATGGGCCAGAGAGTCACTTTTCTTACCTCATTCTTCATTTAAATCCAGAGTAGTTTATGTGCCTGAATTCCCGTAGCCCTCCAGCATCAAATGTCTCTTGTCTTTTGTCATCATTGTCAGTTTGTACAGAATGAGGTGAAGCCTCCCCATTTAATTTATTTTAGTATTAGTGATTTGGAGCGTGTTTTCCTGTGGGTCACTAAGCAGGTATTTAACCCCTTTGTGCCAGGGATACAAATGTGACATAAGTGAAACATCTCTGTTTCCAAGGTTACATACTATTGGAGGAGACAGCATACATTTTTATTAGTATATGCAGAATAAATGCACAATAAGAGGGAGCTCACTCAGAGTTGCGAGGGTCTGGAAAGGCTTGGTGTAGAAGATCAAGCTGTGTTGTAAAGGGAGAGAAGTCGTGGATAAGGCAGAAGACGAAGCAGAGAGATGGGAAGTGGAGGAGCATCCCTCTGAGAGGAAGAAAGAGAAGACCAGTCTGGCCACATCATGTGGTAGAGGAGTAGACAGTAGCATGTAGCGGGACTGAAGAATGAGTTGGGTTCAAAAATCTTATTTTATCCTCATGATACCGCTGTAAAGTAGGTGCTCTTGTTGTGCCCATTAGAGAAATTGAGACTGAGAGAGTGAGAGAGTAAGGAAGACTTATCCAGGGTTGCACCATCAATAAGTATCTGAGGAAGGATTTCAGCTCCAGTCTTCCTGGCTCCAGGTCCACCTAACATTCTAAGAGAAAGAGGTGTCCTATTTGAAACAACAAAATGCATAAAATATCTGGGATTCATTTTGTGCAGCATACTCACTATCTGTGTAGATTAAATGTACAAAAGTTATCCTTAAATAATCCTCTTCAAATGACTGGAGATCTGGTCAGTCGTTTTGCCTAAACCGTGCCATTGTTAATTGAGAGATTTCAGTAAAGACATTATCTCATTCAAAATCTGCCCACCCATGAAGGTAAATCTTTATAAAACAAAGAATTTAAAACAAAATTAATTTCCGGTAACCTTTGCAGAACTGCTCAGCCCTCTGTTAGTGAAGCTTTTATTTTTTTCTCTAAAGGATGTGCACTGGGATTGAAGGCATCTCTGCTTCATAAATGTCTTTCTTTAACTTGACTGAATCAGTCAGAATAGTCCTTGGAAAATTGAAGTTTGGGAATCATTTTTGTTTCCTAATACTTTTAGAACTTTCACTTGAGAAACTCCATAGAACAACCCCCAGCCCAGATAGAGAATTCCTAGTCATGACTTTCACATGACTCAGTTTATACAGTTACTATCTCCTTTTATGAGCTTCTGCTGAGAAAATGAATTACAATGATGCTCTCCTTAAAACTTTTTTTTAAATACTGCTAAGTTATGCAGTTCTAAACCGAGTTGACTTTAAAAGGAAAGTGTTCTGAACTTCAGTTTTCGTTTTTTCCAGTTTGTAAATAAACACATTTTTCAGCCTGCTGGCTTTTGCTTTTGATTTTTTAGAGTCAGGGCTTTTCATCCATGTTGTTCCGCGAATTTGGTTCTTTTGTTGTGGTGGTTTTCTGACTACTTTAGCAAAGTGAATTTTACATGGCATCTCACTTGGCAGGGGTACAACTCTGAGCACAAGTCTCTGTTCTGTGGGCTCCAGCTCTGAGCCACACTAATGTTTAATATTAGCAGTGACATTCCATTTTGGAACAGGGCTGGGAAAGAAGGAGAGCGAGAAGCCTCTACTAATTTAATGAGTTCTATAGATAGCAGAAGACCTGGAGGACTGTTGATATAAAATAAGTTTTCCCTCGGTTTTTCCTTTTTCTCTCCACCTTTTTTTTTCTGGCAGAGAATCAAGTAAAAGAAAAGGAGTCTGATTTGTCAGATACTCTTAGCCCGAGTAAGGAAAAGAGCAGCGACGACACCACAGGTAAGTGTTGATGTAATGTGTGCAAATGTGTTTCTTCATTAAGGACTTTTAAGGTTGCATAATATATGTTGGCGTAATTGAAATTTGTTTCATGTTGAAGCTATAGAGTTCCATGAAAAGTGTCATAATTTATAGAAATAAGTCAGTCCCTATGTAAAATTTTGGGATATTTCCAGCTAGTTGATTTGAACTCTTTAAAAAATAGTAAGTGTATACATATTGCTTATTAGTTATTCTGTCTAGATTATTTATTTTAATAGTGTTAGGTTGGCTTCTGTTGATCTGAATGCTGTTATTAACAGTCATTTTCTTCCACAGACGCCCAAATGGATGACCAAGATCTAAATGAACCTCTTGCTAAAGTCTCTCTACTAAAAGGTAGTTGAATTTTTTTCCCTAGCATTTTAAAATATGGCTTTAGATGATTCACTGTACAAACAAGATATTCAAAGTTTTTGTGTTAGTTTGTGAATATTTGTCAAAACATTATAATAAGGTTAGGTGATATAGTGAGGGCTATGATTGAAAATAGCATCTCAGTTCCATGTCTAGAATTTAGTTTTTAATTGCCAGATGATATACTTGGGAAACAACAGTTAGCTTCATCTCCTTCCAGTGAAAACAGGGAGAAGAGAAAAGCAGTTCAGTCGCTCTGCTTCCTCACAGGCTCGTGCTGATGCTCACGCTCTGCTCTTGTTAGAAATCCCAGACCTTTGGAGCCTCTGTTCCACAAAGCCTTGGGTTTCAGACTCTGTTAGTAGAGGGTAAAACCATGGCTCAACCCCACCTTCTCCCCCACCTCAAACAACAACAACAACCACCACCACAACCAGTACCCACCTCTTTAGGCTCTTAGAACATTTCTCCTCCAGCAAGGTGTCTGAGCCCCTGGGCTTGTCTCTGTTATGGAGGGTTACTACAGTTCTCTGTTTGATTCCTCTAATGTCTGAAAAAAAATGATGTTATATATTGTCTGCTTGTCCTAGAATTAATTGGATACGGCATATAAAGTTTGCTTTTGGGTGGGTTGTTTGAATGTTATTTTAGATAGTATATTCAAAAATTACTTTTTATTTATTTAAGCGTATTGCTGTATTTCACATTCTCCTTAAGGTCCTACTTCTTATATATTTTGGAGAAAGAACTTGGAGTACTTGTCATTAGTTGATCTCTTTCTGTTGCAGTCTCACCTAAGACCTTTTCTTTCTTTTTTTTTTTCCAAAAGAAGAATAAAAATACCTTTTAGTACCTTGAGAGCCAATGGGAGCTAAAGGGTGACTAAGAATGTGCCAATTGTTGGTGGACCTCAGGCACAGGCAGCCTGAAGAGCAAGAATAAAGAAAGGGAAAAGGAAAAGGATGTAGAAGAGTGAGGGAGGAAGGGAGACCACTGGAGTGGCCATACTTAATACCTGGGGAAAGCCCTGGAGCAGTTTCCTCATACCTCTTTTCAGCCTAGGTTAAAACCTGGTTAGAGGGAAAGGAAAGCCTAAGCTTTGTATAGAACTGTCATCCTGTGCTTATGAAACATCATCTTTGAAAGCCTTTTGTAGCTTGATTTTTCACAACCTTCTTTTGAGTTAGTTGTTGACTGGTTGTAAAGAAAAATGGCAAAATTAGAAGCAGATGTGTGCTGGGAAATGCCTGCCCCTGGAAGTGATCAGTATAGCTGTGATCCATAGCAAGGGGGTTTGGTTTTGGTTTTTGGTTTTTGTTTTTTTTTTTGTAAGCAGATGTTTTTCATTTTTGTTAAGCTACATAAATTATAGAAAATTATGTATTTGCTTTTTTTTATTAGGAGTACTTGTTAAGTTATGGACATATAAAAGATTGATTATACTTTGTAGCTTGTTTTGTAATTAGCTTCAGTAGCTGGCAGCATTTTTCTCTTAAAATAAAAAAATTAATTAGGCCAAAATATTAGCTTTAAGAGATTGTAGATATAGAAAGGAGTTATATTGATATGGTTTCTTTTGTGCCTTTCTCCATGGATTCATATCTAGTTTATTCCTTTTTTTATGAGCACCCAAATGTTTTGTTTTATTGCTATGGTTTTGATGATTAAAAAAGGTTTTAAAGTTAATGAATATGTCCTCCCAGGCGGGAATGAAATACTTATGGCAATCGTTTTTTTCCCACTTGGATCCATTTTCACTTCGGTGAGACCTATGAAAAAGGAAAAAAAAGAGAAAAATTGAAATATAACCGTGAACTTTGTCCTGAGAAGATAAATTTTGAGTCACTAATGTGCCTCAGCTCATTGCATTCAGTGTTCGAATCCAATGCCTTCCTGAAAGAACTTTACTACAGTATCCATGGTTTGTTAAAACGCTATAAATGGTAGCTATTAGATAATATTGGTGGTGGAAATGTAGATGTTTGTGATGCCATTGACCTCTTGGTGAAGCTTGTGAATGCTAATTTTAGCTGCTTCTCCACTAGTCATTTTTAACAAAAATGATAGTACATCTCTATCCATCTTTCTCATCTAGGGGGTCTTTCTCCCATACCCCCTTACCCCAGTGAGCATATGTCCTCTTCCCAGTAATATCTCTACCTTTGAGGCATATTCTAACTGTTGTTTACATTCTGTGGTCCACCTCTGTCACAGGCATCTGCCAGTCTCTGTCATCTTATATATTTCGTTTTCTATTTTCAATTAATTGATTTTATTCAGATACTTATTGTTGTCTTATATTCACTGATTTCTGTTTGTTTGGTTCTCATTTTCAAGTTCATTACTTGAGTAAAGTTTTCTACTTTCTCTTCTAAGTTACTTTTTCTTCTTCCATTTCTTTCCTCCAGAGCTTTTATTCTACTTTTTACCTCTTAAAATCTTTGAGGTTCAGAACACAGAATCCTGAGGGCCCATACATCTCAGGACATAGTGCCAGAAATCTTGGAGGGCTTGAGTGCCTGGGCTGTACCATTCTGACCACCCCCACACCAGACTGCTTGCTGCCATTCTCCTGGGCTTCCAATAACCTCCCTGGGGTGGGAGGAAGAGACTTTCTGGCATCTTGCGACCTTTCCAGCGCCAAGGGATCTCTCTTCTTTCTGTCTTTGGACGCAGGGCCCTGTAGTCTACACGGGTCTCTCTGGTCTCTTTGGAAAACTTCAGTTTGTTTGCCTACAGCATTATGTCCTTTGCTGTTGTCCACAGGTTTCTGGCTGACCCCGGCGCCATTCTAAGGACTGAAGGAGCCCTTGACTGTAGCTTCTCACTGGAATTATTTGATCGTTATTCAGTCTATTGCAAATTTCAGGTTTTTGCTCAGGCAGCTGTCTTGGACAGACGTCCCTCTCGCCATTCTCAAGGAGTTAAGTCCCTGGCTCAGTTTATTCTTTGAGCCTCCTCTACGTGTATGTGGCAGTATCCTCGAGATCACCCCACTTTTCAAGTGTTTTTGAACATCTCCACTTCACCCCAGCCTCTTACAGGAATCTCATAGTCACCCATAACTTTGTAGCCTCTGTGAACTCTGGACTCACTCTTTCATATTCACTGAACAGTGGCTATGGGTGCTACCCAGTGCAAGACACTCACTCTATGTTCTCGCTCTTCTTTATGTCGTCTAGCCCCTCTATCCCCTCTCCTCTGGCTTCTTGGGCTTCATTTCATGGTCTTCCTTTCTGATTGTTCAGTGCAATTAGGCTCCGTCCTCCAACTGTGAAATGCCTTGGCCCCTTTGCTCAGCACACTGACTGTCTTGCCAAACCCAAGCCTGGCCTCTTGCCCCTTTGCTTCTTTTCTAATGGAGCCAGATGCAGCTGGGGCAAGTCCCATCATCAGATCTGCAACGTCCTTATTGTGGACACTACCACCAGAAGTGCCTGCAGGTCACAGGCTTTTAATAGTGTACATTTGGGGCTGTGCCACAAGTTTCAGGAGGAATGATCTCCTACTTTGCTGACCCCTTTTTATGTTTCTCAAGTATCATTTCTCTTGGTAGATTAAAAGATACAAAGCATCCTTTCTGTGTGAACCTTTAAGCAGGGTCTGTAATTCTCAGTTTAAATGGTGGGATGAGGCTGAAAAGGCCTGGAATATCCAATTTGTTACATTCACAAAGGAGAGAATCAGTTTTTCTCGTGTTATAATTTCTTACTTTTAAAAGTGTAATCTCAGTTCTATGAATGATTTCTTATCTTGACTGAATATAATATGCCTTGAGAAATGCAACTTTACTATATTTATATTTATACTTATTTTGACTATATTTATAATACTCTTTTTAATTTTCTCATGTAGATGCATATAAAATAGAGTGTTGCAAGGCAGAATTCCTAGCTTAGTGCCTTATACATGATAGATGCTTAAAAAGTGTTTGTTGTTGGATTGAACTGACCGCAACCAGCTCAACTCTGTGTTACTTAAAACAGATACAGTGTGTGATCTCGTAGGCCTTTTTACCTTTGTGTGGCTGTTCACTTATTTTTCAGTTGTGTCCAACTCTTTGTGACCCCATTTGGGATTTTCTTGTCAGAAATACTGAAGGCGTTTGCCATTTCTTCTCTAGCTTATTTTGGAGATAAGGAAATTGAGGCCGAGTTAAGTTAAGGGTCACACAGCTGCTTATCTGTGTGAGGCTGGATTTGAACTCACGAAGATGAGTCTTCCTTACACAAGGCCCAGCACTCTATCTATCCTCCCCATTGCCTTTTTACATTTAAACAACAATACAGCTGACCCTTAGTTATGAGTTGTAAGCAGCCCAAGCTCTGTCCAGTCACTTCCTAGATGGGTGCCATTGATCTTATTTTGAGTGAGTCTGTGACAACGTGAATGCTGTAATTTACCATCAGTATTAGAAGAACATAACCCATATTTATGGACATGTGCATAAAAATTAAATGGACTTGTTCCACTCTGCAAGAGTTACTTTTACTGTTAATTTTATGTTTAACCAGCCTTTGGTCAAAGTATTTACCTTGCCCTTTCAGTGCGAAAACTGGAGCCCTGTGAGCCCTGTGTAGTGGGCACACTAATGAGACATTCTCCCACGTAACTATCTGAAGCATGATGAGTACTTGTCCAACCCTGGTTAGTGTGTACAAATGGGCTCATTCACAAATGGCAGCGTTTCGACCCTTGTTGTTCTAAGTGAAGGATCTACCAACATTTATTGGTTTGCATAGTCTTTTGTGTCGGTTGTATTCATTAAATTTGTAAATATCTTGGTTCAGGGAATTCCATTTTTTATGTCTTTGGGCTTCTAGTATATGATAAACATCACTTGATAATTTGTTCCAAATACAATTCTTATGTGTTTGGAAAGTCTTTTACTAAATGACTTAAGTAAACTGAAGAAGAACGTGTGTTTCCATGACTCTGTTTGCAAATACTTGAGATGGGCCTACTGTTGTCAGCCTGGAAGTGACGTGGAGCAAGAGGAGAGAGTACTGAGAGTTGTGGGGTATTTATGCTCTTCCTGGCAATACTGAAGGATGTGAAAAATGGGTCAGATTCATTAGAGGAAGTTTCATAGAGGAGATGAGACTCCCAAGAGGGTTTGGATTTAGGTAGGTAGAGGCAGACCTTGCATAGAAGTGAAAAGGATCAGCAGAGAGATAAGAATGAGTCTGACCTTAAGGTAGTAAAGAGCTAGTGTAGGTCTGTGCTTAGGGGAGATCATTACAGCTGGCCTCGAATGGAGATAGCACTTGAACCCAAGACTCGCTCCTGACTCTGGTTCCCAATACCTTTATTCTAGACCATAGTCCTTGTTATAGGTTCTGAAGCAATAGGATGAAATGAATAAAGGGTGTTTCAGGAAGCCCCTTTGTCCAGGATCATTTTGAAAGACAGACTGGAGGTGGAGCCGAGATTGGTTCGAGGAGCTCGTGTCCCAGTATCCAGGGCTCAGGCTCTAGCCTCCTACAATTGTGGAAATAGAAATGGTAAGGAAAAGGCCTGAGAGATTTCATCAGAATAGTCAGGGTCATTGGATGACATTGAGTTGAGGATGATGGGCAATAAAGTCAAAGTTGTCCTCATTCCTGGCCTGGGAAGCTCGAAGGTGGCTGTGAGTGTGGAGGAGTCATGAACAGCATGAGATAAGCCTTGTCTTTACTGTTTATTAGGCATATGATTTGCCTGGTTCTTTGTGTCCTCCCCCGTGAAACGAGACCCTTTGCAGCTCCCACACCCTGTGGCTTGTGAAAGCATCAATAGGAAGGAAGATTTGAACTCCAGTGTGTTGTACTTCATCACAATGATGTATGTTGTCAGCCTATAGAAAATCATGTTGGTGCTACTTAGGACCGAAGCTGTGTAGCAAGGGTCATAACTTTGAGGTCCTCCTAGCCTTCCTCTCCTGGCAACAGTACGTCCTTTTCTTTTTCTTTAGGAATTCTCTCCCCGGCTCAGCTTTCCTCTTCTAGAGGTGTAGACTGTGGAGGGAGAGTGAAGAATCAAAAATGAACCACAAAGTTTCTGGCAGCAGAGACCAGATGAATGACGTTCCTTTGGACAGAGAAGGGAGTCCTTGGATTTAAGATGTAGCGATGGAAACATTTAAAAAGTGTTTGGTGTTTGTAAGCCTTTGTTGTTAACTTCTCCGTTGTGGTATCGATGGGGGTACAGGTTCTTGCAGGGCCTGTTATCAGAGAGAGGCAGGCGTGTTGGAGGGGCTTGGGAAAAAGCCCACATCAGTGGGAAAAATGTCTCTGCTGATGACCAGCATGATGGTCCATTATTGAGGAGGGAGTATCCAGTATGGCCCAGGATGTTGATTATTGGGCCTGTGTTCTCTGACTTGTAAAGCTCCTGGTTCCTTGTATTGTGATAGTTGGAAGAAACTTTTATTCCAGAATATGGCGTCACAGATAGAAAATGTTGTGACTTGGAGCAGCTCGTGAAACCCCCTTCCTGCTGCCTAATCCTTTCTTTGGTGTCTGTGTCGCTGGGGAAGCATTCCGTCAGCTTTTTCATCTGTCCGGTGTTTCTGTGCTGCTCTGCTCTAGTCCTTGTTCCTGTGTGTTTTTAATTCTGAGAATTATAGGTTTAAAACTTGGAGGAACCTTAGAGGCGATCTGCTCGAAGCCCTTGTGTGACAGAAAAGTGCATAGTCCTTGTAGGTGTTACTGAGAACCATCAGATGTTCCCTTTTAGGTCTTGTTGCTTACTCAGCATGTTGCACCAAGTAACCCACATCTCATCTAACTACTTTTTTTTTAAATTTCAAATTTTAAATGATGACTACTCAGCCACTCTTCTGACTAATTCAGTGAAAAAAAAAATCCGTTTTGATCTATCAGGAAGCCCTGAATTCAAGTCTTTGCTGTGTGACCCTGGGCAAGTCTCCTGACCTCCTAGTGCCCTGCACAACGTTCCCAGGCTGCATTGCAGGGAGGTGCTGGCCTGCACTGGCAGAAGGAAGCTCTCCCCAAGGGAAATTCCTCTTCCTGGTGATATCACAGGTCTTGTCCTGGCCCCTTGGCCAACAGTCGTCTCCACAGCTTCCAACTGGAGTCTTGGAGGGCCATCATTCCCATTCTCCCATCTTCCAGATAAGGGAAGTGAGGCTGAGGGAGTTAAGGGCAGAGCTGGAATTTGAAACAAACCTTTCAGGTCTGGGATTTTGTTTGCTCCATGCTGGTGCCTCCCTGGCACTTACAGGCTTTTTCTTGTTTGATTTTTCTTCCTCTCTCAGTAATGGCCCAGAATGGTTAGGATAAACATTATAGATGAGTAGAGTTTGCAGATAAAACTATTTCATGACTTGAAATTTTCTAAAAATGTATTACTTAATTTAAGAAATCCGTTCAGGCAGCTGGGTGGCTCAGTGGACTGAGTAGTGGACTTGCAGAAATTGGGAAAGATCTGAGTTCCGGTTCAGCCTTAGACACTGACTGGCTGTGTGACTTAAATTATTGTTTTTGTGGTTGTTGTTATTGACTTTTTCCCTTTGCCACAATCACATAAAGACATTCATTCTTTTCTGTCATGCTGCAGTGATCTTTTCAGGAGTTTCTTCCTGTTTTATACAGCTGCTTCTTCGCTGCCCATTGGACTTGCCCCCCACCTCTGCTGCCACTCTGCCAGCCCCCATGTTCTGGGAGGCATTTTTTCCTTCTCACACTCTTATTGTTCTGATGCTTTGACATGGATGGTGCTTGATACAAACAGCCAGAACTAGCTCAAACTTGCTCTCCCCCGCCCTTTTTTTTTTTTTTTTTTTTTTTTACCAATCGCATTTCATTGTCTAGAATCTTCTGCACTTGCTGCTCTTTTTAGGGTTCAGAGTGCTAGACATATAATAGCTAGATAATGAAGATGTTACTGCATTTTGTTGCTGTGCTATGCCCTGATATACCTAACAGGATAAAAAAGAATGCACTGATAATTGAGTTTTAACTACAATGAACTCATTGTGAAGACATACTTGAGCTAACTGCACGCCTAGCAGGAAAGAGGCTGCTTCTCATTAGGAGTAGAGGTGAATGTATTGTGCTAACTTTGGCTTTAAACCCCATGTTTTTATCAGATGAATTGCAGGGGGCCCAGTCTGAAACTGAGACAAAGCAAGACACTGAGCATCTTCACAAGGAGTTGGTTGAAGCTCAGGAGCTAGCTAGAGCGAGTAGACAAAAGTGCTCTGAACTTCAAGGTGAGACCGAGATCGATGTGCCTCCTCAGGGGCCGTGTTAACGATGGCGTCATGAGAGAGTAGAGAGCCTTCTGTTCTCAGCTAGTTAAGCCTGGGTCTCAGGACCTGGTGTAAGTTACTGTAGCCAGCCTTCTAGGCCATGTCTGGGAGAGAAAGGGGGCGCTCCCTCTGATTCCTTTTGTCTAAGTGAGATTTTGAGTGATGGAAAACTCTTAAAGTCTTCAACAAGTGGTGCCCATGGCCCCTCCGCTTACCACACGTTCCCATCCTTCACTGCCTCGTGGAAGATTCTAGAGAGGTACAGGGTAGGCCATGGAAGCTGAACCTCCATGGCAGGCTTTCAGAGGGAACAAGGACATTCCTACTGTTGCTGCCTTCTCTTTCATTGATTACTAATATTTCTAGAGGTGTATACTTCCAAAGGCCCCCTAAAAGAGTTAGATTAAAATGAAAGATTGGTAAATTATTTTCAAATTTCTTTTAAGGGATCATGCACATTTTTAATGGGCAAACCATAAATGAACATTGAGCAGGCAAGTCACTTGCCTTACTGTATGTCTTTTTAATGTCTGCACGTCAATAAGTATATAGCACTTGTTATGTGCCCAGCACTGGGTAGATATATAAATGCATATTTTTATTGCCAGTTTTCTGAACTTAGCTCTTTTATTTATGAGAACAAAGAACAGTTCTTTCATATCTATTATAAACAGCACACGTCGTTGAAACATGTAGTTTAATAAACTTTTGTACTTACTGAATCAGTCTGGTTTTCCTGGCATCAAATTCATACCAGTTCAGCAAAGCAGAGGACTGAGAACTGGAAAAGCAGAACACAGAGTAGAAATCCTAATGAGTACCCCAGAAAAGAGGGGCAGGCCGAGTTCTGAGTGAGGAAGGACAGATCATTGCAAATGAGGGGATCAGGGACAGGCTTTGTCAGGAAAGAGCCTTGGCGCTGGTCACTGACTACTTTGTTCATGTGCTACTAAAAGGTTTAAGCTTCTTGCCTAACAATTGAGACTGGTTACTTAACTCTGGTTTCCTGCAGTCAACTTTTGAAGGGCATTTCACTTAGAAAATATTCAGCTGGTCAACTCCATGACTGTCACTTAATATGTTAAACTAGATATACTTTTGCTTCCACTTTTAGCTCTTTTGGAAGAAGAAAGAAAAGCCTATCGAACACAAGTTGAGGAGTCTGCAAAGCAAATACAGGTTCTTCAAGGTATGAAACAGTTTATATGAACCTTCTCTTCTGCTCTTAACCTAACTCTGACCATAGAGGAATGATGTACAAATTTTGTCTCAAAAGGTGAAAAAGACTTCACTTAAACTTTATCAATGTTACTGTAATTATTTTTGGAGGAAGATGGGATATGAGAAGATAATTTGAATTTTTTTGGTTTGTATTGTTAGGTGGAATATTTGGCACGGTCACTTTCACAGAGTAGGTACTGTTCGTATTATAGGGAATCTTAAGGAAATCCCTCTTCTGTGAAAGATACCTGTTTTGGTTCAGGATATCGTCTGTAATCATGGTGAACCACCCTGTTTTATGCCTCATTTGATATTTGTAATTAGAAAAACACTGAACAAATTGGAGGAATGAAAAATATACGATGCCAGACTCTTTACATACAATTGAGTGGGCAAATTATTCAGTATATGAACCTTGTAAAAACACTATAATTGGACAACCATCTAGGCCCAGAATCGAATGAGGAGAATAGACTAGGTTGTTTAGTAAATGTCTCAGTGTTTTTGTTGATCCTAAGCTACTACTCCTTGACATAAATAAAAAACTTATTTTTTATTACCAGTGTTTTTCCCTTGGTACTATGTAGCTATGAATCATGAAACATCAGATTATGGATGACCCAGAGGGCAGTGGAATATGATAGATGGGGTTTTACTAGGCATCAAAGTATGTGACAATGGATGATTGAAACATTGAAAGTGAATTAAAAGACAGCAAAATACAGAACAGGAAATAGAGCACAGAACCAAAGATAGCAGGATGGGTGAGGGACTTCCCTGATGCCTGTCTCTGCTAAAAGGTATAAAAAAAGAACCCTAGCATGTTAGATAGATCTTATCAGAACACTGAGGGAAGAAAACAGAAACCATACACAGAGAGACACTACAAATGGGTTTCCTTCTGCTGCTAATAGTGTAAGGCACTCCTCATCCTCTTGAGACCATTGAGCTCTTGAAGTTCTTAAATGAGAAGAGAAGATAGATGGGAAAGAGTGACGGAGAAACTAATTAGGAAACTAGCCCTGTGTCAGGTAATGAGGGCCTGTGACAGTGGGAGTTTGGTAGCTGATGAATAGGGGAAGGGAAGGGAGAGAGGTCACAGAGTACTTTCAGGTTCTGAACCTCTGTGACTTTTAAGAAATGAGAGCATGTTTTTAAAAAAGAATCAGATAATTTTGAGGAAGGAAGGATTTGGGGATAAAGATGATGAATTCACATTTGGACAAGTTATGTTTAATTGGCCACACCGTATCCAGCAAGCAGAATTGCAAATATGGGATTTGGAACTGAGAAACATGAGGGCTAGACTATGAATTTGGGAGCCAGGTCAGTAGAAATGTTGTGAGATCATGAAGAAAGGAGAGGTTTAGAGAAGAGAACCTCAGCTTCACATGAGGTCCAAGGTTAGGAAATTCGAGATCCACAGGATGAAGACAGATGTAGGTGAGAGTGGTCTTGGGATTCAAATTACCATCAAAAGCAGCAGGGATGTAGAGGATGATGAAGAGTAAGGGAAGGCCGTGGAAAATTCCAGTTATTGTGTCATTGGTAACATTTGAGAACAATCTAATTCAGGGATTCTTAGCCTGGGATCAGAAGCATTTTTAAAAAATATTTTTTGCCAACTCTTGATTTAATTGGAGAAGTGATCTAAGAATATAGATGACAAGAAGCTGAGAAATAAATTGGCAGATAGGGAGTGGAAGCAGGAAGTGTAAACCCTTCTTTGGGTTTGACTTTGAAAAGGAACGATGTAGGACAGTAGTTTAAGGAGAGGCAACATGTGACAAGTGGAAAGTTGTGCTGGACTTGGAAACTGGGAATATGGGTTCAATTCTCAGCTCTGTATGATTTTGTACAAATCACATCTTTTCTTCTTTGTAAAATAATTAGACTTGATGACCACTAAGGCCTTTCTAGCTCTAAATGTTTGAGCTTTTGTGAAGAATGATAGCATCAGATAAAGTAGGGCTCTGTGTGTGCGTGTGTGTGTGTGATCCAGAAGATAGAGAAATTGAAGATCTGAGGGAGAAAGAGAATGAATGAATGAAAAGCATGAATTATGTGCCAAGGACTGCACTAAGTGCTGGGGATAGAGATAGAAAAGGGTTAAAGATGAAAAAAGTGGCATACAAGGGCAAATTTTAGGCAAATCTGTTTTTAAAGGAAATGTGATAAAGTCACTGCCCTCTTAGGAGCTTATGGTTTTATTAGGGGGAGACTTCACATAGAGAAGAGTTTAGTTGCATGACAGTTGGAAAGAAAGAACCAGTGGGTTTTGAGGTACAGCAGTGGAACATAAGTTATTATGTCTCCTTTAATGTACTTTCCATCTATAAAGCCTATAACTGCTTCTGACTTGAATCATTTGACAAACTTTGGTGGTGAGAATTTCTTCTCTGGGTCTTCATTAGCTGTGGCTAATAAGGAGACAAAGGTTGTAGCATGTCCCAGGGATGGCAACTACAGGGTTTGCCCACCTGGCCACATGGACTAGCGGCCGTCCAGTTCTTGGGGCTCTTGAACGATTGGCCTTTGGCAGCCTCCCAGGGAATCTGAGGAGAGGTGGTCACCACAATTAAGCTGCCTCCTGTCTCTCTGCTACTGTCTTTGCCTGCCCAAATTGAAGGGTACTAATGTTGTCCATCTTTACTTATTTGATGCCTTGCTATTGATGATCTTGTTCATTTGAGCTAATTCTTTATCTGAAATTTGAGTAACCAGAACTTCGTATAGGGCTATGATATTGCCTGGGGCAGAGTGCAGTCTTCCCCTGCCCTTCTCCTTTTCAAAAACAATAACCTTGAAATTAGCATGATCACGGACGACTAAGTGCCTTTCTACAGTATCTCTTGGTCCCTTCCTTGGTCAGAGAGAAAATTCTTAGCTAGGTGAAACATGTCCCAATGTGACTGAATGTCTTTGCTGTGTCATCTAAGGAACAATAGACAGCATCCTCTCCTTTTTCAGCCCAGCTCCAGAGGTTACACACTGACATGGAGAACCTTCAGGAAGAGAAGGAAAGTGAAATCACAAGCACCAAGCGCAGTTTGCTCAGCGCCCAGGATGAAGTTGTGCTGCTCCGACAAGCAGCAGAGGAGGCTGCGTCCGAGCGGGATGCCGACATTGCGTCCTTGCAAGTCGAACTTGAGAAGGTGAGGGAGGAGTTGGAGCGTTGGCGGAAGGCAGCCTCTGAGTATGAGAAGGACGTTGTCCGTCTGCAGGCCAGCTTCCAGCTCCGGTGTCAGCAGTGTGAAGACCAGCAGAAGGAGGAATCCTCCAGGCTGCAAGGTCAGTCAGCATGGCGGTCATCAGGGCGGAGGGCAGGAGGGGCCTCTCTCCTACTCAAGGGCCATTTTTCCCTGTAATATCTTACCCAGGTTTTTAGGATGTCATTCTTGGTTGTAAGCCTTTTTCTTTTACCTTTCATAATTCCTTTCCTTCACTGTCATTGTAGTGTAATACCGTATGCTTCTGGCTCATTCTTTGTGACTGCATGGAGCGTGCCTTGTTTTGGATCGAGAAGCATCAGCTATATGAGTGTTTTCATTCTGAGCTTTCAGGAAGTAACCCACAGTAGATTCTTCCTACTTCCACTTTGTTCTGCTGGGCAGTTTTCTTTTATGATTATATGATATATTTGTGATTTACTAAGTCAAAAAATGTTATGTTCTTTTATTATATGTTTGTCTATACTTCCCAAAGAGGTCAAAAAAAGGGGATCAGTGGGTATGAAAATGCTTATCAGCACTTTTCAGTTTAAAAAAAAAAATTTGGAACCAGAAATAAGAGGGTTTTGTTGCTATTGTATTACATGTAATATGCTTTCCAAAACCATACATGATAAAAGTTCACACTCTTCCATCCAATCTGCTTGTCTTTAATTTGTTTGTTGAAAAGTTCATGTATTAAAGGGTCATTTTAAAACAATACATCAAGTAGCTCATTAGATAAATTGATTTAAAAAAAGAAAAGTGAAAAAAATGTTACCCTTATCAAAAAATAAAAAAAATTAACAGATGAAGAAAGAAAGAGGATTATTAGAAATTATTTTGTCCAACTTTATGCTAATAAGACCATGAATTTAAAAACGACAAATGACAAAAATATAAAATACCCATATTAACAGAATAATATGTTTAAAATATATTTGAATTTGTAAGTCTGTCAACCATTCAAACAATACTCCCTTCCCATATTACATAAAGTGTTGTCCAGAAATATGAAAAAAAAAGGATCCTTACCAAATTCCTTTTATGATACCAGTATGGTTTTGATACAAAATACAAAGAAAACTTTAGACCAATATTCTTAACAAATATTATGCAAAAATATTAAACAAAACATAAGCAGAAAAGCTATAACAGCATACTGAAAAGATCTATACTATGAACAGTTTGGATTTATACCAAGAATACAATGTTGGTTCAATATTAGGAAAACTTATAAACATAAAAATCACATTTATAACAACAATAGCAAAGAGTATATGATTATATTAGACACACAAAAAGCTTTTTTCTTTGTATTTCTTTGTAATACAACATCTATTTTTATTAAAGACACTTAGAAAACAGAGTAAATAGATCTTACCTAATATACATAGTCCATTGTTGTGTGCTGTGACAGTAAATGAGACACCTTTCCAGTCAGATCAAGTGTAAAGCAAGGATCAGCACTACTGTTTGGTAGAGTGCTAGAAATGCTAGCCATAGCAAAAAGAGAAGAAAAATAAAATGAAGGAATAAGCATATGCACAGTTATCATTTTTTTGCATGTGATAGAATGATTTATTAAGAGAATGAACCTTAGATCTCCAACTAAAAATTAATTAAAATAACAACTTTACCAGTGTTGTAGGATAGAAAATAAATCCACATAAATCATTAGCATTTTGATTTATTACCAATGAAACCCAGCAGGAAGAGATAGAAAAATTCCCTCTAAAGTAACTACATTATGTATAAAATACTTAGGAGTCTCTCTTCCAAGATATACATAGGAACTATATAATACAGCTACAAAATTTTTAAAGACAGACCTAAATTGTTAGAGAAATAATAATTGCTTCTGAGTTAGGCTGAGCCAATATAATTAAAATGGCAATACTATATACATTAATTTACTTGTTCACTGCCATACCAATCTAATTGCTAAAGCATTTACCTTATAGAGCTAGAAAATATCACAAAAGGTCAGCAGTTTGTGTACACTGTGCTCTGTTGACTCACTGGCCATTCTTCCATGTTCTGGGCTGAGTAAGGGTCACAGTCAGCCTCCAAACACGGCATGTTGTCATCTTGGAGACAGCACTAGCTCTTCTGTGCTGGACAGTTCCCCATGCAAGTCGCCTGCTCTTTTTCTCCCATCAATGGTAGATGATAGAGAGGATGCAGAAAGGACTGGGGCAATAAATTCCGGTACAGGTTTCTATTCTTTCTGCAAAGAACAAGCCTGTTATTTTCACAATATGTCCCATATCAGTTCTTCAACCCTTACCTATACAGATCTAGAAGGTTTTGCTTCCCCATGTATCAAGAGTGGTCAGGCTGCATTTGGAAGCTGTACTGATGTGTTTATTTTTAATATCAACCATATCACTACAAATGATGAATGAGTCCTGCCTGGTAACGTTTAGCTGTGCTAAGCAGACATTTTAGTAGAAAATTATAGCAGACTTCTACTTTGGTAGACCACGGTAAGATGTTACTTCTCTTCATTTTCTAGCTACAATTGATGCCAGTCACAGGATCTTTATTTGTAATTTTTACCTGTGTTTGAAATGGTCCATCCCCACAGGTATGTTTGTCCAAATGTAGGCAGTTTTATACCAAGCACACAATCAACTGGTGCTTGAAATATGTAGCGAAGACACTGGAAATCATAGAGGGGCAAAAACTCATCTCTCTAGAAGACCCAGGGGTAAGAAATCACCAACAAAAAGTGGACATCTAAAATCTGGATATGGAGCCTGCTGGATATATCTGTGTCAGATCAGATGACGCTAGTAATACAAGGTGTATTTTAAATGCATGAAGAAAATTATGCTTCATCTGTGACATAAGGTCACTAAGTACTTGGATACTGGCGATTTCTAGAAGCGAACCCTTCTGGACAGGAATCACATCTTTTGGTGATTTTTTAAAATTAGAATGAGAATAACATAAAGGCCAGCAGTGTTCAAGTGTTTCTTGGAGAATGTCTCTAATTCCTCCTACAGTTTCCATGAGCTCTCTCCATCAGTCATCTATTTTCCAAAGGGATGAGTATAAATCTATTCCCCATGGTTCTTAAAATGAGATCCTTTCATTGTCAGGAAAAAAAACAAATCAAATATGGCTTCCCTAAAATAACTCTTCTCTGATGATAAATATTCCCAATAGAGAAACTATTTAATTTGAAAAGAAACCTTGTTTCATAGATAAATAATTTTGTAATCTAGGAAAGACTTGGTAGCTTTTTTTCTTTATTTTATTTCCAGAATGTAAAAATGGGGCTACCATTTTTAGTGTTGCCATTAAAATTGTGCTGCATCTTCAAGATGGTATTAATTATGACAGTTGGGTGGAAAGAGATTTAGTTCTAAATGAATCTTAAAATATATCCATCTAATTTGTGTCTTATGTATGAGTTCAAATAATGATAAAATAAATACAAATCTTCTTATAAATTTTAAGGAAAAGTAAGGAATTATCTCCATTAAGATAGATATTTTCCCTCTTCTTAATTATTTTTCAATTTTAATGAAATATTTATTTTTATTCAATTACTTGTTAAAACAAAATTTTAAACATTGTTTTTAAAAAGTTTTCAGTTTCAAATTCTAGTCCTCTCTCCCTTCCCTCATCCTTCCCTGACATGATGATCAATCTGATAAAGTTAATATATGTATACTCATGTGAAATATTTCAGTACGAGTCATTTTGTACAAGAAGACTAAAAAGAAATAATGAAAGAAAGTGAAGTCTTTCCCTAGAAGCAAATAGCGTACTTTATTATAAGTCTTTTGAGTTTGTCTTGATTGGTTGTATTGCTGAGAATAGTTGAGTCACTCACAGGTCTTCACTGAACAGTGGGGCTGTTCCTGTGCACAGTGTTCACTTCACTATGCATTAGTTCATGGAAGTCTTTCCAGTTTCTTCTAAAGTGCTCACGCTTGTCTTTTCCATCACAATAGTATACCACAGCTTGCTTGTTCAGCCATTCCCCAACTGATGGACCTTCTTAGGCATTCTAAAATGTATTTGACCACATTATGGAATAATATTCTTTGATTGATTAATTTGTAGGTGAACTAGAGAAGTTGAGAAAAGACTGGAGTGTATTAGAAGCAGAATGCCATTCTCTGAAAAAGGAAAATATTTCATTGTCATCAGCGCTTCAGCGACAAGAGAAAGAATTGCAGAGGTATGTAATTAAGAAGGGAAATGCAGACTTTCTTTACCTCAATTTTTACATTAACTTCTTTTGTATATCTATATAGTTTTTGTAGTGAAATATTCATTATAGCGCAACCTAATATAATTAGCAATGTCGCATAGCTAGCTATTTTGTGCAAGGTGCACTGGGAGACCTTGAATAACGAGATGGTCTGTATGCCAGTGTGTTGTTCTGCCGTGAGCATGAGTCTAGACCTCATCAGAAAATGCAAATCCGCTGGAATATTTACCTATAAAGAAAGCATAATTAGGAATGTGGTTCTCCTACAAAAATTCTATTACATATTAACTTTCAAATATGAGTGAATTTTGCCTTATCCATACTGCTGATTCTGTCTCTCTCTCTCTCTCTCTCTCTCTCTCTCTCTCTCTCTCACACACACACACACACACACACACACACCAAACTGCAAGTGATATGAATATTATATGCCCCAGATTTTGAAGCCTAAAAAGCCATATGAAGAGAAGTAATAAGTCAGATTATGAATTCTCAAACATACAAGTATTCTTTGTGTGTTGCAACTGGCTGTAATGCTTAGGTGTCAATTGATGTTCTTACGACTTATTGACTACAGAATTGGAGAGGCTTTCAACTGGGATAGGTGGGGTTACCTCACCCCCTTCCTAAAAAAAAAAAGAGAATAAAAGCTTGTTGAAGTTTTTTGATTTGTTTTTTACTGTGCAGAAGGTATCAGAGATAAATAAAAGAACTTTGAGATTTATGTGTTGAATTAAGCGGAGCAAGCTGTGCTTAAAAGATATCTGCATTTTTCTATATTTTCTCTACTCTGTGAAAATACTTGTTTTATTTGATGTTTATGTTCAGAATAAAATGAAATTTTAAAATACAAAGAAAAGGCCAGGAGGAATCACAGAAAAACAGTATAGCTTGGAAAGTTACATAATGAATTGATTACATATTTTAAAAGAAACTCTAGCTATATATAATAGATTCGTAGTTTTCATGTACAGTCTTCTTTTTTCTATTTTACTGTGTGTGTGTGAATGCTGATTTCATTTTACTTTTTGTTTAAAGTAGTAAAAATCTACCTACCTTGTAGGTTTCTGGGTAGTTGGTACAGTACAGACCATGACTTGGCTTTTGTATTAACAGCTCTCAGAAGCAGAGCTTAGAGCTTACCAGTGATTTGAGCATCCTTGAAATAACCCGGAAAGAACTGGAGAATCAGGTGGGATCCTTGAAGGAGCAGCATCTTCGGGATTCAGCAAGTTGGAAGACCCTTCTCAATAAAGCTGAAAGTGAAGCCAAGGCTGTTCAGAAAGAGGTAAAGGGAAGAGACATTGTACAAACCCCACTGTGATGGGACGTCCTGACAAAAGCACCTGTTCTTTATTCAAGTTAGGACAGAAAGCAGTAGTTGCATCAAATGTCACTTCCATGGATGCCTGTAGTTCTTGGCATTTGTCTGTTGTATATCATGATGCATGTGTCAAGAATTGAAGAGGACCCAGTGCACAGCATCACTTGTCAATGGGCAAAGTTCGTGTTTCCTTTTTAATTTTTATGTACTAGTTAACTCCCCTGCCTCAGGAGACTTTTTCTGATTGTTTACCCTGTCCCTGGTCTTTTAAAGCGAAGAGTGTCAGGATGTTAAGAATGCAGTCTGCTATTTCTGTTTGTCCTTCACTGTGTTGCTGCCTCATCCTTTAGTTCGGTTACTGTGCTCCCTCAGATGTATTAGGAAGAGTTACCTTATATGAGATTTCATTGTGTAGCAAAGAGTAGCCCAGGGGTTTACTCCACTCCTTTTTCTTATGTCCAGAAATGCATGCACTTTATAATGGTATTCACATTGAGGGAGATTCAGTAATCCCTTCCTTGAAATTAGCAACCATAGTTCTTAATCTTTTTCATGAGGAGGAGCCTTTTTTCATTCCCTGGATCTTTGAAATCACAGGAGGTGCTGATAGAAAATCAACCCTCGCTGGCCTCTTCAGGAGCCAGTATTGTCTCTTGCATGGCTCTTCCTGCAAGAATCTTGACAATCCCCTCCAAGAGTAGTATGGCAACATGTCCCTAATGATCCAGGACCCCAGACTGAAGGTCTGTTTAATGAACAAGTCACAGCAGTAAGAAAGGAGACTCAAGAAAAAACCAGTCTTTAACGCATTGCCTTTAGTGATTATTAGAAGATATTTGTTCGTTCAGTGTAATTTTTTATTTTTGCTCTCCTTTCTTTGTCGTGTCAAACTTGGAAATGATTGTTCTTCTGTCTTCATGTTTGTTCCTCAAAACCTGTAAATTTCTTTGTGTTTTCTTTGGGTATTTTTATTCTGTAATGTGTTTTTCCAGTCTTTGTTAAATATGTTAAATCAGAGAGAGGCTTTATTTACCATTTGCTGGATCACAAATTATGTGCCAAATTCCATATGCCATTGTTTAAACAATCTCAGCACTTTGTAGCCATCTTGTCATCCATATTCCCTAATTCTATAATCCAAGAAGAATTATGCCTATGGAAGATGGTCTATTTGTATGTTAATATGAAGGCATAAGTCAATGCAGTAAGGCTTTAACTGTCCACATAAATGGCAGTAGTATGTTTTTCCAGCTGTTCGAGTTGGATCGCATTAAAGGCAGCTGATCATTTGACAATATCTGATCTTGTCAGTGTAGTTCATGTGCATTTCCCTTTCAGCCTGTTTCATATTAACATGGCATAATTGTGTAGAATCATTATATTCTTATAATAAGGTGACTTATCCTCCTTTTTGTTGTGATTTAATTCAATTTGTTGTATGTTATTCTATTATCCAAAATTTTGTGATTATGTAAAGCTTCATATGTATGGAATTCACTTGAAATTAACTGATATTACTTTTTATATCTGTATGTATTTCTCTCCACACTCCCTTTTCACCTTCCTTTCTCTAATGGCACTATGGCGTAAATATTAGGGTCATATTGCCCACTTTCACAGGTCAAAGTAAGGAAGACAGACATGGTAGCTATGTGATGGGTAACGTAGGCTGCTGGCATGTATTACATTTGCCCAATTCCACACAGCTCATAATCTCAGGTCATCAGAGTTATCAGGCAAGCTGGTGAGGTCATGTAAGTAGTCTCTAAACTGCTTTCTAGATTAACCAAGATGCCTATATGCACGCACGCATACACCCACTTGTAAACCTTAAAAGGCTGCAGATAGGCTGTGTTGTGGGGATGAAGCTATAAGGCAAGAGGCTAGTGGTAGAGAATTCAGAAATGTTTATATTTGATTTTTCAAAGTATTTTCATACTTTGAAATAATAGGAGCATATTGTCCAGTCTTTTTCAGTCTTGTCTGTTCTTCATGGAACGACCCCATTTGGGGTTTTCTTGGCAAAGATACTGAAGTGGTTTGCCATTTCCTTCTCCAGCTTATTTTATAGATGAGGAAACTGAGACAAACAGGGTTGAGTGACTTGCCCAGGGTTACACAGCTAGTAAGTGTCTGAGGCCAGATTTGAACTCAGGAGGAGGAATCTTCCTGACCAGGCCTGGCACTCTATCCACTGTGCCCCCCAGCTGCCCCATTAGGAACTGTATCCAGAAACTCAGTGTAATTGTGATCCCTGCCAGGGTACTTCTCATACTCAGGACCATGAGATTTAAAGCATAAGAGGACAATGAAGCTCTTTTAGTCCAGTCTCATCATTGAATAGAGGAGAAAACCCAGAATGAGGAAGCTGAGGTGACCTGCCCAAGTTTGCACAGATTGCAGAGGCAAGATTGGAACTTGGGTCTCTGGATTCCTTTGCATAATGGAAAATATTGTAAAGAGTTAAAGCAGACAGAGTTTGGTGTCTCTCAAACCTGCTCTGTCACAAATCCATGCTCTGCCTAGATTGGGATCCACAATTGAGTACTTTAGTTGGAGAGGCTTTCTGCTGTACTCCAGACAGTGGGGAGCAGCCAAGATGGAAAAGAAACCCAGGAAAATAGAAGGCTTTTTTACATTCACTGTAGAGCCTGCAATCTGCCCATCAGAATCCGTGCTCAACAACTGTCATTGCAGCGCCAAGGTTCAGAGTACTTGGTACAATAAGAGCCTATTGGCTAGGCAGATGCACTTGTGTGGACTGATTGCTGCCAAAAGACTCTGTGCTCAACGAAAGCAACTGTTGGGCCTTCCTCAGGTCTATGGTCAAGCTAGACCCTGGGGAGAATTTTAATATAACCATACAATTCCTTGGGTGCCTTTCTAACTCCTTTTGGGCACTTCTCTTCAGTGGCTTATGGGCTGATTTTGCCTTCGTCCCTAGTAGCAGCTCAGATCCTTGGCCTTACCTCAGCTTTGCCTTGTATGCAAACCATCCCTCCTCCCCCTTTGAAAAGACCACAATCAATCAACCACATTTTCTTCAATACAGCTGATCTCAGTATAAGTTAATCCATTTTCAGAGGTCCTAACATCAAGCCTGACTCTTGGCATGGACTCTCAGCATTGATTGGACCTTGGAGAATGTCTTAGTTTAACATCCAAGAGCAATTTACATTTTTAAAAAAGCTCGCATATTTAATAAAATTTCAGGCACTGCAACAAAATGGAATTGATCTCAGGCAATGTAGGAGAGAACCTTTTCAGTACTTGGAAGTCCTGGGGGAATGGTTGTTTTGTTTAATTTACATCTGTTTTGTCTTTCGGATTTGTCTTTTCCTTTCACTTGAGGTCTTGAAAAGCAGAGGCTGTGAATAGATCACAGTTGAGAAGAGGAAACCCATTCACACATAGCCTCGTCTTTCTGTCTGTACTGTACTGCCACATGTTTTGTCGATAGCACATACTATGTAAGAGAGTCCTAACATGTAGGTATTTAAATTAAAAATGGCAGTTACTTCTGTTTCAAAATAGTGCTAATGTCAAGTTCATTTAATTCATCAAACATTTATTATGAATTGAATTTAGTCAAGGCACTGTGCCTAGGTTCTAGGACTGAAGAAGCAATGAGCTTTTCCTTCAAGAGCGTCTATTCTACTGTACAACAGTTACCCAAATACAAAAATACACTGAAAAAAAGTTACAGCAGGATAGATTAACAGCTGGACAATTGGGGAAGGCTCCATGGAGAAGATGGTCCTGGAATTGAGCCTTACAAGAAGCTGTGGATTCTAAGAAGTAGGAAATTAGGAGACATTTCCTTCTAGGTGTAGAGGAGAGCTTGGACATTGGTGCTGAGACAGGGCTTGGAATGTCAAGTCCAGGGAAAAGCTTAGTGGCCCATTTGAGCCAGAATGTGCAGTTTATAGCGGGGATTAATGTTAAATATGACTGGAGAAGTGGGTTGCATCCAGGCTGAAGAGCTTATGTGGAGAGGCTAGAAAAGGGAGATCATTTAGGAATCTTAAATGATCTGAGGGAGAGCATATGGACTGCAATGGCAGCCCCTACTGGAGAGATGCATATGCAGGACTTGGGGGGTAGACTAGAAGAACCAGGTGGAAAGGGGAGAAGGTGAAGGCGTTGGGGTTATACATGGGGTGCGGGTGGGGGTGGGGCAACACCTTGGGGGATGACGGATGGGCTTAGTGGCAGTGGTGTGGGTTGGGAGACCCTAACCAGCAGTTTGGAACATACTGAACTGGAAATGCCTATGGCAACTTTAGGCCTCAAAAGACAGAGCTGTGGGTGTTTCCCCAGTAGACATTCCTGTTGGCTTTTGTCACTTAAGCTTTAAAGTTTTCTTTTTCCTTTTCACTCATCTCTTGGAACCTTGAAGGGAAGGGGGAGGGACTTACTTTAGAGAAACAGGGTAGACCAGTGACTGGTAGTAAATTTTAAAGCTCCCTGGCGGAAAAGGGCTGGTGCCATCAGGTCACAATGAAGACTCCTCCCAGAACGACTCCTCCCCCTTCCACGTTTGTCCAGGACAGTGTAGAAGCCTAAGGAGAAGAAGCTGGGCTCCACACCATTCTAAGCGGGGTCTGCCCACTGTTTTTTCTTTGCCTATAGTATGAAAGGACACAGACTCAACTCTCAGAGCTGGAGCTGAAATTTGAAAGGACCGAGCAGGAAAAACAATCCATCACCAATGAGCTCAGACAATGTCAAGACAACTTGAAGCAGCTACAAGAGAAAGGAAACAATGTAAGTCTTTACAAACTTGGGGTCAGTTTGGATGAGGTAAGGACAATGTAGGGCTTCAGTTGGTATCTCCAAGTACCCATGACAGTTTCCTAGAGCCCTTCATGTTCCTGGCCATCTTACCCACTGGTGTCGTGGTAGACCCCTAGGCCCATCATCCCCCAAGAAAGGAAGTCATTTGTGAAATCACTGTGACCACCGTGGTGGTCAGCAAGGATGAGCATTTCCCCCGTTGGACGCACAAATTTGGGTAAGTACTGGGTCTTTGGTAAGGGAAATACTGAACTGCAAGCAGAAACAGCAACCCCAGACAACCATCATCTGTTGTAAGGGTGAGGTCTGAAGTTCACAACCTCCACACCTGATTGTCTTCCATTCTAATCTCTCCAGTTAGCCCACCTAATGACTTAGGATAACTGAAGACATTTATTCCTTATTTTTGGAAACACACATCATCAGTTCCCAGGGGTTTTTCCATCATATCTAATGGAAGTCTCATGATAGCATAATTCTCTCTAGTTAAGTTTAGAAAGATGGAAGGTTAACTCCAGTCTTTTCTCATTCTTGGAAATATTAGAAAATATGTGGATCTTCAAGGATGTTATGATATAAATCATGAATAACAACAGTTTGAATTTGTATTTGCTCTTCAAAAGAAACCTTAGTCACCCTCAATGTTGTTGTGTGTATTTGGTTATCGCCGACCTTGTGAGCTTTCACTGGTGGGTGTTCTTTCATGTGACTGACTTTGCAAGTGTTAGTAGCTTTGACTATTCTAAGTCTCCTGTCACTGCTTTGGGAACTGCAGTGGTTGTGACCAACACGTTTTTTGTGGATGCTGGCACCAGGCTTGATCAGCAGCACCACTGCACATGTAGGTGGTCATGCAGCTCACTGGTCACATGCAGTTTGTCCTTCCCCAGAATGTTCTTTATTAGCATATGATCGAGACTTGCTTCACAAGTTGAGGCCCCTTAAATTGGTGATAAGCCATGGATGGTATTTTTACTACCAAGTGATAATCGTTTATTTTTATTTTAATAACTATATGAGGACTCTATGACAAATTCATATTTTAGGTTACCTCTTTCTTTATTTTTAATTATATCTTCCAGATTGTGGGAATTCAGTTCTTTTTCTAAAAAAAAAAATACACTAAAAAGGCATCTAGCATAATCAGAATTATGGTCCCAGTGTCATTAGACCTAATAACTTCTCTCCTTAGTGATATTTGAAAATACACATAAACTCCAAAATAAAATGGTTTTTGCTGGAAGAGAACTTGCTATTTCACAAGGTAGAGGTGATTCCGGCGCATATTCCTTTAACACACATACCTATACATGCCCAGAGCGATGTGTACCTCATGATTGAAATTTGTTTTAGTAGTAGCATAGTGACTTCTTAAGAGAAACAATTGACTGGAGTATATTTTGCCAGTTTAATATAATCCCTCTGACAACATGTAACTTATAATCCTACAGCTTCTTGGCTGCCTTTTTTGAAAGGGAGGATCATTCACAGTCACTTTGGTACCTAATGCAACCCCAGGAACACCTCAGTACCAGAGGGTGCAGAAGTGACTCTGCCTGCTGCCTTAGTGAAAGATTGAACTGAGACCTTATCCAAGAGTCAGGAAACAACCATATGAATCATAAACCATTACTGATTTCCAGTGGTAACCTTGTCCAAAATAGTTCTGTATATAAAGCTCCTATCACAGAGCTGTACACTAACAAGTAGTTTGGCAAGTTAACGTCAAATTGAAGCAGGGATTTTTCCTAATTTAAATTCTACCGGGTGTAGTAAAGCCTACACTGACTCGTTTGTTTAAAGGGAGTAATGTGCTAACTTGGTATATAACAGCCTGACATTCTGCGTTGTGTTAGATGTCTTTCCTACATTCTGATTCATGCCAGACTTCATGCTGTGACTTAGCTTCCCCCATCTAAATCATTGATCTGGTTTTTCAAGCACAAAGTGATTTTTAATTCCCTTCCCTTCTTTAGCCGTCCATATTCCAACCCGTCCCAGCCGTTTTCATCGGCCTATTCCTGGCTTTCCTGTTTTGGTGTTACGGTCCATTGTGGTAGAGAAAGGTACAAGCTCCCTGTTGAGTCAATGTCTGTCCGTCCCTGTCACCTCTTTGTGCCATATTTGTAAACTAGTGCATGGGGGAACAACACAGGTGTTTTGTTTCCTGAAGCAAACCCTTCATTTGTGCTTCTTCCCACCAAGTTCAACAATCCACTAATCACGTAATGTTCTGTCTGTTTCCTTTGTGGTAATGCTAACCAGAAATTAATTCCAAACGTACCAGTTGTTGAATGTTCAGCTTTCAGCTGGGTCTTTGTCTCTTGCAAAAGCAGAGTAAACTTTATGTCTCTAATGCTGCAGTGTCGGTCAGTGTTTTCCAAAAGAAAATGAAAAGTTAACTCAGGTTTGAACAAGAAATGAAGAGTTTGCCTCTCCATTTTTAAGCCAGCTTACTTTTCCTCCCCAACTTATCCCCTCAATACTATGGAAGTCATTTAATACTTTTTCTCTTTTCACTGTGGCTGTGAAGAAGATGAAAAAGGATGAAATTGGAATAATGGACTCGTTATCCCAGCCCTAATTAAGCCTGCACTGCTGTTCTCTTCCAACACACCCTTGGCCATAGCTTTCTGATCTCTGACTTGTTAAAGAGGAAACATTATAGTTTAAAAGCAGTTCAGCCTTTTTGGCTTTGTTTTTTGGAGGGTTGGGGGTGGGAGATGGTAAATACCCACGGGAAACAAATGCAATGAAAGCTGACCACATGATTAGGTTGGTCAATAAAAGGAAAGACTTAAGGCTGACTTCATGGTTAGTTTGCATAGCCCATCGTGTTTTTCCAATTTCCAGTTTTTCCAATCTGGTGGTCAGATTTGTTTAATATGAAACCAGTATGCAAACTGTGCTAAATTGGGTAAGAAGTCTACCTGAAGTATACCTAGTGAAATTTAGCACAAGTTTTAAATTATTTTGAAGTCTTGTGTGGTCTTCAGGTCACTCTACCCTTTACTGCAGTCTACACTCACCCTCTCCTGTAGACCTGCCCTTAATACATGCTGGGCCTTGAATTGAGAAACCTAAAATTTAGCCTAAATGTGTTGTGGTGGCAGCACCTCTGTACAGTACATTAATTTAGGTTGTTGAAAAACATTGGTATAGCATGAATAAAGGCGTTTCAATCCTGAGAGGTTTAACGGAAGTCTCTCTTCTAGGTGCCAAATGTATAGCCAGGTTGAAAACTGCTAAAGACATTTCCTGGTGATGTGTCATCCTCTGCATAGTTGGCCACTGGAATTGTACCTGCTAGTCAGATTGCCTTTTTTGTTTTTTAAATGAGTCTGTCTGGTTTAAGAAGTCAAGGTTTTCTGACAGTGAGAGGTAGAATGAAGACTCACTGTGCTTTGTGATGAGTTCTCAAGATTCATTGGACAGAGGGCTTAGTTCACTAATTGATATGAAAGGCTGAGGGAAATCTGATATTGACTCTTGGTTTCTTTCTACACAGAGACACTGGCCTTGGATGCCCATGTTGGCAGCTCTGGTGGCAGTGACAGCCGTAGTGTTGTATGTACCAGGCCTAACCAGAGCTTCACCATGAGAACTTTGGTTGGTTCCGTACCCTGCATTCTTCTTAGAAGCTGGCGGGGAGAACAGATCCATTTTCTTCCTTTTTACCTCTTAATACAACAAAGTGCAAGAAAAGAACAGTCGGGTCATTGCTTTAAATTGTATAAAATGTATCTGTCTATAAAGAGGGAATAAAATTGTGACTTTATTCTACTGTAAGCAATAATTTGCTTGCAATTTTTCATGTAATTTTTTAATTAGTATGTTGAGATTCTAAATATTATGGTGGCCTAAAATAGGCTTCTTGGTACCAAATTATTTATAACCTTTAGGTTTATGGCTATTTGACTCCAGATGCTGATTGCCAGATAATTCATTTTCTGATTGGACACCTCCCCAAACCAAACAACTGATAAATACATGGGAAAAGAGGCACTGTGTGCTCAGTACCTGTCATTTTGAAATAAATATATGCACATATATTTTTTTTACATATTGACACCATTTTTACTTGCTATAAACCACTGAGCTATTGGGAACAAGACTTAGAAGACAACTACTACTTCCATAGATTTTTCAAGAAAAAGACACATTTGGAAAAGGTTCTGTTTCAAGCAGTGATTCGAGAAATATACATGCTTTTGTGTAGCCTTAATGTGACTTGAAGATGTGGGTGGCATCAATCTAGAAAAACTTTGTAAGAGTGTGTGTATTTTCTTGAGTGAACTGAAGTATTACTGGGAGCAAAAAGTTAATCATTTTACAACTACAGCAACAGTAAACCAAACTATTCGATTGGAATGTAATTTATTCAACTTTATGCATTCAAAGTAGTGAGACCACATCTTTACTTTCTCATCTACAACATCTTAGGAAGCATGATTTTTTTTTCTCCTCACTTATTCTTCCAAACATTGCTTTAAAGAAGGAAAATGTATCTTCTTTAGATAAACTTTTATTGACTTAACTTTGTGATAAGAGTTTGGAGTGCACCTATAGCTAATCGATCTAATGGACGAGGTGAATTTCTGTAAACCCAGGGGATCTTATGGTGAGGGACACAGATGGCTTTGGGGTTTGGTTTTTGTTGGGTTTTTTTGTTGTTGTTGTTGTTTTTTTTTTTAAGCTGAGTAGTTTTGTTCATGCAAAGCACTGCTTCAGTTGGGATCTTATCAGTCAAACGCCCAAGTCAAAAAGGGAGCTACAGTTTTTTGTAGCTCAACGGTTATGTCAATAAAGTTTACTGAAATCTCTATAATATACTGAAGTATTAATGAAGTGAAGGTTTTTTTAGAAAATGGAGATGAGAAAAATCTCAATGAATTGGCTTGGATTCTCCATGGCAATCTACAGGTCTCGCCAAATACTTAAATAGGAGTTTAGCATACAATTTGCCTTGCGAGGTTTTGGGGGTCGTTGTTCGTATGTTAAAGGTTATATTTTAAGCTGTTGGGAGAACCGTTAGATCTATGGAAGAGTTAGTCCACAAATGACTTGTAGGAAATATCGCCCTGTCCGTTTCACTGTTTTCTGTTGCAGGAAGCTCTTTCCCCACAGAATGCTCATATGCCAGTGGTACTCTGTACCTCTTGTATATAGGTTATTGCAAACGTTGTTCCGAAATGCTTAACTTCAGAATTACATTTTTTAAAGTAAATAATTGTTTTAAATCTATTTTGTAAAGATATAAAGTACAATAGAATTTCTGGAATACAGATTAAACTATTTGCACTAACACACGTGATGTGCATGATTTAATAAAATACCTTTACTCTCCCTATCCGTGTTTGAGTTGGATCTCATTTGAAACCTTCAGGGTTGACCTTACTGCGGAGTTCACAGTATACCTGTCCTCGAGTGGCAGTATGACAGTCACTTACGCATGGTATGTTTGGTATTCTTGGAGATTTAAAACTGTAAGTCTTGTTTAATTAGACCACTCACAAGTCTCCTACCCCTAACATTTCTTTCCTTTTCATAACTGATAGTGTTGCAACCTATTCAAAAGCTCCAGTTCCTTAACATAAAATAATGGTACAGTTACATGATGTGAACCAAGCAACACCTCCATCTTCTTCTTTTCAATTTTCTATCAGAATATTTTTATCCTAATATAAATACCGAGTTTTAAAGTATTTTGACATACCTAAAATGAGTTGACTGAACTTTTGGTTTGAAAGCTGGTTATATTTATTTGAAGTTAACAGGTTATCACACTTACATGTACAAAATATTCTACTAAAGCCGGTTAACTAATTCTTCTTTCAATCAAACACAGCATAAGTTAGTGTATCAAGCAATGCTGTTATTGCAAGAAGTAGCTTCTATTGTTTTTCTTAGAACTCTTACTATACACATACACACCTCTTCCTCATTAACTAATCAGATATGACCATAAAGGTTGGGTTTTCTTGTTTTAGAGTTACTTCCAAGCTTGCTCACTCATTTATTCGCCAAACCTCAATCCAGATGATTTTTGTTTCCAAAGATTAACACCATAAGGATGAAAATTTGTCAAGCAGAAGAACATGCACCTGGCTCAGAAGGCAGTCCCCAAATCCAGCAATATGTCCATCCATCAAGCATCTAAGTGTGTCAAGCACTAGGTGAGGCATTGCCATTAGGATAAAATCAGTGATCCATCTCCCAAGGACACTGCTTTAGGGCAGGTCTCACTCACTTCCATGCACGATGTAGCTTCTCTGGATCCGTAGAATCATCCAAGTGGGAAGAACCTTGAAGATATCTTCTCTTAATCTCCTTATTTTTCAGATGAGGAAACTGAGGCAACCTGAGTAAAATGGCCTTTCTCAGGACACAGACCTCCTTTTGCCACAACTTCTAAAATAACACACATGCACACACATCTTATTAAGCATCTGTTGTGGGCAAGGGACTGACTGTGCTTGGACATGCCTCCACCAGAGAACTTTTGCAAGGTGACAGTCCATCTAAAAGGAGCTTATGACAGACACTTGAAGAGAAAACTGAGGTCTTTAAGGGCAAGTGATGTTCCTAGGGCCATATACTTGAGCCAGAACCTGCATCTCCCATTCCCCTTTTCCCTATATCTGGATTTCAGTCCTCTTCCCCAGTGCCAACTAAGGCTTTATTGTCCTGAAAATAACTTTCTGAAAATAACCGTGCCAATAAGTAGGTCAGTATCTCTGTCAGGAACAATGCCCAACTTTTGGTAAAGGCCTTTTTCATTTGAGTACATAGGCTCAACAGTTCTTTCTGTAAAGGCAGGGCTGAGACACCATTCAGAGTGAATGTGACCTTCCACCTGCTTAAATCATCTTGCTGTGGCTCCCAAAATATTTTTATTTCTCTGGCAACCTCATCTGGGAATGGCCTTTAGCATATTTTCCACTGGAAATTTTACAATTCATAGCCAATTTTTTGACTCTCTTAAATTTAGTCATGCCACGAAGTCATATTACTTTTATAAGAATGTCTCTCCTTATAGCACACTTGTAACATGTCATGCTTGTCTGATTTATTTTTCTATTTTAGTAATTGGTTTGTTCTAAATACAAACCCTTAAATTAAAATGCCATTGAGGACACAGATTCTTTTGAGGGTCAATAACAGGAAACAACATTTATTGAATGCTTTAAGGTTTGCAGAATCCTTTACAAATATTTTATTCGAACATCAACCTTGGGAGATAGGTACTGTTATTATGCCATATTACAGATGGGGAAATTGCAGGTCATGGTCATTTGTGATTTGTCCCAGATCATTTGGCTAGTGTCTGAGGCGGAATTTGAATTCAGTTCCTTCTGACTCCCAAGACCAGTTCTGTATCCCATGTGCCATCTAGCTGTTTTCCGTCTAAAGGTTGAGATTATACCTTGAAGCTGGCGGTTTTCAACCTTCAGTTATATTTGTCACTGTTTCTTGGAATATGTGGTCGAGGTTTTGCTTCTCTGCCCTGCTCCATTTCAGATGCCTTTGGGATAAATGAGTATATAATTGTTGTATCTTCCAGCTAGTGGGTATTTAAAACAAGATTTAAATCCAGGTCTAGCATGCTACAGTGTGTCCCAATAAGCAGTTTTTTAGCACAGTTCCATTAAAGGCTTCCAGAGCATTCCTATTTCCTCTACCTTCTTTGCCCTTCCAGGTTAGACTCACCAGCAATTAGCAAACAGATGCCTGAAGTAAGCAGCTATGAAAAGAACTTTATGGTACTACCCAGTGCTTTGAGATAATTAATTATCAAAACCCTTGACACAAAATCTGTTTGTTTACTCTGAGACCAGCAAGTGGAGTGAGACAGATATTTCAGAGCCGAGAAGAGTCTAGAGAACCATGAAGAATAAAAAATCCTTTCTTAGAAGAGCTTTTAGGCAAAAAAAAAAAAAAATGGGCCCGTTTTTGTCCCAGGACTTCTCATAATTGCCCCTTGGTCATGAATGAACTCAGTGTCATCTGAACTTTGTATCTTTGCTCAGTGAATTTGTCTCTACAGGCTTTGAGTCTTGATGCTGACTGAGAGGGGAAGCATTGTCAAGGTAAGCAACATTGATGTTTTAGAGACTTTTTTCCCCTAAAGTTGTTTTAAGATTTTCTTTGCTCAAAATGTTCCCTTTTCATTCACTGAAATTTACTACTAAAGATCAGTGCTTCCTTTCCTTTCCTACGTCATCTTGTTGAGTCTTGTAAATCTATTAACTAAGTGACTTTGGGCAAATACATCACCTAACATCTCAGATGTAACATGTCTAAGTTACAACAAACAAGATATGTGTGTGCATGTGTGTGTGTGTGCACGTGTGTGTGTGGTCCATGGGTTCTGAGATGTTAGGTTATTTATCCACCAGTGAAGGAAGTTTGTAATTTTCTACTCCAGAAGTTCCTTCACCAAGGAAATCACAGGTCTGGATCAAATTATATTAAATTTCCTTTTACATCAAACCTACATCCACTGAATTTTCCCTCATTGGTCTTTGATCTATCTAGAGCCAAACAGAACAAATTTATATCATCTTCCATAGGATAACCCTTCAAATTAGTGAAAGATTTTGTCTCAAATCTCTGAAGAAAATGACTCTAAGTTAAACTTTCCCACTTGTCTCAGCCAACCCATTGTCACAGGGCACCGTCCTTGATCCTCTCATTAGCCTTGTCTCTCTTTGTCATCATCCTTCCTAAAACTTCACAGAAATGCAGTAGGTGTAGTCTGACCAGATCAGACTCTGGGAGGACTGTCCTTTGTCTTCTTTGAGGCACTACACTAACCTAAAGTCACCCAAGAGTGTTGGGGTACCTCATGGCATTGTTGACGTCTGTTAAACCTGCAGTCCACTAAAACCCTAAAGGTCGTTTTTCACATGAAATAAGACCTAAGTACACGTCCTGTTCCCTGCTACCACCTCCTCCTTATTTATATTTTGTATATTTGTATATTGTATATGTGTTTTGCAGTTAAAGACTTTTTATACTGATAAAATTTAATCTCATTACATATAGCCCTTTGTTTTGAATCTTTTAAAATCCTTCCTCCTCACTTAAGAGCTTCATGAAGATGCATTATTGTATCTTACCTTTGTATCCTCCAACACTAAACACAACACTTTGGATGTGGGTGTTGGGAACTGGGGAAGCCTGGTGTCAGGAGCTGTGATTTCATCAGCATGAGTAATTCTTGATGTTTAACTCTGCCCAGGTACATCAGCAACTCACCTGTAACTCAGAGAACACTTGGCTATGGCCATGTGACTTGGTGCCACGGAGAAGATTTAGAACCAGTGGTTCCCTGGGCCTCAGTTTCTTCATCGATAAGATGAGGAGGTTTGACTAAACCAGTGGTGCCAAACTCAAACAGAAATGGGGATTGCCAGTCCCATACCTAAGAACTAAGAGTTCCTGTGGGTCACATATTGACTTAGAAATTATCATCTAGGTTTTTATTGTATTTTTATTTACTTCATTAAATATTTCACAGTTACATTTTAATTTGGTTAGTGACATACTCAGGAGAGTTGTAGGCTTAATGCAACCACTAAAGTCCCTTCCAGTGCTGTATCTCTTATCATATATGTCAAGGAAAGGTCTTAAACTCAGGTTTTCCTGAATAGGACAAGGCTTACCCACTCTCTACCACATCAGTCATTCAGTCAACAAGCAGTTATTAAACACTGTGTGCCAAAAACTGTGCCAAGCATAAGCACTAGGGATACGAAGTAAAAAACCAGCCCTGTCTTGAAATCTGATGGGGAAGAGAACATGCAAGTAAGTATGTACAGACACAACATATACAAGATAAACTGGAGAAAATGGAGGGCAATGAGGTGTCTTGTAGAAGGTGCCAATTTATCAAGGACTTGAAGGAAGCCAGAAGGGAAAGAATTCCAGGCATGAGGGACAGCTGGTGAAAATGTCCAGAGTCGATTTTGGCTTTCTAAGGAGAATTGTGGCAATTACTAAGCATATGCTCCTGACTGAAGATGGTGAAAAAGGAACTACGAAGAAAACAGTGTTTTTTTGTTTTTTAAAGATTGGTACGATGTGAACAATGTCCAATATACACAGTACTGGGAGGACACCAGACCTACGAACGAAAGGAATGGAAATTGCTTCTAATGGTCTTAAATGGGAATGTTTTTGAAAGCCAGCTTACTGATCTGCACAATGATGAGATTGCTTTTCTTTGGTTTAAGTCAGTTACTGAAGAAGTTCAGGTTAAAATTGTTTGCCTTCCATGGAATGAACTTTGACCAATACAAGTTTTGCTCTGTGATCAGAAAATGGTAGCCTATGATTGAATCTCATGTTGATATCCAAACCACCAGGAGTTACTTGTTCCACCTCTTTTGTGTTGGTTTTTCCAAGAAGGGCAGTCACCAGATCTTTAAGAACTTTTATACATAGCACCAGATCTATCAAATTTGCAGCAACAACGAAAATGATAGAAATCATGACCTAGGATTAGAATTGTCAGTAAAGTGGCTCCAGACAGCCCTGGAAGTACAGAGAAAAGACTTCTCAGTCCATGTACCCTCTCCTTGATGTTTTTGTTTGAAAAGTCTAGAAGCCTGAATTCAAATTGGGGAAACTGATAGTATTTCATATTGGTGGGAGTAACACTGGAAAACATTCTAGAGATGAAACAGGCAGGAAAGCAAAAAGACTGGAGTGGTAAGAAGGGATCAGGTTATAAAGGGCTTTAAAAGCCAGAGTTTTTATAGTTGATCCTGAAGGTAATGAGAAGCCCCTGGAGTTTATTGAATAGGGTAATGATGTGATCAGATGAGCACTTTAAGAAGAACCATTTGACAACTGATTAGAGGTAGACTGTAATAGGGAGAAATTTGAAGCAGGGAGACTCATTAGAAAGCTATTGTAGTAGTCTAGACATGAAGTAATGGAGAGCATATATCAGCATGGTGGCAGTGTCAGAGGAAAGACTGAGGTGGGGGTAAGGTTTCATGAGAGAAGTGAGGAAGATAGAAGTGGCACTACTTGACACTGATTGGATATGAGGGAATGAAAGAGAAGTCAAGGATGACACCTAGGTTGTAAGCCTGGATGACTTGAACGGTGATGATGCCAACAGTTTTATGGAAGTTCAGGATGATAGAGGATTTGGAGAAAAAGATAATGAAGTCATTCTAGAAATCATCCAGTGCAACATGTCCAGTAGGCAGTGGGAAACATGAAACTTGAGAAATGTGGGACTGGATAAGTAGATCTGAGAATCATTGGAATAATCATTGGATCCCCGAATCCAGGAGAGCTGATGAGATCAAGCAAAATTGCACAGAGGGAGAAGAGAAGAAGGTCCAGGACAAAGCCTGTAGGGACACCCAGTCAGTGGGTATGACTTACATGAATGGAGATCCAGTGAAGGTGTCTGAGAAGGAGCATTTGAACAAAGAGAAGGAGAACCAGTCGCAAAAACCTAGCAAGAAATTATTGAAGCAGGCAGACTTCAGAAAAACCTGGAAAGACTTACATGAACTGATGCTGAGTGAAGTTAGCAGAACCAGGAGAACATTGTATACAATAACAGCAACATTGTGCAATGGCCAACTTTGATAGACTTAGCTCTTCTCAGCAATGCAAGGATCTGAGATGTCTCCAAAAGACTTGTGATGGAAAATGTTATCCACATTCCAGTAAAGAGCTATGGAGTCTGAATACAGATCAAAGATACTATTTGCTCTCTCTCTTTTGTGTGTGTATATTTGTTTCTTCTTTCTCATGGTTCCTCCCATTGGTTCTAATTCTTCTTTATAATATGACTAATGTGAAAATATGTTTAGTATGAATGTATATGTAGAACCTATATTAGATTGCATGCTGTCTGGGGCTGGGGGAAGGGGAGGGAGGGAGAAAATTTGGAGCTCAAAATCCTATGGAAGTGAATGTTGAAAACTAAAAATTATTTTTTTTTTAAGACAGATGGTCAAGAAGGGCATGATTGACATTGTGAAATGCTTCATGCAGAGAGGCCAAGAAGAATGAGAATTGAGAAAAGTCCATTAGGTTTACTCATTAAGAATGGTGGCTTTGGAGAGAACAGTTTGAGTTGAATAATGTAATGAAAGCTAGATTGCAGGAGGGAGAATAGAGGAAGAGGAGCCATTGACTGACTAACTTCCTAAGGAGTTTAACCATGAAAAGGGAAAGGATAGAGAATGGTAGCCATTGGGGAAGGTCAGATCTGATAGGTTTTCAAAAATGGGGGGAGATATGGGCATGAAGAAAGCAACCAATAGGCATGGTGTTATTGGGAATGATGGAGGGAACAGGCTGTTGGAGAAGATGAGAAGGGATGGGATCATTTGTGCCTTGTCAAAGGAGAAGGGCCACCTCATTATTTGAGATATACTGCCTCATAAATGTCAGTTAAATGAATATACTAGAACTGTAAAACATACAACATTTCTAATGATTTTTTAAAATATATTTAGTTTTAATTCACTTGTTTTTAGTTCCTGTTCAGAGTTAGTAAGACACATACATTTATCATTAGCCAAAACCTTCATGGCATACAGGGAAAGCAGTATTCCAAGAGTATGATTTCTGCTGAAATACTCTGAACAGCTGTCTAGCAAAATAAATGCCTGATACCCAAGAGCCAGCACCTCTGTTTTCTCATTGAGTAATGGCCCCACCTTAGGTACATTTGCTGAATGTTTTAGCTGTGTTGGCAGTTGAAGCTTGCGTTCATTTGCCTTCTCTTACCTGTGAACTATCTGATTATACTAAAGAGCAAGAGAGTTCAGTTCCCCCAGGGGATAGCTCTGCTTAGTCAGTGAATGCTTCTAATGATGGCTGCCAAAATTTCACTGATACTTATGGGACTTGGAAGGAACATCTGTGAAAGTGAGAATGCCTTTCTGTCATCAGCTTAGAGCAACCAATGAGAAATGTTGCCTGCTTGCAGTTTTCCATGTTGAATACAGGGCTCCTATATTCCCCAGCATGAGAATATTTGTGGAAGGGTAATGGTGATATGAATTGAATTGTACTACTAGGTTTCAGTGCTTGCAGACCTATGATAGTCATTTTTTTTTTTTTGCATTTTATGAAAAACTTTATAAAATTTCAATATTTTTACATGGTGCTTACCAAAAACCTTAGAAATCAAACTATCCCCCTAAGTCAAAGCAATGGACAGAGAAAAGAAAATGTCACTGTTAATCAGACAACAAAAGGTACCTTCTAATTGCTACAATTACCCATTTGGCTTAAGTTGGATTTGGCTTAGATGCAGACGTTAACCCATGTTTGCTCTTTTGCCAACAACTAGATTAAAAAATGATGACTGTGCACAAATAAAATATTTGCATGTGCTTTAGGGATTTGGGGACCATGATTTCATTGATCTGGGAAACTCCCTCTACTGATGTAGGTCAACAACTTATCTGAGAGGTTAAGTGATGTGCCCATGGTTACACAATTAAGATGTGACCATGACAGGACTGGAACATAGTTCTTATTTCCAAGGCCTGTCTTCTACCTCTATGTTAGCCTGGCTCTTTTTTTATGCTTACATTTATATAGAAAACATATACACATGGTTCACATTTAATCTCCTCTGACATCAATTTCATCTCAACATTTTAGGATTTCTCTTTCCCTGAATCAGAAATGGTTATAGTTTCCTGTTCCCCAAAATATTACCTTAAAAACTTGAGAATTATTTTGCATATGGCAGGTACTTGATAAAATGAATTGACTGATTGATTAGTCCCTCTCCCTAACATAATTTGGCAGTAATATGATAGTCATTTTTAGGATGAGTTGTATAGTTGTTGATTAGATCACTAACAGCCAGGTTCTGTTCCTTCAGGATGAAGTCAAAGCTTTTAGCTCATCATAGACTCTTGGCTTTGAAAGAGACCTCCAAGGTCAACTAATCCAACCCAGGATCAGATAGGGGCTTAGAGCTAGAAGGTATATCTTTGGAGGCCATGTAACCCAACCTGCATTTTTCAATGTGAGGAAGATGATGCTGAGAGAAGCCCTGTTAGTCACAGAGGCACTAAGGAGCAGACCCCCTAACAAAATTTCACCCATTCAGCCTCCTTCTCGATAGACGTCATGACAGATAGCTTGGAAAGCAGAAATACGTTTGGATTAGGAAACAGTACAGAATAAAATGGAGCTAGTCATTAACAAAAGGATGATTTCTAATTACCAAATCTGGTCGTGAGTGATCTAATCAAGAATTGTATGACCCTTTGTGCCTCCAAATTCATGAACTTTCTTAGGATATTATCATTCAGCAAATTCAACACTGATCAGGCTCATCCTACCTGGAAAGTGCCTTGCTAGTCGAGATGGAGAGAGAGATGTTTGAAGCCAGACTATTACTTAGATGGGATCTTGGTCAGTGGTTCATCTCTCTGGGCTTGTTTCCTCAGGAACTAGAGGGAATTCCTGTCCAGTCCTAGATCTGGGATCCTCTGAATAAAGCGTGATCCTTCCCTCTGCCCACTGTGTGCCAGACAGTGAGGCTGCAGTGAAGAAAACTAAGTCTCCTTTAGTCTGGGGCAGGAAGCAGATGGGGTGGGGTGGAGATGAACAATTAACACTTGGAGTTTTGAGAGACCTTAGAGGTCAGTGCGAAAGAAACAAACGAAAAGGTGATACCAACAATTTATAAGCATTTAGGGAGCTACTATATGCCAGGCCTTTTACTAGGTATTGATACAATGAAGAATGAAATAATCCCTACTCTCAAGGAAGTTCAGTAGCAAAAGATAATTTTTAGTACAACTAGAATTTGGAAACTGCACAGAGAGTACAATCACAGTTGAACGTTTAAGAGTTTGGGAGTGAGAACATCCTGTTGGTCATGACTGATGGGTCTGACTTAGACTGATCCTTGGGAAGCGACAGACTCTTATGGTCCATACTCAAAGCCTTCCTTTCCATCAGGGCAGACCCTGCCAGAGGTTGCCTGCTTGGTTGGTTCAGTCTTCAAGGATGACGAGTCACCTTCACTCCACTATGAGGCAGTTGTGGCAACAAGTCCAGTAACATTGGAATGATATACAGAAGATTAGCAATGCCCATCTGCAAAGGATTCCAACACCATTAAGCTCCTACTGTGTGCCAAGCACAGTTCTGTGTCTTTTGATAATAGACCAAGGCGTGTGTTCTATTCAGATATTTATTTGGGGACAGAGAGTACCCCCAGAAAGTGTAAGTAGGGAATAGTTAGGGAAAGTGCTACTTCTTGTAGTGAGTAGCACTTGAGCAGTACTGGACACAAAGAAGGAGGGGAGAGCATTCTAGGCAAGGGGACCCAGCTTGTGCAAAGGTGGGGAGGCAAGAGATGAAATACTTACGATGGAGGAAATTTAAATGGGCCAGGGATAATGCTCAAAATTTGTGAAGTGTCTTTAAAATTTTAGTGTGCTAAGTGATCAATAGTTTTTTTTTTTATTAAGCACCTACATTTACTAAGCACCTACAGTGTGCCAAGCACCGTGCTAAGACATGCAAAGATGCAAAAGACAGTCCCTGCCTCCAAGGAGCTCACCATGTAGTGGAGTAGACAGCAGGTGAACAAATATGGATAAACAAGTTATATCCGGGATGAGGAGGGAATCATTGGAATCGTTATTCTTCACAGAGTCACGTGGGTGATGTCTTACACTGAATTTAAGTGAGGCAGAACTTTGAAAAGTTGTTAGCCAGCGTCATCAGAGTCTAGCGGCAAGATAAAAGTCAAGATGACTGTCCATGGCCCAGCAGGGTCCCGTAGGTAGGGAAGAATCAGAAGGAGGATTCCAACTCAGGTCTTCCTGACTCAAATCTGGCAGCCTTTCCTTGCCGGTGATGGAATACGATGAGCTAGTTTGACCATACCAGAGAGAACATGAGATGAGTTCATGTGTAATATGACTGGTGAAAGATTGAGGCCAAATGGTGACGAGATTTGAATGACAAGTGGAAGGGGTCTGTCTTACTTTTTTGTTTCTGGAGATAATCAGGAACTTCTGGGATTTATTGAGAAGATCAGTGATATGGTCAGCTTTGTTTAGAATCATCATTTCAGTAGCTGTGTGGAGGATGGCATGGAGGGAGGGAGCCCAGGGAGAGGGTCCAAATTAGACTGGTGGCTGTGTGGATGGAGTGAAAGGAAGGGATCCAAGAGATGTTGTTAAGGGCAGAAAGCACACACACACACACACACACACACACAAGCCTTGGCATCTCCTTGGAGAATGAGGACTCAAGAATTGGCTCCATGGTTGAGAACCTCGGTGACAGAATGGTAATGGCTTCAGCAAAAGAGAGGAATTCAGGCTACGGGTGGGTTTGCCAGGGAAAGAAAAAGAATTTGGTTTTAAATATGTTGCACTTAAAATTCTCATCAGTCCTCTGGTCTGAAATGGGCAGAAGCTCCTACCATTGCCTTTTTAATTTTTTTTAAATTTATTTGTTTTCAGTTTTCATCAATCACTTCCATAAGCCTTAGATTTTCTCCCCTTCTCTCCCCCTCCCTCCCTGAGACAGCATGCAATCTTATATGGGTTCTACGCATACATTCTTTTTAAACACATTCACATTAGTCATGTTGCCCAGAAGAAGAATTAAAATGAATGGGAGAAACCATGAGAAAAAAAAATATAACACAAGAAAATAGTCTGCTTCGTTCTGTGTTCCAGTTCCATAGTTCTTTCTCTGAATGTGGATGGCATTTTGCCTCAAGAGTCCTTTGGGAATGTTTTAGGTCCTTGCATTGCTGTGAAGGGCTAAGTCTGTCAGGAACAGTCCTCGTACACTGGCTGTTACTGTGTACAGTGTTCTGGTTCTGCTCGTTTCACTCAGCATCAGTTCATACAAGTCTTTCCAGACTTTTCTGAAGTCCTCCTGTTCATCATTTCTTATAGGACAATAGTACTCCATTACATTCATATACCACAACTTGTTCAGCCATTCCCCAATTGATGGGCAGCCCCTCGATTTCCAGTTCTTGGCCACCACAAAGAGTGCTGCTATAAATATTTTTGTACTACTGTTGCTTTTCTGTAACTAGCGCAGGTCTCTGTTTCTCATGCTAGATTATCACTGTGGAGCAGGGAGATTGGACTCAAGGGGGGATCCTCCCAGGAGAACCTTCCTTCTTTGTCCCAGTGTGAGATAGTAGAGTCAGGAGACCCTGCATTCAAATTCTGCCCCAGACGAACTCTGTGACATTGGGCAATTCCATTAACTTCTCTGCACCTTGGCCTTTTCCTCTGTTAAAGGAAAGAGTCAGACTCAGTGACCTCCAAGATCCTTCTAATTCTGAGTTCTTCTGACTTGGAGACTAGTTCCTCTTGGCATTCTGTCTTCATGGTAAGCTGCAGTATAGATGTTTGAACTCCTGTTACACTTGTGTGGCATCCCTTCCACCTTAATTTCCCAGTGTTCAATGGGTTAGATTCACAGAGACAAGCCAACATTTTCCTTTTGAGTTCTAGCAATCACTCTGAGAAGAGTTAGGACTTCTATGACTATGCTCACAAGTTCCCCTTTAAGTGTGCTACCCAATATTGATGAACATGTTGCCCTTACTTGGTTGTTGCTCAGCCATTTCAGCCATGTCCAACTCTTAGTGACCCCATTTGGGATTTTCTTGGCAAAGATACTGGAGTGGTTTGTCGTTTCCTTCTCTGGGTCTTTTTACAGATGAGGAAACTGAGGCAAGCAAACAGACTGAAGTGAGTTGCCCAGGGCCACAAGCATTAACTAAGCGCCTACTATGTGCCAGGTACCATGATAAATCAGAAACCCAAGAAGACAGTACCTGAACACAGTGCAGTGTGTCACTGACGAAGATTTGATAGTTTATTCTTGGATACTGTAAGATATGAAAATTAGCTCAGTTGACCCACTGATTAGAAACATGGTTACAGCAAGGTATTCTGGAAATGGCATGGCTCTTGCTCATTCACTTACCTGTATCCTCTTAGACAAATAATTTCACTGATCTTGGCCTCAGTTTCCTAATTGATAACATGATGGGACTGAATCAGATGACCATTAAGGTCCATTCCAGCTCAGAGATGGATTCTCTTCATTGCCTGTTGGACTTTTGGCAAGACAATTTGTCTCTCTAGGCCTCAGTTTCCTCATCTGTAAAATGAAGAAATAGCCTAGCTCGATCAATAAAGAAGTATTTGTTAAGTAGTTACTGTATGCTTGGCACCAGACACACAAAGACAAAGAGGAAGCATATGTTGCCCAAAAAGGGGCTTACATTCTCCTAGGGATCTTTTAAGCGGTTCTAGCTCAGTATAGTTGATTGGACTATGGAGCTAAGATCTAGACTCTCTCACCCCATCAAACTCGCCTTCCCCAGTCATTCTGTATGGCCACAGACAATTTTTCCAGCCCCACTTATCTAGACCCCAATTACACTAGAAATATCTGTCGTTTGTCATGGCGGGTAAGACTTGAGCAATTTTAAGAAGTGTCCATGGAAACCTTTTCCTAATCTGGAAGGGTTTGGAGTTCAAGGACCTGAGTTCAAATCTCAGTTCTGCCATTCAATGCTTGGGTAACCTTGGGCAAGCCCCTGCCTCTCCCTGCACCTCAGTTTCCTCCTTTAAGGCCTTTTCCCAACTTTCGATCCAAGATGGTTGGCGGAGGTCAATTCTTCTGGCATCTGCTGCCCCCTTGTGGGAGGTGTCAAGACTGCAAACATCTCAACTCATTCTTACTGACACTGCCTGGGTTTTGTGTCTAGAAAAGCAAAGTTTCTGTAAGGGAGCAAACAGATTGTAGCCTCATGATTTGGGGGATGCTTAGCATAATTAGGACAGGATTAGGGGCCAGACCTGTGACTTTACTGGTATTAGGAACTCCCAAAGGAGGACCCTCCCTTTACCAATACAGGTTGGGACCTTTTCTACAGTTAGCAAGCTGTCTTGACTTGACTCAGCTGGTGCAGCTAGAATAGATCAGAAGTAGAAATTGAATCCAGGTCTGCCTGGCTTTAGGGTTAACTCTCTACTCACCTGTTATTCTACTTTAGCTTCATTACTTTGGGCAGATGGAGGTGAAGGGAGTGAACATTTCCATAGTGCTGACTATGTGCTTTACAAATGTTCTCTTGATTCTCACGACAGCCCCCCAGAATAGGTGTTGTTACCTATTTTACAGTTTTTACTGTTTAATTGACTACTCTATTTTACAGTTTTGCTGTAGAGTTTACAGTTTACGGTTTTACAGGCAAAACGAGGTTAAGTGACCTACCCAGGGTTGAAGAGCTAGGCAGTGTCAAAGGCTAGATTTGAACTCCAGGATTCCTGACTCAAGGCCCAATGGTCTAGCCACTACATCATTTAACTCCCTAATTAGAAGTTTCATTCACAATCAATAGGCAAAGGCTGATTTGCCTCTGTGCTTTTCTCTCCCTTTCTGCTAATTGTTGCCTTGATTTTAAGGCTTTTCACTCACAGCACCTTTGCCAGAGGGAGGGCTATGAAGGGGTCATAAAAAAAAGTAAAAGCTCAAAGAAGAATTATTGTTGGATTGATTTGATTCACCAGACCTTGCCCCCTGAATAAAATACAGCTCTCAGAGCCTGGCATTCGAGGTGACCCACAACGTAGCACCAACCCATCGTTCCAATTCTGCATTCCTTCATGCTCGGGTCTTCTCATAGTTCCATGCCTGTGCTATAAACCATTCCTGCAATGAGCACCGATTTCCCCGACCTCCACATCTCTGCCCGTTGCAGCTCTTCAAGACCCAAATCCGACGTTACCTTTTCCAGGAAGGCCTCCTTGACATTCCTTTTCCCTTGCCCAGAAATGACTTCTTTGTCTGATGTCTCACAGCCCGTTGCCTGACTTCTCCTTCATGCTCACCTTGTGCCCAGGACTGTGTGTCAAGGGACAGAAGGTGATTTTAGCCAGTGTGAGAAGAGCCTCCCCCAACATGGACCTAATCGTGGCTTCAAACTTAGAGAGTTTAAGTTATTTACCCAGAGTCACACAACAAAGAAGATGGAATTCAAACCCCTCTCTGACTCCTGTGCCATTTTATAACCAACATTCCCAAAGTACTTTAACATCTGAAGAAGTTGTAAACACATTATTTCATTTGAGCCTCATGGCAACTCTATGAGATGGGTTCCAAAGGTGTTATGATGCCCATTTTAGTGATGAGAAAACAGGTTCAGAAGAGGCTAGCTGACCTGTCCACTACATTTCATTGCTGTTCAATCATTTTTCAGTTGTGTCCAACTCCTCATGACCCCCATTTTCTTGGCAAAGATACTGGGGTGGTTTGCCATTTCCTTCTCCAGGTAATTTTACAGATGAGGAAATTGAGACACATGGGGTTAAGTGACTTCTGAGGCTGGATCTACTCTCCGGTTTTACTGCTTCCACTCTGTCCACTTTGGCACCTACATGCTTTGGGTTTGGTTTTCGAAACCCTTCATGACCTGACTTCTTCCCTTTCTAGGCTTCTGACATTGCAGCCTCCCCTACCACCTCTGTGATCCAGGGACATCAGGCTGATACACAAAGCACTCCATCTCCTGATGCCAGGCTTCTCTGACTACCCTCATGGCTAGAATGCTCCTTCCTTAAGTCCCACCTCCTATAGGAAACTTTGCCCAATCCCTCTAATTCTAGCATCTTCTGTTGATTGTCTCCAATTTATATTGTCTGCACTTGTACATGGTCATTTGCATATTGTTTTCCCCTTTGGATTCTAAGCTCCTTGAGGGCAAGGACTGTGTTCCCTTTCTTTGTGCCTCTGCTGTAGAAGCAGGCTTCTGTCACAAGTAGAGCACTGAGGCAGGAAGTCCTGAGTTCAAATGTGGCCTCAGATACTTACTAGTTGTGGGACCCTGGTTAAATTACTTATCCACTCTTTGCCTCAGTTTCCTCAACTGTAACATGAGGATAACAACAGCTTCTATCTTCCAGGGTTGAAATGAGATACTATCTGTAGCCGTTTGTTTTCTCCCTTTCTCTTTTCCATTCTCAGCATTTGGCAGAGTGCCTCACAGATAGCAGATGCTTAATAATTACCTGTTTACTTGACTGAAGATTATCGAGATGGTTCTAAGGTCCCTTGTAGTTGACATGTATAATCCAGTGATGTTCAAAGGAACATTTATCATTCCAAGAGTTCTTAAACTTTTGTACCATGGACTCCTTGGGGAGTCTGGTGAAACCTATGGACGCTTTCTCTGAGTAAGATTTTCAAATGCTTAAATTAAAACACATGAGATTGCAAAAGAAACCAACTCTATTGAAATAAAGTTGTAATTTTTTCCCTATCCAAGTTCATGGACCCCCTGAAATCTATCCAAGAGGTCCCAAGTTAAGAACTCACGTATTACTCTGAATCACATCTAACTTCAAAAGTGAAATCCTGTGATTTTTGAGGCTCCCCTCGGCTGTGTTTGGCCCTGAGTGGCTTCTCTTCTGGCGTAGAGTAGGTTAGTTTCTGTATTTGGTCCCTTGCATATGGGTCGCCAACCTGGCCGGTTGAGGAGCTTTGTCCATGAGGGCTTCCCATTAATCTCCCCATAGGAATAAAATCCCAGCACTTCTCAGATAGCTGAGAAGACACCTGTCCCGCAGACTGCCCACATAGGGGTCCAAGAATGACTCAGATTTCATCAGAAGTAGCTTTTTAGTCTCCAGGAAAACATTGAAGGTATCAACAACCCCCTTATTCCTGCAATGGGAAACCTGCCTAGGGGAATGAATGATTCTCTGACCTTTGCTCAGGACTTCTAGAAAAGTGAACAAAGTTCTGCTCTCAGCTTGTCCAGGAGCCATTGGCCCATCCTTGAAACCTACCCTCTTCAGTTGGCAGGCCAAGACTCCTTCTTTGGCTAGCCTTTGTTGCTTCAGGACTGCTGAGTTGTTTCTACCCAAGACCCACAAGGAAATCCAAAACATTCACATTACCATTACCTCAGGCTTCCTTTTTTCCAATCCATCTGGAAACTTCACCTTCCTCGACAATACCCACCCATGCCTTCTCTTTCACTCCAATACGCCCACATTACCATCTTGTTCTGCCTCACACAGTTCTCCATTTCCACATGCTAATGGTCATTGAGGCAGTGGGTAATGTTATGTGTACCTACCTGATGATCAAATGTCTTCTCCTTTCCCTCCCTCCCTCCACAGTTGTCTGGAAGATTTCCTGAGCTGGTATATCCATTGCCTGCAGGGCCTTCTAAGATTTAATATCATCAACAAGCATTTTTCTTTTTGATAGCAGACTCTGAGTTGGCCCTTGTGCTTTGCAATTTAGCATTAGGTCAATTTGTACTAATCACAGCATTTCAGAATGGGACCTTAGCTCTTCAAAGGCCATTCTACTAGTGGCCTTCCCTCACTACCCCCCAGCACTTTTCCCTCTAAAGTTACCATGATAGCCCTGTATTAACCAGGAATGTGTGTGTGTGTGTGTATATGTATGCATGTGCTAATGTTGCCCACGTAGGTTATGCATGACCCCCATGGATCTATCTAGATGTGGCTCAGAGAGATAGATATGAACAGGTATCCCTAGTTTCCTCCCCTGTCCACTGTCCACTGTCCTGCTAGAAGGGGAACAGGACATTCAGGCCTCAAGGCTGCCTAATCTCTCCTCAGATGGGGGCGCTAGACTAGAATTCTATCTATCTGCCACCCAAAATAATGTTAGATTCTGATTGTGCACCTGATTCCTATCCCTTAATAAGAAGGGAGAGCCCCACATTATATGTACAAACTTGAGTCCTATTTGAGTCATGTCACCAACAAGATAGAAGGTTATACATATTTTCTGATCCTCATAACCCTTCAAACCTCTCTAAAATAGGAATTAAGAGATTAAACAATTTAAGCTCTCTCCATCGTTTAGGATATCAAGAGCTGTAATGAGATAGTTCAATGAACTACCAACAGAGAAGACTAATCCCTAATTCTTGCTGGGTTTGGCATCCCTCCTCCATGACCCATCTTAGTCCTGCAGCAGGACTGCACAAGCCAGCCCACTGACTCTCAACTGAACTCAACTCCATTGAATGGATGGATGGATGGATGGACGGAGAGGTGGATGGATGGATGGACGGAGAGGCAGATGGATGGAGAGGCAGATGGATGAAGAGTCAAAAAAGCCCTGACTCTAAATTCCAAGGTCCTTCCTTCAAATCCCACCTTTGCCAGTTTCCTTCCCATATGACTATAGACAAATCATTTTACCTTCCTAGACTTCATTTTCCTTGCCTATAGAATGAAGGGATCAGATTAGTTGATTCTTGAGTCCCTTCTAGCTTCAGTCCTGAAGCAACAGAAACATTTTAACAAAGGTTTGGATCTCTAACACCCCACTGCCCATCTCCACCCTCAACTCTGTTCTACTCACCACTAGGAAACCTTGGCCCAACTTAACTGAGACAAGTTCAGAAAGAGTCATAAACCTGAAATAGTCATTGATTTTTCCTGGATTCCAAATTTAGTGAGTTCTAGTTTATGGAAAGAATGACAGCTATCAGAGAGTCAAGAGACCTGACCCCATCTCACTTATTAACTGTGTGGCCCTGGGCAAGTAATTTAACTTTTCTGAGCCTCAGTTTCCTTTTCGGTAAAATGGGGATAATTATTTTTGCCCCTACCTAGTCACAGGTTGTTGTGAGGAAAGCACTTGGAAAATCCCCAAATGCCATTAAAATAGCATTATTGTTTGGGGAATCAATTGGCATCATATGAAATTCAAGAAGCTCTTGTGTCTGGTTTACCTGTTTTTTGAGCTATAAAGCCCAAAACTTGGGCAGGGACCTATTGCGTAACACAACCCGTGTTACCTGAACCAGTAGTTGCCTGAGTGGGGACCCAGCCAGTTGGGTAACTCAGGTTGTCCTCTCCTCCCTGAAGGAAGGTAAATTTTGATGACCAGAAGCTGCCCAGTTAACTTAAGGTTTACTGGCTAGATTTCCCTGCCTTCCTGCCTTCCTGCCTTCCTTCCTTCCTGCCTTCCTTCCTTCCTTCCTTCCTTCCTTCCTTCCTTCCTTCCTCTCTGAAGTTCATAGATTGGACCATAATAGGTCCCTGCTCCAGCTCCTCTTAATGTCTGTATTTTGGGCCTTCCTGACTTAGAGTAAATGTCAATGGTAACTGTTTCTCTTTGGAACACCAACCCTGAGGGACTTCTCTTCCCAGCTTCTTTTCTTTCTAATTAAAGGGGCCATCCTTCGACTCACTTCTTAAAGAGACCCATTCACTGAATGGGAGTTACTTCACCCAAAATGAGAACCTGCAAAGGCCTTGACTGAAAAGGGTCAGGGTCTCCCATTGCCTCCTGGGCCATCTCCAGTTGTCTTGGCCATTGGACCAAAATGGTTCTAAAGTATTAAGTGAGGCTGGTGACCTTGCACAGTCCTCCCTCACTCAAATCAAAGTCAAGTGCAAATCATGTCATCATTTCCCTCTTTGAAAATGCAGGACAAACACGAAGTCCAGAAGAAGTAGATACTGACCTTGAGTCATGACCATGTTGATGGTCTTTAGAGAGCACAAACCATTGTTTGGGCTTTTCTTTTTTTTAAACAAATATCATTTGGTTAGCTTCTGCCTTCCCTGGTGCAATTTCTGCAGAGATCTGTCCAAGTGAGCTGTGAGTCTGTGTTTAGTGAGCTTAGGCCCACAACTGTATCATAGCCCCGTAAACCAGGGTTAGATATATCCTCAGACCAGCACAGAATTATGGCCTTCCTGCTTTGGGGAGTCTGCCTGGGGGATACTGGAGTCTCCTACAAGAGTGGCATTGTAGCCTGGGACTTTTAATAACCACTGTGGTCAAAGGGCACAGACTTACCCTCTGTGAGCTGTCTATCTTTCCACACATTTCACTCAGTTGTGGTTAACAAGGGAAACTGGCTTCCTTTTTCCATCTGTTCACTGTGGTTATAAAATGATTCAGTCTGGTAAATATTTCATGGTGCGAGGCAGGGAGATTCCTGGCTGCCCTCCTCGTGTCATTAAGTCTGGGCTCCCTACTTTGAATCTTCATTACCTTTCTTGGGGCAATAAGAACTTATAAACCTTTATCTTTTCCTATATAATATCTTTGAAAACATTGTTTATTCTTTTCTCCAAAAAAGCAGTCTTTCCTGTCCAAACCAGCTCTTCCTTCAAGTATTGATAAAGACCAAAAGCCAACATAAGGATTTTCTATCCTCCTGGCGCTTTGGACACTGGTTTCTGGGAGGAGACAGAGCTTGCTTTTCCAACAGCCAGGAGCGCGTGAGCCGACGGAAGCCCTAGGCAGCAGGTCCAGCTGGATCTGCTGCTGTGTGGGCAGTTTGCGTTAATGAGGCCTGGTGTGGAATTCCTTCTCCAGATGTGGAGAATTCCAGCCTTGCCCCAACATCCATTATCTGGTGACCTTGGACAAATCCTTGGACCTCCTTTGGCCTCCATGTCCTCATCTATACAACGAGGAAGGTTCCTTCCAGCTCCAAATCCATGGTCCTCCCATCATGCAGAGAATGTTGGAAAATATTATATCTACGTCCCAGGTGCTGATTGGTTGGTGGGTTTTGCTAGTCTCTTTACTTCTTCTTGTAAAATTTTTGTTAAAGGAGAAAACTTGTTGGGTAGGGGATAGGGAGAAGGGATATAGTAAAAAAAAAAAAATGAATCTGATTTAAAACTCAACAGCATGACTAAGAAACAATTCCTTCTCCAGATACTCCAGGATGTCAACCTCCTACATGTCTCTATAGACAAAGATGCTGGAGCAGCACAGATGGGAAGAGGGTAAGGGAGTCTCTGGTAACCTTAGGACTGCAGGCTTAGAATTCAAATTGTTGTGGCTCAATCCAGGTAGAATTAAAAAGGATTTTAGACATCAGTTAGTATAATCAGCTCATTATTTTTGTTTCAGTGATGCCCTTTTTTTGTTACACCACACTATATACAAACCTTTCTTAATATACCCCTCTTTGTATTCTCCCTTCTAACGAAGCACAAAAAACCCTAACAAATCTCTTTTGTTTGAAAGTGCACCCATTCTGCACCCACAGTCCCCTACATCTCTATGAAGAGGAAATAAGGACATTTTAATCAATTTTTATCCTGGACCAAGACTGGTCATTACAATTTAATCTGAGTCTAGCTGACTTTAATTAGCTCTTTCTTGAAAAGAGTTCAAATGGTCTGCCTGACTTTTGAATTATGAGATTGATTCAGAGGTCCATACTAATGAGACTATTCAGATGTTCTACCTCACACCCATCACTAAAGATGGCAAAAGAGGAAAATGACAAATGGAGGGTCATGGAAAATGGGCACACTGGTACACTGCAAATTGGTGTAGCTCACTCTGAGATGCAATTTGGAATTAGACCCCAAAACTTAGCAACGTGCATACCCTTCGACCTAGCTACATCACTGCTAGGCTTATGCCCCAAACTGATCAAAGAAAGAGGAAACTGCTTTATATGTACAAAACAAAATTATAGCAGCTCTTTTCATGGTACTCAAAAATTGAAAATTAAAGGGGCTTCCTCCTGTTGGGGGATGGCTGAAAAAATTGTGGCATGTGGATGCAATGGAATATTACTGGATTATAAAAAATTATAATTCGGACAAATAAGGGAATGATTTATATAATAACATTCTAGAGAAGAACAACTTTGAAAAACTTTAGAACTCTGGTCAAGAAAACAATAAGCCACTAGAAAATAAAGATGAAATTTGCCAGTTATCTCCTGACATAGAGATGGTGAATTTAAAATGCCGGAAGAGAGATATATTTTTGAAGATAGCAAGTGTGGAAATTTGTCTTGCTTGATTCTGCAGTTATCTTCATTCTCTCCTTTCTCTCTTTTTCTCTCTTTATCTTTCCTTGTTTCTTTTTTTTTTTTTCTTAATGTACAGGGATAGTAGGAGGAACAGACTTTTTTTTAATGTGAAATATAAAGTTGAAAAAGAGAAAAGAAAATGTTCTTCCATCAGGCATATATCCTCTAGGAAAAAGACTTGCTGGCCTCCATACTTTCCGTGCTCCTCACCATACTGTCCACTACCAGTCAGTCCCTTGTTACAGGAAAACTATGTATTAGTAAGTTTTTCCTTGCATCTGACCTAAAGAAAACAACTGGGGTGTTTGATATGGAGAAGAGATGCGATGGGGAAGACCTGGTAGTTGTTTTCTGGCTCCTGTGAAAGAGGGATCAGACCTGTCCCACATGGCCCCAAAGGACTGAGCCAGAAGCCAGAAACACAAAGCCATACTTCCTCATAATCAGAACTGTCCCCAAGTGGGATGAGCTGCCCCAGGAGGTGGTAAGCTAGACCAGACAGTCAATAAACATTTATTAAATGCCTACTATATGCCAGACACTAGACTTTAATATTGGGAATACTAAGGAAGGTAAAAGATATTCTCTGCTCTTAGGGAACTTGGGGTCTAATGGGAGAAACCACATGCAAACAATTATGTATAAACAAGCTACATACAGGATAAACTGGAGGTAATCATCAGTGGTAAGTCACTGGACTGAAGGGGGATCAGGAACACCTTCCTGGAGGAAGTGAGACTGGAAGGAAGCCAGGAAGTCAGTAAGATGGCAAGGAGATGAGAATTCCAGGCATTGAGTCAAATAATGGGTGCTTTGTGTAACAGGGAAGACATCCGTGTCACCAGGTGGCAGAGGACATGGAAGGGAGCAGGATGGAAGAAGCCTGGAAAAGCAGGAAGGGGCCAGACAGAACATCACATACTTGCTTTGGAGTTAATCGGGAGCCATTGGAGTTTACTGGGCAGGGGATGTTTCATGACCAGACCTATGCTTTAGGAAAATCACTTTAGTGGCTGAATATAGGATGGACTGGAGAAAAGAGTGGAGGCAGACAGACCCACCAGCAACTGTTCCAATAAACCAAGCAGGAGGTGAGGAGGGCCCCCACCAGGTTGGGGGCAGGGTCAGAAGAGAGAAGGGGCATATTCTAGAGAGGTTAATTGAAAATGGGGGATAAGAGAGACAGAGGATTGAGGAAAACGCCTAAGCTGTGAGTATGAATGACTGCAAAGACGGTGGTACCCTTAACAGTAACAGGGAAGTTAGGAGGAGGGGAGGGCTTGGGGGACAAGCTAATGAGTGCAGGACATATTGGATCAAAGATGTCTATGGTTTACTACAGATATCAGAGTGGATAGAGAAACCTGAATTCAAATCCTCCAACACTTCCTGTCTGTGTGACCCTGGCTAGGCAAGTCACTTAACTCCCCTCACTCTGAGCTTCCTCATCTGTTAAATGGGGATGATTATAGCATCTACTCCCAGGATTGTTGGGAGGATCAAGTGAAATATTTGTTAAGTGCTTTGAAAACCATAAAGTCCTACAGAAATACTAGCTATCTCCTGGGCCCCACTTACATTTTCAGAAAAGAATGTTGAAATCACAGTTCCTGGACATGATTGTCATAGCAATCCCTTACCTTTTCATAAGATGTGAGTGAAGACATTAGCTCCCACAGCTTGGGACTGATTCATTGTTTCCATGAGGGAAATGACTTTTGGATTCGTAGACAGGTAGAAACTGTTGATGGGACTTGGACTCGCACCTGCTTTCCCCGCCTGAAGGTTGCCATAGAGTAAAGAAAATAAACTATTTTCATTGCCCTTGCCTGAGTTTCCGAAAAATTCCCAAATCCTGGGTTGGAAAAACTAACACCATCTCTCATTATTTATACTGTTTGGATAAAACCCTCCCCTGCAGTCCTATGCCGATGTTGTTAATTATTAGATATGTATTAAGAGCCTCCTATGTACCAAGCACTGTGCTAAGCCCTGGGATACAAAGAAAGGCAAAAGATAGCACCTGTCCTCAGGGAGCTCCCCATCTAATGGGGGAATAGTGCTGTACCGTGGCAGAGAAAGAAAGAAAGTTGGTTTTGGAGTCAGAGAACTAAGGTCTGAATCCTGCCTGGGGGACCTTGGGCTAATCACTCCATAGGCCTCAGTCTACTCCTCTGCAAAATGAAGGGGGTGAACTGGATGGCTTCTGAGAGGTTTTACCTCTCTAAGCTATAATACGATGGTCTTTGTTTAGCTAGCTCCCCTGGGCCTCAGCTTCCTCATTTGTAAAATGAAAGGGTGAGGAGGGTGACCTCTGAGCACCCTCCCAGCATTAGAGCTGTGATCCTATAGTCATGGCATGGAGATGGCCCAGAGTTCTGCAGCACAGCTCTCACAAGTGCTGTTCCCCTGGCGAGGCTTCCACTTCATGGCTACAGGATGATCTGACTGGGCGCCCATTGCCCAGACACAAGCCTAGTGGAGGGCAGCAGCTCCTAAGGACCATGTAGCACCATGTAGGGGTCCCACCAGCTTGGGTGAGGGTGTGCCTATACCCAGTGAAATCTCCAGTCTGCCTAAGTATTCTATGACTGTCAAATGGTAGAGGAGGGAGGGAAAGGCCCCTGAGCCATGAGCAGCCTGTGACTTCAGCATCCCCACTTAGCTTTCTGCTTTTGTGAGTGAGCTGGGGGAGCGGGGTGGGGGGAGTTGTCATCTAATTTCTATCCATGTTTGGAAGATACTTCCCTGATCTCTTACAAAAACCTTGTGCCGAAGGTTTTTGTTCCATAAACAATCCTAATTCACACTGTGCTAAGCCAGGAATTGCCCTGTCCAGGCAACCCTGGGTAGGTCTAGACAGAGGAAACAGGGGCCCCAAGGGAGTTTGGATGAGTATCCTGTTTCCCACTAAAACACAAGTGGGTCTTATAAGGAAAGCATTCTAAGCTGCCACCCCTCACCTGAGCCTTTTCCCTAGAATCTGGGAATCTTCCCCAGCCCAGCCCCCTACAAATGACCTGACATTTATCTGGAATGTATCCTGTATGTGCAGGTTCTCTCCTTTGTTAGAATGGAACCCCACCCCCCCACTCATCCAGGGCAGGGGCTGCTATAACCCCGATCAATGCTTGGCACATAGTAGGTACTTCAAAATATTTGTGGGAAGATTAGGGTTAAGTGCTATATAAGTACTAGCTGCTGTTGATGGTAGCATTAAAAGCTCAGGGTATGAGGAACACTTGTGTTCTAGGTCCAGACGGATACAGGGTCATTCCTCAAGGAGGGGTCAAAATTCAGATGCAAAACCTTTTACTGTTTTAATCACTATTCCCCCTAAGGTTTATAGTTCTAGAGATGGAAAGGCCTCCATCTATATTCCAGGTAGTATACCCACTTTACAGATGAGGAAAGTGAGGGTATTCTCTAGAAGGATTAAGTCAGTGATAGTATTTGACTCTAAAACCAGGGCTTTTTCCATTGTATCACAGGAGGAAGAAGAAGGAGGTATATGTTATTATTAAGCCATTCCCAACTCTCTGTGACCCCATTTGGGGTTTTCTTGGCAAAGATACTGGAGTGCTTTGCCATTTCCTCCTCCAGATCATTTTATAGATGAGGAAACTGAAACAAACAGGGTGAAGGGACTTGTCCAAGGTCACACAACTAGTAAGTGTCTGAGGACAGATTTGAACTCAGGTCTTCCTGACGGCAGGCCCAGCAGTATATGCATCCTGCCACCTAACTGTCCTGGAATGTGAATGGAAATCACAGGAATGAGCCTCCTTGAAAGCTTTTTCCGGATTTTGATTTCTACATACTCTCTGCCTGGAAAGAAAACGAGGGCTGGTCTAGGGTGTTCTCAACTTTCAGACAGGATTTTGTGGGTCTGCCCTGCCTACTGACTGGCACATGGACCCGAGCTGGAGGAAGATTTAATTGGTGGCTGTCTCAGCACACCCCCTGGTGGATGTCACGAGGCTAGATGCTCTTGTGTAGAGAGATGTCTGCATTCCCAGCTGCCCTTCTGTGCATGTGTGCGAGCTGCCAAGGCCCCCTCGGCCGCCTTTTGGAGCATCCAGGCCTTCCTGCTTTTGTGAGAGCTTTTCCTTCCTTGAGTCTTGCACTGAATTGTTAACAGAAACAATTGGAAAGTCCAAGTCCCTCCTCCTAGACGTCCCTCCTCCCTCCCCCCAATTCCCAGCTCCTGGGACTCTGTTTTGTCCCTCCTGTGGGCCATTCCGAGGAGCAGCTCTGGACAAACTAGGATGGCGCTTGACTTGAAGGTCTCTATTCTCTCAGTTGTGTGTCTAGGGGAGGTGTGGGAGCCCCACCTTCAGCGCTGGCTTCTTCCTTTCTCCGGACTTTGAGAGTCAAGGGTCCAAGGAGCCAGATTCCTCCAGTTCAGTAATGACTGGAGCTGACTTTGGATTCCAGGAGAGTACGAAGACCTATGTTCCAGTGCCACCTTTGGTACTGTCAAAGGTGGGGGCCTGGGCAAGTTAATTCACCCCTCATCACCTGCCCAAAGGTCCTAAGGCTACCTACATCACAGGGTTATCGTGAAGAATCATGAGATCTAGTCAGTATCTTCCCCCTCCCTCACAAAGATACTCTCCAGAAATTTGACGCACCAATCTACCCAATCTTTATGTTTTACCAGATACTCTGGGATACAGAGGCCAAAATGAAAGGATGTGGGGAGAGAACCCAGTATCCAGCTGGTGCCATAGTGGATAAAGTGTCTGGCTTGGAGTCAGAAAGACTTGTCTTTGGGAATTCAAATATGACCTCAGACATTTACTAGTTGTGTGACTCTGGGTAAGTCATGTAACCCTGTTTGCCTCAGTTTTCGCATGTGTAAAATGAGCTGGAGAAGGAAATGGCAAACTACCCTAACATCTTTGGCAAGAAAACCCCAAATGTGCTCATGAAGAGTCAGACACAACTGAAAAATGACTCAACAGTAGTATACATGATGTCTATGAGGTAGATGGCTGGTAATCTGAGAAGCCAAGGGACTGGCAGCTTGGGGAAGAGGGAAAGGCCTTCTTTAAGGGTGATGGGACAGAGCCCACCAGACAAGGAAGTGGAAGACGGAGGCCCGATCTGAGGACCAGCAGCAGGCCGGTGGTAAACGGTATAACTGGGAGGGTCAGAAGGTCAAACAGACACACCTTTCCAACCCCGATTCCCTCCCTCCTACCTCATAGATAAACCAATCCCCAGTAATATTCTAGGGAGTGCTCTCAGGTTAGTCAGCTGCCTCTCCCAGGGAAGCTATTAGCATTATAACCTGTGCTTTAAGGAGAAGATTTCTTAACCTACTAGAGGACTCTGAAAGAATCATAACCAGGGAGGGAGATATTGGGTCATAGGATGCTGTCATAGGATCAATGGAGCACGGAAGAGACCTCAGAGCCTATCAAGTCCAACCCTTGCATAATACAGATGAAGAAACTGAGTCAGAGAAGTAAAAGAACTTGCCAGGGTAACATAACTTGTAGGCACCAGCAGTAGGATTTGAACCATGAACTTCCAGTGTTCTCTCCGGGGGTCATGCTATAGGCCTGTGGGAGCTTCTGATGTCTTAGAGGGTGGCCACACCCTCCAGTACCACAGTGATCTGGCTCTGGCACCCTACCAAGAGAATGAAAGCCTAAGCTGTTGGGCAGCTGCCCAGGCTTCCTCAACTGAGTCAGACGCCCTCCTTCCCTCCTAATCTCTCCAGGGCTGACTGGGGAGATAAAGAGTCCATTCCGGAACTGAGGGATGGGTAGGCTTGGGTTGGGGCCAGGTAGGAAATGACTTGCTGGCTTTTCTGTGGTTAAAGGTTTGGGGTGAGGCTTGACTCACCCCAGGGAGGAGAAAGAGGTCCAGAGCCCTGGCCGAGCCCTCAGTCAATAGAGGCTGATCCATTCTGCTGCCACGCCTGCCTCAACTATGGAACTAGAGCCCAAAGAAGTGGTTAAGGTCCAAGGCACCAAAAGACCAGAGACCTCTCTGACCCCTCAGCCCCTCTGGCTACCTAGAGTTCTATTTCCCTTTACATCCACTTCTCACTTTCTCTCCACCCTTTGCTTGCAATCTTCTGACTCAGCTGAAACCTTCTCCTAAGTTATCATTCATCCTCTGCCTGCCCTATCCTGTGACCTTTTTTGTGCCCTCATGACCTCAACCACTCAGTGGTTTTTGGCACGAGCCCCTCCTTTCACTTCCATGAGGATGCTCTCCCTTGGACTTTCTCTTATCAATGTGGTTGGTCATTCTCAGTTTCCTCTAAGGGCTTACCATCCATCAGCTACCCTGTAAGGCTGGGTGCCCCTAAAGCTCATTCCTGAGTCCTAGTCATCAGAAACCTAGGGTAATCCTGCCTCAGACACTAGCTACATAATCCAGGGCAGGTCACTTAATCTCCCACGGTTCCTTCTGTAAAATGAAGATAATTAATGAGCAAGCATTTATTAAGCACCTATGATATACCAGACACTGTATACAAAGGTGAGGGCAGCTAGGTGGCATAGTGGATAGAGACCAAGTCTGAAGTCAGGAAGGTTCCTCTTCCTGAGTTCAAATCTGGCCTCGGACACTTACTAACTGTGTGACCCTGGGCAAGTCACTTAACCCAGGTTGCCTTAGTTTCCTCATCTGTAAAATGATCTAGAGAAAGAATTGGCAAACCACTCCAGTATCTCTGCCAAGAAAAGCCCCAATGGGGCTTTCATACCCTATGGCTATCATACCATCTTCTGGAAAATTCTGCAAATGGCTTTGGAGCCTAAACAGAGGCTGCTCTTAGCTACCCTGTTTCTCCAATCAGGAAGGACAAGAAATATTTCCTAGCTAAAGAGTTGGATTCTACTGAAAAGATTGAACAGCAAACTACTATGGATAGATGTCATATTAGTATACATAAATGAGTGTCAGCCAACCAATTAACAAGCATTTATGTGGCTGGCTAGTCAATTTGCAAGTATTTCTTAAGGGCTTACTACAAGTCAGGCATAAACCAAGGGTTCAAAGAAAGCAAAAACAATTCTTGACCTCTAGAAGCTTACATCCTCACATTCTAATGGGGGAGACAATGTGCATATAACTAGGTATACATACATAATACACACATATATATACATATATGCACAAATGCATGAATGTAGGTTCATCCTTGTTGCTGAAGAAGACCATGCTATCAGAGAAATGATGACATGACTTGCACTTGACTTTGTTTTGAGTGAGGGAGGGCTGTGCAGGTCACCAGCCTCACTTCTCCTCCAGAGCCATCTGAATCCAGTGACCAGATATTCATCAGGATGACTGGAGATGACCCAGGATGAGGTAATTGGGGTTAAGTGACTTGCCCAAGGTCACACAGTTAATAAGTGTCTGAGGTGAGATTTGAACTCAGGTCCTCCTGACTCCTGCACTGGTGCTCTAACCACTGCACCACCTAGCTGCCCCCATATGCATAAATATATGAAAGATGTAATATGTATACTCATATATATTTATGATAAAAGGTTATTTTATAGGGAAGGCTCTCATAGTAGAAATGGGACCTTCTACAGAGAGTGGTATTTAATCTGAGTCTTAAAAGAATCTAGGGAAGCTGAAAGACCTGAAAGGAGAAAGAGCATTCCAGCCATTAGTCACAGCCAATGTAAAAGCCTGGAGTTGGGAAATTAAGAGTGAGAAATGGCAAACAGACTACTGTGGCTAGAGATAGACAGACAGACAGATAGATAAATGGATATTTGGTCCAAATCTGATTTCATTTGGGTGGGGAAATTCCTAGTACGGAAATGTCCTCCAACCCCTTGGATCTGCAAGATGATCAAGAAGAGAAAGAAGAGTTAACACCAAGGATGACAGTCGTATTTATTCTATCCATTGCACCTGCTGCATGCCAATAGTAAAACGGAGACATTCACCATCCCCAGCATAGAAGAGGAAACTGTGACTGCTGAGGACATCTCCAAGATGCAAAGTCATTTCTGTATGGTTTAACTATGGAACTTTGTGAGCATTGTGATTTTTGGTAAGGTGGAAAAGAATGAAAAGAGTGGGCATCCCAGCCCCACTTCACACCTGGAGTTGCTATCCCCAAATCCTCTCTGATGCCCAGAACTATCTGCTTGTCTAGGTCCCTGAACCCCCCAAAAATAAAATGGATAATCCATCCAAATGGTGTGCATGTTTGCTGTCTAAACATAGAGATGATTTTGCCTTCACAAAGCATGGATAGATTTTGGAACTGAGATCTGACTCACCCACTATCCCTCTCTTCCACCTTTGTGGGCCATAACTAGGTGTCTGCTTCTCCCCTCAACTATCTCCAAAGGGGTGTTCTTTGGCTAGAATTATATGTCTCAAATATTGTCAGTGCTGGCTTAGATGCCGCTCCAAATGCTCGTTACGCTGGTGACCACAATAAATTGATCAAGAGTAAACCTCGTTATCAAAGTAAGGAGTAAACAGAAATGGGAGTTCTCCAAATTAGGGCACACAGAAGAAGGCGTCAGAGTGAATGACCTCTTTGGCCAGGAGCTGGATAAAAGCATCCAAGTTCAACCCAGGAGATCGTTGTCTCTTTGAGGAGGTTTTGACTGCTCTTAGACGTGGCTAAGTGTTTCAAACACTGGAAGTCAAAGGGCATGCTGGGGGGTTGATTTCCCCCACATTTCTACAGCTCCCAGGGCTCTCTAGCCTGCTGAAAGTTTAACATTGCCTCTCTTGGCCACCTTTCCCAAAGTTGTCCAATATCTGGTGCTCCACCCACATATAGAGTGTTAAGACTCAGCATTCTCTCACATATCCCTCCACTTGGGGTCAGAGGTTCTACATTAAAAGAAAATAAAGCAACTCTTCTAATGTGGATGGGCCACTCATCTACAACCTTATTTTCTTAGTGACCACTTTCTTATAAAGTACAATGGGGGCAGAGGTGCAAGAATACAAATGTGACAGTTTTGCTATAATTTATAATGAAATATGCATTTCATCATGAAAATAGGTCAACATGGAAACATGAGCATATTTGTGCTATTTTTTTGTCCACTTTTTCATTGCCACTTCCATCTACAAATGCTCTTGAGGTGAGCACCCATCCTCTGTGTTGTGTAAGGGGATGCTTGTGGCTATCATACCATCTTCTGGAGCATTCTGCAAATGGCTCTGGAGCCTAAACAGAGGCTGCTCTTAGCTACCCTGTTCCTCCAATCAGGAAGAACAAGAAATATTTCCTAGCTAAGGAGGCTTGTGGGTTCTTTTGGCCTCCTCAAGGCAGTGATTGCTTTATGTTAGTTAAACTTCTACAAGAAATCATGAAGTTGAAACTAAAGTCCTTTCCTTTTCCTATTCCCAATTTTAATTATCAGTAGATGGTGTGAATAGGTCAGTTTGAAGCTCTGATAACTAAACACGGTGTTTTCTCATCTTTCCTTTTTCTTCTAGTTTGGGGTTGATTTTGACTAGACCGAATGTGAACATTGAGTCAGACAGCTGATTTCCAAATGGCTCCCTAGCTTTTTCTTGTCTGTTAAGCTGTAGTCAGTTTCATTTTTTGCAATATTGTTGGATGCTCATGTCCATGCCTTTTGACTCTCTTTTGGGGAAAAAAAAGCATTAATTTGTACAGTCTCAGCATCACAGAAACCCAGAGTTGGAAAGGATGTCAGTGATGATCTACATCAACTCCTAACTGAAACGAATACTTACTGTCACATAAACAGAAAGACCGATATTAGATCAATTGATGGCTAGATATGCACATGTATGTGTGTCTACACAATTGTAAACACACATGCCCAGGAATGTTGGTAGAAGGCTTCTGAGTAGTCTATAAGCCTGTGGTCTGTCATTTCTTAATTCTAAACCATATTTTCCAACTTATTTTCTGTCCTCTCCTATGTCCGTTTTTGAATTTCAGTATCTAGATAGCCATGCATTCACTTGGCTTGGAGGAGCCTGTTGAGCTTTTCACATTTTTCTTCCACTTTGTCATCTCAAACGGATGTAGACCCCCTTGACTGCATGTAAATCAAAGGCATCTTCATGGTGGTAATTTTGCTTTTACACTCTTCATGAACACTGAAAGATGAATTCAACCAATTAAGTAACCAACAAGCATTTGTTAAACACATACTGTGTGCCAGGAATGGTGCTAGGCACTGGAGATAAAAAGATAGAAATGGAACACTCCTTATCCTCAGGGAAGATCACATTTTATCAGAGAAGTCAATGGGTAGAAATATGGGTAAACATAAAATATAGAAGACACTGGACTTACGATTTTATTGATAGAGGGAGCTCCCATTTGAGGAATTGCCCTCTACCAACACAGGTTGGCATGTTCTCTGAAACTTGTTGTTTGTCCTTGGTTCATGACATCAGGGAGGTGATACCATGACATGGAAGTGGATTGGATTTAAGTGAGGGAGGACTGTGCAAAGTTACCAGCCTCACTTACTCCTCTGGAGCCACCTGGGTCCAGCGGTGAGATATAGATCAAGGTGGCTGGAGATGGCCCAGGATACAGTGGGGACTTTAACCTTTTCAAGCTAAGGTCTTTAACAGGTCTCAGCAGTTTGACTGAGGCAATACCCTATTCAGTGATTAAGGCTGGGTAAGAAATGAGGCTGAGAATGGCCTCTTTACTTAGTAAAAAAAAAAAAATCAATTTAGGAGCCGGGAGACCCTTAGGGTTTCTGGCCAAAACAGAAGCAATTGTTATTTACCTTCATTCTGAGCCAATCCAAGCCCAAACTCTAAGCAGGGCTTGTCTAGAGACCCACTGTTAAGCAATCAATGAGAATCAGAGTGATTTGGGTGTAAGGCGGATCTTTAAAAGGAGGATAGGGGAATTTCAGAGATTAAAATTTATATTCCCTTTGGAATGTACCTGTGTGATACCCTATGATGGCAAAGGGAAGGCGGAGGTGTGGGGGAAGAGAGAGAGAGAGAGAGAGAGAGAGAGAGAGGGAGGGAGGGAGGGAGTGCAGGGCAGGCTCTGAGTCTTAATTTCCCATATATATTTGTGTATGTGTATATGTATGTATATACGTGTGTATACACATACATATATATACATACACACAAATAGATATAACTATATGTGTGTGTTACATAACTTGTTTTGTTAAAATGTAACACTGTTCCCTGGTGTTTCTCATTCTGCACCAATTACATTTGTTTAATATGTCAGAATTACCGATAAACTCACTTACACTGTTTTCACAAATGGAAATGGGAGACGATCCATCCAGTTCAGTTTTTCTACTCCCTTATCTCTAGAGCTAGAAGGGACTTCAGAGGCCTTCTAGACCTCCCCCCCATTTTGCAGATGAGAAAACTGAGGCCCAGAAAGTTAAGGGCCTTGTCCGAGACCAGGGGAGTAGAAGTAATCCCCAACAGTCTCTGTTAACATCTAAGCTGAGTATGTCTATCAGGCAGATCTTATCCTCCAAGTACTGGCCTTAGCTTACCTTTTGCCTTCTGCAATTGACTTAGACTGATGGTCAGAAAATGACAGAAGGAGGTGTAGACTTCCTTTTTAGATAAGATTTCATAAAGGCCTTTGCATAGTTTCAGTGTCTTTCTGCTTCTGACAGTGGCATTTGAATAAGAAATTAAAATCTTACTGATAACTGGATTCTTACCCAGTTGATTTCATTTGTACTTTTCTGCTTGGCTTCAGGGCTGGCCTTAACAGAGGCAAAGCAAGTGACTGGAATCACATTAGGATGTAGAGAAAAAGGTTGGGCTTTCTGAACATCTACATACTAATTTCCTTCATTGATGCCTGAAATTTTGGGTTTTTTTTTCACTCATGTCTGACTCTCCATGACCCCATTTGGGGTTTTCTTGGCAAAGATAGCAGAGAGGTTTGTCATTTCTTCTTGAGCTCATTTCGCAGATAGGAAACCGAGGCAAACAGGCTGAATAGACTTGCCCAGGGTCACACAGACAGTAAGTATCTGAGGTCAAATTTGAACTCAGGAAGAGGAGTTTTTCTGACTTATTTATCCACTGGCCATCTAGGTTAATTCCTATAGCTCTGGGCTGTTAAAGTGCCCTTAGGAAGGTAATGCTTATGTAATGGAAGACTGGCCACTCGGACTAGTCCTCATGAGCATGAACAGAATGCCATTGATATAATTCCCCAAATAGAGGAAGCTAGAAAGCCATGATGATATCTAACAGAAATACCTTGGAAAGATTTGGAGAATGTACAGATGCTTGAAATCTGTTTCTGGTCCCCTAGTCACATGGTAAGGAGCAGTCTCTTTGACTCTGGTAGCTAGAATAGGGGGTAGTCCAAAAGCACCAGTTGGCTGCTTAGTTTGGCTGGTCAGCTTGGTTGACCGTCTCCACTCCTTTCTGGCTGACAGTGTCTGGTGAGGGAAGAGACTGGTCTATAGGTCCTGCTCCAGGACACTTGACCCATAAACCCATGCCCAAGTTCTTTACCTGGGACTTTTTTTTACATGAAGGAGATTAATCTGGAGACTATGACCTTGTGAATTTTGAAAAGCTGGAGGAGTGAACCCCGGACCTGAGGTCCTGGAGTCCAGGTGTCAAGTTCATGCATCAATGTCAGGAGAAGCAGGGAGTGACCTTTGCGACCTAGCTAAGCAATGCCTTGTTTAGATGCTAAATCTGTTCATTCTGAACATTATCCCCAGGATCTGAAGAAAAATTGTACCCCCATAGTGTTGAGAGATGGGGAGAAGAATGTTTGTACTTCTGTTCTCTTAATATTGTTGACAATAAATATCCCTTTATAAAAGCTAATTGAGGTTAATTGGTTAAATAGAACTAGGTTAATAGTCATTGGCAGCACATCTGGAATGGGGGATTGAGTTGACAGCATTTGAGAAAAGACACACTAAACCCTTAGGAGTACCCCTAGAGCCTTGGGGGAGGGGAGATGTAGCTAAACTAATTCTGGGATAGTGAACCTACACTTATTATTCAGGATAAATGAATTTCAGATCCTTTCTGGTTTTCATTGTATTTTTCTCATATATACCTACATGTTTTCCCACATTGCAAGATGAGAGCGGATTGTTTTTGCCTTTCTTTGGGCTTAGTTGAGTGCCTGACACATAGTATGTGCTTAATAAATACTTATTGACTGACTAGCACATAATAAGACTTAATAAATATTTGTTCCCTGGTTGACTACATCTACAAGATTGTAGCTGCCCAAAGAAGGTTAGGACTGACTGGGTTTTTGGTTTTTGTTTTAAATGTTAGTTAGCTCTGTGATTTCATCACTGTAGGAGCTTCTGGTAAGGTAACTCCCTCTGCCAATACAGGTCAGCACCTTCTCTGCAACTTAGAGTCACAAAGGGATGCCAGGAACACTTAGAAGTCAAGTGACTTGTCAAGGGTTATACAGCCAGGATGTATCAGTGTCAAGACATGAGCCAAGTTCTCCTGGCTTTGAACTTGGATCTTTCTGGAGCTACCTATGAAGGTGGCTTTATACTTAGAGGCACAAGGGGTTCTTTATGATGCTCCAGTCAGAGAGAGAGAAATTCCTGAGCGCACATGAACATATCCATTCTATGCAAGTCCAATGAAAAGTCACTCCATACCTTCACAAGAAGCCCCCTCTCCCTGTTCCTCACACACAGAATGGAAAAGAGGGTGAGTAGTGAGCCCCCCCCCCCAAACCCAGGTCCCCACTTAGCTCCAGATAAAGCACTGGAGTACTCCAGTGGATATGCAGCTCCACCTACCCAGGTTATAAAAGCTGTTTCTGGCATGAAAAATATGAGCATTTCTTTTTCAAATGTAAAGTAATCCTCATTGGCCGGCCATACATGGGTGACCCTTGGCCACCCTCAGGTCTGACTTTCTGGGCCAGTATCCTGCTCTTGACCCCACCCCACTTTGGTTCCATCACCAAACTGATGATGGAACTCCCAGATTCATGAAAATGGTCTCAAAGTTTTGAGTACACAAAGCCATTTCTGGTTTTGTTATCAGTGGAGAGCACACTTGAGTTGATGTTTCCAAATGCTTTACTGCCTCAACAATCTGCAATTTCCTGGGTGTGAGTACCCTTTCCACCCACGTAGAGATAGCAGCAGCCCCTCAATGTCTGTGTAGGAACACTTCATTACCCCATCCTAGTCAGTCAGTAAACACTTATTAAGGACTTATTATTACCAGGAACTGGGCCAAGCAGTTGCAAAGAAAGGCAAAAGACTGACCCTGCCCTTCAGGAACTAATGCGCGAGAGAGCATTCTGTACAAAGCCGCTATGGACAGGCCAAATAGGAAATAATGGGCAGAGGGAAGTATGAGGATTGGGAAGGCTTCCTGTGGAAGAGGGGGTTTTAGCTGGGATTTGAAGGAAGCCAGGAAAGCCAAGAGGTGGAGAACCAGGCTGCTGAAGAACTTCTCTGAACTTTGCTAAATTGGATCTGAGCAAATATGCAATTAATCCGTCCCAGGCCCATAATCCAAGCCTTCCCAGCTTGGTAGAACACACCAGACCACACCTCCCTGTCCAGATGAGCAATTAGGGGAGGGCTTGGGTCAAGCTAACTCCAAATGGAGCTGTATGAAGGCAGAGCTTTGTTCTTCAGAGGTCCAAGACCTCACAAGCTCAAGATGCAGATTCTTCCTGACTGCTAAACCACATACAGAGACTGATCGAATGACTCCAAGGCCAGGCTTTTTCTCCCTACTACATCATACTTAAAGTGATGAAGAAACATGAGCTGTTATTGTTTTAGGAGACCACAGGGCTTGTTTTGTTTTCAATTTTGGTCTAGACCAGTGATTTCTTCAGGGTAGGCAGTTCCTGGTAAGGGGACTCTCTCTACCCATTCGGGTCAGCAGTCTGAGAAAACTGCCAGGATCATTGAGATGTGAAGTGACAGAGAGGGAGCAGAATTTGAATACTGCTTCCAGACACTTCTAGCCATGTGGCACCAGGCCAGTCCCTTTACCTCTGAGGACTTCAGTTTCCATTTCTCAAAAAGTGAGATGATCATTCCTATGGCACCTACCTCAGGGAGCTGGGGGCCAACTCCACTGGTCCTGATCTGTATCCTGCCACTGGACCTAGATGGAATCTGGAGAAGAAAGTGAGGCTGGTGACCTTGCCCTGCCCTCCCTCACTTCAATCCAATTCACTTGCAAGTCATGACATCATCTTCCTGACTTCAAGGGTCCTCTTCCTACAAAGGAGAAACAACAACATCCTTGGGGATTATTGTGAGCTCAAATGGGATAATTTCTATAAAAGTGTTCCATAAACCTAAAAGTGCTATTTACTATAAATGTCTGCTATTATAACTATAAATGAACATTACTTTTTTAAAAGTTACTTTTGTTACCTTTTATCACTTTCATTTTCTAACATATCTCTCCCTAATAACATCCCTTATAACAAAGAATAAAAAAAAAAAGCAGATTAGTAAAAACGAACCAATACATCAATCAAATATATAATTATGTAATTACAGGCAATGTTCTCCCTTCCAAAGTCCCCCATCTCTGCAAAGAAGGAAGTACATTTTGATAAATCTTCTCCAGGACCAAACGTGGTGATTATCATTGCACAGCATTCAGATTTTTTTTCTATTTACATTGTTGTAGCCATTGTGTTTGTAATAAAAACCTATATGTAAAAAGACTTATGGGTAACATCAAAATAAGAGGGCTCCCCTCTCACAAGGGGGACAGGGTAAATACTGGTGTGGAAGGTAAATACTGGTAACAGGAGGAGTAGCCCCTAAACTTGTAAATATCCTTCCCCATAGGCAAACTGCTCCCAGAGAAAATATAACTCCCTGGTAAGCAGAGTGCACCAATATGGCACCCTCCAAAAGCATTCCCTTTCTCTCTCTGCTTCGCAACCAGCTCATAGAATGTACACAGTCTATCGGGTCATTTCTTTAATTCTCACACCCTTGACTCTCTTTACTTATTACTTTTCCCTTTTATCCCTTTGAGCTGGCTGAAGAATAGGACTGTACAGTAGCCAAAATGTTGATGGTCCTTTAGGGAAAGTCTCCTGTCCGGTGGGCCTCAGGCTAGGGGCTGGATGGGTATTCCCCTTTCTTTCTAATTCCCCAGTTTACCAACCTCTATCATCTTGGCTAACATAAAGCACAAGCCCCAAAAGTTAGTGGCTGCCAATTTCTTTATGTAACCATGGAATAAACAGTAGTAAGGGAAAGGACAAAAACTGAAGGGTTGGACTGACCAGTGTATTTGGTTGGAAATAATTATTTTTATATTATTTTAATAACTAGTTCATAAAATTAATAATACAGTTTTTCCATCATGCAAAAACACTCCTGGCAGAGATAGTAGGAGCAGCTTCTTCTGCTCAGTCTTTCTGAGGAATACTCTGGTTAAAGAGTGAGTGTCCTTCCCAACTCTAGGTGAAAATGAGAGATGGACTTCATCTCACCCAGTCATCACTTAGTCTGCAACTGCACATCACCGAAATAAAGACCCTGCCCACCTGGATCAGAGCAGCTGTCAGCACCTTTACGGACAGGGACAGAGGAAAGAAATTGACCAAGGCCACCAAGGCCAAGGGATGCAAAGATGGTGTCTGACCCTGGTTCTCCCCTTCTTTGTCTGGTTTCCTCCATCCTCCTTCCCCTCCAAGTCCCTTAGGAATATGCCCCCAAATCCCCAAGTTTCATGGTGTCAGTGGTTGATAGGATTCCAGGAAAGCATCTCTATTTCCATGGTTATTTACATCATAACAGAGTTACACCAGTACTTTTTCTTTCCTGATTACTTCACTTTGTATCCATTCATGTAAGATTTTCCATACTTCTTTGCAATCTTTGTTGTTGCTTACAGCACAGTAACATTCCACTCCATTCTTGTACCAAAACTTTTTGAGCCGCAATTGATACATATCTACTTTGTTACCCGTTTCTTGTTATCAGAAACTTTTGTGTATATAGGGCCTTTCTTTTGATCTTATCTCTTTGGAATATATATTTCTGGGTCAAGGGGTATAGACAATTTAATCACTTTCTTTAGTATGATGCCAAATGACTTTTCAGAATGAGTGGCCAATTCGCAGTCTCACTTATGTTTCTTATATTCTCTCATCATCAACGACAACAAACACTTGGAAGAGTTTCTCAACTATGACTTAGAAAAAATAAAATTCATTTTAAAATATATTTAATAAAAATAACTACTTCTTAGTTTTATTAAATTTTTTTATGATTTTCAGGTTAGAGGTGACCTTCAGGATGTAACTCAGGTGTCAGTCATTCATTTAAACATGTATTAATTGAGCGTCTCTTATGTGCTAAAGACTGGGGAAGCTGCAAAACTGACCAAAAGCGTAGTGCCTGCCTTCCTGTTGCTTCCATTTAAATAGGGGCATAGTCCACAAACACAAACAATTATACTATACACTATTCTGTGACAAATCCATTATAGAAGAAGAAAAGAATTGTACTGTATTCTGGTGAGGGAAAAGGTCTTTGCCAGGGGTAGAATGGTGGGAAAGAGGGGTGATGGTGGGATAGGGTAATCAGGGAAGGAAAGGAGGTGGTGAGATGGAGTGATCAGGGAAGGAGGGGCCATTTGAAGTTGGTCTTTAAAGGATATGTGGAATTCCAGAGTCCAGAAAAGGGAAAGTATAGGGAATCCCATGAACCAGGAGAGGCATCTGGGGCTCAGTAGGTTCAGCCTCCCTCCTCTGAGACTACAGACACAGGGTAGATTTTCCCAGGGGTTAGGGCTAGCTAGCCCTGCTCAGATGCATCCAGCTACAAACCAATCATTTGAACAAGTAGGAAAAAGGTTTTACTTGTAAATATTCCTCAGCCTTGATTCCTTGAAAGAAGAGGAGTCATGGAGGAGACAAGCAAATTGAAAGAAGTGTAAGTCTTTAGGACCCCTGGGGGCCTAAATTCCTAGGACTCTCCTAACCCAGCTACCAAAGGGGAGCAATTGGTTTTTGGGTGTCAGTTACCTGATCTGTAAAATGAACTGGATAGAGTGCTAGGCCTGGAATCAGGAATTAAAGCCAGTCTCAGATACTTACTAGCTGTGTGAGCCTGGGCAGCTCACTTAACCTTGTTTGCCTCAGTTTCCTCATCTGTGAAATGAACTGGAGAATGAAATGACAAAACATCCCAATATCTTTGCCAAGGAAACCTCAGATGGGATCACAAAGAGCTGGACATGACTGAACCACAAACATGATCCCAGATCCCTTCTAGCTCTCAGTCAATGATCCTGTGATTGTCTGGTCTTTTTAAGTCAGACTATGAGCTCGTAGGTCCCGGGGGTGCCCTTGAGAATATGAACACCAAGTCCTCAGCCAGAAAGGGAATTGATTGTTTATCCTCATTAGCTGGTTGGGTGAGAGCTCGAAGGTGCAGGGGGTAAAGGTCAGAGCAGCCCAGTCTGGGTGGGGCCTGGGTGGGGCAGCTTTGCTTACTAGGGTAGGAGCCACTGAGAGGAAGTTTAGCAATTCCTCACACCCACCCCAGGGAGCAGAGGTTATCTCTGGCACTGACTCCCTTAGTTTCTGCTTAATGGGTCTGGGTCCAGCCCAAAAGCTGTTCTCTGGGAATTGATGGGGTCCAGGAATGGGAGGGCATTCTCTTCCCCTGACTCACCAGGGCCAGCCAGATCTGCAAGAGGGATGGGGGTGGGGTGGGGAAACCCAGAAAAAGGGCAAGGCCCTAGGAAACCTAGAACTAGCCATGGCAGCCAGAAAAGAGACAAAAACCTTGTTCCACCAGTGTGGTGGAGTGGAAAGAATGCTGCGTCTGGAGACAAAAGGATCTGGATTCACATACTAGTTGTACCCTTGTAATAACACTGGCTGGCGTTTCTACAGCATTTGAAGGTTTGCAAAAGGATTGACAAACATGAATTCATTTGATCTTCACAATAACCCTGGGAGTCAGGTGCTTGTTATCACTTCCATTTTACAGTTGAGGGAAGGAGCAAACAGAGTCAAGTGTCTTGCCCAGGGTCCCAAGGCTAGTAAGATTCTGAGGCTGGATTTGGATCTAGGCCTTCCTGACTCCGGGTCCAGCTCTCCTTCCTCCATCCCACCTCTTGGCTGCCTCTTAGGTCACCTCATCAGGCCTCAGTTTCCTCATCTATAAAATGAAGAGGTTAAACTATTTAGTTGGCTTCAGAAGTCCCTTACAGACCTAAATCTATGACCCCTCCTTCCTTCATGTCACAAAGTCATGTCTGAAAAATGGAGGTCATTTCATTCTTTGCATTTGCATAGCTATCACATAGTAGGTGCTTCATAAATTCTTACTGATTGATTTCAAGCTGCCAGTATGTGCTGAAGAAACAACACTAGGCATTTGTCACTTTATATCAGGGGCTCTTAGAAACTCTGTAATGGAACTCTTTGGCAAAGTCTATGGACATCTCAGTATCCTGTTTTTAAATGCACAAAATGAAACAGGATTACAGAGCAAGCCCAATTTACTCTTGAAATAGTTACCCAAAACAAAAATTTTTTTAAGAGAACAATTTCTCAGATTCCCAGGTTCAGAAGCTCAGCTTTAGAAACATTAACTCATTTGATCCTCATCACAGTCCTGAGAGATAGATATTATTAATCTCATTTTAGAGATGTGGAAACTGAGGCAATTTACTAGCTTTCTGACGCTGGGCAAGTCACACCTTTGCTGGGCCTTAGTTTCCTTATGTGTAAAGTGATGAAGTTAGACAACATGGTCTCTGCAAGCTTTTTTGGCTCTAGCCCTGTGATTCTCTGATCTCATGTACTTATTTGTATAATTTTGTAGTGTAGTTTCAAAATGTCAGACTCATGAACTCTATAGCCCTTTTTTATTGTATATAAATGAATATGGTTTTGTTTCTTAAAAGTTTATGCTTGCCTTCCTCTCCAGGGAATATAAGAGAATCCATGTTGCTTGCTACAGAACACACACGCACACACACACACGTCTCTAGGCATACATACATTTACATGTAGCTATACTAATAAAAAATGCTTATATCCCTCTGTTAGTAGGTTTTGCGTGTTAGAAGCTGATTTCTCCTTCGCTATGAAATCTGAGTTAGCGTTTGCCAGATAGGATCCCAAGGAAAAGAAACTCTTCTGCACCTCTTTAAGCCCTTTGGTCTCTCACTTGAGAGAACCACCCAGGACCATTCTCCTGCCATTTGCCAGGGAATTTAAGAGACAAAATAATCCTGGAAATTTTATACCTGTGCCACCTGGCATGTATTTATAAATATTAATTATCTCTTGCTTTTTTGCCTCTATCTTTAAAACTAGCCAAATAGGTGACCTCATCTTTTCCTACCAATGTCCCTATAAGTAAAGTGTCCATTGGGGCTTAGACAGTCTGAGAGGACCTGGCATCACAGATAAGATTCTTCATGTCACCTTTGTTAGCCAAGAATAAAATGTACCCTGATGTACTCAAGGTTGACTTCACTTGAATAAAGCAGGATATATCCCATTCTTATATGTTTATCTCCTACAGGCAATTACTTCACTCAGAGTCTTCAAAGCATAGATTCAAAAGCATAGGAAGCATTCTCTACCAATCGTTGTTCAGGAAGCCTTGAAAAGGAGGGACCTTCTGTGGCACCTAGCAGAGAGAAGGCTTTTCCTATGCACAAAGAGCAAACTGAGAAGCCATTTTTGAAGATGCTTTACCATAATCTTAATTTGGATACCCATTTGGAGGGCTACAGCATTCTACACATATCTCTAGCCCTCCTGGGGCTTTGATTGACTGCATAGAATATCTGCCAATAACTCTTTTGTCAGTCACATAAGTTCTTTGTGTAAGCCTTTTCCTTTTCCTTCTAATGTAAATGCTGAGGTGCCATGTAACCCCTCATTTGGAGATGCATTTGCTGCTAAATGAGGGAACTCACATGGAGGTAGCAGCTTCAGTAAGTCCTCTATGGTCCAATTGGTTCCAGAATAGGATGACTTTGGGGTATCTTAGTCCCTAAGAGAGAAGGACATTTGTGGATAAGGACAAATTTGGTGGCAGAGATTGTCTTTGTCTTTTGGTTGGCATTGTGTTTCATGGCTTTAATCCAAACTTGTTACTTTTTACTTCAGTTGTTGTTAAAGATGGGTATGAGGAAGAGCAGACTTCTGGGAGATGATGCTCAGTGATTAGAAGAAATCAAAGGGGAGATAAAACATGGGAGTCCATCTAGAGTTGGGCTCAGAGATCCATCTCCCCTTCGTAGTGCTTTCTGAGCATCTCTTCTGAGCATCTCTTATTCTGGACAGTTCTTCTTTTAAGGGCTAGACATCTCCCCGTCCACCCTATTAGATCTCCTAAGTGAAGGTCTCTGCACAGCTGTTGAGTGTTGGTAAATGGTTAGCAAATGGGAAAAAATGTACATGCGACACATTTTAAAAATTAATCTACAATTGTTACCATTTTTATTTATCACTTTCTAAAATCTAACAATCAATAACAATGACTCAAGCTCTGATTTGGAGAGTTTGCTAATTTCTGTAGTGTAATGACTGACACTGAGAATTTAGAAAAAGCTCACCTCTGCCACACAGGGGAAGGTCCTTCAACACTTCACAGAGATCTCTGGGCTGTATATTTGGAAGCCATAACTAGCTGAAAGAAAACTGGAAGGGAATCTGTGAGGCACACCTAGCCCTAAGCTGCCTGAGATGAGGATTTTCTCTTTCAACTATCGCTGAATGTGTGAAGTCAGGCATTCAGCAGATGTCTTAGAGTCTTAAAAGTCTTTAGGAAGTTCGATTTATTGGTGGATAATAAACCAAAGCTAGCTTGACAATGGAAGTTGGTATTTAACCTGGACATAGAAACAGAAGGATAGGGATTTTTCTAGGCAAGAGACAGAGTTCACTAGCAGTCAAGGTATGCTCAAAAACCAGTCCATATCTACTTATTTTGCCAAGCAATTGCTTTTTTTGTTTGTTTCTCTAAGGAATGGAAGGTCACAACAGATAGAGGTGAGCAGTTTGCTGTGAATCTGCTTTGAGAGAGGCTCAGCAAAGGGAAGTAGCCATCTTGGCTTTTTTGTCAGTTATATGTGGAATAAAAGGAAATGTGGGGAAGAAGAGTCAGATATCCCAGTTCCCAACTGGGAAGCTCCAAACCCTTTGGAAAAACTGCTGAGGTGCCTTTTCTAAAATATCATAAACTGTTCTTTGGTAATGGGGAGATATTTCTTCTTGACTGGAGGAATGAGGGGCTTTAACTGAAGAAACTTTGGTTAATATCACATGACTCACAGACTTTGAGTTGGAAGGAACTTTCAAGGTCATGGGGCACAATGCCCTCATTTGACAGAAGAGGAAACTGAGACCAGAGAGGTGAAATCACTTGGCCAAGCTCACACAAGCAATAAGAGATAGAGCAGAGATTTGAACCTGGCACTCTATGCTTTCTACTGTATCAAACTATCTTTCAAAGAAACTAAGGCAGCCAAAGATATTGACTTCACTTGGCTGCTGCTTTTTTGCCTTGGTGAAGGTGTTCTCTGTCCCAGGATTTAGAAAGCAAATTATGCATCCCTTGCTGTTTTTTTCCCTTAGCCCAATAGTCACTGTAGTGTGCTAATATCAGAGGTAATCTTTCTAAAACCCAGGTACAAAACTTTGGGATAAGGATTCTATGACCCAAGGTAAGGCTTTGGTAGGTGTGGATTGGGATCTGAGAAATTGAAAGAGGGTTCTTTGGCAGTGAGAGTCGACTCCTCTCCAGAACACCCTGCTTCCCTTCCTGCTCCCCTTATCCAGGAGGATGGCTCTCCACAGGATACTAAACCTGACCTACTTCCTCCCCAATGCCCAGGCATTCAGTCCCTCTGAGAAGGGCAGCATATGTAACATTCTCAGAGACTGCAGGCCCAGGGCACAGGGACCCTCTCCAGTCACCCTGATCTATATCTGGCCATTGGACCCAGATGGCTCTGGAGGAGAAAGTGAGGCTGGTTACCTTGCACAGCCTTCCCTCACTTAAATCCAATTCACTTATAAGTAATGGCATCATCTTCTTGATGTTATGGTCCTCTTCAAGAACCAAGGGACAAACAACAAGGCCAAGAATACACATAATGAAGGCAAGTAGAAAAGAAACTCCTTGAGGGTGGGCAATGCTTTATTTTGTCCTGTCTTTGTATCCCTATAGCATCAACACACTATTCACAGCATCTACAGTGGCTGTAAATATGCCAGTGTAATTCTGAATCACAAACTATAACAGACTCTCCACATAGAAGACAAAACCAAAACATTTATTAAACACCGTTTAATCCATCATAGCAACAAAGAAATCTATACACAATAATAATTCAGGGGTCATCACCATCCCCCAGCCTTCCCCCTGCTAGGATCTTCCTGCCAAGGAACACTCACAACTGGTTGCCAGCTTCCTCTCTCTCTCTCAGCTCTAACTGCTGTGACCAACTTCCTCTCAGCTCTGCTCCACCCCTTTAGCTCTACCTGTTTGGCAAGCGCCACCTACCACAGACTCATGTGACTTAGGCTTCCATGTGACTCAAGCAGGTCATATGGGTCTATCAATGGATGGGAAATCTTTCCATTATACAAAAATGCATTAACAATACCATCCCCAGCACCTGAATTTGATGTTTAGTAAATATTTGTTGAATTCAACTAAATTGACTTCTTACTCCCCTAGTCCCTTCTTTGGCTTCCCAAAATCTCTCCTGAAAAGAACTCAACTTGTCCCAAAGCTCTCTATTGTCTTAGACATAAGTCTCAGTCATAAATCCAATTGGAAGCATATAGCTTGAAGCATGGTCCTACCAACTTTAGGTTGACTAGACCCCTAAGCCCTCCTTCCTCCTAAAGGATGCCCAACTGGTCAGACTCTCCAGCCCTCTCTTCAGTCTTCCATACATTTGCATATTGGTGTAACATTTACTCTTTATTCAGTCTAAAGTGAATTTAGTTGTCAGGTTTCAGGCCTAGGAAAGCCATTTCTTTAGGGCTGAGGTACATTACTGACTAAGAGGAGAAAAGCCAGGGGTTTTCAGATTCCCCATGAAACTTTGGATGAAGAGTATGGAATTGGTTAGTTATTTGTTTCACAATTTGTAACTAAGATTGTGTTTAATTTTCCATCTCTCTTAAAACCAGAGCAATGCTTAGGAATGAATGCAAACATAATTAGACAAACAGAGTGGGGTTAGGGAGAGGAGCTGCTTAGGGAAGGTCTCCCAGGAAACATTTCTTTCCTTAAAAGTCATGGGGAAAATGCTCCCCTCAAACTTGGCAACCATATGTGCCATTCATTTGAAGACTTGCTGGTGATTTTTCTTTTAAAAAAGTCATTTCTGGATATACCCATCCTCTGTCCTCCCTACCCCTTATCACCCATATGCACACATAAACCCCAAGAAAGCCTTCTGGTTCACAAGGAAAACCAGCCCTCACCATAGCTGACAGCTTATGGGACAGTCTGTACCCTCCAGGAGAGCAGGGAGATTCATTTTCTCATCTCTTCTTCCTGCTCATTACTCTTACAAAGTACCAGGCTTCATTGTAGAGTTCTTTTCTTTTCTGTTACTGGAGTCATTGTATTCTGAGTCTGCAAGTTACTGCATCAGTTCATACATGTTTTCCCATGTTTCTGACTTCTTCAGAGTTGTCATTTCTTAAGGCACATAATATTCCTTTATATTCATTTACCTCAATAATTCATGCATTTCCCTAGGTATTGGACACCCACTTGTTTCCAGTGTTTTGCCAACATAAAGAGTACTTTGAATATTTTGGCAAATATGAGGCCTTTTGGCATTGGATCTCCATGAGGTAGGAGGGAGACATCTGGGACAAAGTGCCCATTACTTGGTCTTGGGCATTTTGCTGGCCACTTTTTACTGGTCAAGTTTGGTGGCTTATAGCTCTTATTTATAGAGAATTATAATGCCCTTTGCCAATGAGAGGCTTTCTAGTTACTACTCCCTCATAGATAGTAATAGACTGACTTAAAGAGACAAAACAAAGACGGTCAACAGAGATGACTCAGTGGAGAACAGAGGCATAAAATGCAGTATTATTTTTGTTTTTCTTGTAGCCTCCATGTACCTGGTGCATAATAAATGGCTAATAAATGTGTATTGCCTTACCTTGTTGCCCTGAATCCTGCTTGCAACCCTTAATAGTTGTGCAGCTCTGGATACAGGGCATGACCTCTCTGGGCCCCAGTTTCCACATCTGTAGAATGAGAGATTGGGTCTAGATGACCTTCAAAGGTCCCTTCTAACATCTTAATCTATGTATTTGTGTGACTTTATTCAGTTCAATAAATACTGAATTGAACTATTGCTCTGGTAATTGAGACATCCTTTCTCACTAAAATGAAAGGACAAAAATACCAAAGTGGAGGGAAGGACAAGGAACAGAAACTTCAGGCCCAATAAGGTGAGAGGGGGAGGATGGAGCCCTAGGGGAGCAGCAGCCTGGTATCTCTTGACTTCCCCTGAAAGACAGGCCATAGACTGCAAGCCGGTGTGGAAGCTGATTCCAAGACCCATAATCAGAGTAGCCTTTTGGCCACAGAGTCAGTACCGATCCAGGCACCTCTGACTCCTGCTCAGTTGAGTCTGAAGCACATTCCAGGGAAGTGACGTAGTTTGGGACTGTTGGGAATGAAGATGAGTGTTCTGGGGACTCTCCACTGTTCCCTCAGGGGTCCCTATGTGACCTCAGACAAATTATTGAACCTCTCTTTGCCTCAGTTTCTTCCCCTGCAAAATGATCAGCCTGTACTCAGGGCTTCTTAAACTTTTTCTGCATTTTGGGCAGTGCAAAGTGTGCATGCTGTGTATTCAGAACTAAGACTACAATGACGTTGTGAGATGCAACACTGGCAAGCATGACCAGAAACATCTTGGATTCATTAGGCATTTGATTTTTAATTAATTTTTGATCATTGCCCATTCATACGCCTTTTACTGTTGCCAAATTTTTTTGACCCCATTTGGGGTTACAAACCACAGTTTAAGAAATGCTAGATTGATGACCTCAGAAGTTCTTTCTGGCTCTAAATCTACACTTCAATATTTTCCATGTATGTATCTTTCCTCCCCACTACTCCCCATTGACTATAGCAGTCAATGAAAGGGCTAAGGAAAATTTCCCAAATCAAACTTTCACATTCCATGTAACTCCCTTTGGAGCTCACAGGCTTTTGGAGCTCTCAAGCTAGGTGAACTCCAGCCAGATGGAAAGAGTAGATAAGAATCATTTCCTCATTTAGAAAATAGAGAACTTCTCTGGGTCTAAAGAATTAGATCAGATGGCCTATGAGTTCTCTCCTAGTTCTAAGATCTCTGTGCCCAAGGAGGACAAGAAACAGAAGGAATTGGATTCAGTACCAGCAGGTTACTCAATCAACCAATAAACACTTATGAAGCACCTACTGTGTGCTAAGGTTAAAGGTGGGCGTGTGCCTGGCTTTGAAAGACACTGACATCGACCCTACTGGCTGTGGAATTGACTTCCCCTGTGTGTCTGGGATGGTTTGGGAGGGAGAAAAGGTGAACAACATGATGTCTAAAGGGCCTCGGGAAGGCCTGAGTCCCAGGTCTGCCTTTGACACTTGCTTGTTGGGTGACCTGGAAGTCACTTAATTACTCTTGGTCTCAGTTTCCTCATCTGTAAAATGAGGGCAGGGATATAGGTGTTAGAATCAAGGCAGTGAAAGACTCGGGAGTCAGAGGATCTGGGTTAAAATCCTACCTCAGGACACTAATGAACTGCGTGACTTTCGGTGTTACTTAACCTCTCCAGGTTTCAGATCCCTCCTCTGTCCAATGAGGGAATGGGCTACACTCCTGACATCCTCTTGCAGTTCACATCTTATTATTCCTATTCCTACAGATTGTAGGCAGATTATAGATCAATTTTTAAAATCTTCATCAAAAAAAGGCTAGAAGTCAGTGAAGTTCTCTGGCCTTTAATGTCTGGGGGAGTAGAGGAGGACATGCCTAGAAGGGATTTTGGAAAGTCAACTCATCCATCCCTCTGCCTTCAGGTAGAACCACACCTAAAGGAAGGCAGACAGATGACTGATTCTCCTCTCCTGTTCTTAAAGAAGGGAAAGTGATTCCAGTCTTCCTCTTTCAGGAAACAAGGCCAGCCCGCCCTCCATGCTCTGGGGCTTAGGCTACCTCTCCCAGTCTTGTGGCTTGTCTGTTCGATCTCATTTAGGGATGGTAGGGAGCAGCGGCAGGGTGTGTGGGGCTGTATAACATGACATCATCACATTCCTGGTGCATGAGGAGGCTCCCCAGTCAGCAGCTTTTGGCTCAGATCCCCTTTATCGAAGTCCCCCTCGCCCCAAGCCGCACCCCATCTCCTGGCCTCCCTGAAGCACTGACTTAGGGGAAGGAAGCCCTGAACATTCCTGACACACGTTCTTCATCGTGTAGTTTATTTTCTTTTACTCTAAGGGGACCAGACAGAAGGCTGAATTTCCAAAAATGGAAACACACCTGAGCAAGCCTGATGTTTCTATCAGGGGGCCCCCAACTCCCCCCTATTTTGAAAGCTAAGAGGAAAGATTTTCTTCTTCCTTTGGAGCCAGTAAACGAAGACTGGCTCCTCCCTTGGAGTAGAGAATTCTCTGACCCCAGATGGCCTGAGGGAGTGGGTCATATGTGATGGTTGCAGGTGGCAGTGTGGGGATGCCTGTGGTCTGTTCTGGGGTTTTTTGGTGCACCCCTGTTGGTCTTGCTATGAGACTCAAGCAACTTCAGCATGGCATGAAGGAGGCAAAGACAAGACCCATTCTACATCAGCTCTGGCCTCTTTCATTCAACTTGATTCTGCCTTGCCCATTCCAAACACTACAATACTTATTAATAAGAAGAGGTATTCACTTAGCACTCACCGTGGATAAGGCACTGTCAGAAATAAAGACAAAAATGAAAAGCAACCCCTACCCTCAAGGAGCTTACAATGTACTAGAGGATCTAATATGAGGGAAATCTTCTATTATATCTGTATATTATGGCATCTGTATTATATATGTATATGTGTATTATGTACACATATGTACATGCACAAATGTGTATATAATATATATTATAAACATATAATAGGAAAATTTAACATGAAGCTAAAGTAGCTAAGCTCAAATCCAGCCTCTAACGACTACTACCTATATACTTTGGGCAATTACTTCACCATTTAAGCCTCAGTTTCCTCATCTGTAAAATGAGGTGGTTGGACTAGATGAGGTCCCTTCTAGTCCTAGATCTTTGGTTTTGTGATCCCAAGATCTGTCAAAGGAAAAAAATATTAATTCTAATACTGTACTTAGTGATTGAGACTCAAATCTGCCAGATTTAATGTTAATTTATGTCCAAACCTATTTCTAACTTGGGGGCGGGGAGAGAGAAAAACAGGAAGAGGACGAGAGGGAGGAGGAGGGAAAGAGAGGGAAAGTGGAGACAGACAGAGAGAGATAGACAGACATCCACACGCACACACATGTGCTTGGGGTGGAGAGGAAAAAAGGGCAGGTGAACTGAGGATGTCTAGAAGGAAAGGGAGAAAAGCAGAACTTGTGGGGAGAAAGACGGGAAGAGGGAGTGGAAAAGAATTCAAACTAGTATAGTCCCTTTGCCTTCCAACTTGACTTTCTACTGCTGCCCCCAGTTGTTCATAATAACAAAAGCTAGAATTTCACAGTACTTGAAGATGTTCAAAGCACATTAGGCGTATTATCTTATTTTCATCTTGCAAGAAGTCTTTAGGTAACCCGAGAAGACTTTAGGTAACATTTATAGCAATTTTAAAATACAATGTGGATTAACATTTCAGAATTGAGCAACAAATCAGCCATCTCATTCCCTCGTGGACCAACTTTCCTCATACCTAAAATTAAAGACGGGACCTCCTTTCTTCCTTTGATATCTTAACTCTTTCTCAATGAATAAAGGTGAGTGGCTGCCAAGCAGCCCCTTCCCCTTACTACCTTTAGATGGCTCGCTGATGAGATGGGAAAGGCAAGGAGTCTTGCTTTGGCAAAAACTTTGGTACTTTGATTGTGAGTGTCACCACTGGCCCTACCATTTCCCTAAGAAAAATATCCTTGCATCCAAGGGGTTCTCCAAGGATTTTGGAAATGCTTTTCTAGGATTTCTGGATATTTCTAAAAAACAATGAAAAAAGGTTTAAATGTGCTTCCACAGATGATTTGAAGAGGTACAGAAAATGACTAGGAAGAGGAATGTAGGTGGTGCAGTGAATAGTAGAAGGGACCTGGAACCAATAAGATCTGAATTCAAATTCTGATTTAAACATGTATTAGTTATACAAATGAACAAATGGCTTAATCTTTCCCAGTCTCAGTTTCCTCATTTGTAAAATGGGGACAATAATGGTCTACCTTGCAGACTTCTTGCAAAGAATAAACAGGGAAAAAAGACTTAATGTGCTTTGGATACCTTCAATTATTATGTGAATTCTAGCTTTTATTATTCATAACCATGGGCCACCAGTAGAATGTGAGTCCCTTGGCAGGAGGGACTGTCTTTTCTTTGTTTATTCTGTGTTTATCATAGCCCTGTTATATAAGTTTGGAAGTGGGGAGGACTTGGGGGAAAGATAATGCAATGAGATGTAAGGTGCTGGTACTGATGCATACATGCCTGTTCATCTTGGGAGACTCATTCTGTCCCACCCAAAATGAAAGGAGAGAGTAAGGCTCTCACTCACTGGTCACTGCCCTGGAATTCAGAATCTGCCCTCCAAGGGTTGACCACCACAACTGCCTGCCAAGTAATCTAGAAGTATGTGTGTGTGTGTGGGGGGGGGGGGGGGCGGGTTAGATTCACTGGGAATGGGGAGGTGGGGAAATTTTCCCAGTGGCATCTGCCACAGCTGTTTCTGTGGGTTTCACAGTAGAAGTTACATTATAATTTTCCTGAGGGTGTGACTTAAGGCTCAAAAGGTGGGAGTTTGGGGGCTTGAGGAAGGAGGGGACAGATAGAACAAGGGTTAAGGGAATTAGGGTATTGATGTGCTAGAGAAAATCCCCATGACTGGCTAACTTTGGGAGGATGTCAGGCCACTAACTGCTGATTACATGTCCTTTGAGGTCAGGCCATGGTTACCTTGGAATCAAGACAACACCCCCTCGTGGGACCCTGCCCCCCCTTTGGAGTCCACTGCTACAGGAAATTGACTCTCTTTGGAGGAGGAAAGTTTCTGCCTCTTTGGAGGTCTTCGGGAAAAGGTTGGATGAGCACTTGTGTTGTATTCCTTCTGAGTCCTGGTTGATTGCATGGCTGTTGAGGTCCCTCCCAATTATCCTTCTCTGTGGTTCTATCAAAGGGAATCAGTGGAATTTACTTAATAGGGAAGTAACATGGTCAGACCTGTGCTTTATAAAGATCATTTGGCAGCTAGCTGTATGAAAGATAGCCAGGGCTGTTTCATTTCCAGCCTTTCAGATAGGTGCATGATAAGGATTTGTTGAACTGGCTATACATTACTATACATGTGAGTCCATTTGCTTGGTCAATCCCTCTCCATGTGATCACAGAAATGTTAACTGAAACCCCCCTGGGCTCAGTTTCCACATCTATAAAATAAGGATTCTAAAGGGTAACATGAATAATCACGTCAGTCAAGGATAAATGAGATCATGCCTATCAACAATGGGAACCCCAGGGTGAGGCAGACATCATGAAAATATGATATCACCATTTGGATCTCAATTGGAGCCAAGTTCCTAAACCTCAGTGAATTACACATAGCAGTAAAATAAGCCAAAGTATTGAGCTATTGGCTCAGTGTTCTAGGTCTTCTGAGAGAGGGAGAACACTTGGCAGACCTGGGGGGTAGGGGCCATGTTCCAGGGATGACAAACATTTTACAAAATAACCTGGTGCCTTCTCCCATCCTTTTCCTCTTGGGCATACACATGACTTATCAGGTGGCAACTTTCACGGGACTCCTCCCCTCCCCACCAATGCCAGAAATTGGAAGCAACCTTCTCTCACTGTTATTCAAAGACTAAACAGTATGGAGGAGAGAAGTTGAGGGGAGATAACCTCAGACGAACTGTGTCAGAAGCCCAGCTTAGTCACATGTTGGCCATGTGACCGACCCTTCTGATCCTCACATGTACCAGAGGGAGCCTGAGAGCCTCATTACCTGTCAGAGCTGAGGTGGGCTTTGTAAACTATGTATACCTACATTTTGTATACATGCAAATTATTGCTGTGGTTGCTGCAGCTTCAGAGGATGGATTGACCCCTCCTTTCCAGGATATCACTCATCTCTCCTCTTCCTGAAGCTGGGATGCTGTTTATGTCTGTAGAAATCCTGTGAAAGTGAAACAGACATATCTTGAATGTCCCTTCTCCCATTGACTCCCAATCCCAAGAGCATCTCCTATAGCCATGTTGTATAAAAATCATGTTTCTTCTGCCCAACGTGATCTGCACATGGGTGCTTTTCTCTGGACAATTCAAGGGAAGTGATGGTTAGCCCTGGTCCACCGGATCCCACCCTCACTAACCAGCCTGCTGCAAAATACAGATCCTCCTGCATTCATCTTTTCCACCCATCCGTGTCCCCGAGTTACTGAGTCTGCTTTTCAAATCACTTTCTGCCAAGTCCTCTCCACATCCTTGGCTTGCAGAGATTTTAGCGTTTCCGTTTGTGCTGGACTCAGACAATTTCAGCATCTCGTAAGGAAAAAGAAATTAATTAAAGGAAAGGACAAGAAAGCATCTCCCATTGGCTCTCCTGGGACTTCCCTTCTTGAGCTAGGAGGAAGAAACTGGGTTTGCTGTCTGAATGTTGCAACATTGTCTGTTTCTATCATCAAAAAAGCCAACCCTGGGCCCTTTTCTTTGCATTATTGATATTTGTGTACATCTCTGCTCCCTCCTGAATTGGAAGCTCTTTGTGGGCAGGAAGCTTTTCTTATTCACTTTTTAAAAAAAATATAAATTTATTTATTTAACTTTTTACATTCATTTTCACAAAATTTTGGGTTCCAAATTTTCTCCCC
>CM053772.1:20156586-20333084 GCA_028658325.1 Potorous gilbertii
TACCTTTCACCTCTCCTCCCACCTTCCCCCCGAAATCCCTTCCCCTCCTCTTCTCCCCCCCAGCCCCGTGTGGATTTCGCGCTCCTGGGTGAGGGGAACTGTTACCCAGTGTGTGTGCAGGAATTCCCCCGGTGCTCCTCTTCTGAGTTTGTTTTTGAGGGTGGGTCTAGCCTTTGATCCCCCCGAGCTCCCTTGGGGCCGAAGGTCTGGCCTTTACCTCCGTGCTGAGTTTTATTTTTCCCCCGGGGCGGGGGACGTGTAACCTATACCCTTTTCCTGAGCTCACTCTTTTTGGGGGGCGGGGGAATCCAGCTAGTGCTCCTTCTCTGAACTGGAGGGAGAAGGGAAGAACTCCGTCCCATTTCTTAGTTTCCTTACCTGGAACTAGAAGGGCTGAGGGCGGGGAGGGGCGTTAATTGAGTGGATCGAGGGTGCTGGACCCCCAACACCCAAGGGTGGTGGGTGAGGGAAGGAAGCTGTTGGGCTGTCCAACTGGAGTGTGGTGAGGGGCATAGCCACAGTCCTATTTCCACGGTCTGGTCACGGTCAGCGGCTGGAAAGGGACCTCCCCGAGGGGTACTCCCCGCAGGGGAGTCTGTGGCCCTCTGTACCTGCACCTGCTTGGGCAGGTTAACTGGCCCAGGCTAGGCTTGTGCTTGTGCTCACACCCATTTCCCCCGGGAATAGCCCAGCTGTACTGGCTCCGGGTTTGGGTACAATTGCTCTGCCTAGGAGGAAGGCTGTCCTCTTGTTTAGGGGCAGGTAGCATGATGCTGGGGAGCAGCTGGGATCCAGTTCCAGCCCTTGCTGACTTTCTGATCTAAGCCAGTCCAAGGCATTAAAGCTTCAGTTTTCTTCTCTGTGAAAATGAAGCCCCTTATATTTCTTAGGGTCTCCTGAGAATTTCTTCTCAGGTGAGGGCTGGGGGTGGGGGTGGGGATCCCCTGGCCCCCTGAGGGTGGGGAGGGAAACCAGAGGATCTAGCTGTGCTTTGGAACCAGATGGGAATCTTGTCCTGGGGCTTGGCTGAGCTCACCTGGGCCTTCTGCTCCATCTGGCATCACCCAGGATGGGCTTGAAAGTCCCTTGCCTGTCCTGAGGAAAGTGGAGGGCAATGCCTTCAATCATTTTAAAGTATTTCTTATTGCGATTGTGTTTTGCTTTAAGATTTGTTGGAAGGAGAGGTGTGGATCTCTGTTATTGCTGGTCCTCTCCCTTTTAAACAACTCCCAAAGCAACTCCAAGAAAAAAAAAGGAACACGAAACCAAGAGAGTCTGGAGTTGAAAATTCTGGAAGCTGGGTTGGGCATTAAAAAAAATTGTTGAATTTCAGGAATGTTATTTCCCAGGATCATTTTGTGGAAGAAGGACCCACCCTTAGTAACATCTGACATTAAGTGCTAGGTGCCCACTATGTCTCTTTTTGGCCATAGCCTTTGGTATGCTAAGAGTGGCTAACCATGGATATTTTGCATACTGGTCTTGAACTCAACAGATGAGAATCTTTGTCTCTACTGTTAGATGTTAGTTACAGGACCTTTGGACAAGCTGGATCTGTTTTCTCCATCTGTAAAATGGGATTAATAATCCTTTGGCACTACCCTACTGCCGGGTTTCTTGAGAATTTGTAAGCTGAAAATACTGTAAAATGTGAATAGATTTTACTAAAACCCTATAGCGTTTTCACTATTGGAACTGTGTATGTCTCTCTCTCTACTTAGAGGAACTGTCAGAAGCTAAACTGTCCTAGAGAGTGGGCTCTCCTGCCCATTTGTGGCCAATAGGTGGTGCAGTAGATGGGTATTGATCCTGGAGGTAGAAAAGATCTGAGCTGAGTATAAATCCTGCCCTAGACACTTCCTAGCTGTGTGTCCCTGGGCAAGTCACTTAACCTCTTTCAGGCCAGCGCTTAGCACACAGTGCCTGGCACATCATAGGGGTTTAATAAATGCTACTTGACTCACTGACTCATTTCCTCAGCTGTAAAATGGAGATAAAATATCACCAACTTGTGGGGCTGTTTTGAGGATCTGTGTGCTCTGCAGACTTTAAAGCAGGGCATCAAAGATAGTAAGTGGTAGCACTTGATGTTATCTTTGTTACCACCTCATATCCTAGCCCTGGTTTGGTGCTCAGTTCTGCTTCTGTTTTCATCCATAGCTCCACTAGCTATGGGGGATATAGGATTATGGATTTCCAGCCATAAGGGCACAAAGTTTGGCCCACCTTCTTTATTTCACGTTTGAGGAAAATAGCCACGAGAGGTAGTGAATGGTCAAGTGGTGCAGATTAGATTAGGTTCTCTGTAGTTTTACCCTATATACTCCTTAGGTAGAGTAGGGACTTACTAACTTTTTGTTGATTAAGTAACAAAAGTAGCAAATTTATTTCCAGTTGTCTGTCTACTGAAGATTTAAAATATAATGTAGCATTCATAGCAAATTCTAACAATTCAAATATGTTGTAAATTCCTGCCCCCCTTCCCCCAACTAAATCCCTGTAATTTGAATTGGCAGCATTTGGATTAAAAAAAAGAGAAAACCAGAGACATTCCTAATTAGACTCTCCCCTCCTCAGTCTGTCCTCCCGGTAGTCATCAGATACCTTCCTAAAACATGGAGTGGACTATGTCACTGCCTTGCTTTAAAGCTTTCAGTGAGTTCCTAGGGCTTCTAGGAGAAAGTGGCATTGAAGGCTTTTCACAGTCTTACTTTATTTTTATGTGACTCCTCTTTATATAATCTTTCATCCCTCCTGCAGTCTTCTTTTCTGATTTTTTTCATCCCTTAGGGCTTAAATCAAGAACCATTTCTTCCAAGTAACAATGTCCTAATTTTTGCTCCTGTTCTCCCCGCTCCCCCTCTACCCCCAATAGCTGAAAGTGCCCTTTTCTTCCCTTCCTCATATATTCCTAAAGTGCTTTTTCTGGATTTCTCCTTTGTTTTTACTTATCTATGGTCATGTTATCTGTCCCCTCTTCTCAGGAGTAGAGTAGATGTTCCTTCAGGGTTGGAATGGTTTTGCTTTTTGCCTTGGTAGCTGCAAAGTGAATGAATATGAATGAATTAAAAATGCACTTATTAAGCATTTACTGTATGTAGTTCACATAGTTACAAATAGACAAGAGAGCCCTGGCTGTCTAGGAGCTCACAATGAATTAAGTGGGTACCCAGTTGAATGAATATTATAACTCATTTTAACAAAGCAGAAACAAAAAGGTATTTGTCCTGGGTCTCTGTAAGGAGTCCCATCTGTGGGACTGTACTTTAAAAAAAAAATTGCTCAATATGCCCTTCTCTCTCTACTGGTCATGCCCTTCTTTCACTTTGTATATCTTTCAAAATTCCCAAAACTTCCTCAGAGTTTCTTTTCAAAATTTTTTTCATATTGATCAGTTTTATGTTGCTATGATATCTCATCGCATTACTATATCATAATTTATTTTGTCATTCTCCCAGAGATCCTAGTTTTCATAATTTCAAATAAAGCAGCTTTTAAATATTTTAGATGATATTTTTAGAAGAAAATCCTAGCAATAGAAAAACATAATCAGCTTGATGATTCTTAATTGTATATTGTTAGATCAGCCGGAGGAACATCTAGTTGGCTCCCCTGAAATTTGCCACTCTCTGGCTTTTAATTTGATCCAAGAAAATATTTTGGTATTCTTTTATTTTTAAAGACATTGAAATAAACTTGTAAGTAAAGGGGTCACTTAATCTAAAACTAACTTTCATAAAAGAATTCCTTGATTCTCAAGGAGTCTGTTAGAGACTCTTAAGAAAGCATGATCAAATTACCTCTCCAAACAGTTGGGTACAGCCCTCTGATGCCCAGGCACTGCAGACTGTACCCATTATCTCTCCCAGTCTCTCCCCACCTCTAACCTCCTCAAAATGTGAAAAGTTCAGGTTATCTTTTATGGATTACCTAAGAAATACCCAGAGGCAACTAGGTGTTGCTGTGGATAGAGTGCTGAACCCGGAATCCTGAATTCAAATCCAGCCCCAGACACTTACTAGCTGTGTGACCCTGGGCAAGTCACTTACCCTCTGCTCAGTTTCTTTAACTGTAAAATGGAGATAATATAGCACCTTTCTGCCATCTTTGTGAGGATCAAAGGAGTTAATATTTGTAAAGCACTTTGCAAACCTTAAAATGCTACATCCATATTAGTTATTTTATTATCTACTAGGATAACCTAGCCCTGTAATAATAAACATCACTAGTAATAGACCTGCTTTCCTATGATAGTCTTCCATCATATTATTCTGTATATCCTGTTATTCATTTGAAAAATATTAAATAGAGTTTTTCCTTACTTAAACTAAGAAACATTAGTAGGCAACAAATTGCCTACTAAGTGCCAGGCAAAGGAGGGTTTACAGAAATGAATAATACTGTCTGTGCTGCTCAGGAAATTATGGAGGAGATAGGGCTTGTGCCAGATAAGTGATGAATAGATTAAGTTTTCAAGAGGTACAAACAAAATGTTATGGGAGGTCAGAAAATCAAACAATCACTTTAGGCTTTGGCGGAGTGGTGGAGGGCGTCAGAGGGAGAGAGGTGAGAGAGGGACCAGCAGGGTTTCATCACGGAGCTGAATCCTTGAAGGATTTGACAGTTTGCAACAGGTGGAGGTGAAAGGAGATGGGGCAAGGCCTGCTAGTGGTGCATGATGGGAGCAAAGACATGGCACCAGGAAGCCCAGGAGCCTACAGTCTGGTTTACTTGGAGAGCAGTGTATATGAAAGGGAAGAATATGAGATAGGGCTGGAAGCTTGGTTGAAACCAGATAATGGAGGGATTGGAACGTTAGATTAAGGAGTTAGGACAGCTATCAGGATTCTATATACCATCTATTGTTCTAAGCTCAATAGCCTCTATTCATTTGACTAGTTCTTACTGTTTTTATTGTTAATTTTTGTACCTATTAAAATTTATTTTTTAAAATTAATCACATCTACATATATTTTTTATACATTTGTTCTTATTTTTTGGACCAGAACTGTGATTTCTGGTGGAACAGTGCAGAATTCTGGTGGATGAAGTGCAGGACTGAGTTTGAATCTTGCCCTAGACTGTGTGTCCCTGGGCAAGTCACTTAACCTCTGCTTGCCTCAGTTTCCTCATCTGTAAAATGGTACTAATAATAGTCCTTGCCTCCTAGGGCTGTTGTGAGGGGCAAATGAGACAATATTTGTGTCAATGTCAGCTGTTGCCGCTACTGCGACTGTTATTGTTAACATTGAGGTTGGCGAGCCTGTCATTGAGTTAACCCTACCAAGGTCTTTGTCACATTAGCTACCATTTAATCGTGTCCTCTCCAATCTGTCCTCTTGGAATCCAGTTGTTTTTAACCTAAGTGATAAGAAGACACAGATCTTTATTGATTTGGGGCCCCTCCTACTTACCTGATTGTCCATTCTGGAATTTTGATTATCTTTGAACAGCAACTTTGTGTCAATTGCCCTTTTGATGATGGAGTGTTGTGTGTGAGTCCTGACTGTCTTGCTCCCTGCTGAGGTTGACATCCATCCATCAGTTATCTGCCTGCTATGAATCAATCTAGCTGTCCCATCATCTAGCCCACATCCTTAGCCTTGTTCCTCATAAACCATTTCTAAACAATTAATTTTCTTTCAGTTCTGCTTTAGACCTTAAACATCTATCAACTTTATTTTTAACAGTTAATAAAATACTACAAGTAATACATATTTTTAATACCAGAGTAAACCAAGGTTGTGATGTGGAGAAGTGGACTGCATTTGGGCCCAGAGGATCCGGGTTCAAGTGTGGACCCTACCGTTTCCTTCATATGACCTTGGGCAAGTCAATAAAGGTCGTAACTCTAGAGCTGCCCTCAGAGTAGACTGGTTCAGAGTAGGTAAACATGTAGTTTTCTTCACCATGTGGCTCACAACCCTTTCCAGTTCAGCTTGAGGAGATAATTGGGAATAGTTAGCAAAAGAAATAAACATATAACCAAACAGATAACGTTACATTTTAAACTACGTCAGCACGCAGCTGACAGGGATCCGTATGTATGTACCAATCAGTGGCTCCTGTTTCTGTGTGAGTTGGACCCCTCTGGTCTAGCCCAATCTTCTCATTTTAAAGAGGAGGAAGCTGTTTGAAACCCAGACTGCACATTATTTTGAGTGCATTATTTATTTCTTCCAGTACTTTGTGCAGTTCTGCTGCTGGTAGTTTTAAAACATTCCAGCATCATGGGATTTAGATGCAGAAGGGACCCTAGAGGTCAAGCAGGACGACCTTCTTATTTACAGATGATCAAGCAGGCCCAGAGTCACACAGATGATCCAGGTCAGACTTGGAATTTAAATCCAAATCTTCTGGCTCCCTCTACCCCATAAACCTGTCTTTCCTCTGCTTTTCTTTGTAATCCTAGTACTGACTATGGAACCAGGCACAGAGTAGGGGCCTAATGAATGCTTGTTGACTGATTGACTGATTGATCACCATCAAGCTCATGCTGTGGGAGGCTCCGTTGGAGAAAATGAGGAATATTTAACCTATGGAAGAGAAATTTAGGGAGAACATGATAGCCATGTGCAAACATTTGAAGAGCTCTCAGGATGTGGGGGAGGAATCAGAACCAGAGGTACTGCGTGTTAATTGCTGAGTAAAAAGATAGGCTTCATGTGAGCGGCAAACTTTTTTTATTAAGTTTATTTTTTTTCAGTTTTCAACATTTACTTCCTTAAGTTTTAAATTTTTTTCCCCTTCCTCCCCAAAATGGTCTGCAATCGTATGTAGACCCTACATATGCATTCCTATTAAACATATTTTCACATTAGTCAGGCTGTATAGAATTATAATGAATGAGACACTCCATGGTTCCTTCTCTGGATGGGGATGGCATTTTCCATTATAAGTCCTTTGGAATTGTTTTAGGTCCTTGCATTTCTGAGAAGGATGAAGTCTACCAAAATCAGTCATCACACTGTTAATTGTGGCTGTTAATGTATACAGGTTCTGCTGGTGCTGCTCACTTCTCTCAGCATCAGTTCATAGAAATCTTTCCAAGTTTTACTTAAGTCTGCCTGATCATTTCTTATAGCACAATAGTTAATATCCCATCATACTCATGAACCACAACTTGTTCAGCTAAATTGATGGGCTTCTCCTCAATTTCCAGTTCTTAGCCACCACAAAAGAGCTGCTATAAATATTTTTGTATGTGTGGGACCTTTTCCCATCTTTATAATCTCTATACAATAGAGCCCTAGAAGCAGTATTGCTGGATCAAAGGGTATGTATGTTTTTTATAGCCCTTTGGGCATAGTTCCAAATGAGTGGCAAATTTTTTCAACATTAGGAATCCAGAGTAGAAGAAGTTGCCTTGGGAGGTAGAGGGGTTTCCCCTCCCTGGGGGGTTTCATCCTCGGACTGTATGACCCTTTTATGGTTGACACTGAGTTTTTTTTCCAGTTGTGTCTGACACTTCATGACCCCATTTTGGGTTTTCTTGGCAAAGATATTGGAGTGATTTGTTATTTCCTTCTCCAGTTCATTTTACAGATGAGAAAACTGAGTCAAACAGGTTGAAGTGACTTGCCCAGGGTCATACAACTAGTAAGTATCTGAGACCAGATTTGAACTCAGATCTTCCTAACTTCAGGCCCAGTGCTCTCTCCAGCCACTGCACCACCTAACTGCCCTAAGATGTCCCGTTAGATGTGTTGTCATGGGCCGTCATGTGGGTTGGACTCGATCAGGGATTCTTAATCTGGGAGTCTATGAACTTGTTCTTAAAATATATTTTGATAACTGTTTCAGTAACTTGTTCTTTATAGTCTTATGCATTTTATGCTTTTAAAAATACTATTCTGAGAAGGGATCCAGAGGTTGGCCTCCCATTAAATAGTGAGTTGCTTGAGAGCAGAGACTGTCTTTGCTTCTTTGTGTGTCTCCATCACTTAGCATCATTGTTGTGTTTGTCAGTTGTTCTCTAGGAGGATCAGTTTAGCGTAGTGCCTGCTGGCGAGTAGTAGATAGGTGGCATCCTAGGTCATAGGGCATTAGGTTTGGATTCAGGATGACTCATTTTCATGAGTTCAAATCCAGCCTCAGACACTAACTGTGTGACTTTGGGCAAGTCATTTAACCCTGTTTGCCTCAGTTCCATCACTTCAGTATCTTTGCCAAGAAAAACCCCCAAATGGGGTCACAAAGAGTCAGACATGACCTAGACACAACAAAGTTTAAGAACCCCTCAGGTAGGAGGTGCATGCAAGGTCCCTTCCAGTGGGAGCTTCTGTGATCCAACTTCGGATATTTAACTTATGACCAGATCTGATTTGGATCAGGAGAATTCGGTATAGAGTTGAGGTCCCATGCCTCTTCTATGTGAGGGGTTTTGAAGCTGGTCTTCCACAGATGGGGTGCCTGGCAGACTTCTCACTGTAAACCCCCAAGTTCAGCTACCAGTGTGAAAAACACTTTGGTTTGAGGAAAAACAATGTTTTCTTATTGATTAAAATTGTGAAAAGTTAGGTGTGAGCTGATCTCTGCTGGATCGAATAGAACCTCAGAGAGATTTAAATCGTGCTTGTTTCCAGCTGAGTAAGGCCTTGGCTTGGTGCCAGGAGAAATATTGAACTAGATCATATTGTTTCTTCTATTTTCCTAAGAACCCTGAGCTGGCTTCGAACATATTCACTAATCAATTGCAGGCCTGTTGTCTTCACTCCACAGCAAACTCTGTGGGCCATGAAGGGAGCCAGTGGTCCGGTATTTTGGGCAGGAACATGTGGAGAATGAGTGGAATGAATGGCTGGGTTTGAATTGAATTGTGTGGGTGTGGGTGGCTATGGGTGGTCAGCCCCCTGGTAGATGTCCTTTCCAAAGCCAAGATTCTTTTTTGTGTCACAGGAGAAGAAATCATTGTTCTCTACCTTCTTGGGGATTTACTTTGTATACTTTTCTAAGTACACGTTGTCTCCTCTGCTACATTGTAAAGTCTTGGCCCAGGGATTGTTTCTCCTTGGGTCATGTCACCAGTGGCTGGCACTGCCTTCATGAATTTTGGATTGATTTGGTTTTAGAAGAAAAGCCAAGAAACAGTACCATGTTGCCAGAGCCTTCTGGTCTCCTCCCTTCTAGCATTTTCCCCATTCAGCCATTCTAGGAGCTGGCTCCTTGTTAGACCCCCTCCTTCCTTCGTGGTACCCCAGGGTCACAAGAGACCTCAAATGCCCTCCAGCTCTTTCGTTTTGCTGAAGAGGAAATGGAGGATTGAGGACGGTTCGACCTTGGTCAAGGTCAGAGAGGCCTCTCACTCCAGAATTCTTCACTCCAAGTGGTCTCTTCCCCTTTCAGTGCTGTCTTCTTCTTTGCGATTATTTAGGGTGGTGCACCAGGTGCCCTTCCAGCAGAAATGTACCCTCCTTGAGAACAGGGATGCATATTTTTTTATTAATCTTTTATACCCCAGAGCATGCTCAAAGTAGATGGCTTTTGCATTTAATCCAAAGGTTTATCTCTAGAAGGTGGAGCAGATTCTGTGACTTTTGTGAACTAGCACAAGCCTTAACTAAGAAGAAAAGCAATGAATAAGCTGGAGCTGCAGGGACCTTCAAAATCACCTCTCCATCTTCAGAGGGGAAATGGGGGCAGAGAGCTTGTCCAGTTCCTCTGGTTGCTGCTGATACTTGTGTAAAACCCTTTTGAACTTGGTTCAGCCAGAGGTGATTCATAGCTTCACAAACCTAGAGCTGGGTCTAGTTGCCTCATTTTACAGATGGGGAAACTGAGGTATGGGAAGGTCAACTCACCCAAGACTACACATAGAATCCTAGATCTAGGATTAGAAAGTACATTAGAGGCTATTCAGTCCAATCTACCTCTTTGTGTAGATAAGGAAACTGCAGCCCAAAGAGATTGTGACTTACCCAGGGTCATACAGGAAGCAGGTATCAGAAGCAGGATTTGAACCCAAGTTCTTTGACTCTAGAGACTCTCCAGAGCTCTTTCCACTGTACCCTTTTGATATTTACTCATTCAAACTTGATTTAAGGTGAAATAAAAATGCCACCTCAAGCAAACCTTTCTTCTGTCTTTGTTTAGCCTTTATACTCTCTCTAGCAATACAAAATCTTGAGTTGATTCAGGATTTAGTAATTCCTTGTTTCCTTACTCTTGAGATAATGTAACTTGAGAGCCTGAAGCTAAAGGTCACTTGTCAGTGGCAGTGAAGCTTCACCCTAGACAGACTGGGAACTTTACCTCCATGCTACCTCTCCTGCAGCCCCAGCTCCACAAAGAGCTGGTTCCTTCTTCTGTAATGGCTTTGGGTGGGAAGTGAGTGGGTTTGAATCTGCTTTCAGGGAAATCTTTGTTGGTAGCTGTCACAAGCTGATCCCTGGGCCAGAAATGATGACCTCACCCTCAGCTTGTCCTGCTCCCATTAAACATTAACAGGATCGGGGTGTTGGGGCTGCTGCCTTAGAAGCAGGGATGACTTAGGTATGTGGACTTTTACATGGAAGACAGGACCTTTGAATACCCAGTTGGGCTCTGGGGATTTTTGTGTGATTGTCTCTTGGGTGAAATAGACAGTCTTGAAGCACTCTCTTCTCGGACCCCATTGTGGGTACTTATTAAGTAGAGAAGCTCAGTTCTTCTGGTCCTCCAAGTAATTTTTCCTTGCAGGAAAATGAAGTCAGCAAACACTGATTAAGTGCCTACTGTGTGCTAGGCACAGTGCTAAGTGCTGGAGATACAGAGAGAAGTAAAAGAAACTGCCCTCAAGGGAAGACCTCATGCCAGCAACTGTGTACAAACAAGCTCTTCAGAGGATATCTGGGAAATGATCCACAGGGGCAGGCATTAGAATTAAGGGGGATATAGAAGGTGGGATTTTAATTGGGATTTAGAGGAAGCCAGGGTGGCCAGGAGGTGGAGATAAGGAGGTTGGGGTGGGACATGGGGTGCCTTGTTGGAGGATGGCCAGGAGCCCATTGTCACTGGATCCAAGCATTTGTGGGGGTGGGGAGTAAGGTGGAAGAAGGCTGGAAAGGTGGGAAAGCCTACCAGAAGGAAGGAGCACTTTCTGGCCTGCTCAGTCTTTGCCTGGCTTAGCCAGGCCTTTAGCCACGATGTGCCCACCACCCTCTTCATCATGGTGAGGGGGTGGAGATATTAACACAATATCTCTGTTCTTTCCTGTCCTGGGGTCACAGGTACAGAGTCCAACTCTAACCTTTCATTTTACAGATGAGGAAACAGGCCCAAGGACAGGACTTGCCCAAAGTCACCCAGTTAATAATTGCAGGAGGCAGAATTTGAACTCAGGTCCTTTGACCTACCTGTGCCCCATTTCCTCAAAGGTACCTTTGGGTTGGTCTGAATTCCTTTTCTTTTGTATAGATGTGAGGACTGTGTTTTGTGTTCACTAATCAAAGGGCTGATTTTTTTTTAAGACTCACAGACTGAGAGTTTGCAGACACTCAGCTGCCATCTGTCCCACGAAGGGGTTCCCTTTGGCAGTCTAGTGTGAGACATTCAGATGTCCTTCTCAGAATCAGACTTTGAAGGGTAGAAAATAAACTGCTGAGGATTACAGTGATCTAAATCCTTTAACAAACATTCACAGGCCTCGGATTTAGAGCGTGAAGGGACTTCAGGGGGTTGACTTATAGATTGAGCTCATTTCTGCAGAAGTTAGTGATCTGCCTGGGGTCACCCAGGTGATAAGGCAGGCAGAATTTGAACTCGGGTCTTTGGAGTCTTAGCCAGTGCCCTTTGCTCCCCACCCCCAAGGGCTTCTTCATTCCTTCACCTCAGCTCCCATCGCCTTTCAGGGGCTTGGAGGGAAGGAGTGATGTGTGTTTTGGGAGGGCTGGGAGTCTATTAAAACCAGACCAGGCTCTTTCTGCAGACCTCCCCCCACAGCCAGGGCTGCTTTGTTTTTCCCTGGATCCCTCCTGGGCGAGCAGCTCCCTGCCTGCTAACCGCCTTTCTTGCAGCCCAAGTGATTTGGCCAGTTCTGTTTGGTTGTAATCTGAGAGTGCATTCCTGAGCCCTTCCCGTGGGGGAGGGGGCCGTTGCTCACTTGCTGGAGAATGAAGCTATTGTGTAGGTAGGTAGGTTGGCTGGGCAGCCCAGGGAAGTGAGTGTGTGTGTGTGTGTGTGTGTGTGTGTGGTGTGTGTGCGCGCATGTGTGTCTGTGTGTGTGTTTGTGTCTGTGTCTGTGTGTCTGTGTCTGTGTGTCTGTGTGTGTGTGTGTGTGTGTGTGTGGTGTGTGTGCGCGCATGTGTGTCTGTGTGTGTGTTTGTGTCTGTGTGTGTGTGTTTGTGTCTGTGTCTGTGTGTCTGAGTGTGTGTCTCTGTGTGTGTGTGTGTGTCGGGGAGCTTCGGGGGGCTGCAGCAGGTCCTGGAGCTGGACAATAGGCCCTCTACAGACTCAGGCCTTTCATTACATTCAGCAAACATTTGAGGGTCTCCCTTGTGGATAGTTGCATGATTCACTAGAGCGAGCCTCTGGAATTAAACTTAGAAAACCTGAGTTCAAATCTGTCCTGGCCCTTTTTCCTTCTGTAACTTTGGCCCGCCTGTAAGTCACACCTGCAAACTAACCACTGGATAGCCTTTGGCCTCTGGGCAGGGGATGGTGGTTCCCCCTCAGATAAGCAACTACTTGGTAATTTGGAGAGAGGGAGAGGGAGAAAAGGAGTGGGGACGATGTGTAGGGAAAGGGAGAAAAGGGAGGAGAGAAAAGGAGGGGAGAGAAAAGAAAACCGACTGCTGGAGGGGTGGGGCTGAGAAAGGAAGTCTTCTTAGAGTAGGCAGTACCTGAGGTTGGCCTTGAAGAAAGCTAAACATTCCTTTTTGTTTTTGAAAAAAAAATTAATTAATTTGCAGTTCCAAATTCTCTCCTTTCCCTCCACCACTCATTAAGAAGGCAAAAAAAATCTGTTACAAATATGCATGGACATATAAAACAAATTTATATGTTAACCATGATCTAAAAGGAAGAAAAAAAGATATAACCAAAAGAAAATGTATTTCAGTCTTTACTCCGAGGCCATCAGCTCTCTTTCTGTAGATGGACAATATGCTTCCTCATGAATCTTTGGGAATTACGATTGATCATTGTGTAAGTCAGAGTCACCAAGGCTTTTGTAGTCCTGGCTCACTTTGCTTTGTATCAGTTCATACAAAACTTTCCAGTTTTCTAAGAAACCTTACCTTTCATCTTTTCTTTTTTCCCTGCTTCATCATTTCTTATGGTACAATAGTATCCCATCACAAGCATATACCACAACTTGGTCATCCATTTGCCAATTATTGGACATCCCCTCAGTTTCTACATCTTTGTCATCACAAAAAAGCTGCTGTAAATATTTTTGTACATATAAGTCCTTTCCCTTTTTTTGATGTTTTTGAGATGTAGATTTAGTAGCAGTGTCTCTGAGAAAAAAGGATATACACAGTTTAATAATTTGGGGGGTATAGTCCAAAAAGGCTTCCTAGGATGTTTGGACTCATTCACAGCTCTATCAACAGTGTATGAGTGTACCTCTTCACACATCCCCTCCAGTATTTGTCATTCCCCTTTTTTGTCATCTTAGCCAGACTGATGGATGTGAGGCAGTACTTCAGAATTGTTTTAGTTTGCATTTCTCTAATTGTTAGTGACTTAGATAATTTTCTTATGTGGCTATTGATAGCTTTGAGTTCTTCCCCTGAAAACTGTCTATTCATGTCCTTTGACCATTTACCAGTTGGGGAATGACTCTTGTAAATTTGACCCATTTCTCCATATAATTAAAGAATATGACCTTTATCAGAGAAATTTACTCCAAAGTTTCCCCCTCTCCCCAGTTTCCTGGAAAGCTAGGCATTCCTAAGAGATGGAGAGCATCCCAGGCATGGAGAACAGCCAATGGAAAGGCACAGAGATGAGAGGTGTAGCATCTTGCCAAACATAAGTAGGCCAGTGGAACTGGACCATAGAATTCATAGAGTATGAGATTGGTAAAGTGGAAGGAGACTGGAAAGATAGAAAGGGTCAGGTTATGAGAACTTTCAGTGTCAAACAGAAAGCTTTCTATTGGATTCTGGAAGTACTAGGGAGCCACTGGAGTCTGAATAGGGAGATGCACTTTAAGAAAAGCATTCTGGCAGTCAAGTGGAGGATGGATTGAACTAAGGAGAGACTTGAGGCAGGGAAACCAGTTAAAAGTCTTTGATGTAGTCCAGGTGAGAGATGATGAGAGCCTGAACTAGAAGGGTTGTGGCTATGTATGTGGAGAGAAGAGGTTGGATGGGAGATGTTGTGGATGTAAAATGGACAGGACTTGGCAATTGATTGGATGAATGCATAGAACTCATAGCAGAAAAATGGATCCCATATTTGCACTGTCCAGGGGAGAGGTGATGAGGACCAGGTCTCTGTGTGGGTCAAGAGAAGGACCTGGAGGTGAGAGATGTGGGACAAGAAGCCCCAAGCTTTGGCAGATACATATATGGATGGGGAGTTGAAGGGAGAGGTGAGGATGCCTCCCACCTGGTCTGCGGGAGGGATGGTGGCCCCTTCAATAAAAATGAGGAAGTCAAGAGGAGAGATGGGCAGAGAGGAAGATACTGAGTTCTCCCTTGGGTTTGTTGAGCTTGCAAAGGGGGATTCTGAATGTTTTTGGGAGGAGGCATTGGGAGAGGGGGCCTGGAGTTCAGGAGGGATTAGGACTGGCTATATAGTTTTGGGTATCATTTATGTAGAGATGAAGAAGCCTTGATGAGTAAGGAAGGGCAGAAAGACAGAGGCAGAGACAGAGACATACAGAAAGAAAGAAGAAGAGAAGGAAGGGGAGGGAGGGAGGGGGAGAGAGAGAGAGGGAGAGAGAGAAGAAGAGAGGGAGGGAGGGAGGGAGAGAGAGAGAAAGGGAGGGAGGGAGAGGAAGAGAGGGAGAGGGAGGGAGGATGTAAGGAGAAAAGAAGACAATGGACACATCCTTAGGTGGCACCGAACTGAAGGGAGTTAGTTAGGAATGAATTGGGGGTCCATTGAAGGAGACCAAAGGAATGGTCAGAGCCAGAACAGAGCCAAGAGTGAGTGTCTTAGAAACAAAGCGGGAAAAGAACATCCCCAAGGAGGAGTCAGACCTTATAAGAGGTCAAGGACACAAGGACTGTAAAAAAAACCATTGAACTGAACAATTAGAAGATCCCAGGTAAACTTTGAAAGCTTCGGTAGAGGAGAGTGGGGGTGGGGGTCAGAAATCCCATCGAAAGGCCTTCAGAAGTGAGTCAGCTTTCTTTCTTTGTCCATTCATCCCTGTTAGATACTTTCCCACACAGTGGGCACTCTGTTCTGTTCTGATTTTTTTTTACCCTTTATTTTATTCATTTTTGTTGAGATTTCACCACATTCCTCAAATCTTTTTTTAATTTAATTTTTAATTTTAAACATTTTTTCATGCTCCCAATTTTAGTGGCATTATAGTTTCCCCATAATTTTTAGCATGCCTTAGTTTACTCAAGATATTCTTCAAGCTGGATTTGAGTTCTCTCCAGGTTGTTTTTTTCCTTTTAGGCATAATGCTGTAGCTACTGCCCAGTCAGCGCCTGCAAGATTTAGGGTCCCCAAAGAGACTGAGACTAACCTGGCAGTTCTGGGGTGTTGGCCCTAGAACTCACTCGAATTCTCTGCATTTCTCAGGGTTTGCAGTGATAGACTGGCCCAAAGGAGAGTATAACATTAGAAAAAAGAACGGTATAAACTTCACTGTACTCCAGTAATTGAGAACAGAGACAATTTTTATTCCTTTAAAAAAGTTTTGTTGCTGTCTTTTTATTTTTATATCATAGTCACTCACGGACATTCTTTTCTGCATCCTTCTGCCCACCCCCAGCCCCTTAGTCCTTTCTTGTCCCAAAGAAAACAGCAAAGGAAAAGTAATCAACACTGACAGTGAATGCAGCTTTCTGCATCTGTATCCCATCCACAGAAAAGAGGAGGGAGGGATGTAGAGGGTCCAGAGCTTAGCATGACCCCAGACACGAAGTAAGTGCTTCCTAGATACTTACTGCCTTGCCAGAATTGATCATAGCGTTACTCGGCTTTAGGTCTCGATATTGAGAGAGCGTGTTTGATTGCTGCCCTTTGTCTGAGTTTCATTTTTATCAGTACAGCCTGTGTTACTGTGATGTTTTCATTGAGTGTTCACCTGGTCTTGCTTACTTCATTGTCAATGCTTTTATGGAGTAGAAGACGCTTCCTAATTCAAATGGACATGGCAGTTTCTTATGGAAAAGGCACTCCGCTTTTGGTAACCTGGTGCCTGAGCGTTACTTTAAATCTCCTTTGGTCCCAAAGAAATTGGGCCTGGTCCCCATTGTGGAATTTGGTGTCAATCAGATCTTTTTGACAGTTTGGGGAGCGTATCTGAAGTCCTAGGTGCCAGTTAAGTGCCAAACTTGGCTCTGTAGACTTAGTCATCTCGTCTCAGAGATCCTTTTAACTGGAGGATTCTGGGTTTCTAGGAGAAGAATTCTTTCTATAATGTCTCTGATACCCATGGTCATTCAGCTTCTGCTTGACTACTTCTATTTTTTTAAAACTTAATTTATTTGTTTTCAGTTTTCAACAGTCAATTCCATATGTTTTAAATTTTTTCCTTCTCCCTCCCTCCTTCCTCCCCATGATGGCATGCAATCTTATATGGGCTCTACACATACATTCTTATTAAACACATTTTCACATTCTTCATGCTGCATAGAAGAATTAAAATGAATGGGAGAAACTATGAGAAAAACCAAAACAAAAAGAACAAAAGAGAAAATTTGACTGCTTCTATTGGTGGAGAGCTCACTATTTTTAACAAAATAAATTTATTTATTTTTAGTTTCTAGCACTCTCTTCCATAAGATTTGGAGTTCCAAATTTTCTCCCCATCTTTCAGGCTTACTACTTTTAATGGAAGTTTATTTAATCGATGTGTCCCTTTAATTAGTAGTAAGTTTTATGTAAAAGCATGATATAATGCAAGTCTTGGAATCAGGATGAGCTTTTGGTACTTAAAAGTGACCCAGGTTACCACAGCTTAGTCAGCCTAGGTTTTCTCATCCACTTATTGTTTAGTCAGGTAGTCATGTCTGACTTTTTATGACCCCATTTGGGATTTTCTTGGCAAGGATACTGGAGTGGTTTGCCATTTTCTTCTCCAGTTCATTTTACAGATGAGAAAACTGAGGCAGACAGGGTTAAGTGACTTGCCCAGGGTCACATAGCTAGTGAGTGTCTGAGGCCAGATTTGAACTGAGGTCCTCCTGCCTCCAGGACATTCTGTCCATTTCACCACCTAGCCTTCCCAACTCATAAGGTCAGTAGCATCTCGCTCACTGGTCCTTGTTAGAAACAAGTGGCCTGATATGTACACAGCACTTTGCAGACTTTAAAGTCCTTTATCAGGGGTCCTTAACCTTTTATATTTCAAGGGTCCCCTTGGATTGCTCTCTGGTGAGCTTTTAGACCTCTCACAATAATCTTTTTAAAGACATAAAACATGTTAAATTACAAAGGAAACCAATTATAATGAAATACAACAAACGAGATATTAAAAGAGAAACAAAGACAGCAAAAACGAGTTCACACATTCCAGGTTACAAACTGGAGTATCTTGATGCCATCCATCTTCCTCCTCCTCTTCCATCTTCGTTCTCCTCTTCCATCTTCCTCCTCCTTTTCCTTTTGGTTTAGTTTTGCCCTCTGGAGAGACACAGGCTGTAACAGTAAGGATCTCTTCTTAGATAAGTGCTGGGAAGCAGCTGGGAGCCTGGGATGACTGATTCACCTTATTTCTGATTAAGGAGGCTCCCTGGCCAGCTCTCCTATGGAGGTGTTCTTTGTAGATAACACCTGTGCCTATGAGCGATGGCTTCTTCCTTTACCCTCCTTGTTTCTGGAGTGTCATCTCTTGAATGGTTTTTGTTCCTGATAGATTTGATTCTATTGGTGGACTTAGGATGATGTGGGGCTTGATGGTGCCAATACGTGTCTTTGTTGGAGGACCAGCCTTAGTAAATTAGTGGAAGCTCATCACCACCCTAGTCCCAGGACTGATAAACTTTTTAGTCATGGCCACCATGAAAGCTGATCTGTGGCCTTCTGATCAGAGAGATATCCCATACCAGTGAAATCACAGAGCTTTAAAAAATGGGATCATAGATTGAGATCTAGAGGGCACCTTTGAGATCCATTACCTCGTCCAGCCTCCTCTTTTTTATGTAAACATGAGGCCCTGTTTCCCTATCTCATCCTGGCTTGAAGTGTAGCGGCCGCTTATAGCAATAATAGCTAGTGAGCATTTTAGAAAGCACCCAGTATGTGTCAGGTATTGGACTAAGTGCTTTTTGCAAATATTATTTTCTTCATTTGCTCTTTGCAAGGACCCTTCGAGGCAGTTGTTTTTAGCTCCACTTTACAGTTGAGGAAACTGAGGCAAATACAGGTTAAGTGACCTGTGCAGGGTCACACAGCTACTCAGAGTCTGAGGCCAGATAATAACAATATAAGTAATAGTGGTAATAGCAAACATATATGTGTGTGTATAAATATGTATTATATATGTTACATATATCTACATATGATAGCTAACATACAGTGCCAACTATGTGCCAGGTACTCTGCTAAGGGCTTCGCAGTTATGAACGTCATTTAATCCCCAGGGCAATCCTGGGAAGTACATGCTGTTATTAACCTCATTTTACAGATTAGGAAACTGAGGCAAACAGGTTAAGTGACTTGCCCAGGGTCATACAGCTGATACATGGCTATGTCTAGATTTGAACTTAGCTCTTCCTGACTCCAGCCTCCGTGCTCTTTCTGCATGCCACCATGTCACAGAGTAATTTGTGATCTCCCTTGGTAGAGTTGTCTGATGTTGTTCCAGTAAAACTGGACTGTGGTCTTGGGCTCAGACATCTGTGTGAGGATGGGGTTCTGCTAGGGGGCGTAGGGGGAGGAAGAGGAGGGATGGATTTTTTTCTGTGATGTAACATGATTTGACCTCCAGCCTTTTCTGAATTCTTGACTGAGAGATCTCGTCTGTATAGGGAAATGGTTTGTACGTAATCCTTTGACGTCTTCAAGGTAAAACCTCCCAGGGCAGGGGAGAATTTTCCGTTTTGTTGGCTCTCCTACATGTCTTAAGACCTTATTGGTCTCCCCCATGGATGATGGCACCTGCATCTTGGTGGATCTGGCCAGTAGAGACAGCAGCCCTGTTCCCTCCCTGACGTCCCTTCCAATGTCTTTGCTTAGTCTCAGAAACAGCTGGTGTGTCTTGCTTTTATGTCCTGAATGGGGTCAGGCCCTGACTAGACTGGGCCTTGGAGAGTAACTAGCCCGGCCTCATTGGGAGTCAGGCTGTTTTTATGTTAAACAGTAAAGCATCTGCTCCATGAAGAAACCCTTTTTCCTTTGGTGAAGGGTAAGGAAATAGAGGGGTATATAACCACCTCCAACGGCGCTCCTAGCCACCTTCAGGGATCCCAGATCGACCAGGTGCACCAGCAGCCATTTATTAGGCACCCAAGATGTGCTGGACTCCGCAGATACAAAGACAATGAAAAAACCAATCTTTGTCTTCAAGGAGCTCATACTCAGTTGTGTGTACGTTGTACATAAATATATACACAGCAGTTCTTTTTGTGGGAAAGAATAAGAAAAGACCTGGAGTAGGTTGCTTTTGAGCTGAGCTTTGAAGGGAATGAAGGATTGGGGGGGGGGTGGAGGTGAAGAAGGAGGGCATTGTGGGCACAGGGACAGAGGGGACATGGAATGTCTGTGCTGAGAGCAGTAGGAAGGCCAGCTTGGTGGGTGGGCTGGGAATGCCTGAAAGGCCAAATGTGCACCAGGCCTACAGAGAGACTTGGGAAGGGGTGCTGGAGCTGGAGATGTGGAGTCTGGAGAATCTTTCTTAGCTGGGGAGGAATGGGTGGGGCCTGGGTAAGGGGGGCTAGCACCCTTATCTAAGGGGAATGTTTGGGAGGGGATGGGTGGCTGCCTCAGGACTGCTGTCCACAAACAATCCTTGGTCTCTGGGTCCTCTTTGTTCTCAGGGTCCTCGATGTTCTATGTCAGATTTGTCCTGAGTTTTTATGGTCTTTCCCTCCCCTCTGCCCTTCAAGGCTGTTCTGCATTTACTCTCTCTAGACCTTTGCCCTCCTCTCTGTCTTCAGAACTGTTGGCCACTGTCCTTTTCAGGATGACATCCTGTAAGGTCACTTTGCTCTGACCCCAGGGGACGTCTTTTCCCTTAATTATACCCTAAAATTCTGTCCTGAAATGCTTATTCTTTGTAATGTGCTCTGCTGGCCCTGGGCAGGATTAGCCTTGTAGGCCTTAAGTCTCTTCTCCATCTCAGCTCCCAGGATCCCTTGAACATATCATCTTCTGATCCTAAACTTATGACACTGGGGAGGTGAGTGATGAGGCACAGCAGATGGGTGAGTTTTGTGGGGTTTTATCCCTGTTGTTGGGGTAGTGTCCCAATCTGTCAAAATGGAGCAAGTGGACTAGTCTCTAAGCTTGGGTTGCTACCAGCTTAACTGTGTCCCTATGGATGATTATACTTGAAAGGATTTCTGTAGCTGAAAAAAAATCCCAAATACAAGCAAGGTAGTTCTTAAAATTTTAGAGCTTGAGAGTATGGTTGGGATCTGGTTTAGGCAGGTCTTAAAAGTTGGGTGGTTGGGCAGTGAGGAATCCATTCTCAGCTAGTAGCAAATAGTAATGGAACAGAGACCCAAAGCCAACATTCTTTCTACTGCAGTTCAGATGGTCAACAAGCACTTTGTTAAGCACCTACTATGTGCCAGGCAGCTATTTCAATAAACACTTTGTTAAGCACCTACTATGTGCTAGGTAGCTCTTTGGTATAGTAGATTGAGTGGCTGGCCTGGAGTCAGGAAGACCTGAGTTCAAATTCGGTCTCACACAGTTATTAGCAGGTAACTCTGGACAAGTCACTTTACCCTGTTTGCCTGTGTTCCTCATCTATAAAATGAGTTGAAGGACATGGCAAACCACTCCATTATCTCTGCCAGGAAAACCGCAAAGGGGTGTCACTAAAGAGTCAGATACCATGTGGCGGGCACTGTACCCAAGATTATACTAGTAGTTTGTAGGAGAGCTGGGCCTGGAGCCCTAACATTCTTTCCACTGCAGTCAGTCAAGACAGTCCATAAACATTTATTAAGCACCAGAACTGGAGATAAACGGTGAGACCAAAGACAGTCCTTGTCCTCAAGGAGCTTAAGCCTCATGGGAGAAGCAAACAAATCTACACACAGCAAGCTGTACACAGGATAAATAAGGAACAGTGAACGGAGAAGGCTCTAGAATTGAGAGGGGTTGAGAAAGCCTTGTAGAAGGGCAGTAGTTGGGACTTGAAGGGAGTCAGGGAAGCCAGGAGGGAGAGCTGAGGAGGGAGAACATTCCAGGCAACCAAAGAGAATGCCCAGGGCCTGAAAGGTCAAGGGGCTCGTTGCTTTCACAGCTAATCAGTAAGAATCTGGCAGGGTTAAAGCCTGGGTCCTCTACTGATGTACAGCCCCAGTGCTTGGGCTAGCACTGAGCACAGGAAAGCCCTGTGCCCATTCAGAGGCTTGTCCCCACATTTGACTTCTTGGGCTGCCCTTCCCCCACTTTCCCAGCTTCCTTGTCCTTGTCCATCAGAAGAAAGCCTACTTTTTGTCCTGGTTGAGAGGGAATGCTTCATCAGCTCTCAGAGCGCCAGCTATGGAACCAAGTCAGATGTAATTCTAGCCAGCTCAGTCCTTACTTGTGTGGGGTTTGTTCCTCCCTCCATAGTCTCCAGTGGGCATGTTTGGGGCTTTTTCCCCCCTCATAATGAAGACATTTGGAAACGAGAGTCACTTAGAAGGATGGGTTCATTTTGGCCCAGTTTGCAATCCAGACTCCTTTGGACCTTGTCGGTCATAGACAACAGCCACTCCAACTTCACTGTGGTCGTAACTTCTCCATGAGAAACGGAGATTGAGCAAGTCAGGCTGGTGTGGTATCTGAGAAGAGTGCCAGACTTGGGGTCAGGAATCCTGGGTTCAAATCCCACTGTCAAAGCTTAACAGTACCATCATCATAGACAGGTCACATGAGGGGATCATTGAATTAGAGCTGAGAGATACCTCAGAGTTATCTGGCTTAAAGTAAGAAACTGAGACAAGAGAGTTGGACTGATTTTTCCGGGGTCTCAAGGCAGTAAGCATCAGAGGTGGTATTTGAACCCAGGGCTGCTGCCTTTCTTCTGGTTTTTATAGAAGAAACTCCATCTGGTATCTGGGCAGGGTGTCTTAGACTGGGAAGAGGCTGGGAGGACAGAAGCAGACAGGTAAGGAGAGGCTCTTACTGTATTCTTGGAGATAAGGTATCATGGGCCTTTGACAGAGAGCCTCCGAATGTCCCCAGCAGTCAGAACAGACCTGGAGCTGAAGCCAGGAATGCTTTGCCACTGCCAGCTACTTGATTTTCTTTCTTCTCTTCTCACCCCGGGACTCCCCTCTGGCTTGGTCATCTGTTGGCCTCCTTTCAACAGATGCCTCTTTTCAACAGGCCTCCTTTCCTGTGTGAAAAGGGTTCTGGAGCTCAGCACCCTGGGCAGTGCTGATAGGCAACCATCCTGCCGTCCCTGGACAGCAGCTCTGCTTCTCTCTTGGATAGCCTTTTGTTAGAGTCTGGACAAGGGCTGGGACCAGTGCCTGAGAGATGATCTCATTCAGCTTCTTGGTTTTACCAATGGGGAAACTGACTTCAAGAGGTGGGGAGGCTACCTGTTTGAGTGAGAATCCCTGGGTAAATAGGAAGCAGAACTGGGGATTCAGACCCTGTTCCTCTCATTTCAAATCCAGTCATCTTTGAGCCATGCAGAGTAGCAGTGGCACCTAGTTATTTAGAGAACATTTTAAAGTTTGCAAAGTGCAGAACAAATCTTATTTCATCCTCATAATAACCATGGAGATAGGTGTTATTGGTAATGATAATGTTAACTGACATTTACATAGTACCGACTGTGTGCCAGGAACTGTGCTAAGTACTTTGCAAATATCTCATTTGATTTGTTATTGATTGCTGTTATGACCCCTTTTTATTGTTGAGGAAACTGAAGCAGAGGTTAAGTGACTTGCTCAGGGTCACGTAGCTAGTGTCTGAAGTGGGATTTGAAATCACTTCTTCTTGATTCCAAATCCAGTGTTCTAGCCACTGGGCCACCTAGCTGCCTGTTTGGAAAGGGACGATTGAATTCTTCTTCAAATTTTCCCTACTCTCTTTCTTCAGTTAATCATAAAGTATAATTCTCACTAAGGGACTGAAAACTATTTCTAGAAACTAGCTATGAGGAATAATTTCCTGTCCCCTCCCTTTTTAAAATTGCTGAAATTAAAAACATTATCACTGTCTTGTTTTTGTATTACTGACATTTCCCAATGTATCTGTCCCCCTTCCTTACAACAATTGTACAAAACTTTCCACATCTCCCAAATGTGATGATCTTATGAAGAAGCTGAGTTCCACACCCTTCATCTTGCCCCTCTCCTTTTCTCTGCTGGGGTAGAAGAGGTGCCTCTTTCTAAATCTTTCTTTAGGCTAAGCTTGATCATGGGACCTAAATATTTTCTTTGGATTGTTTTGTCCATGTTCTTTCTATATCTGTTGTCATAACTATTACAGGTGCTGCTTGCCTGGTTCTGTATGCTTTATTTTGCATTGGTTCAAATAAGTCTTCTCATGCTTCTCTGTAGTTTCTTACATTCTGTAATATTGCATCGGGCAGCTAGGCAGCACAATGGATTGAGTGCCTGGAGTCAGGAAGGCTCATTTTCTTGAGTTCAAATCTGACTTCGTGCACTTATTGACTATGTGACCCTGGGCAAGTCACTTAGCCCTAAAATACCCCAGTTCATATGCAGTAGCCATTCCTTTTTTGGTAGGCTTTGACTTATCACAGATAGTAATCCTTATCAGAGGTATTTGATAGGTATCCTCCCCCCCAACTGACTGCTTTTATTACCCTAATTTAATTCATTTGGTTTATACAAAGACTTTTTAATATCTTGCAACTGAAATTATTTCATCTGTTGTAATTGCCTCTATTTCTCATTTGTGAATTTAAAAATCCCAAGTCATACTTGTGAAAGATTCTTGAGGTTTTTTTTTATGGTATGCTCTTTAGAATTTAGGTATGTGGTGTAAGAAAGTAGTCTAAACCTCATTTCCACCAGACTTTTAAATTTTTCCAACAATTTTGTTCAGATAGAGCATTCTTTCCTAGGTAATTGATGTTTTAGATTTTATTGAACATTGGGTTATTGGGTCTGATTATTTCTGATTCTTCTGGAAAGATGCTAATTTAAGCCCCTTGAGCACAAGAACTGTTTAATTTCTAGCTTTGAATCCCTAGTGTCTGGAATAGATGAGTACTTACGAAATATGTGTAGATTGATTACTGCAGAATTATATTTCACAGTCTAGTACTTTATAACCTCAATATCTGCTTATAATTGTGATAGCAGACAGTTGAGAGTGAGGTAGGGTAGAATGAGGAGGCAAAGATAAGGTGCTAGGAACTGTGATAAGTTTTCTGTGTAATTTTTGGGTAGTTGGCCCCATCAATAGTTTTAAAATGTGAATGCCCCTCCATGTTCCACAGGCATCTCAAAAGGAACAACTTAGAAAATTACATTTTGATAGAGTTTTATGTAGTTTTTAGTACATTTTTATATATTTTTAAAAAATACATCTTCATATAGGTTTAAGTTTCAAGTGGTCTGTGTAATTAAAAGGTGATTACAGTTGTGTATGAAATAAAATATATCAAACTTAGTGTGCTTCCAGATTTCCAAGTAATGTTATTCTCTGGTATCCCCTTCTGCTCTGTGAGATAATAACTTGATGAGGTACAAGGACAGCTGGGCATAGTGCTTGGAGACTTGGGTTCGAATGTTGCCTCAGACCCTTACTAGGTGTGGGATCCTGGGCAAGGCTGAATGACCTCATGGCCTCAGTTTCCTTATCTGTCAAATGAAGTTGATAGGCTGTTTTGTGAAAAATGCTTTGAGATTTGCTAAATGCAGATGAGTGGCACAGTGGATAAAAGTACTGGAGTCAGGAAGACCCGAGTTGAATCTTGCCTCAGATACTTCCTATTTGTGGGTAAGTCACTTAACCTTTGTCATCTCATCTAGAAAATGGAAATAATGATAGTACAGAAATCACAACGTTGTTTGAGGATCCAGTGAGATAATCAATGTGAAGAATTTGCCAACCTTAAAGTGCAAAATAAATGTTAGCTATTATTAATAATATTAGTGACATTTTGTTATTGATAACAATTGATGGTTTTAATTAATTACTAATAATATAATTGATGGTGCTTTTTAAACTAATAAATTTTATAAATTATACTTATTTGTAATAATAATAAATGAATTATTTTATGAATGGAGTAAAGTCCTCATTACCCTAAAGACGATGCAAAAATACTAAGGGAACTTTTTTGTCCACAGAGGTCAAATGTTAAACAAGTCTGTGAATGTCCAATCGGAGTCTTCTTTTTTTTCTTGGCTTAAAGTAAGATTGGAGTGGAGGAAAAATGTAACTCAGTCATGGTGACATTAATGGTTAATATAAAAAATAAGTGGTTATGGTCACTGGCCTTCTGATGAATCAGGGTAAGTCATTTTGAATCCAACTGCACAATGGCTGATCACAGGAGGAGGAAATTGGTGACCGTGGGGATTTCTGACTGGATGAGCCCTATCATCCCCAAAGTGGAGTGTCTGTCCCACAGAGCACCTTGTTTCCCAGGGAGATGTTTATGCTACACACGAGGGCTTAGGATAGCTATGCTGTAGGCTTCTCATGGGTGGACAACATAGGAATATTTATTTGTTTTTAGGGAGATTAAAATTAAACACCCATCTTTTCCTATTTCTTGGAGTAATCTTTCTAAATAATAGTTACTTTAAAAAAGTATTTCCCCCTTTGACCAGATCAGCTTAAATTCCTTGGTTAACTGACCCAAGACTTAGGGCAAATTTGCCTTTATTGTGGTAGGGTGACCTTAGAAAGGCTTCTGTATCAAGTGTGTCACTATCTCCCCAGTGGAAAGAGTCTAGGCCTCCTGATGGGCCACAGCTAAGTGGTTGCTGCAACCTGACCTTGGGACTTGGGGCACTTCACTGAACCTCTCTGATCCTTTTCCTCAGCTGTAAATTGATGGGATTCAGTGTCTTTGATCCCCCCCAAAATGCCTTTTTCCTATTAAAATGAAACATTCTACAAATTTTCGAAATAGTAGAAAAGCCAATATTTGACTAGAAGGAGAATGGCCCTCACTGTGTTTCCTGGCCTTTTTTAGGGTAGATCCTGGTCTATTATTAGTGGTTCTTTAGGTGTGGAGGAAAACTAGGCCAGGAGTAGGCAGCAGACATGGCTTACCCATGAAGGCCTTCCCAGCCTCACTGAGTTCTTCCTGCCACTGTGACTTTGGGCACATTTCAGCCCCTCTGATGCCTCAGTATCCCCATCTGTAATGTTACAGCTCTGGGTGGTGAGATCGTTTTACTTTCTACTTCTCTCTGGTGTGGCCCCTGTTAAGTGCTGGGGGCTCTTTTGCAAGTTCTCACCTAGGCAAGCCCAGGCAGAAAAATGACCTTTTCTTGTTTACCCCTTTCCAGACAGTTATGTAAAACCTGCTTCCTGCTTCCTCTTGGGACATCCCTGTCAGAAAGTCCATTTCATGAATGGGGACACTGAGGCATACATGGATGTTAATTAACCTGCCTGGGGCTACAATCTGGGGTGATACAAGGTTAGAACTGCCTTTCCTGGCTTCCCATTAGGTCTGGCTCTGGTGTAAGCTGATAGGCAGTTACTTGATCTGGTGCTTCTGTCTTGAAACAGGCCAAGTCCTAGAAAACACAGCCCTGTGGCACCTTCCTTCCTAAAACATATAGGAGGAGCTGAGGCAACCTGATGGTGCCCTGGAGTCAGAAAGACTTGATTTCAAGTCCTGCCTCGGACACTTGCTAGCTGTGCAGCTTAGTCTCTGTCTGACTGTTTTCTCAGCTTTAAGGATAATATCAGTACTTAGTTCTCGGGGTTGTTAGTAGTAAATGAAATAATGCTTTTTTGGGGAGGCAGTCTGGGTTAAGTGACTTGCCCAGGGTCATACAGCTAGTAAGTGTCTGAACCTCTATTTGAATTCCTGTCCTTCTGACTTCAGTGCTATATCCACTGCACCACCCAGCTGCTCTTACTGCTTCTAAATGGACACAGAATGTTGTCAGATATGTGGTGAGAAAGTCATTGAACATTGACTGAGCACCTGCTATGTGTCAGGCTAAGTGCCGGGGATACAAAGGTAGCTAAAAGCAGTTCCTGTCCTCAAGAAGGTGAAAGTCCCAACATATAGACAGTTACCCACAAACAAATGAGCTCTGGACAAGATAGTCTGTCCGGAGTGTCATCGTGGTTTCCAGGCTGAGCAAAGCTCCTTCATGGCCCAGTTCAGTTCTAATGGCTGAATTAATGGTTAATGTCTGCTGTGGGAATTTCAGGGGCCTCATTTGGGAGAGCCTGGTGCAGCCCTCTGGTTCGGAATTGTAGTGGCTAAGAGTGTGTTGTCCAGAACCGAAATGGTCAGTCCTTAGTTCTGTCCGGCACTTGACAGGTGAGGCTCAGCCTTGAGAGAGGTAGACACAGAGAGACAGAGACAGACAGAGAGACAGTGGAGGGGAGGGTTATGGGAGAGAGGGAGAGAGGGAGGGAGGAGGGGAGGAGGGAGAGAGAAAGTACATAGATTGCCTTCTGTGATGGAAACTGAAACTACCTTTGTGAGCTTTAAGTAAACAGTTCAATTCTGGCCACAGGGAGCTGGCCACTGGCCAGGGGTAGGAAAGATGTTCACACCCTATTCTTAAATTGCCGCTGCATTTCTAATTAAATGGTAGGCCTCTGGTGAGCTTGTCTCTTGTTCCCACCCACTGTACCAATCCAGGGATTTGACTTCACTGTAATTTGAATGAACACTTTGGGTTTTTTTTTTGTTTTGTTTTTTTATCAAGGACCAACCTGGTACTTGCTCGTGGATTTCTTTCTCCCTTCATTTCTCTTCTCCCCTGCCATTTTTCCTTTGGCTTATGATTGTGTATTTTGGAGGGTGGAAGAGCTGGTTGTATCCCAGGAACATAGCTTTGAGGTGATTGACTCCAATAAGTCTTGTTTTACAGATCAGGCCCCCAAAAGTCAAATGACTCTGTCAAATAGGTACCAGAAATAGGATTTGAACCCAGGTTCTCTGACTCCAACTCCGTCATGCTGTTTACTCTACCACCCCTTGGCTCCTCTAGCCCCAAGTCTGGTGCCATCCTTGGACTTACTTCATGCTGTCTTAGTGACTTCGCCCCCACGCTGGAGGCAGGTCCTGAGACTCGGTTGTTTAAACAGATGACAAGAAAGGTTTACCTGGCCTCTGTACACATCAGTGCACTGTTAACTGCCCCTTGGTGGCTCTTTGTGTTCATAAACAGAACAGGAAACCTTGGCTTTCCAAGTCTGAATTGGTGCTCTTGGGCCACCCAGAGGGGAAAGGGGTCTGGGCTGGAGGAATCCTAGATCCCTTTAAATGACTCTTTTGATAATGGACTCATTGCCTCCATTATAGCCCTGGGCTCCCCGCCAACCTCCTCATTCCTCATTTAGTTTCCAAATAAATGGTGAGGCTATTTAAACCCATTGCTTTGGTGTTTTAGGCAGTCACCTAGTAAAGAAAATATACTTAGCTTGTCTTAAATCTTATGCCTTGTGGAAAATAAAATGAACTTTGAAGACTGCTGTGACTACAGCTCCAGAGGGTTTTCCTGCAAGTCGATACCCTTATGGCTTTTGTGAATATTCTCTTATTTTTGTGAGTAATGTTGGTGTGTTTTTTTAAACCTCCTGGTCAGTCCCATCTTACAAAACCCTTTCTGTCAAACTCTTTGGTATAATTTTGTAACTTCCCTGGAGTAAGTATCCTGTAGCTTATCTGTGGTTGGTTAACTTTTAACAGAAATGCTTTCTTGATAACCGAATTTGAAAAATGCAGTTCAGGGGGATGGGGGAGAACTGTCTTTTTTTCCAGTCCTTTATGTCCTCCCTCCAGTCCACCAAGTTTCCTCATAAGAACTATTGCTCAGTTTAACTGTAGAAATCAGGAAAAAGGATCTGTGTTCAAGATCTGACATAAAGTGTGCATGTTAACCTTCTCCAAGTCTTACTTTTCTTAATCTGTAAAATGAAAACAGCCAGATTAGGTAGTTTCTAAGGTCCAACATATTGAAATTCTTGGATTTTCCTCTGGAATGTAATTGAGGATTCAGAAAGGGTTTAGTCTGTTAAGAACTAGCTCGGTTAAGTTTAACTAGATCCAGGAGTTGACCCCCTGGGCCCTGGTCATGTGTTAAACCATTCCTGTGAAGGATCCTCCTCCATGCAGAGACACATGAATGGGAATTTCCTTCTGCCAATCTCAAGTTAGAGTGACTTTGGATGATTTGGACTGGAAAAATTGAATCAAAGCATTGACTGTAGCCAAGGATTTCCCCAAACAGTAATCACTTCTGATTATTTCCAGCGTGTTGCTGTTGGCTCTGAAAGCCATATTATCCAATGTGGTTCGGCTTCTTTTGCCCGATTTTGAGAAATGAGTTTATAAGGAGATGGGGCGGCCGTTCAGCGTGGTGTTTTCTTTCACTGTCTTGACCTTGACTAGCGTGAAGCAGCCTTAATTCTGCTTTTCTGCTGTAGTTCCTGGTGTACGTGCCTTCTGCAGCTTCCACAAGAGTTGGAGAGGGGGAGTAGACGCCATCCGTCCCAGTCATTTTAAGATTCCCTAGAGCATCTAAGTATGATGCCCTGCACATGGTGGGGTGATTAAGGGCCTCTCTACTATGGCCATTTCAATGCACTCATTCATTCTGGAGATCCTTGCTTGTATGGGCTAACCAGTGCCATAGGATGGATTGTGTGTAAGTGAAATTCCCCAGGTGATGGCTTAGAGAGAAAAAAAAAGCTTTTGTGGAAATTGTGCTAGGTTGAATGAGGCAGTAGCTGTCAGTACATTGTTTTTTACCTTTTGAGACATAGATTCAGTTTTAAACTGAGTGTGGATGTGCAAGGAGGGGCCCAGCCTTAGTGAGTAAAAGGGAAACCACATGAAACCACTAAAACTATTCAAAACCGCTCAAAGGCAGCCAGGCACTCAGTTTGGGGGCCCTTGAGTCTGAGATCTCAGGAGCGAAAGCCCATTTTCTTCCTAAATTTCATTCTCATCCCTGGAGTAATGAAAATTAATATGTCTTCTTGAAGGGTGGGTAAAAAGACTTTTAGTAGACAGCAAAAGAATTTGAAACAAGAACACTTAAAATTAAAGATTGCTTCCTGAACCCGTGGGATTTATTTCTCTTTGCTGGTGAACTTTGCCCTGTTGGAATTTCAGTAGATAGTAAGTCCTCAAAAAATGCTTTTTCTGTATGCCTGACTTTGGCCTTAGTTAAGTACTGGAGATACAAATACAAGGAAAAAAACCACCACCATGATCCCTGCCCTCAAATGATGTCCATTCTCATGGGGTGAAGTGGACCCATAAAGAGGAGCTGGACTTTTTTAGAAATTGGGGTAAAACATTTGCTGGCCTTCTCCAAGCCTGGCTGACTGCACTCTGGCTTCCTTTTCCTTTTCCTTTTCCTTTTCCTCCTCCTCCTCCTGCACCCTCCTACCAAAGCCTTCCCTCCTGGGGCCTTGGACTTTACCCAGGCCCATTATGCACTGTATAGTCATCCATGGTGCTACCCTCCCTCCAATTCATCTCAGACTCTTTAAGCGTTGACTTTCTCTATTAGAATGTTTGCTCTTGCTTCTTTTTATATCTTGGGGGGTGGGGAAGAGGGGATTAGCTCAGTGCCTAATAAATGCATCGTGAGTGCTTAAATGCTCATTCATTCATTCATACCTTTCCTGAACTGGCTCTTCCGTGAAAGATTTGTCTTCCAAGTTTTCCCACCTGATGGTGGGTGACCTGCTTTGGTACAAGGAGTCTTAGTATGGAAGGAGGATTCAGTTTAGATCCCTGCTCTGCCCAGGACTTCCTTTGTGACTTTTGGAAAAGTGAACACTCTGGGCTTCAGTTTCCTTAGCTGTAAAATAAGGGTGTTTGGACAAGATGACTTTTCAGTTCTAAAACTAACATTCTAAGATTTTGCTAAAATATTAGCCAAAATATTCTGGAGTGGGGAAGGGGACAAGAGCCAGAATTTTTTCTTCTTTTTTTGATGAACTGAAAAGCAAACCCTGTAACTGATGGGGAAGAATGGGTAGTCAGTTATGAAATTTTTTTTGAACCACGCTAAACCTACATTTTGTGGTTGACATCAGGCATTGGAGTTTGGGGGGGGGGGGGTAGAATGATGACAAGTCTCCTGCCAATGATTTCAGGATATAAACCCTGTTGAAACTCCCCATGCTATGGGTCACACAATTCTACATCCCCCTCATTCCCTACAGAGCTGTAGCTTTTTTTTTTTTTTAAGGAAAGGAAATGAATATAGCTTGGATGCCACCAAATTGGAGACACCTTGCAGCTGTTAGCTGAGAAATTTTAAAAGCTTATGACTTGAAGAAGCCATAAAGTGATTTTTTTTTTTAACAGAGTCCCTCTCCCTTGTGGGAGCAGGCTAATTTGGAGGTGTGCTATGTCTTCCTCCCAAAGGAGAGCCGCTTTGTTGGTCTGTGACCATTTTGTCCTAGCTAACAATCCCATCTCCCAGAGCTGGTGTGCATACTATCAGCTTGGGTTGTGAGTGATACCGAATATTGATACTGTGCTTGAAACTTGGCCAACAGCTGCTTCCCTTTTATAATGCCATTTGGGCTGTAAGAGAGTCCTGGGAGGCAGGTGCTCCAGGTCTCCTCAGCAGAGTGAGTAACTAAGTGCTAGCTTCTCTCTCCTTGCTAGTCTTTAGGCACAGGCTAGATGGCCCCTTGTATAGGGGATCCATTGTGAAGATGGGGGCGGGTGAGATGGCCTCCTAAAATACTGTGATCTCCCCATTTTACAGATGAGGAAACCAAAACCTAGAGCCCTTAGGCAGCTTGGTGGCCCAGCAGATAGAGCCTGGAATCAGGCAGAACTGAATTCAAATCACACTTTTGGACCGTTTCATGGTTGCTGAACCCTCGGCAAATCACTTAAACCCTGCCTGCCTCAATATCTTCATCTGTAAAATGGGGATAAATACTATAATAGGGCCTCCCTCCCACGGTTGCTGTAAGGGTCAAATGAGATAATATTTTTAAAGTACTTTGCAAACCTTAAAGTGCTATAGAAACGTGGACCCTTGTCATTCGTCACAGCTGGGAAGTGTCAGAGGCCTGCTTTAAAGGCTGGTCACTCTCCACCCCAAGGCCAGACCTTTTGGTCCTGCACCAACTGTAGAAGTCACTTTAGGTTATCCCTAAAATGGCAGAACCAGCTTATCCAGAGACTTCAATCTCCATTAGTTCTCTAGGCTTCAAACCTTTGCCAGCCTATTTGACCTCTTCTCTTTAATATGTATAAAGTGCTCAGCATGGTGCCTGGCATACAGTAGGTGCTTAAGAGATGCTTGTCCCCGGCCACCCCTCACCTGCAATATGTAAGTAGCAGAGCTGGAAGTTGAACCCAGTTCTGCTGACTTTTAATGCAGTACTCCCCGTGCTACGGGTCACACAATTCTACATAGGTATGCTTTAATATTTTTTAGGTCCATAGTTCGGAGACAAATGAGCTAAGAAAGGAGAATTACTTTGTGAAATAATTCATGGCCTTGCAAAGATTTCCCTGCTGAACTTCCTCTAAAGAACCAGCCTCCTCTTTGTGTTGGAAGCTGGGATCTAGGAACCTGTTTTTTTACTTAAAATATTTTTTTGGATAACTCTTTCTTATAATTGGTTTCCTTTGTAATTGCATGTTTTATTTTCGGCATTTAAAAGCACTTTACTGGGAAGGGGTCCATGGATTTCATTCACCAGGCAGCCAAAGGGATAACAGACACAGAAAACCAAAAGTGAAGCATTCTGGAGTTAAATAAAGTGTGCTTATTTGTTATAGATGGATAGATGGACAGACGGATGGATGGATGGATAGATGAATAGATTTCTTAGGAAGCCCAAGAGATAGAAGGGCCCTCAGAGCCTGTCCCAGCCTACAAACTCAGACTCCTCACTATAATACCACTAATCACTCTCTTCCTCCCTTCAGGTCAGTCCATTCCTTTAGCTATAAATTTTTAAGAAACCCTAAATACATCCATTTTTAGCTCTAATTTTTAGTAAATTTGTCCTGGCGTCAAACCTAAAATGGAAGCTAGGTGACTTCCACCCATCTGCTAGATGTCACCTGAGCCCTGGACCCTCTGCTTCCTCCTCAGTAAAAGGAGGATGGGGTGGGGGTGGGCCAAATAGACAGCCTCTGAGGGTCCTTCCACCTCCAGATCTGTTGTAGAGCAAGGAACTCTGTTAGCTTTAGTTATCTTGTGCTCTTATGCCTGTTTTTGGTCTTTTAGAAATTATTTCTGAGACAGTTTTAGGATGGCCTTTTTAGGGGAGGGTAAAAGTGAGTCCTGTTTTGACCCCTTTGGAGAAGAGAGAGGCGTGAGTGTGGTGGTTGACTCTTAGCAATACACGGGTCTAGGCCAATGCCTCTGTATGACCTTAACAGGTTGGTGGGGGGGGCGGAGGATGAGAGCTTCTAGGAGGGGGATCAGCACCTAGCAGTGAGTGACCTTCCTAATTAGGAATGTGCTTTCGCTGTGTATTGGAGGGGCCCAGGCTCCTGGGACCCATTGTCAGAAATTGCTCAATGATGTCATTGTTGGAAAAGCAAGTTTCAAGGACTCAGGAAAGGTCTCCAAAGCTGGGGTTTCTGTTTTGGTAATAAATAGAAGTCTAGTTTCACAGGTGGAGGAATTTATTACAGCAGGAAGCATTACACTACCTCCTGTTGATGCTGTCACTGCCCTGGCTTCCAGTCCTCGTTAACAACCACAAATTCCTAATGAAACATGGGCCTCGTGGCCTGCATTGGCCAAATGCCCTGGAAAATTGACTGGGACTTGGCAACCACTTGGGGAGGGGGGAAGGGGCTTCTGGGAAAGGTGTTGTCCGGATTGGTTGTGAGGCTTAGGTGTGGCTCCAAGCTTGAGGGAAGGCAAGAGGGGATGGGGAGATACTTTCTTAGAATACCCAGGGTAGCTCAAGAGGATCCATATTTGTGACAAATTGACTTCCCGATGTACGCTTTCAAGTAGTCCAGCTGTGTGAACCTAGGTCTGTCGGTTTGGGGAGAGAGAGACTGGGGAAATCCAACTGATTTTCCATCTTTTTTCTTCTAACCTGTGATTTGGAACCTATTTCAAACCCAGGAGGACTGTTGAGGCAATTGATTTGTAGAAATGTGCCTCCAGTCCTCAGGGGATCCTGGGGTAAAAGTCAGTCTGACCTCATTTTTTGGATGAGGAAACTAAGGTTCCCAAAGGTAAATTGACTTGCCCAAGGTCATACAATAGAACTGAGATTTGAATTTATGTTCTTTGGTAAGCCACAATGCCCTTCATAAGGCAGCACAGTACCACCTGATCAGAAAGTTATCCCTAAGATTTAGAGTTGGACAGACTCAATAGAGGTCTTCTACAGCAACCTCCCCCTTGTGTTATCTTGTGTTACAGAAAGGGAAAGAAGACTATCAAAGTGAGGAAATTGAACCCCAGTACGATGTTCTTTTCACTATACCACAAGACCCAGCTTAGGGAGTAACTTTTGCTGCTGGCTAGTTTATTCAGACATCTAACTCTTTGATCATTTGCTACCTCCCATGTTACCTTCTAGGACAAAGATAATAGATACAAGCAGGGCTGGAAGAGGGAGGGGCTACCTACTGGCTAAATTTTTATAAGACAAAAATCTGTCCAGACAGGTTGATGCTCTGAAAGCAATTACACATACGCTTTGCCTAATGCTGCTCAAATGACTTACTAATTGCCCCATCACTTAACAAGGAGTGAACTGCCCTGTAAGTTAGCCATACTTGACCTTGGATTGGATCTGGCCTTCAGTGAGGAGGAGGTTTACTTTCTGTGCAGTTTGGAACAAGTTGGAAATTACAGCTGAGTGTCTGCTAATCCTGTGGCCAGCTCTCCAGCCACCATCTCTTTGTACTGGCTGTTTCTGAATGTCACTGGGGTCCTCCCAACAGCGACTGCTTAATGACTGTTGACTTTGTGGTACAGTAGAAAGAGAACTGAATTTAGCCTGGGGTTCAAGACCCAGTTCTGCCACTACTTTCCTGGGTGACCTTATAGTTGGTTAACCTTTCGACGCTTCGTTTTCTTCATCTGTAAAGTGAGCAGGATGGGCCAGATGGCTTCTATGGTCCCTTCCAACTTTAGGTCTATGAGTCTGAATTGCTCTTTGGTAGAAATGTATTTCTTGATTTTAAAGGAAACTAAGGATATTATGGTCATAGAGAGAGCCAAGGGTCAGGAGTTGGGAGACCCAGGTTCATGTCCAGATCCTGCTATTAACTTTGTTGTGTGGTCAGATTTTCCCTGCTGGTCTTTTTTTCATCATCTGTAAAATGGTTGCTATGGGATTACTAGATTCTAGTTCAGAAATCAATCTCTATAAGAAATTCTTTTATCCAACCCTGAGAGTCTCTCCCCAATTTCTTGTACTCTACTAAGATGGTGTTACATCCTGAAGGATGCCCCTCAACAAGTAGGGGTTCAAGCCTATGATATTAAAGAGTTTAGGTCTTAGTTAGGCTTTGCAAGTTTTTTTTAATGGAATAAGCACAGTGGATCTTGACACAGTGGATAGGAGAAGAGGCTTCCATGACAGGAAAAACCAGGATTGAAGCCCTACCTTTCATGGGAATTATTCCCTCATGATTCCAGTGCCTTCTTTTGACCGTTTCCTGTTTATAGATTGTTTGGACATAGCTGTTCACATATATCTCCATTAGATTTTGAGCTCCTGGAGAGCAGGGACTCTCTGTCTTTCTTTTTATTGGCATTGTTTAGCACAGTGCCTAATAATGTTTATTAATTGAGTGACTTAAGCTTCCTCTGCCTTGGTTTCTTTATCTGTAAAAAAAGGAGGGAGATTGGCTTTAAAGCTTCCTTCCAGCTCCAAATTGATGGTGTACATCTTGGCTGTGTGACCTTGGGTGAGTCATTTGACCTAGAGCTCGAGGCAGCTCTCTTAAGTTATAAGTTGCAGAAAAGGTGTTGATCTATATTGGTAGAGGGAGTTTCCTCACTTGCCAGTGAAATCACAATTCTTGTCCTTGCCCTTTTTTCTAATTAGAGCTATCAGAAAGTGGAATGAGCTGCTCTGTGAGGTAGAGTTGCCTGTTATTAAACGTCTTTAAAGAGAGACTTGACGATCATTAAATTAGATTTTGTTTCCTCCTGTAGAATACGTTCTTAGAATTAGAGGTTGAGTCATAGGCTTATAGGGGCAGAGCTGGGCAGGACTTTCCTTATTACAACATTTACTGAGGTGCCTCCAAAGCTAGCTAGTCCAATCCTCTCATTATGGAGATGCAGAGTGTGAAGTGATTTGTCCAAATTAGCTGCTAAGTAGCTGAGCTAGGATTTGAACTCAGGACCTTTGTTGGTGAAGCCAGTCAGTCCAGGGTATTATGAATGGCTTTAGTAAGTACAGAGAGTCTTCAGTCAGAGTTCCTGCTGAGCCTTTCCTCTTCTTGATGATTTCTAATTTATTCTGTAGCTACCTTGTTTATCATTAGACTGAGCTCCCTGAGGGGAGGGGCTGATTTTTGCCTTTCTTTGTATCTCCCAAGCTTAGCACAGTGCCTTAACGCATACTTACTGATTGACTGAGCCCATGTCCTTATTAAAATCTGACATTAGTAAATGATCATATGAGGACTCCAGTCCAGTCCTATGGCTAGCTAGTCATAGCTGAAATAAATCCATGCAGGACCATTTCTGTGCTATTGATTCTTGCCCCACCCCATCCCCGACTTTCTTACTTCTACAGACCTTGGTCTGCCTGCACTGTGTGTTTGTGTGCTTGTGTGCAGACGCTTGCCCATGCATGCACCCCACCCCCACCCCCAGGTATGTTTTCTATAGTCGTATTCTAGCTCTGACACTTATGAATTGAAATGACTTACCCAAGGTCATATATCTCCATGATCCTCATCTTTAAAATAGGATTAATATTTACAGCTCCTACCTCTTTGGGTTATTGTGAGGGAACTGCTTTGCAATCCTTCAAGTGAAATATGAGTTGTTAATATTATAGCACAGAGTGGATGGAGAAGTGGCCTCCAGTCTTAGATTCAAATCCTGCCATTGTGGCCCTGGGTAAGTCATTTATCCTAAGTCCCAAGTCCCCTGTGTCTCATGATTTGAGGGAGGATGACTATTAAAATAAGAATTCAGGAAATGTTCCTGAAAGTCTTTCAGCCCCTTCTAGAACTCACATTAGGTTTTTAAAAGTCCCTTTTAATGTTATGGGTTGTGCTGACTGTAATTTGTGGCTTTTCTAGGCTGGAAAAGAAAAATCCCAGATCCATATACTTCTTGGCTCTGAAAAGATTCTTAGATCATTAACCAGATCCATGAGTAGATCATTTGCCTGGTTTTGGAAGCAGAGAGAGAATCTTGTGCTGGCCTCATAGGTTTCCAGCATCCTTACTTGAGATATGGGTTGTTATAGAGAGATGGTATAGTAAATAAATAGCGTCTTTGTTTTGTACCTTGGAGATGCTCTGAAGGGGGACTTGGCTTCCCTAAGGCTCTTTGGCTTAGAGATGTCGCTGTTCCTGTCATATCTGCCCTAGGGAGTGGCCCTGAAGGGGAGCTTAGGATTCCCCAGAGGCCCAGTGAGGAAGCCTTGGTGGTAGGGGATGTCTCCTCCCCTCTTCCCCCTACCCCCCAAGGTTCCCTGTTGATTGGGTGCTGTTTTTGTCTGACTCCACCTGTCTTTAAAAAAGACTGAGTCTTATTCCTCCACCAACAACAGGCCCATTTGCTGTGCCCTGGACACCACATTCTAACCATGGTATCTTCCTTAGCTTGAGGCTTCACTTAAATGCTACTTCTTTCCAAGGCCCTTTCCCCAGTTCTCCCTGTTTGTTGGTGTTTTCATCTAGCTCAGGCTAACTTACTTTTGTTGACATCTTTTTTTTTTTTGGAGGAGGGGAAGGCAAAACAATTGGGGTTAAGTGACTTGTCAAGTGTTCAGTGCATTTAGGTAGAGTTTGAACTCAGGTCCTCCTGACTGGGTCTGGTGCCCTATTCCTTGCGCCACATAGCTTCCCCCCAACTTACTTTTGTACTTTATTATAGTTGGCTTTTTTCCACCTGTGGACATGTTCTTTTCCTCTAAATAAAGAGTAGGTGCTTCATAAATGATTGAATGTATTTCTTGAACAGCAGCTGTGTTTCCGCCTAGGCTAGCTGGCACCTAATTAGGAACAACAGCTGTTTGGAGAAAGTCTTTCCTTACATTTTCTGGGTTTCGTCCAGGGAGGCTACCCTAGGTTTTTAATCTCTGTTACAAAAATGGCCAGTATTTCTGTATTGTTCTGAGGTTTGCACAGCATTTCCCAAACATTTGCTCGTTTTACCCTCAGAACAGTGCTGAGAAGAAGGTGCTGCTATAATCCTCATGTTGAGTGGGATGAATTAAATGGCCAGGGTCCCCCAGCTGGTCAACATCTCAGCCTGGATTTGAATTCAGGTCTTCTTGACTTCCTGGGCTCCCTGGCCTGTGGCCCCACTAAGCTGCTAATTGAGGTTGACTTGCGCGTGTCTTTAAATGCTTCCACAGCGTGGCTTAGTGGATGGAAGCCCAGAAGACCACTCTTGCTTCCACTCTGACACAAAACGGTTGTGTAGTTGTAGACAAGCCTCTTGAGTTGAAAGCACTTTGGGCAACTTTCCAAGACGCTTAAGCCGAAGGTAAGGAGAAGTAGCTGTGCAGTTGCTGGGGCGTTGCGTTCTGTGTACTAAAGAAATCACTGTCCTCATCCTTTTCTTATCTAGAGTCCACACCCACGTGGAATAAGGCTGTTCCTGTGGTAATACTTTGAGTGAGTGGGAGGGAAGTGCTCCCATTAGGCGCATCCAGGGGTTGCCAGAACCCGGCTACACTGGAGCTGTTCCTCAGGACCGTCTCAGTCATCCTCCACCACTTTTTGTCACTGAATTTGACTTAAAGTGAGTTTCTTGTTTATGGGTTGCTTTAAGTGTTTTGTGATAGCGCCTTTTGACCTGTATTCTGTTCCCTTTAGATTTAGGTGGTCTTAAGCTACCAGTACAGGGCATTTTGTTCTTTCTCCCCCCCCCCCAAAAAAAAACCCAAAAACCAACACTGGACTCTTTAAACAAACCTTATTTTCTGGCCAGGGGCAGCTACGTGGTGCAGTGGATACAACACCAGTGCAGGAGTCAGGAGGACCTGAGTTCAAATCTCACCTCAGACACTTGACATTCACTAGCTGTGTGACCTTGGGCAAGTCACTTAACCCCAATTGCCTCATCCTGATGAATATTTGGGTTGCTGGATTCAGATGGCTCTGGAGGAGAAGTGAGGCTGGTGACCTTGCATAGCCCTCCCACTGTAGCCGACAGCCTGCGTCCCCACATGGCTCGGTGATGTTGTGAAGAAGAAAGACACAGAGGCAGGAGAAGATAGACCGTCTAAATCCATTTATTGATCTGAGGGTCAGGGTACTTATAGACAGAAACTGCAAGCCTAGGTGACATTCTGCTTTGTCTCCAGCCCTAGAGATTTAATCAGTCTTATCTTAAATACTGTGAGCCTAGAGGGCATCTATTTTACATACCCCTGGTTTTGAGTCAGCCACATCCAGGGGGCCTGGAGAGCCATTCTGGATGATAATGAGCACAGTGTCAAAGAACAGTTTCCCCAAAGGTCTATCCTGATGTTGTCAAACCGCAGTCCTCACTGGCCCTCAACCTCCCTCACTCAAAACAAAGTCAAGGACAAGTGATATCATCATTTCTCTCTGATGGCATGATCTTCTTTGGCAATGAAGGACAAACACACATTTTCTGGCCATGAAACTCTTTCCTGATAGGATAGGCCACTATCTGGCTTCCCTTCAAGTCCCAACTAAAATTCTACCTTCTGCTGGAAGCCTTCCACTACCTTTCTGCATTCTAGTGCCTTCCCTCTGTAAATGATTTCCTGTTCATCCTGTATATAATTTGGTGCATGTGTATCTGTTTGCATGTTCTCCCCTATTAGATTGTAAACTTCCTTTGGCATCTTTTTGTATTCCCAGTACTCAGCACTGTGCCTGGAACATAGTAGGTACTTTAATAAATGTTCATGGATCTGTCTGTGAGAAGAAGGATTTGGACCCAGATCTTTCTGATCTAACTATTGACCTGTTTACACTTCCTTGTTGTTACAAAGTCTTTGGGGTAAACTGAGCCCCTGGCTTAATTCTCTGATATTACTCAGCACAGATATCCTCGTGCCTGTGGTAGTTTTTGGAGAGAGGTATTTGGCTCTTTTCACTTTGCAGGACTGCCTGGAAGCTGTTTTCTTTTGAAGATTAGCTCAAGAGGTTTAAACTTGGGGCCATCACTTGTCCCTGAGAACTGGAATTCCAAGTTGTTTTTGGTTTCCAGATGAGTTGGTCTGAGTGTTGGGGTGGGACTGGGTGTGAGGCCAATATCGCTATCTTCAGCACAGTTCTTAAAATGAAAGGGTTAGGGTTAGGGTTAGGGTTAGGGCCTTACTTACAGCTCTAACATTAGACAATACATTTCATTTTAGAAGCTCATTCTTGCCTTAGATGAGATGGGGCTTGGTTCATAAGCTCTGGATCGAGGAGGAAGCTTAGAGGTCATGTTGCCCAACCCTGTCATTTTACAGGTGAAAAATGGAGGCCCAGGTAAAAGAGACAAAATGATTTGATGGTATTCCATACCACAAAGGTGATATTTGAACCCAGACCTCATGAGAATTTTGTGTTTGTGTGTGTGTATGTGTGTGTATAAGAGAGAGAGAGAGAGAGAGAGAGAGAGAGAGAGCGCCCTATTTATGGGGTAACTCACTCACTGGAGTCTCATCTGAACTGTGTTTATTGGGGCTTTGGCAGCCTGGATGCAGAGGGGACAGGAGGTTTTTCCAGGAACACTCTTGGGGAAGTCACACCTTCCTTAACGGTGGGCGGCTGATTTTACAGACAACCTGATTCTGTCTGCAATTAGTCTCCCCAGACTGTTTTGCCAACAAGCCAAAGGTCATCTGCTCAGGAACAATCTCTCTGGACTTGAATTCAGTCTGATTTTTCCTTGTTAGATAAGGCCAGGTTGGGAGTGAAGGGAGTAGGGAGGGGCTGTAGAAATACTTCTGACCTAATAGCGCTTGGTAAGCAGAGCCAGCACGAAGCAAAAACTACTGAGGATCTCTCAATTTCAGATCTGGTTTCTTAAATGTCAATTTTCTTTGTTCTTGGAGGTTGAGTATGAAAAAACAAGAGCTCTCTGACTTGAGTCTTACATTTTTAAAAAATGGCCTTCTGTTTTGAGTTGGATTTATGGCACCTGGGTCTATAGTCCCCCCCTCCATTGGGGGACCCTGGAGTCTGCTGGAGCAGAAGGGTGACCCCTGTTGAATAGGGCACAATACCGAAGAGGAACGTCTTGATCCCATCACTGCTAATCTAGCATCCCCATGTGGCTTGCTGTGGTAATTAGGAAGCTGGATTCGGGGTCTTGAGCATCTGACTGCCTGTTTACTTCTTGAGGCTGAATTGCTTTGGAGAAGTTAGTTCCTCTTCTGGTCCCTCCCCTATCTTGGCCACTCATTTTTCCTTACATTGGTTGGTGTGTTGGTTGTTCCATTAAACCGTGAAGAGACCGTCCCTGTTTTTCTATGGTTGGAGAATTTGGTGGTGGTGGAAAGAACTGAATTTGTTTCACGAGAGACCTAGTTTGGAATCTGTTCTCTGGCATTTACTAGTTGAGTTGCTCTGGGAGAGTTATGAGCTCCAGTTTCCCCATTTGTAAAATGAGGATAATGCCAGCATTACCTGCTTCAGGGTTGTTATAAGGGTCAAATGAGATAATGTATGTAACGCACACTGTAAACCTTAAAGTTGCCATGGAAACCCCAGATGAGGTCATGAAGACTTGGGCGCATCTGAACAAGCACAGAACCTTAAAATGCTGTATAAATGTTTACTGCTGCTTAATAATATGAGCCTCAGTTTCCTTATCTGTACAATGAGGGGTTTGGACTAGTCTTGGACCGGACCTTTGACCTTTACTTTCTCTCTGACCTTGGGTAAGCCTCGGTTTCATCTTGTATAAAATGAGGTTGGCATAGATGGCTCTGTGATTTCTTCTGCGTTTAAATCTGTGATGCAGTAAGTGGAAACCCTTGAGGACAGACATTGTTCCAGGTTCTTCTTTGTGCTGTAAGCTGCCCCTTACATTGTGCTTGGTATATAGGGAGTGCTTTCTTGATCTATTTAATACTAGTCTTCATTCAGGGGGTGTAGTGGATAGAGCACCAGCCCTGAAGTCAGGAAGACCTGAGTTCAAATCCAGCCTCAGACCCTTCCTAGCTGCGTGACCCTGGGGCAGTCACTTCACCTTGTTGCCCTCAGTTTCCTCATCTGTGAAATGAGCTGGAGAAGGAAATGGCAACCGCTTCAGTATCTTTGCCAAGAAAACCCCAAATGGGGTCACAAAGAGTCAGACATGACTGAAGGCATTCAACAACAGCTCTTCATTTAGCAAGCATTTAAACATCTTCTGTCTTCCAGGCCCAGGGAGAGGGGCTGGGGATAGAAGAGACAGAAAACAAAATCATCCTACTATTTGAAATGAGTAGAATGAAGGAGGAGGTTTTGGAAATATTTGTTGAGCAGAGATTTTTGTTATGCACCATTGGATGTGACCTGCTAGGTTCCTCCTGCACTCAAATTGGAAGGGCCCCTTGTCCAGCTCTTGGAGATACACGAATATACATTTGGCTTGTTGGAAAGCTCCAGAGTTAGGTAGAGGAAGGATCTTTGGTGTTAGAAACATGGGAGAAGCACAAGGGTAGCTTCACCCCCCAGCGCTCTGAGATGTTGTGCGGCCACATTCCTGGCCTGCCGTGAGCTGTAGTCGGAGCCAGCAGACTTGGAATTTCTCTCGGCTGGGCTCCTAGGCAAGCCTTTTTACATGAAGAATTTTGGTTGAGTTTTTTTTTTTCTTGTACTTTATGAAACTCCTTGGGCAAATCTCCCCTTTTGTTTAAGAGTGGCAGCATGAATGTGTTAGGGAAAAATTCTTGGAGGATTGTGGTTTCTGAGATAATCTACCCAGGGGTGGGGGACGTTGAGGCTTTCTAGGTCTTTGGGTGGGGCCTTTTAAGTGAGTCCAAGTTTTATAGAGCAAATTCTTTTACTTAGGGGGATTTGTTCTGTGGAGTTTGGATTCAGTCAAAGGGCAGAACTTGAGGACCTAGAGGGCCACATGTGACCTCCAGGTCAAAGGTTCCAACCACCCTTAATCTGGCCCTAATCCCTTATTATATTCCCAGAAGAGGGAGAAACTTTACCCATTGTCTTTCTTGTAGTAAGCAGAGCTGGAATTCAAACCCAGGTCTTTGTCAAAATTAAATCTCTCTCTCCCTCTCCTCTTCTCTCGCTCTCTCTCTTTCCCTCCCCCTTTGTCTCCCTGTCATCTGTCTCCTCCTTTCCCCACCCTCTCTTCTTTCCCTGTGTCTCATTTCCATTTAGAGTCAGAGGACTTTAAATCAAATCCCACCTGTCACTACATTCTGGCTTCAACTTTTCCTTAAAATGAGGATGTTGTCTGGGAAGACCTCTAAGGCTCTCTCTGACTCTAATCTGTGACCCCATGACACCACCTGTCCTGTCATAACTTAGTAAGTTGGATATAATCTTTAAAACATGCTTGGATGAAATAATGAATGAAAAAACCCAGCATTTATTAAATGCTTATGATGTTCCAGGCACTGTACTAAGCTGCTGAGGATGCAGAGATGAAAAGCAAGCTGGTCCCTATTCTCAGTTTATATTTGATAAAGGAAGCCATCTCATAGAGGGGAACTGAGGTTGGGGAGGGGTATGAATGGCAGAGTGTGCCACACTTGAGTGTGAGTTTGAAGGGTGAACTCTGATCATTTAGGAATGCACATCCCCAGGGTAGGGGCCCCTCTGGGAGGGTGGATGGAACACATCATGTGTGTATGTGTGTGTGTGTGTATGTCTCCTTTGTTTTCTTTTTTTGTTAAATTGAATTATTTTATTTGTTTTCAGTGTTCGACAATTACTTCCATAGCTTAGATTTTTTTCCACTTGCTCTCCCTCATTCCCCCCTCCCTTCCCATTCCCTCCCTGAGATGGCGTACCATCTTATATCGGTTCTACACATACATCCCTATTAATTGCATGTTGCATAGAAGAATTAAAATGAATGGGAGAAACCATAAAACAAAACATAATACAAAAGAAAATAGTCTGTTTCTATCTGCGATCCAATCCCATAGTTCTTTCTCTGGATGTGGAAGGCGTTTTGCCTCAAAAGTCCATTGGAAATTTTTTAAGTCCATGCGTTTCAATGAAGTACTAAGTCTACCAGGAAAATTCCTCACACACTGTCATTCATTCTTTGGTTCAGATCCGTAATAATGCCGTCAGACTCAGTTGTCTATAACCTGCTAGAATCCACTATATTTAACAAAACTTTCACTTAATGAAATAATTCTTAGAACAATGTGTAGTGAAGTGTCTATCTCTTTTCCTTGTAAGCTTTTTCTAAGGGATAGTTCCCTCTCTGAGACTTGTTTGAACAGTGGGAAGTGACTCAGACCTTGGAAGAGTAGAGCCTTCATTGGCTCATGTGAGAGTGAGAACGTGCCTCTCTGGTGGGCCGTGAGCCTGGTGGTCTAGGAGATGATGACTAGCTTTTGGCTTGACCTCAGTGAAGAAGTCACAAGGAACTTGGTTCATGACTGGCTTTTAGGATTTCATCTAGAAGCCTAAACTGATGCTTGCCCCTTAGCAGCTGCATGAAAAGACTTGGTTATAACTATATAATACTAGAGATCAATCATTGCTTGCATTAATATAGCACTTTAAGGTTCACGAAGCACTTTACTTACATGATTTTATTTGATTCAACAACCTGTGAGTTAGGTTATTAAACCTGCCATTATTAAACCTATTTTACAGATGAGGAAACAGACTGAGCTAGGTTAAGTGGGAAAAAAAAGGCAAGGAAATGTAGATCCTGTTTTCTCTTCTTGTACTCTCTTGGGGTAGGTACCAAGTAATCCAATAGGAGTTGTTGAGTCAGTAGAAATATATACACATGTAAACACACACACACATAACTCATGCACATATGTATACATACACCTATATGCATATAAACTTAAATATATACACAAACATACATATTTATATAAATACACATGTATACTACACATATATTTATGCATACACACATTTATATACATGCATATTTACATATATACTATAATACATACATAAATACATGCATTTATATATACAAAAATTTTTATATACACACATGTATACATATATATATATATATATATATACCTATCAGGTTTTTTTGTAAACTTCTTTCTACTTTTCAAGGATCTGTTCCTCCCTGCCCCTCAACCCTTCCAATAACCAAATAAACAAGTAAGGTAAAACAGTTCAGCCCATTGACTCATCTGAAAAGGTAGGCCTCATTTTGTCCGTGTTTTCCATACTTTCCTGAGTAGTGGGAGGTATGTTTCTCTGTCAATTCCCTGATATCATAGTTCATCATTCCATTGATCAGAATTCTTTATATGTCTGTATATTTGTAGCTATATTAGCCTAAATAACTCCTCATCCTTGGGCAGTTCTTAAAAAGTTAAGACATTGGGAAATCTAGCAGAGCCCTGTGCCTCTCTCTGTAGTCTTCTGACTTCTTTCCTGCTTTGAGCAAGGAAGATTAGACCATCTGAGTTCAAGTTTTCTTGGGACTATGTTTCTCTTCTGCTTGACTTCTTTAGGGAATGCTAGCCAACTTTATTTCAGAAGGAAGGAAAATATCTTTCAGGCAGTGAGACACAGTTCCCTCAGACCAAGACGGATCCAGGTGACCACTGGGCCAGACTGATCAGCATTAGCTGCCTACAAGTCAATGAGAGCCCTGATCCCCCGCAGTTGTTGGCTGGACCAGTCATGGGCACCAAAAGTGTGCTGAAGTTCTGTGTCTGGTCTGGCTTCAGCATTTCCTAAGATTAGTTGGCTAGAGATTCTGCCTGGAATGAGTTAAAATGCCAGAAGATGTCTTTCTTTATTAGGTTAATTCACATGAGAGTTGTTCTGAACTCAAGTACATACGTCCTCAAGGCTGTCTCCATTACGTTGTCTCCATGGTAAACAAGTTTAGCTCAAGAAACCGGAGCTGACCCTGAGGCTGACCTTCACTGTTGTCAACTTCCATCTTCTTCCCCATTCCTATGGCCACCAGCTTCATCACCTGACTGCTCCGTGCCACCTGGATGGCTGCACACATATCTGAGCTATTTAGTGACACTTGGAAGGACTCAGTATTGACCATTATATGACCCATGGAAGTTGAGCAGGGTCTAAACGTGTGTAGCTCATCATTCTCCAAACGGCCAGTTAGGGTTGGCTTCTCTCGTGGTTATTAGTGTGACTGGGTACCTGGAATCAAATTATAGACATCTGTGAAGTGCCCTTCATTGACTTCCTGCCACCTGAAGACTACTTTCCAGGTTTGACCCAACAGGTCATTAGTACTCTTGGTTTTCATTCAAGGAACTGAGGATAAGAGTCAGCTACTAAAGTGATTTAACCTCTCTGGGCCTCAGTTTCCTCATAGAAAACAGGTTGGACTGGATTATTTTTGAGGTCCCTTCCAGCTTGAGACCTTTATGATCCTTTAATATATGTGTGTGTGTGTGTGTGTGTGTGTGTGTGTGTGTGTGTGTATTTAAAGCAAGGAATTTATTTTATTTAGATCCTAAACTTCTAAATCCTAACGCTGGGCTGCTGACTGTGGTAAGTTGAGTTGAGAAGTGGTGTGTGCTAGGAAGCTAGTCCTTGGATTTCATTAAATACTAGTTTTCCTAGCCCCTTTTTGGGACCCAGCAATCAGAGCTTTCTAGTGAATAAACACTGTGCAGTTTTCCATCAGAAACTTCAGAGGAAACTTCTATTTTGGGACACTTGCCCTTTCATAAATGCTGGTTAGGGCAACACCCAGGGAAGTCAGGCATGACAAGCTATGGCATTGTAAACTTGGTGCTTGAGGGTTTGTCAATTAAGTTGGTGATGCCCAAATCTGGGGGCAGTCAGCCTGCAGGCCATGGCATTATGGCCACAGATCTGTGGGTGTGTTTCATAAAATGACTTGGTGTGAACATAAACCATCTGTCAACTGAATAAATAATGTCTCCCATATGCTTTATGGTTTTTTTAGATGTATGTTGATGCTGTTGTGATGAATAAAATACAAGTTTGCTTATGTTACTGAATTCCTAGTAGCTCTTCTGTCCTTTAATTTTTATTTATTGTTTAAAAGTTATATTAAAGAATTTTAAAGGAGAGAAAATAAGTTAATATTTTCCAACAGTCATTTACAACCTGTGAATAAAGCGACAGTAATGGTAATCTCCCACCTTTCTACTGACAGGAAGCCTGTTTCAGTTGTCTGTTGTTGCAGTCATAATGTGTATCTTTCTTTAGGTTCTACTTTCTTCTGCTTTGCATCAGTTCATACTAGTCTTCCCATGTTTCTGTCCTATTTTCTTAGTTTTTAATGATAGTAGCCACACTACTGTCACAAAGGAGTCTTCCTACACAAAGAGTTTTGGGATGGGTGGCAGCCAAACTTTTTCTTTTGGTTTTCTTAATTTTCCACCAAAGCCAGTGGTAGGCCTATGTATTGATGGGTAACTATCCTAAAGTGCTTTTCTACTCTGTCTGTATCTTATAAGTACAGAGTTATTTGCATAGCATCTCACTCATTCAAAAATGATCTCCATGGAGGCACAGATTCTGTTTTTGCCTTTTTTTATATACCCAGCATTTCACACAGGGTTTGGCACATAATTATATGGATTAATAAATGCTGGTTGATGGACCAGCTGGTTCCAAAGCCCTGGTAAAGGTTATTCAAGCAATTTGGTTTCTTTGTGATTTTCCTAAACTCTGAAAGCACTCTGACACCAATGTATCCACCAGCCTCTGGAAAACTTTGGTTACCTAGGGTTACTAAGTTACTTGAATTTCTTAGGGTTGGATTTTATTGCTACAAATTTAGTATGTGTAAAAGATATATTTTTTCCTGCATGAATAGGTAGGTCAAATGAAACAGCTGACTAATACCTATTGTCCAGAGGCCATATATAATTGGGTGGACAGCTTAGAGGGCTTATTCCTCAGTCAGACAAACACTGCAAATGGACAAGGATTTTGGCTCTGATCTGCACTGGATGAAGAGACGGACTGGATTGTTTGAGAATGACAGAGCTCTTTTAATGACCCCAGTTTTGCCCTAAAACAAAAACCTGTCTTTGAAACATGAACAGTCTTCCCATGATGTTGTATTGGTGTGAGTCATGTGAAGAACTGATGTTGAGATCATCCAAAGGGCAATGGCGAGTCAGGAGGTGGGTGTGAGCAGCCTTCAATACCTGCCATTATAGAGCAGGAATTAATTAAGAGAAGTGGTGTTAAGGATGTCACCAAAGACATGTATGATCCAGGACCATGATGAGAGCAAGGTGGTCACCAAAAGGTCAGCCACTCTGGGTGCCTCTCTCCCTCTCGGAATCTTGAAGGTTCTGCTCACATGTCATATTCTTTTCAGAGCCTTTCTGATACTTTTCTCACTTCTAAAATACCTTGAAAATGTTTCTCCATTCTCCCTCTCCAGTTAAATGCAAAGTTCTTGAGGGCAAGGAAGATTTTACATCTTGTATTTGTATCTTTAGTGCTGTGCATATGGTAGATGTTGAAGTGTGGAAAACTTAGAGGCTAGACTACAAAACCTTTGAGGTCGGTTCCTTTTGGTTCCAGATCTGTGATCCTGTGATCTTGCTATGTGGTCCTACGTTGAATCCTTTCCTTTCCTTTCCTTTCCTTTCCTTTCCTTTCCTTTCCTTTCCTTTCCTTTCCTTTCCTTTCCCTTCCCTTCCCTTCCCTTCCCTTCCCTTCCCTTCCCTTCCCTTCCCTTCCCTTTCCCTTTCCTTTCCCTTTCCTTTCCTGTCATTCTTTCAAAATACAACTTTTATTATATTTTGCTTTATTTTCCTTCTCAATTAAAAAGCAGCATAATGGATAACACCAGGAAGACCTGAGTTCAAATCCCACTTAGGATCCTGTGTAACCCTGGGCAAATCACTTTCTCGGCCTCAGTGTTCTCATCAGTAAAATGAGGGCGATAACAGTTCCTATTTCTAAGTGTTGTTATGAAACTTAAGCCATAAAGCACTAGATAAATGCTGTCATCATCATGAATAATGTTAATAATTAATGATCGCTATAACTTATTTTCTCAAACCCTTTCCACCCTCCATCCTTTGGAAAGAAAAATGCAAAACAAAGCCCTTGTAACAAGGACACATAGTTGGACAACGCAAACCCGCCATGTCCGGAAGTGGAGCTGCCATGGAGCATGTTCTTACGGCACCATGATGAAATGCTGTCCTTGACTGAGCCTTCCTGCAGTCATGGGGCACACCTTCTAGTGTGCTGGCTAGTGTCGGTGTCTAGTGTAATAGAGGCCAGGGTGTTGAGTGCGGTGATTATGACTTTACACTGCAGCAGTAAATCACTGGACTCAGGGAAATGACAAATTTCTGGTCTCATCAAGCCCACTCATTAATTCACACATTGTGATTATAGTCTTCTTGGTTCAGAGCCATGGGAAATGGAACAATGAAAAGCAGTTGTGGGAACTCCGTAGCCCCTTATCAAGTTTTTGTTTGGGCTTATTAGCAGAGTCTGAGGGTGGTGATAGGACATCTGTATTGTCAGTCTTGTGGCAGGAATGGAAAACTAAAAAATAGAAACACTGACTTACCAATGTTGGAAGGTAGCAAGTCTGTGGAAATGGGTTTGGAGTCAGAGGGCCTGAGTTCAAATCCTGGCTCTGCCAATTTTATTTTCATGACCTTAGGAAAAGCACTACCCACTTTCAGGGCCTAGAAAACTAATCACAAGGAAACATAATTACCAAAATATTAAAAAAAAAAAGTTTAGAGACCCAAGGTTAGAAACCTTTGGGATGACATCACTCTGAGGTTTTGCCAGCTCTGAGTCTGTGATTTTTTCATTTTTACTAAAGATCCTCTTTAGACCTATCAAGATGAATGAAATACTGGAATTCTCTCTCTTAATACTGTTCTATACATGTTAATTAGAATTCAGTACCAAGTCATTCAGCTTGAAATGCAATTAAAGGATTAGATAATCAGAAGCTAAAGATCTTGCTCTGATTAGTTTGTGCTTAATTAAGACAGCTACAGGAGCTGGAAGAGACACCATATTTAGACTTTGACTTCAAAGACTTGGATGGATACTTCTTGGTGTGATATTAATTTTCCAGGTCACCTCAAGCTGGTAGGCTATAGTTTGGAACAACATTGATGACTTATGTTTAGCAGCTGTATGAACTGGCTTGGACGCCACTTTTTCCAAAATGAACCCCATTTCTTGGCTGAGTTGGGGAAGAGTTATTATGGTTGGGTGATAAAGTGGAAAGAGTTGGAGTCAGAGTTAGGCAACCTGGGTTACCTTACCATACTGGGCACAGCTCCTTGGTCTTCAATTTCTTCCTCTATAAAATGAGGAACTTGGAGTGTATGGTTCTTCCACCTCTAACTCAGTGACTCATTATGACTCATTGGATTATTTGTGAAATAAAGATGCTGACTTTAAACAAGGACTGACTCAGGTTTTACTAAAATGTAAACTGAAAGTGGCCTTGGAGTCTCCCCGTCATGGTGGTCATGCACAGGTGAAATGTGACAAAGGTATCACCTGTTACCTTTATTTTGTAGGGCAAGAATCAGAAATACTGGAGGTGGTGGCTTCTCTGGCAATCATTCATGAATGTATTTGTATTACAAGTTAATCAGTAATAGCTGAGGGTAGAAAGTGTGACAGATTTTGAGTCACAGGACCTGGGTTCAGATTATGACTTTCTTAAAAGAGTCAGTTCACTTTTTTGGCCTTCAGCTCCCTCATGTGAAATGAGTGCCTAGCCCAGGGCTTGATAGACACATGATAAGTCCTTAATATATGTCTGTTGATTGATTGAGTGGTGGAGTTGGACTACATGTTCTCCTCAGGTCCCTTGAGGCTCTGAATCTGTGATCAGTAGATTCTTGAATTTTATTTCTGTGCATATATGTGTATGTAGATGACATTTATATTTCAACATGTGCATGTATGTATGTTTACATATATGCCGGTATATGCTATATAGACACACATTCTTGTCTTTAGATATACCAGGATTATGTTATTGAAAAGAGACTTCTAGCAATGGCTAGTTTTCCCCTTTATAATTTCCTTAGGACTGGAGTAAGAGCAGAGAAATTGACTTATTCCCATTGGGACCTGCCATTTCTGTGGAGGTGAATCTCTTCACTACTGACTGGTCATCCTGGATAATTGCCATCTCAGTCTTCCCATGAATCTTCCACAGGGGATCCTCCAACACATGGGGGAGGTCACCCTCCGATTCTCTTACTACTTAAGACCACTTGCATAGCATTCTTAGTTTCCTCACTACATGCCCCAGTCACCTCCTTTTCTGGTCCTTCATGTCTTCAGTGATCCATCAGCTTTTCATTGAACTTAGGTTACTTGTCATTGGGATTCTTCCAAGATGGTGGTGTTCCATGATTTACTACCCAGTTGGATGACTAAGGAGGGTAGCATGGCATGGTAGAAAGAGTGTTGGACTTGGAATCAGGAGGACCTGAGTTCAAGGCCCATGTTGAACATTTATTAGCTTTGTGACCACATGCAAATTCCATAACCCATACAACAAGTGTATTTCTTTATCTGTCACATGGGGAATAATGATGTCCACAGCGTAACAAGGTATACTTTGCAAGATTACCTTGAGGCCCAAGAGAGATCAGATCTGTAAAGTGTTTGGCAAACTTGCTCTTAGTAACTTGTTGGTGGTAGTGAGATGAGTAGTTGGGGATCACTGGAAATGTTGGGCAGTAGCACTTTGGACCCCTTTGGTAAGCCAGCTTGCTATGGAGAACTGGGGTAAGACTGGGGAAATCTAAAAGGGAGTCCTTGATGAGATGTGTAGTTGGATTGTTGGGAGGACCAAAATATATATATAGTAATCAAAGCTATGGAAATGTCAATGATTTTCTAGTGCTTAGTTAAATTTCTTTCTGAACTCTGGCCCTGGGCGGGAGCTGCATCAACTACTAAAACCTCTCACAAGATCCTTTTCCATATCTGTCCCTGAGCTTTGGTAAACAAATCACTAAGTCCACTCAGGTCTATAAAATTGTATTATTGTAATTAACCAATCTTGATAGGAGCCTAGTGAAATGCTTCATTTTTAAGATGGGGGGGTGTCCTTATGGGGTATGGGAGAACGGCATGGTGCCTGGAATGTGGCTTAGATTTAGAAACAGACAACATGCCTTGGAATCCTGCTGTTTGTACCTGTGTGAATGTAGGCCAGCCCCTGATTTCCAGTCTGGAAAATGAGGGGCGTCTGGGATGCTTTCTGATCCTATGAACTGTGCGCTAAGGAGCCCCCAGGAATGTGGAAAGACATCTCCTGAAAGGTCCCAGTCACTCCTGCAATGAAAGAACTATTCATTAGTGCAGGGTTGGGTGGAGACAGTGTCATTTCTTTCAAGGAAATTCTTGTGGATAATTTCCAAGTCTGGACTCGCACCTTGAAAGAGAAATACAACCTATCATGTATTTTAGGGTGCAACAGTATGAACCATGTGTGTGCATTTAGAGCTTTTTCACCAATATATCACCAACATTTTATCACCAATTTTATCACTTGCACAACTTTTTTGAGAGCAATTTTATTCAAATTTTATAATTTCCTTTTGAGAAATACTTGACTTAGGACTTAGTTTTGGAACTCTAAATTGCACATGAATTTGTTCCTTCTTGTTTCCTCTCTTCCTTTCTTTTCCTTTCCTCCTCACCCCATATCGGAGTCTTATATGCATTTAACCCTACTCTAATTCATAATTAGCATACAGTCCAAGATCTGGAGCTGGAAGGGACCTCAGAGATCACTTTGTCCGACTTCCTCTTTTTGCAAGTGAGAAGACTTGAGGCAGAGAGGTTAAGTGACTTGCCCAGGGTCCCACAGTAGTAAGTGATAGGATCTGGATTTAGACCCAAGACTCTTCCCCCCAGTCTACTGCTCTATCCATCTATTAAATGCAAAGAAGTACTTCAAGAAAAATTAGTCTAGATTTTCTAGCCTTCCTTTTCTCGTTGCCTATTACCCTTCCCCCATGTTGTTATTTATTCCATTCAGTCATTTGATTCTTCTTAACTCTATTTGGGGTTTTCTTAGCAGAAATACTGGAGTGGTTTGCCATTTCCTTCTCCAGCTTATTTTACAGATGAGGAAACTGAGGCAAACAGTGAAAGGACTTGTTCAGGGTCACCCAGATAGTATGTTTCTGAGGCAGAATTTGAACTTCAGTGTTCCTGACTCCAGTGTTATACCTAGCTATCCACCCTTTCCCTGTCCCACCCAGAAAAAAAATCAGGAATTTAATTTCCTGGCTAAAACATTTTTGGGAAAATCAAAGGGGAATGGAAAATAATTTAATCTGGAATTTCTAACCCTTTGACACAGAGTAACACCCAAGTAATCAACAACACGTTTAAAAAAAGTTTCTAATTTGAAAAAATTGAGTATAATTCCCAGAGAAAGCAGGGAAGAAGAAATATAACATCCCTTGAGCTTGATTTGTCAGGCTCAGGTGGGCTGGGGTGGGCAGAGGGAACTTGCTGCTGAGGGGACCAGTATTACCACAGTCATTCCCCTCCCTGTTGAGCCCCTGGATGACAGGGAATGTGCAAATGGAGAGCCTGGACGGGCAGTGCTTTGTACCCATCAGTACAGCGCCAGAGAAACATCAGCTGTGATCATTGTTAGAGAACCGATGTGTGTGCAAGGTATTTATCATCACCATCTTCTCCACTGTTGGCCCACACATAAAGAAGGTGTCTCACCTGGGAATTTAAAGGAGGAACCTTATTTTCCCCTTCCCCTTTTCCCACCCCCCAAAAAAAGTTCATAAGGAGAAACTTTCTGGCTAATTGTGCTCTTTGGAAACTACTAAGATCTTTTGTTTTGTCAGCTAATTGGTCAGAACACTGAAAAATAAAATTGGCAACCTCCAGTATGAGGGCAGGGACTGTGGTTCTGCTATAGCTTTGCCTAGGGCCCAGCAGTGCCTGGCACATGGTGCTTCATAAATACTTTTTGATTGAATGACTTTTCTACCCTGTTCACGTGGGGCCATCTTCCAGATAAACAATCCTTCTAATGTGCAGCTCTGTAGGAGCAGGTACAGGCCATGAGGTGCTATCCTGGAAGAACTCCAGCATTTCCGAATGGGCCTAGTGACTGGTGGTCCTGTCCATGGGGCACTGGGAGCAGAAATGCCAGCTCCAGCTGTGTGCGTGTGTGGTCTAGTCTTTGAATGCAGCTGATTGCCAGAGTTTCTGTTGTTCACATGAGGGCTAAATTATATAGTTAGGCCCACAGGGAGAACAGAAAGGTCTTGTGTGCCTCTTAGGATGGTCAGATCTTTAGAACTGAAAGGGACCTTAGAGTTCAGACCAGGGATGGGGAACCAGTGGCCTCGAGGCCACATGTGGCCTTCTAGATCCTTGAGTGTGGCCTTTTGACTGAGTCCAAGTTTTACAGAACAAATCCTTTTATTAAGGGGAATATAGACTCTAGACTCTCTGTCCAGTTCCATAATTGTACAGGCAAGAGGAGAAGTGATTTCCCAAACTCATTTGTAGTTAATAGCACAATTAGAATTGGAATCTAAGTCTTAGCTCATCATTTGGTTTCTCTTCATTGGTACTTTGACTAAGAATATGGTTTTTCAATTTCTCCAACATTACACTCCTCCAAAACATGACACCATGTTTGATGCCAGAAACACACCCTCTGGGACCTTCCATGTATGTAAAAGTTATCTGCGACTTTTAATTTGGGTGAGATCTCAGAAACAGAGACTTAAAGCGAGAAGGGCCCCAGGAATTCAGTCAGTCCAACTTTCTCATCTCAAAGGAAGCCATCAAGGCTCAGACATTGTCCAGGGTTACGCAGGTTGCTAATCCAACCCTGGGTCCTCAGGCTCCAAAGCTAGCTTTCTTTCTACTGCATTGGAAGTGCTACAATTTGCTTTAATCCTAATTGAAATGATAGCAGGTCACCTAGTTAGATATCTTATCTACTTTTCTTAAGTCTTTATCTAAGTCCATTTTAGGGCTAGTTTGGAAACAAGGATATTCCCGGGGTTGGCAGTGTTGGTGCTTAATGAGGATTGGTTGATTGATTCCTTTTGTCTTTGATGCCGATTGGTATGAGGGAATTGGTTGTTCTAAGGATTATTTTGTTAAGCCAAAGCTTTGTGGAATATGGTGGATTCCAGTAGACTGCCCAAGTGGACTCATGGGAATTAATTATTAAGGATCTGTACTAAAGAATGAATGAACTCAGGCATCCCTTGTTCTTTCCTTCTGCTTTTCCCAGATAGCAAAGCTATTGTTGATGGAAATTTGAAGCTCATTCTGGGCCTGGTATGGACACTCATTCTTCACTACTCAATTTCTATGCCTGTGTGGGAAGATGAAGGAGATGATGATGCCAAGAAACAAACTCCAAAGCAAAGGCTGCTGGGCTGGATTCAAAACAAGATTCCTTATTTGCCCATCACCAACTTTAACCAGAACTGGCAAGATGGCAAAGCCCTGGGAGCCCTTGTGGACAGCTGCGCCCCAGGTAAGTACTTGTCTGGATCACTGGGTCTGGGTCACCTGGAGTCTGGGTCTCGGCTTTATGGCAGCAGGGGAAGGACTCCTTGGTTTAATTTCCTGTCTGAGGAGTAGAGGCTGATCTGTCACAGCATTGACCTCAGCCTGCCCTGATGCCAAAGGTCTCAGGTCTGGTGCACACCCCTGTCTCCACTACCCAGGCCTGGCTCCAGTGGAGTCAAACAAACCCCGTCCCCCCACAAATTTTAAGTAAATATTCATTATTTTCATTTCAATAAGAGACCTGCTTAGTGTTTATACATGGTTGAATGGACTGTGTTAATTGTCTTAACTGTCTTGACTGATGTGGTCTTACTCCCTGCCCCCATTAAACACACCAAATAACATTGATTTGCCAAGTTCAGTGGGCTGCTCTCTGCACTGAGGTTCTGAATTCTACATGTGGTTGAGGAAAATGTGTTTGGAGCTGGGTGTGGTTCTTTGACTTGTTAACCTTGGAAATAATACTTCCCAGTGTCAGGAATCAAATCCACAGGGAAGGTAAGTCAGTAGGACTACAAGGGGAAAAAAATGGGGATTTTTTTTTTTCTGGATTTTGTTTTAAGATGAACAGGATGAGGCAGTATCTTCCCTGGTACATAGCCAGTAGAGAAACCAAAATATCCATTCCTGGCGATAAACTCTGGCCCTGGTGAAGTGTTCTTTAACTCAGTTCAAGTCAGGCATTTATTAAAATACTTAACTAAGTTCCAGGAACTGCACCAAGTGGTAGCAATACAAATAAAAACGGAAAGATGGTCCCTGGCCTCAAGGCACTTCCATTATAAGAGAAGACAACACATAACAAGGAAGTTTGGGGTAGGGAGAATAGGAGAAAGTACCACTGGGGTGTCGTAGAGAAAATATCCAGTCATGATTAGCACCTGAAGAAGAATCTGTAGACATGGTGGGGCTTGAGCACTTGGCCTTAAAATGGAGGTTTGGAGGAACCAGCCAGTCAGAGGAAGGGGCTGTGCTGAGTGAGCACTCTGGGAGGGTCTTTAGGGGAAGATAGAATTTGGAAGGGAGCAAGGGTCACAGCCTTCATGGAGTCCAGGAGCTTAGGAAGAGAAGGAGGAGATGGTCTCAGACCAATGTGTGACAAGATCTTATATTTGGGGGAGCAATATAGATGATAAGTGCAATAGGAACCCCAAGGAAGGTAAGAAGGAACTGGGCTGGTATCGCTGGAGAAAGCTTCTTAGAGCAGGTATGAAGGAGGGGCAGCAAAATTGGTTTTCTTAAATTTGAGTCTTGCTTTTTTAACATCACCTTGATTTCCAAGAGTATCTCTTCCATCCTCTACTCAGAGAGCCATCCCTTGTTGCCAGTAATAAAAAGAATGAAAAAGGCAGTTCAGCAAAACTACCCAACACGTCCATTGAGTCTGAGTCTATGTGGGGCGAAGTAGGGGGAGAGGGAGAGAGAGAAAGAGAAAGAGAGAGAGAGAGAGAGGGAGAGAGAGAGAGAGAAATGTATTTTTCAACTCTTTGGGCTAGGAGTTTCCAGTAAACACATTTGTAAAGAAAATGACAGACCAGATAATTTGGGATTGGCGACTTTATGTAGACTGTAATTAAAATTTGATTATTTTTGTATTTTGTTGATGGTTACTAAGTTTAGAACTGAATAATTACATAATAAAAGGCCTGCTGGAATTCGGATTCTCCAGGATAAAGAAGAAGTAAGCATGGGCAAAGGAAAATAGGTCAGAATGAGTGTGGTGTGTGCGAGGAGGAGGCCGACCAGACCAGGCAAGAAGGTGAAGGTTGAGAAGCGGCTGGAGATGAGGTTGGGTGGCACCAGAGGGACCATGTTCTGGAGGCCTCCAGTGACTTTTGAGAACCACTTGCGAGTCAGAAGGCTCCCTAAGTCCTGGTGATTCATTTCATTCACATTTACTTAAGTGGGATAAGGGAAGGAGAGGGAGGAGAAGACCGTTGCTTCTTGGGAAAGAGATTCTCAATGGATATTGGAAAATTGTAGCATTTTAAGATAAAGTGACCTGAGTCACTGACTACATCTTCTACCCATTTTTAAAAAAAAACAAGAACCCGACAACAAAACTCCAAAGTTGAGATGGTGAATTTCTTTCCATTTAAGTTTTAAATATGTTACAGTAAAGGAAGAAAATTGATTCTTAGAGCTAGAGAGAATGCGTGTGGATAGAACAGGCACACTGCCTGGTGTTTGGTGAGCGGTAAACTACAGAAAGGTAGAGCCTGGATCTCACTGACCTCCAGTTTCCCTGGATAACTGATGCCATTTATTTAATTCACTCTGGCTTCTGAAGAAAGCACTGGAAGGGTTGCCCGGCAGCCTTGTTCAGACTCATTTACACTAGCGGGTGGATGACTGACCTTTGGGTAGTGACTCGCTAAAAGTTCTTGTGTCCTGTAGGTCTTTGCCCTGACTGGGAATCTTGGGATCCTGCAAAGCCGGTGGACAATGCCCGGGAAGCCATGCAGCAGGCTGATGACTGGCTGGGAGTCCCACAGGTAAGAGCCTTGCCTCCTCAGTGTTCTGCTTGTCTGAGGAGTTTTCTGTTGTCAAATTAAGCCCCTACTGTGTGCCAGGCACTATGTTAGGCAGTGAGTACACAAAGAAACCATGACAGCTCTTACCCTCAAGGAGATGACACTCTGTTGGGCAAGACAAACAAGCAGGTACACCTATCTTCCTTCCAAGTAGCCAAACAGAAATGAGTTTTCCTGGCTCATTAGACAGTGTGGCTTTTTTGAAGTAGAGGTGGTTGGCTTACTATTTTTAATTTTGGTGAGGAATTGGCAGACTATTAAGGGATGTGCCTTTAGTGCCTGGAATGACCAAAAGCTGAATCATACTGGCCAAAAGCCTGACGTGGGATAGACGTTGACCTGACTTGACTCTACAGGATATGTCATGCAGATGTCTGACGAGATATTTCTAAAGCACAGGGCCTGGAACACAGTAGGTGCTCAAGAAATGCTTGCCCCCTCCTCTGGTACTAAGCCATGACCTTGGATTATTCCACAACTTGGAGGGAATTTGACTTTTGCCATTCTAATGGATAAAGGGTTAAATCTAACTCTGGCTGTAACTCCAACTCCAGCTTAGATGAACGAATGAAAAGGTATTTATTCAAAACTTAGTATGTGCTGGACAGGGGGCTAAGGCTTAGGGATTCCAGTATTAAAGAAAGAGAACCCTGTCCTGGAGTTTACATTCTAAATAAGGGGAAGTAGCATCTGTTAGAGAATGGTGGTCAGGGAGGGATGATTGAACCATAGGGCTCCATTCTTGAAGGGACATGCCCTTTCCAGGAATAGTAGAGCTGGTTGGTTGATTAGCCACGAGGCTTCCCTGGAGTTAGGAAGATCTGAAGTTCAAATCCAGCCTCTACACTTGATATCTGTGTGACTTGGGGCAAGTTCAAGAGGAAATCTCTCAGTTTCCTCATCTGTAAAAGGGTGATAACTGTAGCATTTACCTCCCCTGGATACTGTGAGGACTGAAGGACGTACCATAAATAAAGTGCTTACAAGCCTACCTCAGGGCTTCTTACCCTTTTTGGTGTCCTGGACCCCTCTGACAAAGCCTGTGGGCACCTTCTCAGAGTATTGTTTTTAAATACATAAAATAAATTGTCTTGAATTACAAAGGGAGGGGCAGCTAGGTGGTGCGGTGGATAGACTGCTGGACCTGTAGCCTGAAAGACTCATCTCTCTGCGTTCAAATCTGCCCTTAGATTCTTACTAGCTGTGTAACCCTGGGCAAGTCACTTCACTGTGTGTTCCTCAGTTTCCTCATTTGTCAAATGAGCTGGAGAAAAAAACAACAAATTGCTCCAGTGTCTCTGCCAAGAAAACCCCAAATGGGATCACAGACAGCTGGACATGACTAAAAAAAGACTTCAATAACAGCACAGAGGAAACGGATGACATTTAACTATAGTTGACAAAATAGTTTTTATTTTTAAAATTCAGAGATTCCAGGTTAAGAATTCCTACCTTAAGTTAAAAGGGTCTGAACTAAGATGGTGATAGAAAGAATGGAAAGAAAGGGAGAAATTTAAGAGATATCTCGGGGAAAAAATGAACAGATCTTGTTAAGAGTGCTGTGGATTCCTCCTTCTGTGTTCATTAACAATCCATATAATAGTATAAACTAAAAAAATAATTCCTGCCTTAAAGCACTTTTTATTTTGATTTAAACATAAACTCAAATGCTTTTTGCTACTATTTTAAATTGGATCCCTGATCTAGAAGTGGATTCTGGGACTATGGGTGGACTGTGGGTAGTTGGTGCGACTGTAGCAGGTCACGTGGTGGGGTTGGATTGGACCTCCTGTGGAGACCTCTCACCCATGGGGGCAGCTGGTCACCCTTAAGGGGTGGTATGTAGATGGTTTGAGAGCAGGAGAGGGTTAATGAAGTAAGAAGATGGGTCATTTCTAGTTTGGTTTTCTAACAGCCTGACTGGGCTGTCCCTTCAGCAGCCTAGAGCCCATTTGGGGAAAAGGAGTCTTGGGTTTCGTTGGAAAATTTACTCGGGTTATTTAGAACTGATCATCTCTGTTCCTTTTGAAGACAGTTTTAAGAACATCGTCAGAGTGAAAGGCGGCACGAATCCAAGGGCTGACGGCTCTGTTCTCTTTAAGGTCATCACTCCTGAAGAAATTATCCATCCCAATGTGGACGAGCACTCCGTCATGACTTACCTGTCCCAGTTCCCCAAAGCCAAACTCAAGCCTGGAGCCCCTCTCAAACCCAAGCTCAATCCAAAGAAGGCCCGGGCCTATGGCCGAGGTGAGGAGGGCCCTGGGAGGCTGGGTTCCACCTACGGCTTTATGACTGTTTGTAACAGAAAGGTCCATCTTTTCAGGGGAATCTCCAGGTGTGAGCTGTGGGTGGAATGTGTTTGCCTGATCCTTCCACTTCCTGTTAACCCCTTGCTTACACTGTGTTTGCCGTGCCCCTTCTGTTAGCCTCTACCAGACCAACACTTTGTGGGAAGCTCCTGGGTATGATCGCCATTGTGTATCCTACAAGCCTGCTGCAGGCTTGCTTTAAAAAAAAAAATAGTGGTAGAAATCATTTTGAGGAGGTCAAATCCCTGAACACATTCTCATTTGTAACCTAGAGAAGATATATTTTTAACAAAGGTCTAAAATAGATGAACAAAATTCTCTTCTCTCTCTCTGTCCTCCCTCAGAAAGGGGAAAAAAATACAATGTTTGTAACCAATATGTATAGTCAAGCAAAAAACTTTCCTGTACTGGCTGTGTCAAAAAACAAAAAGGCTCCTTCTGCTCCCTGAGTCTGTTCCCTTGCTCTCAGGAGGTGGGAGCACAATTCATCATCTATCCTCTGCATTCGTGAGTTCTTAAGCCTGTCAAAGTTATTTGTCTTTATAGTTTCGTTGTTACTGTAGAAATGGTTCCCCTGGTTCTGTCACTTCTCTCTGTTTCAGTTCAAACAAGGCTTCTCAGCTACTACGAAGTTCTCCCTCCTTGGTAATAACTTTTCGTTAGGATAGTAACAAGTGTGGACTCTGGAGGGCTTGATTCCTAGAGTTACAGGACCTGGATTCAGATCCTGGCTCGACCACTTCTACCTGTGTGAGCCTGGTTGAGTCCTTCACCTCTCTTTGTCTATAAAAGTAAAGGTTTGGACCAAATCCCCTACAGGGCCCCTTCCAGCTTTAGATCTGTGTTTGTGTGTTAGAAAGCAGTGAGCTAACTCATTCTACTGAGGGAACTGTACTTTAGTGACTGGACTCAGGCAGTAAGATCTGTGTTCAAATCAAATCTCAGACACTCACTAGCTGTGTGACCTGTGAGAGGTCACTAACCTCTGTCTGCCTCAGTTTCCTCAACTGTAAAACAAGGGTAATAAAAGCACCTGGCTTCCAGGATTGTTGTGAGGATCACGGGTTAAAGTGTTACATTAAATATATTAGTTGCTTTGCAAACCTGCTCCTGACTCTCCACAGCCCTATTTGGGGTTTTCTTGGTCAAGATACCGGAATAGTTTGCCATTTCCTTCTCCTGTTCGTTTTACCAATGAGGAAACTGAGGCAAACAGGGTTAAGTGACTAGCCCAGGGTCACACAGCTAGTAAGCGTCTCAGGTTAGATTTGAACTCAGGAAGATGAGTCTTCTGTTTCTAAACCCAGTGCTCTATCCACTGTGCCATCTAACTGCCCCTTGCAAACTTTAAAATGCTGTATAAATACTTAGTTATTACTTATTATTTTATTATGGGAGAATTTTCTTGCTTAGAATTAAGCTTATATGTTAAAGTATTAGCTTTAGTAATTAGCATAAAGCCCTTTAAGGTTTGCTAAGTACTTTTCTTAAAACAGTTTTCTGAGATATATTCTGACAAGGTTTATTATTCTTGTTATACAGATAAGGAAATTGAGATTCTCAGAGGTTTAGCAACCTACCCAGTGTCAAAAGTGGAATTGGAGTTTGGGGCCCCCCAACTCAGAATCCAGCACTCTATCCACTAGGTCACACTGCCTTTGCAAATGAACAGCAGAAGTCAGCTCTCTGAATGAATGACAGCTGCCATTAATCTTGTGCTTTTCATGGATTCTCCCATTTGAGACTCATAGCAAACCTGTGAGTTTGGTGCCATTATTTTCAGTATTTTGTTGTTAAGAAACTTGAGTTCAGTTTAAATGACTTACCCAGAATCCTCCCCAGTTAGCAAGCCTCACAGAGACCAGATTTGAACCCAAATCCTGACTCCAAATCTAGCCTTTTATCCACTGGGCCACACTGCTTCCTCAGAGCTAAACCAGTGATCTCCTTTTAGATTTTTTTTTTTTTTGTTCTCTGCTTTCTCTAAGACAAACTCAAGTTGAGGCCAGGCTTCAGGCATTGCATTTTTTCATGACTGAGTTTCCTTGAAAGGTTAGCAGGTTACAGACAGCCCAGTCCTTTTGTCGACTAACCTGATGAGACGGATTAAATCTCATGGCGTTAGTGGTTTGTTTGTAATGAGCTTATCGCCAGCTTTCATATTTCCTCACCCAACATGAGTCAGTTTCCTTTCCCCTTCACCCCTCACTGTGTAGTTCAGGAATTTGGTGGCTCATACCCTCTTCCTTCATCTGCTGCTTTGTCCGGCTTTGACTTGGCACGGACGGCTTAGTGTTGAGGAGCAGAAGCTGCTATTTTGGGAACCAGAACAGGCAGTAATGGTGGGACCAGATCTGACTAGGCCTCCATGGAAAGTCTGACTTTGAAGACTTCACACCTGTCCCATTATGTGTCAGAGGGAGTGAAGCAGCCAATGTTCTTGGAAAATGAGGCTAAGTCTCTTCTTGTTAATTTGGAAGCAAAGTCTCAATGACTAAATGAAAGAAAATCCTCATCATTTTTGTTGCAAGTGGGGTTTTCCTTCTTGAAGAGGTGTCCCTTCTTAGCCTTTCTTGAGTTGCCAAGATTTTTTTTTTTTGATAGTTTGATTGAAAAGAATTTGACATGAGAGCTCTGGGATAAGATAGACCTATATTGCTACAGGTGTCTCTTTAATTATGCAGATGATTCTGGGAGCATGCCATGCCATTGGAGGGAATGTCTAAACCCATGGGATCACGGATCCCTTCATCTGCTTGAGGAAAAGTCTTGACTGGGTAGAAAACCTCCCTCGGTGGTCCTTTCTGCTTGGCACAATAGCTTTTGTCCATGGAAATGAACCCAGAAGGGGAATGTGTTTGAGATTTGTAACTGTGACCATTGTCTTTGAGTCAACAATTCCTGTTAGCTGGTCTCAGAACAAACCTTTCTCTGCTGTTAATATCAGGCTTGATGGGTTTTACCCAATGATTTCTGACAACTGTCCTGCCGTAACCATGTTCAAGTTCCTACTTGTATTGTAGACTCATCATGGCAGTATATGGCTTATGGCCTTGGCTGATAGAGGAGTTTTCTGTCTTTCTGAGAAGGGTTCTTCTGGGGTTGCTCCACATCTGTGATTTCATCAGTGTAGTGTGGAAATTCCCTCTGGGATGCAAATCATCTACTGTCCTGTTACTTACAAAGCTGCCTGTGGCAGGGAGGTTGTATCTTACTCATGGTCACATAGACAATATATGTAAGAACCCAGCTCACCCTCTGCCAGTTTGGCCTTTCTATACACTTTTGTAAAAGTGACTTTCTGCTGACTAGACACGATCCAAGTTCATGCCATAACTTCATTTAGGTAAACTTTTTAGCACTTTTGGTAACTCGGGTTGTGAATGCTTAACAGGAATTGAGCCCACTGGAAACACGGTGAAGCAGCCGGCCAGATTTACAGTGGATGCTATCAGTGCCGGACAAGGCGATGTGATGGTTTTTGTGGAAGACCCTGAAGGGAATAAAGAGGAGGTGGGTGAACTTGAGAATGCCGCTTCTTCTGGGGGTCAGTGATTTTTCACAGGATGTAGGACACAAGCCAGGCTAGCCACTACCTTGGTTAAACCAGATCAGCCATGCTACCGCCCACCTTCTGCCTTCGCCCTGTCTTTCTCCTGATAGAATCCATAGCTACTGGTTGATGGCATCGTTTACTGGGTAGAATTTTGGGTGGACTCTCCTAGGACGTTGAAAGACAAAAAGGAGATTTGACTTCCTCTTTTGGGGAGTGATTTTTTTAGGAGAGAGAAAACTGTTTATTAGTCACTATCATACACACCCAGTATGTGGCCTGTGCTGTATAAAGCCCTGGGGATACAAAGACAGAAATGAAACAATACCTACCCTCATGGAACTTACTTTTCTATCAAGGAAACGATATAGGTACAAAATAACCAAAAGGTAATTTTGGGGAGGGGATAAAAGAGGGAAGATATACTTCAATGTTAGAAGCTTATTTTAAAAAAAAATTCTGCAAGAGATACTTTGTCTGCAGAGGCTTCCAATATGGTGGTGTCGTCATTATCGATGGCTAGACATGAATATTCCAGGATTTTAGAGTTCTCATTCCCTAAAGAATAGGGTGGGTGGGTTTGAAAATGAATAATAGACTTTGGGCTTCCCATCTCTTCTCTAAAAGAAAATTAAAGTTTTGTGTGGCTTTTTGTTTTCACTAGTTTGTGACTCTGTGGCCACCATTGTTTGTTCAGACACTTTAGAATTCCTGTTGGTTTTAGGAATGTCTAGGAGAAGAGGTGGTTAGAGATCTCAGGTCAGTGGCTTCAATGATTGGCCCTGCAGGATGTTGACTACTGGCTAAGATATTCCTTCTGAGGTAGATTACGGTTTCTGATGGTTCTTTTTGCTTTTGCTTCTAGGCACAAGTGACTCCAGACAGTGATAAGAACAAGACTTATTCTGTTGAGTATCTGCCCAAGGTCACCGGACTTCACAAAGTAAGATTTGGGCTCGGGGGGAGAGGGGTGATCTGTTTGAACATAGGGTAGGTTTGAGGCATCTTTAACCTTTGCTCATTAGTTGAAGAATTAGCAGTTAATTGTTTTTGATTTATTGAGTGTCACTTTGAATGGACGTCCTTTGCTGTGACCAAGGACACTCATTGAATTTGCTTTAAGCAAATCCCTAAAAGCTAAAACAAAACAAAAAAAACCCTCTTGTTTCTTGAATGAACAGATTATTAAACTGTAAGAATCTTTGTTAATGTGGAAACTTAAATAATTTATACATTCTTAACACTTAGCTTTAGGGTCACTTTAAGCATTTCCCTAAAGTCTCAACCCTTGAAAACATCATAGGAAAAGAAGGGGCTGAGAAATCAGAATGGAGAGGAATACAGCAGTGTGCTAGCAAAGGGACCTTGCCCTGTCCGTGATCCCAGGGAGATGGTGGAAAAACTAAAAACAATAATAATGTTAGCATTTATGTACATACCAGGCATTGTATTAAGCATTTTAAAAAGATCTCATTTGATCCTTGCAAAAACCCTGGAAGGGAGGTGCTATTGTCAACTTCATTTTACATTTGGGGAAACCGAGGCAGCCAGAGATGAAGTGACTTGGCCAGGGTCACACAGCTAGCAAGTGTCTGAGGCTTGATTTGAACTCAGGTCTTCCTGACTCCATGCTCATTGTTCTATCTACTGCACTACCAGCTGCATCAGATCTTGACGTTCTTACTCTGGCCAGTGGAAACCCCATCTTACTGTGCCCTCCGGTAGCAATCCAGAATCCATTTGGCAATGACAGGTTGGTCTGTAGGATGTGACTATGCACTGGGAGTTTTAGCTCTTAGGGGACCATTTCCACCAGAGGCCAGTCATCTAATATAGTTGTTCTGTTAAGAAAAGGCACCTGGGTGTGCATAGGCTTTAAATGTCCCTGTCTCTCTCTCTCCATTATCTTCCTTGACTTCCTGGACAGTGAGACTTGCACATTGTGTTTTTCAAAATTCTTAAAGGGAAAGTTCACCCTGAGGCATTTATATAGTACCTACTGTGTGTGCCAACTTAGTGCCAGGCACTATTCTAAGCATTTTACAGTGATTATCTCATTTGATCTGTGCAGCAACTCTGGGAGATAGGTACTGTTATTGTCCCCATTTTACAGATGAGGAAACCAAGGCAAATAAGTTAAGTGACTTGCTCAGTGTCACATGGCTAGTAAGTGTCTTAGGTTGGATTTGAACTCAGATTTCCCTAACTCCAGGCTTAGTGCTTTCCATACTGTCTTATATGCATAATAAGACACTGGAGGAAACAGTAGTCTTTATGTTGTAGCCAGTAGATTCAAATTATGCTTTCAGTTCACTTGTTTGTAGGTAGTGCCACTGACCCACACTTGCCCAACGCTGCAGGAGAGTGGGGACACTATACCTGCTTTGTAGCCCCATCATAGATTTAAAGTTCTGTGTTGCAAAGGACACTTTGATGATGGCTGCTCCTGAATATGGTGGGCCATCTTCATTTTTTTTTAATATAATTAACTTACTTATTTTTGGTTTTCAACATTGACTTCCATAAGATTTTGAATGATAAATTTTATCCCTTCTCTTTCTTCCCCCCTTTCCAAGATAGGCTCTATGTAGCATATACCTTCATATTAGTCATTAGGTCCCATAATTGGTCACATTAGTCATAATGTAAAGAAGAATTAGAACTAATTAGAATGAATAGGAGGAGCCACAAGAAAGAAGAAACAGAACAGAACAACAGAAGAGAAGGAGCGCCAATAGAATCTTCCATCTTCATTCAGACTCGAGTTCTTTCTCTGGATGTGGGCGGCATTTTCTGTCTTAGATCCATGCATTGCTGAGAAGAGTTAATTCCATCAAAGTCAGTCATCGCACAGCGTGACTGTTATTGTGTACAGTGTTCTCCAGGTTCTGCTCATTTCACTCAGCATCAGTTCATATAAGTCTTTCCAGGTGTTTCTGAAGTTCACTGACTCATTATTTCTTAGAGTACAATAGTACTACAGTATTCCATTATATTCATGTGTCACAACTTGTTCCACCATTCCCCAATTGATAGGCATCCCCTCACTTTCCAATTCTTTGTCACCACAAAAAGTGCTGCTATAAATATTTTTGTACATTGGATCTTTTTCCCATTTTTATGACCTCTTTGGGATATAGCCCTAGAAGTGGTATTACTGGGTCAAAGAGTATGCGCATTTTTATAGTCCTTGGTACGTGGTTCCAAATTGCTCTCCAGTATGGTTGGATCAGTTAACAACTCCACCAACAATGCATTAGTGTTCCAGTTTTCCTATATCTTCTCCACTGTTTATCATTTTCCTGTTTTGTCATGTTAGCCAATCTGACAGTTGTGATGTGGTATCTCAGAGCTGTTTTGATTTGCATTTTTCTAATCAACAGTGATGTAAAACATTTTTTTTATATGATAATAGATAGCTTTAATTTCTTCCTTTGAAAACTGCCTGTTCATATCCTTTGACCATTTTCAATTGGGGAATGACTTGTATTCTTAGACTCAGTTCCCTATATGTTGTAGAAATGAGGCTTTTATCAGAGACATTGTAAAAATTGTTTCCTAGCTTTCTTCTTCCCTCCTAATTTTGGTTGCATTGGCTTTGTTTGTGCAAAAACTTCTCAGTGTAATCAGAATCATTCATTTTGCATTTTATTATGTTCTCTATCTCTTGTTTTCTCACAAATTCTTGATGGCTAGAGGTAACCATTTTTGGTCAAACTATCTTTCATCCTCTAAATGCAAGCATGGGCTTTTGGGGAAGTACCTTTAGGTTTTCCAGCTGTTCTCCAGCTTAGATGAGTGTTTCTTTTTCCTTTTGTTTGCATAAGTTCATATTTTTGCTGGTTAGATGTACAGGAATTATTGTTGAGTGTAGGGATGGAGGTGAAGGGGAAGGAGTCCTTTTCATCCAAAGTTTCAAATAGAAGTACTTTGACCATTCATTTTCAGTGTCAGAATACCTAATTTTGAATTTTATGCTTGGCAAACAACAGAAAGCCTGGCAGAGGATGAACAGGGGGCAGCCATGATATTAAGAGTCTAGTCCTGTTTCCCAGCCTAATTCCCCTCTGCCTCACTTTCCTTTCCTCTGTGAGCAGGTTGATGCTGAAATGTATTTAGAGTTAGAGAGCAGCTGTTGGAGTTGGGAAGACCTGAGTTTGGTTTAAAAGCTTCCTCAGACATGCCTTAGCTGTGTTGATCTTAGACAAGTCACTTAACCAGTCTGTGCCTCAGTTTCCTAATGTGTAAAATGGGGAAAATGGTAGCACCTCCCTACCCCCCAGGGTTGTTGTTGAGGATCATGGGTCAGCATATGTTAAAGTTCCTCTTCTTCTTCCTCGTCTTCCTTTTCCTCCTCTGCCTCTTTTTTCCTTCTTCCTCCTCGTCCTCCCCCTCCCTTAATTTCCTCATAATGAGGGAGTTTGACTGCATGACGTCAGAGGTCTTCCCTTTTCACCCTACCTTTATGATTCTATGGTCTGATGGTTGGGTTCCTTCCAACACTAACATTGTATGCAATAGTAATGCAACATTTCTTTTTAATTTGTTTTATTTGTTAAGGTTTTACTTAGTCTTTTTATTTTCTATCACACTTAGTACATGACTTCTTTTCCAATCTCATCCCCTTCTGATTAAATTTTCCTTTGTATCATTGGGAAAAAAACACAACACAGTTCAGACCAACCAAACAGGTCTAATAGTGTATGCAGCATTATGTATCCATAGTCCCTTGTCTCTCCATCAAGACAAGGAAAGAGTGTTTCATCATCTCTTCTCTAGGATGGAAATGCTCACTCCAGTTAATTGGAGTTTGGCTCCTTTGCTGACTTCCACAATGGAGTCGGACACGCCTGAAGCCTCTTTTTCTGTTCCTTGCAGGTCACAGTTCTCTTTGCTGGTCAACACATCTCTAAAAGTCCATTTGAGGTCAACGTGGACAAGGCCCAGGGTGATGCTAGCAAAGTGACAGCCAAAGGACCAGGCTTGGAAGCCACTGGCAACATTGCTAACAAGGCAACTTACTTCGACATCTACACAGCAGGTAAAGTGACTTGTGTTTCCCAGGACACATTGGGTCTTCCTGGGCATGTCCCTTCTTTGAGCCTCAGTTTTTTGTTCTGCAAAAGGAGGGGATTGGCCTCCAAGGTCCCTTTTAGCTCCAAATCTTACCCTCTCCCAAGGAGCTTTGCTTCTGTTGGAGAGAAACCGCTTGTATGCAGTAAATACAAGGTGACTCCAGGGAAGAGGAGGGCTCAGTAATGACCCCTTATGGGAGGTGCCCCTTGACGTGACTTACAACACTTGGCTTAACTTTCTAAAGTTGGATCAAATTTTGATCAGTTATAAAAAACCAGATATTTTTTGCAGAACCCAGGTTTAAGCCTGCTGAATGTGTCTTCTAAGCATTGTTTGGTTGGGAGGGGTTGGGACACAGCCTAGGCTGGTTGACTGTTTCTGCTTTGGGGGATGAAGAGAAAAAGGCCCTGAGTAGCTGACCATTTCTGCATCTTTCTTGATGGTCCTTGAAGGTGGGGCAGGCTAGCCCTGTGAACAGGTAGGCTTCTGGAAAGAGTTCATAAGCCAGGGAGAAGCTATTTGTCAAGGCAATAACTAGCCTAAGAAAACAAACTAAACCAGTGGGTCTTAGGGGAATATTTCTTCCACTGAATCTCTTTAGAGGGGCAGGTTTAGAACCTGAGAACTTTAGTGGATTAACCTTTCCCAACAGAGTTGGAAAGGTTCCCACAGACGGGTCAAAGCCGTTCTTGCTCTCTTTCAACTCTGTTACCTGGAGAGGGAAGGAAAAAGACAAAGACAAGAGACACTGAGAGAGGGAGATAGAAAAACAGATGGGTGAATGGGCTGCTCTTGTTCCTCTAAATGGAACGGAGGAGAGATGACTTTGTTTAAGGGTTGCTTGCTTGGAGGGAGCTATGGTATATGGGACCTTGGAGAACAATTTAAATGGCCTCCATCTCCCAGGACTCAAGAAACTCAGGAAAGCACCAGGGATCTGGGTGTCTGGCTTGGTTTCCAGTGAGGGCTGAGCTAAGATTCCCAAGGTAAATGTAATTTTGTGCCATCTGTCCTATAAAACTTTCACATGACTTTGTACCTTGAAGCTTTTCATTGAGTCATTTCTTTTCTGCAACTTAAGATTTTTCTGTCAGCGAGCTACCTTGTTTAAGTACCTATTCTGTGTTAGGCTCTGTGCCTGGTGTTGAGGGTACAAAGAGCTAGATGGAAACAGTTCTTGCTTTTGAGGAGCTTAAATTCTATGAAGGAAGACACTACAGGTGTGGGTGTGTGGGTGTGGGTGTAGGTGTATGCATATATGTATATGTATGTATCTATGTGCCTATATATTTAAGGTGTGTGTATATATATATATGCCCAAAATAAATACAAGATAGGTTTTTTTTGTTGGGGGAAGGGTGATGCGGGTTGATATTGGCAGCAAGAAGGACTAGGAAGGGGTCATTGATATGAGTCCTGAAGAAAATCAGGAATTCTAAGAAGAGATGTAAGGCAAGAAGGCCTTCCAGGCCCAGGGAAAGGGGTACAAAGACTCTGATGACAACTTCTCAGAGATGATTCATCCCATGAAGGTTAGCTGCCTGTTTTAAGGACAGAGAATCTTATTCTGCATGTGTCCCTTCTCCTCCCTCAAGCTTGAACAGTGGATATGGAATTCTTCGCATTTCGCTATTTTATGCTTTTCCAGGCTCTTCTGTTCATTTGATTGTAAGGAAAACCCTGTGAGGGAGGTAAGGCAGGTATATTATCTTTTGACAGATGAGAAAACTGAGACATCAAGCAATTAAGCATCTTGTCTCTGTTTACCGGTTGAACAAATGACTGAGCTTTTCTTGGTAATGGTTGTTGAATTTCTGAAAGAGTTTTTTTTTCCCCCAGGCATAATTTGCTTTTTCATCTTAGGCTTAAACAGTGATTTTTGCTGTGAAATTTAGTAAAGCCCTGACTTGGCTAAGTACCCTGTCGGTAGAGAGACCCAAGTGGAAGCAATCCATCAGCAAGCAATTATATGACCAACCGTTCTCTTGTGTGTCTTCTGTGTCTTGAGTTGGGAGCTTCCCAAGGAAGATGTTTGACCTTTAACAAAATGGGGCTCTCTTGCAGGGGCTGGTGTAGGAGACATTGAAGTTGTGGTGGAAGATCCCCAAGGGAAGAAAACAGTAGAAATGGTCATGGAAGACAAAGGGAACCAGGTCTACCGCTGTGCCTACAAACCCATTCAGCCTGGACCCCATCTGGTCAAGGTCTCGTTTGCTGGAGAATCTATTCCCAAAAGCCCCTTTACTGTGAATGTTGGTGAAGGTAGGTACTTTAATAGGGTTTATTTGTATTATTTAGGAGAATTGAATTACCACTCTCTCCCTAGAAATCTAGTGGATACAGAAATGCCTCTCGTGTTTCTCTCTTGTCGTAAAAGTGACTTTATGATTGTAAAAGGCTCAAAGGTTAACAGCTCAAAAAGATTTGTGCTCTCTTTGGAGCCATTGACTCCAGAGAATGTGAACTTCTAGACATCTGTCTCCCACTTCCTCCTTTGGTTTTTTCAACCCTTCATTCTCTCCTAAACCAGTACTGAATTCTCTTTCTCCTTATTCTGTCCTCTGCTCCTGCACTCTGCAGACCTCTCTCTCCTGATCCGTTTTATTTGGGAGATTTTGGACTTCACAATGAATGATGACTTCCTAATTGAAAGGGGCTGTTCCAAGATGGCTTGCTGGTAAGGGGTGGGCAAGTCGGTGGTCCTGGTCTTTTTTTGGTTTGGGCAGTAGCATGTCATGCATGCCATGTTTGTGATCCTTGTGGGTAAAATACCCAAATCACTGTGGTCATCTCTGAAGCACTGATCCAGACATGCTGGAGCCTCCACAATGCACAGCCATCTGATGGTGCTAACGCGGAACCCTGGCCGCTGACCCTATCTAAGCAGTCACAGCTAGTGGCTTGATTTACTTCAGTCTTACGCCTTTTAATATCATGACCAGAGAAGTTGATTGTATCTTACCCTCAGAGTCTGTAACGTGTTCTAGCATTTTTCTTGCCCTTTGAATTTTTCTACAACCCATTTACTAAACAAGAATCCTTTTTTTTTTTTAAATAGGGGAGCCCTGTCAAGATTTATTTCCATTAGGACTGGCTGATTTCTCACTCCCCTTGACACTGGGCAGAGTTATTAGTTCATAAACAATGTTGTCTCTCTGAGACATATTTTAGGAAAGTATTTAAATTTTTTAAAAAATCTCATAAAGATTTGAATAGTTGGCCTTTCTCTTTATGGAGTAAACAGCTGAGGTCATTGGCCCATGTGTAGAAAATACCTTCCTCTCCTACTGCAAGATAGCATTCTTCTTTTATCTTCCAGTAGCAGAGAATCCAGAAATGGGACCTGGGTGACTTAAAACTCCAGTGACAAGGGACCGTGAAGTTAAGATTTAAGAAAGAACAGTCCTGTACTCTCCATTTCGGCCAATGAAGCCGCGTTACGTTTGCTAGTGAGGCTTTCCCACTTGTCGTCAAGTTTTCTTGGGCTTTTTGTTATGATGATTGTTTTATCACAAATAGTTCATTTCTTTAAAATGGTCTTTGAATTTCTGGCCTTCTCAGGAGTGGGTAAACTTTAAGCAATTTCTGACCTTCCTTCGAGCTTTTTAAACAAACCTACTTTAGACTAATACAGAGCTCCCATTGAGCAGCATTTTTTGGGTAAGGATTCATGGCCGTGCATGTGCCAACCATTTTATAATGTGTAGTTTCTGAGCCTCAAACAGTCTCCATCAGCAGAGCCTGACTTGGACCAGTTGCATGTTCTTTGTTGTTCTTTTAAATTTCTTTTCCCCCTTGGCTCTAGTCTGGCTGCTGCCTAGGAAGAAAATAAGCTTTAAAAATGGCTGACCCAGGATCTGGCACCCAGTCAGACATTTAAAATCACATTAGTTGATGGGGGTTTTAAAAGAAGTCTTGGACAAGTACGACGTTCTTAATTACTGGGCTCTTGGGCAGAGCAGTTCAGTTTGCATGGAATTCAGTGGTGTGGTCTGAATTTCACCTTCCCTTCCTAGGATAGAGTCAAGGGGAAGCTTCAGCCTGTCCCAGGGGCTTGCTGGGCCTGGGCTGATGCTGCTGGGTTGTGGCTGGACCCAGCTATGCTTCTGTGTTTGCTGGCTTCATGTATTCTCTGAATGGGACCTTAGGTCTTGGGGCCAACGTCGGCATTTTCTTCCTGTAAAGTAAATGGTTTTTTGTGGACAGCGGCTCCAAGCTGCCTTGGCTGGCTTAAGGGTACCTGGGGAGTGAAAGACTGACCTGAAATGTGTTTGCAGCCTGCAATCCCAATGCCTGTCGGGCCAGTGGCCGAGGTCTACAACCCAAGGGAGTGAGGATTCGCGAGGCGGCTGACTTCAAGGTGGACACAAAATCTGCAGGAAGTGGGGAGCTCAGTGTGATGGTGCGAGGGCCCAGTAAGTACCATTTCTCCTGTTCCTGTCAAGTCGGACAAGCATTTATTAGGCACTGGGGATGCAGTTTTGGATTCCAAGGAATTTACCATCCAAGTGTAAACAACTATGTACAGACAAGATAGATACAGGGAAAACAGGAGATAATCATAGAGGAAAAGCTCTGTCATTAAAAAAAAGTTTGGATTGATACCATTTTTACAGCACTGTAATTTCCCCCAGCACCCCGCCCTCTCCCAGAGAGCCATCTTATATAACAAGTAATATTTTTAAAGAAGAAGAAGAGGGGAAAAAAATCAGTATAACTAATTGATACATTGGAAAAGTCTAAAATAGGTGATGTAGTGATGGGCCACTCACCTCTGCAAAGAGTGAGGAAAGGGAGATCTTTTTGTATTTCTTCTTTGGAGTCATACTTGTTCTTTGTAACCTTTCAACAGCTTAGCTTTGGGCAAATAACTTAATCTCTGGGCCTTGATTTCCCAGTTTGTAAAATAAGGGGATTGGATTGCTCCAGATCTGTGGTCTTGTGATCTTATGTTGTGTCAGTCTAAGCATGGTCTTCTGACCTGAGATCTTGAGTCTTGGGCCAATCAAGTAAGAGCCAGGAGGGCAGAGTCTAGTTTTTATTTTTATTTTTTGAACCAAACACCTAGCATGGTGCCTGGTACATAATAGATACTAAAAAGTGCTTATTTTTAGTAAAGGGATGCATTTCCTTTTTTCTGTCTGTCATAAGTATCGTGTCTTCCTCTTGATGACAATGTATAGAAGTGCTTTATGGAGAGAAGTGGGGGGCAATATTGTTACCCCCAAGAGTCACAGGAAATGTTTCTGTGATGCCGCGGTCTCCATCGGCTTGGCCTCCTGGCTTCCCCTGTCATGGTTGACCCCACCTACACTAGATCAGTGTAGAAGGCTCTGGCCTTCTTCCCTTTTTCATTCTGCCTGGAATTCATCTGGCACCCAAACCCCATTGACGGAGGCTTTGATGACCGTGCCCTTGGCTTAGGTGATTGAGTGTCTCCTCATTTTATTGATTAATTTGGTTCCAGTCAGCAAACACTCCTTGAATGGCCACTGGATCCCAGGGCTGTTCTGGGTTTCAGAGAGGAGAAAGCCAAACCAAACCAGTCAGCCCCTGCCCACAAAATGCTTACCATCTACTTTAGGAGGACAGTGCCAAGAGTGCTCATTTTCCCCAGAATTGCTCAGTGATATGAAGGGGTCCTCATGCTCCTTCCCACCCCCATTTCAGCTTCTTAGCTGAAGGCCCGCCATCTTTGTCTTCCTTTTCTTCACTTAATCTGCCCTCCGGGGAGACATGAATTTTTACTCTTCCCATGCCCACAGTTTTTTTCGGGGGGCTTATGTATTATTACTGATGTTGCTCTCCTTATTATTTAAGCCATCAAAAGTAGCTTGAGCAGAGTCGGTCATGGGGTCTCAGAAGTCTTGTGCTTGCCCATCGGGCTGCGGTCCCTGGTGGTCACAGTGTGTTGGGTCAGGGAACAAATCCGCTCTGAATGGACACCTCAGACTGGACCAGCCCCTAAAATTGGGCATAACTTATTGTGTGGGAGGCTCTGGTTCTAAGCGGGCAGCAGGTGGGCTGATGCCAGAGCAGCATGGGACCAGCGCTTGTTCTGGGCCTGTAGCAACAAGAAATGAAGAGCTGTTTGACCTTGGGTCCCATCGGTGACTCACCATCTCTCCTTGCCAAACCTCCAGGCTAGACACAAAGCAAGTTCCTACCTGGTGTCTCAGACTCAGGTTTCAGAAACAGTGTTTAAAAACTCCTCTCTGAGAAGAAGCCTGTGGGGAGTTTTCAGGTTCAGTGTTTCTGGTTTGCTTGGTAGTCTTGGACTGAGACAGGCTTCTTCTGAAAGCCTTGAAGTAAGTAGCATTCTCTGCTCCTTACAGTTCAAATCCAGACACTTGCTACATGTGAATTTAGGCAAAGCACTTAACCTCTGTTTACCTCAATTTTCTCAACTGTGAAATGGGGATAATGGTAGCACCTGCCTCCCAGGGTGTTGTATGGACCCAATATTTGTAATAATAGATATTTATTTACTGAAAATCCCAAACTTATTTGGCCTGCCACCCGCTTTAAAAAAAATACTCAGCTCCCACCACCCCCTGGAAATTCACTTTCTTTAACCCTTGGATGGTTTTTATTTTTTTGAAAGTTACGTAATAACTTTATTATATCTTTAAAAAGAATAGCAAACTGTACTTCATAGATTTGTAGTTTTGTGTGCAATCATCTTTTTATTCAACTATGTATGGAAATGCTTATTTTATTTCTTAAGTTCAGAATAAGATTTTTAAAAATTAATGTTTGTTTTCAATTTTCTATAATCACTTCCATATATCTTAGATTCCCCCCCCATGCAATCTTATATACGTTGTACACATGCATTCTTGTTAAATACATTTTCACCTTAGTCATAGAAGAATTCAAATGAATGGGAGAAACCATGAAAACAAAACATAACACAAGAGAAAATGGTCTGCTTCATTCTGCCATCCAGTTCCATAGTTCTTTCTCTGGATGTGGATGGCATTTTGTCTCAAGAGTTCTTTGGGAATTTTTTAGGTCCTTGCATTGCTATGAAGTACTAAGTCTACCAGAAAAACTCCTCGCACACGGTGGTTGTTGCTGTGTGCAGAGTTCTTCTGGTTCTGCTCCTTTCACTCAGCATCAGTGCATGTAAATCTTTCCAGGCCTCTCTGAAGTCTTTCTGTTCGTCATTTCTTATAGTGCAGTAGTATTCCATTACATTCATACACCATAATTTATTCAGCCCCAATTGATGGGCATCCGCTTGATTTCCAGTTCTTGGCCACCACAAAGAGAGCTGCTATAAATATTTTTGTACATGTAGGACCCTTTCCCATTTTTATGATCTCTTTGGGATAAAGTACCAGACGCGGTATAACTGGCCATGCACATTTGTGTACTCCTTTGGGCATAGTTCCAAATTGCTCTCCAGAATGGTTAGATCAGCTCACAGCTCCACCAACAATGAATTAGCGTTCCAGCTCTCCCACATCTTTGCCAGCATTGATCGTCCCCCTGTGTTGTCATGTTAGCCAATCTGTTAGGTGTGATGTGGTAACCTCAGAGTTGTTTTGATTTGCATTTCTCTAATCAGTAGTGATTTAGTGATTTAGAGCATTTTGTCATGTGACTATAGATAGCTTTCATTTTTTTCCCCCTGAAAACTACGTGTTCATATCCTTTGACCATTAATCAATTGGGGACCTTTAATTGTTTTTAAAAAAAATTGTGTCATTTTGAACTACTACTTCCTCCCCTGGATCATTACAGTGTGCCCTAAGGGGCAGTATCACCTGCTTTGGAAAGCTACGTAGATAAATACTTCAGCAACCTTTGAGAAGCACCAAACACAGCACCAGACCCATGGTAGTAAGTGCTATATAAATGCTTATTCTTCCCCCCCTCTCCCACACACACCAAGGGGGTGCTTTGGCTCACCGTTTAGGTAGCATGATGTGGGAGTCTTCTAAGGTCATCAAAAAAGAGCTGAAAGGACTTTCAAAAAGAGACTGTTTAGTTAGAGATGAGGAAACTGAGGCTTTTCCCGGAACAACTGGGACCTTCTGAATTTGGGTTAATCACATCATGGGAAATGAAAGTGAAGAAGTAGCATAACTTTTCATTTGCCTTTAAATCTCCAGGATGTGCAGGGTCTTCTCCATGCAGAGAGACTCCTTCTAGCCTTTCACTTAAGGGGTGCTTGGAAGTGCAGCCCACCCTGTAATATGGAAACCCACTCTCCAAGTTGCATGAGATGGACTGATAGGGATTCTTTATGTCCTGTTTATCTGAGTTACTCCACTCCCATCCCAATTAGTTAAAATTTATTTCATGTCTCTAAAAGTAGCATTTTTCTGATTTTTGGGAAAGATTTTATCAGAAGAGAATTTAAATTTCCATTCATAGGGGCCCCAAGGCCTGTCTGAAGTATGGCCATCAGCCAGTGAATAACCAGGGTGAATGAATGGCTGTCCCTTCCTGTCCAATCAGGTTTTTAATCTCTCTTAATTGACAATTAGAGCTGTCCAAAAAATGTCCTGGGCTGCCCCTCACAGGAGGCCTCACTTCTAAAATGAGAGAATTGGACCTGGGGGATTCTGCTCTCCCCACCCCCTTCCTAGCTGGGCAAATTGAGGGACAGAGATTAATCGCCTTGCCCAGGGTCTCGCCACTAATAAATGCCTGAGGCAGAATCAGAATCTTCCTGATTCGAGTTCTGGCCCTCTAGCCAGTGTTGTTAATGAATTTGATTATCTAGCAAATACCAACAGTCTAATAGTATGAGCACCAAAGCCTTAGATAAAGCCTTAAACTCTGTACTCTGTGTGAATTAAAAACATCCACTAACCAAGTAAGAACAGGAGAACTGAACAGCGCTTTGCCTGCCTGTGTGTTCTTATACATAGCTTTTCCCCTTAATTTTAGTCGGTGTGTGGAAGCTCTTTTAATTCTACTTCATGCTGTAATGCTTTGTTTTTCTTTCCATATTTCCTTGTATTTTTCATATTATTCATGGCATAATAATATTGTGTTAATCCTGATTAGAGGCCTGGAGTCCAAAACCAAGCTCTAGATCCTTGTTAAGAAAGTGGGTTATGTTTCCTGGGCCTCAGTTTCCTCTTTACAGTGAAAAGACTGAACTAGATACCTTATGAGGCCTCTTCTCCTTCTTGGTCTGGATCAATTACAACGTGCTTTGCTTACCTCTCCCTCACAGGTGTTAGAGCTAGAAACTCTTTCCAGTTTTTATTATTCCAAATAAAGTAATAATGGAGTTAGGAAGGTTTTTGTAGTTTGTTTTTTTTTAGCACAATAAGTCTTGTTTTGATATTTTAATTACCTTCTGATAGAGTCCTAGTAATGACATGTCTGGGCCAAAGGTTAGGATCAGTTTGGCTCCTCTTACATTCTCTTGTCAGATGCCTGGCACATAGTAGGTACTTAATTGACTTGATTCCCCAGAAAGATGACACACTAGGGTGTGATGAGATGACTGCCCTTTCCTTTGCCCCACCTGTTGTCCGCTCTCTTCCTCCACCAGGCTAACTTGGCTCTCGGGGCCCAAGCCAGAGGCAGTCCAAGCCCTGGTCGACAGGCTGCTGAGTTAGAAAGGCTTCAGATATGGGCCTAGCCATGGACTGCAGATCTGCTGTCTGAGAACCAAGTTGGAAGACATTTATCTCCAGGCTGGCCAAAGATGGGAAGAGTTACCCAGCCTTAGCTGCTCTTAAAGACTACCTGTTAAGTCATAGAAGAGTTGAATTAGTGGCAAGAGGGGTGCCATGTTGCAGAATGTTAGACGTGGAACTGTTGGTTTTAGATGGATGGGTATAAAATGGGTCCTCAAAATTGTTTTAATTTTCATTTATCTCCTTAGAGAGTTTGGAAAAAATTCTGAAGCAGTGGCTACAATTTGCATTTTTTTCCACTTGCTATTTTCTTGTGTCTCTCTAACCATTTATTCTACTGGGGAGCATGAGTGTGACTTGTAATTTGAAAGGTTTCAGTGTAGCTCCTTAATGTCTAATTTTTCCCTCAGGCATTTGCCATGTTCTCAAGGTATTTCTTTTCATTTTGGAATTCACTGTTGCACAAAATTCCTTTATTTACTTAATTTAAATTCATTTAATCCCAGTAAATATGCTATTTACTGATTTTTTGTAATTTCTTTCAAATTCTTTACAGTAATTTCTGTCATTGTTTAATGTTTCTTTTCCCCATAATTGAGATGCTATTTACATTGGGTTTTTTCTGTATTGATTGCAGTGTGGGGATTGATAACTGTTATTGACTATTGAAACATTGATCCACTTTAGTGTTGGTCTGAATTCACTTTTCACTAGAAGATTGTCCATTCTTCCGAATCAGTATCTGGGACATTCTCAGCCAAGCTCTAACATTTGATGTAGCTTAGTGTACTTGGTCCATACTAAGATAGAGACTGGCTCAATGATTGTAGTAGTATAGAGAATTCCCAGAGGAGAAAAGATCCTTCTCCAATTCAGTTCTTCTTCTCTTCTGAGATAAACACCCTGCAAGTGCAAAGAATAAAAATTCCTGAAATGGCTGTGTGTATTCAAATTCAGTTTTCAGTTATAATTATGTAAAATATGGTCACCAGTTTTAGCTCCATATATGCAGTTCTCTCACTTCAGAGGAGTCATTGTTCCCTCCAGTACAGGGCTAAAGAGTCTAAAAAACCAAAAGTTTAATTGACTTGCCCAGTGTCAAATAGTCAGTATGTGTCCAAGGCAGAACTTGGACCCAAGTGTTTTGGGACTTTGAGGAGAGATAGAGCATTTGGCAAGTCTAGGTGCTGTGCTGTGCAGTGGCCAGCTCTCTCTTCATTGTACCACATTGCCTTGGCACACAGTAGGTACTTAATAAATGCTTTGGCTTAAGTTCTGCATGTTAGCACAAACCTGTGATGAGTCACTTCTGGTCTGTAGGGTCCCTAGATGCTCCACCTTCTACCATTGACTTTGCCAAAGTTGGATTGTAGATATTTCATGATAATCTCTCTCTTTTCTCTTCTTCTTCTCTCTCTCTCTCTCTCTCTCTCTCTCTGCATGTGTGTTCCCTCAGAGGGGCTGGAGGAGCTTGTGAAACAAAAAGGCTTCGCAAACGGCGTCTATGCTTTTGAGTATTATCCAGGAACTCCTGGGAAATATGTCGTGGTCATCACGTGGGGAGGACACAGCATTCCAAAGAGGTGAGTTGAGGCCCAGGCCACTCTTCTGAACAGCTTGCTGCCCCTTGCCACTGAGTCTGGGACCGAGGTCAGAGCCACCAACTAATCTTTTTCCTGGATTCAGGAAAAGCAAAGAGAGCTGCTTTGTTGAAAATCTTTGGAGAGCAGCACCAGACATTTGGCCCGGAGTCCAATGAGGCAAAAAGCTGCTGCTGGTTTCAATTTCCTGCTTTCAATCAATGCGAGCGGCTTTGGGCCAGGGGGAGGGAGGGCAGCCAGGACGGGTACATGTCTACAAGGAGACTTGTTCATTTTTTTCATGACTGACGACTCTGTTCTTGTTGTACCTTAAAGTCTCACATAAATGTCAGCTGCTATTATTGCGATTTGTTGGAGCACAGTTTGGTGGAATTAGTCGTTGGGATTTTTAATATCTCCTTAGGGAGTCAAAGAAACAAAGGAAGCTAGTATAGGACTTTTCTTGTGGGGTTTTCCTAGTACCCTTCCATGGAAATTCCATAACCTCACAGCCATAACGGATCATTTGAGAGGCAAGGCACAGAAACAGGCTTTGAACTCTCGTCTCCTGAATCAGAAGGTAGACAGGTTCCAGTGGGTAGGAAGCTGGTTTTGGAATTCAGGTCACCCCTGGCACCTCCTGGCTGCATGACTGTGGAACAGTCACAACCTCCCAATGCCCTAGGCAACTCTCTAAGACTGGAACATTACCATTGAGTTGCTGCTCAGTGTTGCTAGAAGGGGTTTCCTCTTCTGGGACTTCCCCCGATGAACTCAGGGTCAAACTGGGGTGGGGGGGGGAGAAGAAATAACGAGGTTATTTATATTAGCCTTATGTAAGTCACTCAATAAATGTTGATTAAGGCCTACAATGTGCTAAGTGACAGAGACAAAAGACAGGTCCTGCCCTCAAGAGTTTACAATCTCAAGGGAGAGATGAAAAGCAAACAAAAATATGTTCAAATAAGCGGCACAGAAGAAAATTAGGAAATCATTAAGAGAGAGAAGACACTAGATTTAGGGGCATTGGGAAAGACTTCCTGTGGAGGATGGGAGTTAAAGGAAGTAGAGGAGGGAGAGGAAGAAAAATGTTCCAGAACTGGGGTGGGGGGATCAGAGGCGAGAGACAGAGGGGCTTGTTTGAGGAATATCAAGAAAGTTGGTATCACTGGATCAAGGGTGAGGTAGAAGACTGGGAAAGGTGGTGGTGGTGGTGGGAGAAGCAGATGATGAAGGTCTTTAAATGCCAAACACAGAACCACTGGAGTTTATTGAGCAGGGGAAAGACATGATCAGACCTGTGTTTTGGGAAAATCACTTTAATGGCTGAATGGAGGATGGAATGTGGTGGAGAGAGAGTTCAGGTAGACTTGACCATCCCCCCTACCCCCTTCCAGCAAGGAATGGCCTAGGAGGTCCCTGAGATTTATGATCTCAGAAGGGGCAGTAGTTCAGGTATAAGGTGACAGGTGCCTGCATCAGAGGGATGACATCTTAGAAAGATGTCGCAGAGGTGAAATTGATAGGCCTTGCCACCATATTGGATGGGTTGGGGAGGTGGTTAGAGATAGTAAGGAACCCAGATGACTCTTTGGTTACAAGCCTGAGGGATTGGGAGGAGGGTATTGCCTTCCACAGTGATGTGGAAGGAAAGGTTTAAGGGGGAAAGATAATGAGCTCTGTATTGGGTGTGTTGAGCTTAAGATGTCTACTGGACATCCAGTTTGAGATGTGTGAAAGGTAATTGGCAATACTAGATTGGAGGTCAGCAGGGACAGGATAAATAGGTTTGAGAATCATTAGCATAAAGTTGGTTATAAAATCCATGGGAGCTGATGAGTAAAGTGGCAAAGAGGGAGAAGAGAAGAGGGCCCAGGATGGAAGCCTATGGGACTCCTAAAGTTAGAAGGTGTGATCTGGTGGAGGATCCACCCAGGGAGAGAGAGAAGGAGCAGACAGAGATATGGGGAGAGAACCAGCAGAGTCTTTCTTGAGACATCTTGAGTCCTTTCATTTCTTCCAGATTTTAGGCAAACTCTATGGCCTGGATTTTTCTGGAACTGTCAGCACATAGTTGGCAGAGGCTTAGTGATTAGGGCTGCCTTACATTTGTATGGTGCCTTATAGATTACACAGCATATTCATTGTACTGAACCTTTTGTCTCGTTAGATGTTGACTACCCGGATTTTTCCTGTTTTTACCACCACCCATGGCCCAGCAATATTACTAGTACATCTGTACCCAAAGAGATAAAAAAAAAAAGGATGTATATGTACAAAAATATTTGTAGCAGGTTTTTTTTATGGTGGCAAAGAACTGGAAATTGAAAGGATGGTCATGTCATCATTTGGGGAATGGTTGAACAAACTGTGGCGTATGACTGTCATGGAACGCTATTGTTCTATCAGAAATGATGAGGGCAGTGGTTTCAGAAAAACACAGCAAGACCTATATGAACTGATGCAAAATGAATTGGGAAGACCCTGGAGAGCATTGTGCACAGTAAGAGCAAGGTTGTAAGGATGATGTGCTGTGAAAGACTTCGCTGCTCTGATCAAGGCAGTGATCTAAATTGGTTCCAAAGGACCCATGATGAAAATATGCTCTCCACTTCCAGAGAGAGAACTGATGAACTCTGGGTGCAATTTGAAGTACACTTTTCTTGCTTTCTTGATTTTTCTTGCAATATTGCTAATATGGAAATACGTTTTGCATGATTTCACATGTGTACTTAATTGCCTTCTCAGTGAATTGGAGGTGGGGTGGGAAAAAGTTCAAGAACTTGGAGCTCAATTTAAAAGGAAAAGTGCCAAAAATCATAATGTTTTAGAAATTCTTGATTATAAGGATATCACCTTCTTTCCTAATGCAAGCCAATATTTCTTTCTAGTCCCTTTGAAGTTCAAGTGGGCCCTGAGGCAGGTGTCCAGAAAGTGAGAGCTTGGGGACCTGGTCTCCATGGAGGCATTGCTGGGAGGTCAGCAGACTTTGTGGTGGAGTCCATTGGCTCAGAAGTTGGATCATTGGGTAAGCCCATGAACAAATGGTTCATCCTGTGAATACCATAGATAAACCCATGAATGTATTCTTGTCCTAATTCTATATCTCCTCCTTCTTTAAATTGAACAAGTGGATGGTGGGAAGACAGAGGACCTGAAACCTACTCCCCTGGTACTTATTAACTATATGAATTGGATCAAGTCACTTCAAATCCTCCTAGCCTCTGTTTGTTCATATGTGAAATGGGCTCATTAAATGGCCTAGGAAGTCCCTCACAGGTCTAGATTTATGATCTCAGAAGTAATAGAGACTCTGTGAGCCTTAGTTTCCTCATCTATAAAATGACCTTGACTGAGGTGCCCTCCAGTTCTAAATATGTGACCCCTATGATCCTCCCTGCCTCACAGGGGTGTTGAGGGTATATGAATGGGAATCTTTTGTTGATTTTTCTATAATTAACACATAAATGGAACGTTTCTTCTGAGTGGAGCTCTGCCCTCTCCACAAGTTGGTTGCCTCATAGCTCTTGTGCCCAACTAGTGATAAGTAACTCATGTCCTTGAAATGGGAATCTCTATAGTCCCACTTATAACTCTGTGGAATGAGGTTAAATGGATGACTTTTGAAAACCTGTGATGGACCCTGACCTCCAGTTTAATCTCTTTGAGTTGTCGCCATGCTCAGTGCCAGCGATAAAGGATGTGTAACTATTGGCTGATGGTCGCCTGCTTGTCTTTCCCCACATGGCCTCATGTCCACTGTGTCTTCTGCTGTCTTTTAGGATTTGCCATTGAAGGCCCTTCCCAGGCAAAAATCGAATACAATGACCAGAATGACGGATCCTGTGATGTGAAGTATTGGCCTAAGGAGCCTGGGGAGTATGCCGTCCATATTATGTGTGATGATGAAGACATCAAGGACAGTCCTTACATGGCCTACATACAACCGGCCTCAGGGGACTTCAACCCAGACTTGGTGAGGAAGTTCCCTGGCCCCTAGAGCCCTCCCCATCCCCCTTCTTTCCTAATGTAGTTATCAATGAGTGCAAATGAAAGATTGTACAGAATATTGAAGGCAGTTCTCCTCAGCTGCTAGTGTGGCCCCCAGCCTCCCGAAAGATTACGTAGTATTTGTCTGTGTGTTCCATGGCCTTGTATTTTATATGTGGGTGTGGTCTCCCTTGAGATAATAGAAACTTCTGAGAAATGGGTCTATTTTGTTTCTGACTTTGCATGCAGTAGGTGCTTAATGAATGCCTGTTGATTGATGGATTCATGGAAGCAATATAGTACTCTGAAGTCAGAGACATGCTGGCTTTCCATCTTGCTTCTGATGCTTCCTCCTCATGTATTCGTTGGAAAGTCTCCCTGGCCTCACTTTTCTTCATCTGTAAAGTGATGGGGGCATGGCGGGGGAGGCACTAGATACCCTCTGAAGTCCTTTCCTTTTCAAAATCTCAGCCCCATTTTGGTGCTTAATAGATATTGGCTGAGTGATTAAGGCAGCCTAGTCTAGGGGAATGAGATTTGTCTCTGCAGTTAAGAAGACCTGAGTTAAAATCTTGTTGGTAATGTTAGCTTGGTTTATTCATTTAGAAAATGAGGGGGAGGTTGAACTTTGTGACTTCTGAGGTCTGTTCCGTCTCTTGATTTTTGATCTGTTATGGATCCATTGTAGAATTTAGCAGCATTTAGTCTGTCACCTGGGATCCAGCAGGTTTTCCAGCCCGAGACCTTGACCAATTCCTTTGTCCTTAGGAGACCTGTAACATTTCTGTCTATGTGAGAGGCTGTATTCCTAATAGACTGGATTTGAGCCTTACCTCTGGTGCATACTAGCTTTGTTAGGCTGAGTTACCCATTTGCATTTGTGGAGGGAGGTTCCACACTAGGAATTAACTCCATGGATGAAGCTACATGTATGGATCAAAAAGCAGAAACAGAAAGCTTTCTTCCTCTGCTCCCAGCTTCCCTTAAGTCCCAACCAAAATCCCATCTTCTACGGGAAGTCTGCCCCATGCCCTCTCAGTTCTAACACCTTCCTTCCATTAATTCTTTGTTATTTATCCTTGCTTAGTATACAGCTGTTCCCTCTCTTCCTTTAGATTGTAAGCTTTTTGAAGGCAAGGCTTGTCTTTTGCCCCTTTTAGATCCTTGTTGCCCAGCACCTGGAATGCACTTAATAAATGTTTGTTGATTATCTTCAAACTCACTTTCTGTCTTCTATAAATCAGTCAACCAGCATTTTTTAGTTTTATTTTAATCTTATTTTTCTTTGATGCATGAAAATCTGTTTTCTATCTTTACCACCTCTCCTTACTGGATAGGGGTTGGAGTCAGAATAAGAAAAACAAAAAACCTTGAAACAAATACATAAAATTAAGCAAAGCTGATACCTCCATTGACCGTATTCCAAAATACATCTCATTCTATCACCTCCCTGGCAGAAGGTGGGCACAGTGAGTCATCGTGGCTACTCTGAAGTCAGTTGTTTCTTGGGTCAGGGTCCTGAAATCTCACCAGGTCAACAAGCATTTATAAAGTGCCTACTATGTGTCAAGCACTGGGGTAGGCACTGGGGATACAAAGACTGTTAATTCTCTCAGGGAGCTTAGAATTTAGCTGGGGGGAGATATATGTGTTTGTGTATTTGTGTATTCACAAAATAAATAACAAGGCATTTGGAGGGTGGGGGTGCCTAGCAGCTGGGGAAACCAGAAAAGGCTTGTATAGGTGGCATTATAGATGGAAAACACCAGTAGCTTGACTACCATGTGGTCGATGGAACAAGTTGGCTAGACTGTGAATGAGGAAGGCTAACAGGAAATGAACCACTTTCCTGGACAGGCTGAACTCAAGCCAGGCTTGTGCCTACCATCTCACAGCTAAGCAACTGTGGGCTTCATTCTCTCTCCTTCCTCCTTGGTCCCCTTCCCCTTAGACTCCCCATCCCCCACTCCCTCCAACTGCCAACCTTGTAGAATGTTCTCTGAGGTTCTGGCTCTTAAAGCAGTAATGGTGATGCTGAGATGGAAGGTCATTCTAGTTACCTGGCAGAACCCTGTGTCACTTTTGATGAGGGTTCAGGCTATGGGTTGGTTTTCAGTCCATTTTAGGTAGAGAGATATCTTTGTCTCCCCAGTGAAGGCCATTTGCCTTCCCTTCTGTTAATAGGTATGCTGGTATAGGGGAAAGCTCCTATGTTAGAATCTCTTCTTATCATAAGTCTCATATTTATTAAGCACCTACTGTGTGCAGACAATGTTCTGGGAACATCATATTTTTTTTCAATTGTAAAATGGATTTTTTTATTTCTTGGTTACTTAAAAGAAGGTTCCTCATTTTTCCCCAGCTTCTTATTGGATTTAATTTGACTTGTCCTCTTTTTCCTGGATGTCAACGGGAGGATATCATTATCTCCCCTTCCTCCTAGGTTCAAGCCTATGGTCCAGGATTAGAGAAGACTGGTTGTATTGTCAACAACTTGGCAGAATTTACTGTTGATCCTAAAGATGCTGGGAAAGCGCCCTTGAAGATCTATGCTCAGGTAAGTTCATGTAGGTTTAATAGCTGGGTGTCTTTGCTTTCTAGAGATAGGAGACACTTCATAAAAGCCAGTTGACCAAATAAAGGTACGTTGTGTCTGATGACACTAGGCAAATACTTTTCTGAACTACAGCACTTACGTGACTAGCTGTGAAAGGTGGTAACACATGCTCCCAGCTGGCCCCCTCTGATCAGGGACTCATAGCTGACATGCACCAGATGGGTCTCTTTACTTCTTCAAGACTGGCTAGTCCCATGGATCCCCAGGAGTTTTCTAGCAAAACAGATTTAGGTTTTGAGAGGAAAGAAGATAGTGGAAGTTGGAGGAGGAAATTGGAACCAAGTAATTGTAACCTGAAGAAAGAGGAAGTTGTCAGCTTTCTACCCATTTATGACTCCAAGATATAACAGCAGAAATTGTGGAGAGGAGCCAGTAGTAGTGTGATCTTTCTGTTGGGCTTTTAAAAAATGTCGAGGCAATTTCATGAATCTCCTCTTTTAAAAGTAGTCTCTTCACGCTCTTTTTTTCTTAATAAAAGGATGGCTTATACTTGCTTGTTAAGGTCTTGATAATTTGTTTTCAGGATGGAGAAGGCAATCCCATTGAGATTCAGATGAAGGCCAAGATGGATGGGACCTACGCCTGTTGTTACACACCACTGAAACCAATAAAACACACAATTTCTGTCGTGTGGGGAGGAGTGAATGTCCCCAAAAGTCCATACAGGGTGGGTAATTGAACACAGCCTTCAGAATTGGGCAAGTTGTAGGCTGGGACAGATTTTGCATGGCTCAGAAAATAGATGATTAAGCAGATACCCACCAATAGACATCCTTGATTACAACTTGACTTAATAGTGAACTAAAGTGTGTTGCCATAGGTTTGAGTGATGAGAAAGACCTGCACTATTGATTTCAATAGCCTCATGATTTCTGAATCAATACAATTTGAATTTTGTCTCTAGGTTGGTGTTGGTCAAGGGAGCCACCCTCAGAAGGTCAAAGTGTTTGGTCCTGGTGTGGAGAGAAGTGGTCTAAAAGCCAACGAGCCCACTCACTTCACTGTAGACTGTACAGAGGCAGGGGAAGGTAAGAGCACTCCATCAAAGACTTTGGCTATTGTCATTTTTGGGGAATTGCCCTCTTTGCTAAGTGTTGACCAGGTGTTGATTCTTGATAGAAATAGTCTCTGAAGGAAAGCTAACTTGAAATTGAAAACTGAACCAAAGGAAATTCATCATTCTTTTTACTATGCATCTGCTCATTAAGGTTCTAGCCAAGTAAACAAAAGATCTATCCAGACCCAAGCTCCCACTTTGTGTCCTAGCATGTTGGTAGCTGAAATTGCCATGGGGTTACTGGGAACCTCAAGGAAGACATGATTGATGGGAGACTCTTTGTAATATGCCCTTCTTTTAGTGGGCATTAATCCAGTGACTTTGTTTCAGGTGATGTCAGTGTTGGCATTAAATGTGATGCTGGAGTTCTCAGTGTGGATGAGGAAGATGTGGATTTTGACATCATTCACAATGCCAATGATACATTTACAGTGAAATATGCACCCCCTGCTCCTGGCAGATACACCATCAAAGTTCTCTTTGCCTCCAAGGTTTGTCAGCGGGTCCAGAAGAGCTCTTGGTGGAGGTGGGGAGGAGGGCAAGGGAGGTGGTTACCCGTGGCTTCAGTTGGTATTCAACACAAGGGGTGTGGCTTGATTGGACAGGTGCTGACAAACCAACCCTTCCCTCTTGGTTTGGCAGCTCAAAGAGTTGAGCAGGGCCCGGTTCCCAGTCCCGTGTCCTTCTCCTCTTCCAACCCTTGATCTTCCTAAGCTGGTTGTTTGACAATATAACACTACTTTCTCATTTTGTCAGAATTAGCCACAAAACTTGTTTTCCCTGTGGATAGGACTTGATGAAGTATTCATTCAAGTCTTTCTTTAAAGCCCAGTGCTTAGCATATGAGAAGGTCACTTCAGGGTCCAAGTATCCTCGCCTGGGGTATGGTCCAGTGGGTTTAAAATGCCCTTTCAAAAAGAGAGACATTTTTGTTTTCCAATAACCAGTTGTAAGGGGAGTCATTTTTGAAGTCTATTTAGAGGGGGGAATGCTGTATAAATAAAAAAGGTGAACATGAAGAGGCAACAAAAAGTAATTATAAGGTCAGGAGTCTCTCTGGGGAAGAGTCTCCATGGGTGATAAGTATTCTGGGTTCAATGTGGCCAAATTATCTGGACTAACTCTCTTTAGCTTGTGTGCAGACCACTTTTTTGGGGGGAAAATGGTGTCCTTGCATCCTCCCCTTTATAACCTAGGTCTCAAACCTCTGCCCCGGGGGCAGTTTTTATCTGTTTGTTTCCATTTCTTCTTTATGGCAAGTTTTTGGGGTTAGGTGAGAACCATTTTTGGTCTGCTTCAGGCTCTCCCTCAGCAGCATCTCTTAGGACGTCTTCTCCCAAGCACAGTCCACTCGGACCCTAGAGTCTTTTTGAGGATGTGATTGCGTCAAGCATCTTGAGCTCTTCAATGGAGATTAGCAGGCAGGTCACTGAGAGTTGCTTGCCCAGTTACAAATTGTCCTTAACTAAAAATAGTGGGCATTGATGATTCATTAATGTGTTTGAATTGAATAAAATAGTCATTAAAATGGTAAAAGCCTCATGCAAAGGAAAACTGAATATGTGGAAGGCTAGCCCTTATTCATTTAGTATTATTGGTCAGGAGAAGGGGAAGTTAATGTGGTCTGGCCCTATAATTTCACTGGTATATGGAGTTCCCATTGAAGAAACTGCCTGCCCATGCAGATGGGTATCTGCTCTGTAATGGCCTTTAAGGCTTGCCTGGGGCACTACGAGGTTTCTAAGTGACTCACCTGGGATCAGAAAACCAGTATAAGTCAGAGGTGGGAGCTGACTTTGCAGTCAGTTTTCTATCTACCAGCACACAAAGTCTCTCAGCAGAGAATCATAGGAAGTTTAAACTGGAAGAAGCGTGATTATGGGATCCAACTCTGCTCCACTTCCCTTTTATTTTCTTAAACAGATGAGGAAACCGAGGCCTAGAAAAATCTGATGACCTCCCCTAATCAGTGAGAGCAAGCACCTGTTAGATTGACTAATGAACTAGATAGTATTGTGTAGTGAGCCCCAGGGTCAGGGAAATCCAAAGGTTCAAAGCCCATTTCTGAAGTGTCTGGACTGGGTGACCCCAGGCAAATCACCGGACTTTTCGTTGCCCTGAGCCAAGTTTCTGAGGCCGTAAAGTACAGGACACATGTTAATCTGCATTGGCAGGGGGTTTCCTCACTAGGGATTCCTTATGCTTGTGATATCATATCCCTGGAGAGAGAAACATACAGCACAGAGGGGAAGGGAGAGGGGGAGACAGAGAGTGAGCAAGCATGTAGAGCAGACAGATATGGTGCCAACACGGAGGTGTTGGTGAAATTGGCAGCCCCTACTCCACTGTATCTCAGGGGCTGGTGATCAACACACAAAACTTGGAAGTATCACATCTAACTTGGAGAGAGGGAAGTTTGGATCCATTGGGTATCGATTTTGGAGGTTTCTCTGTTGAAAACCTGTTCATGTTTCAGGAAATCCCTGCCAGTCCTTTCCGCGTCAAAGTTGATCCTTCGCATGATGCCAGCAAAGTCAGAGCAGAGGGCCCCGGTCTCAGCAAGGCAGGTGAGGTTGCTTCTCCAAAGCATTTGGAAATGAAAATTGGCATGCTTATTTAATGTAAAAAAAAAATAAGGTGTGGGTGATAGCTTATCTCTACAAAAGTAGATCTTGTATCAAGAACGTTGATTCAGAAATAGGAAGCACTTATATCATGGCACCTTTCCAGGTGGGGAGAAAAGAAATAGTCTTAGGCTAGAGGAGCCAAGACCACAGAAGCCCCACAGCAAGGACACTTAGGTAGACCCGCCCAACCAGTTCCTCCAGAGGTGGATTCCACGTCTTCTGACTTCAAAGTGTTTTTTTATAGGGGTGGAAAATGGAAAACCGACTCACTTCACCGTCTTCACCAAGGGAGCTGGGAAAGCTCCTCTCGATGTACAGTTCAGTGGTCCCCAGGCTGGGGCCGCTATCCGGGACCTGGATGTCATCGACAACTATGACTATTCCCACACTGTGAAATATACACCGATCCAACAGGTGGGTGTCTTTCTTCTCTGGTTATGGTAATAGGGCTGGCCCCTTGCCACAAGGCCATTTTTGTCTTCAAACACCAGTGGATTTAGTGGGTCCCTGGGCAATGTTGGGAAGCATCTGACCTTTAACAGACTGTAAAGTTTTCTTGCTTTGTTGCAACCTTGTCTGGGAAATCTGGACAATGGCCCTCACAGCTTACAGTGAGGAGGCCTTCGATTAAAACGGTCCAGACCCAAGGGAAAATGCACTAGTGAGGCTTACCTTGTTCTGGGGGTTTGGCGTTTTGTTTTGGCTTTTTCTGTTCAGGGAAGATCCCCAGTCCCAGACTGGGAAGCGTTTGTCTGGCCTGGGTTGGTGTGTCGGGTCATTGTGTACGATGCTGTTTTTGTTTTCATTTGGACCTCGGGGGAGCCTGCCTCCCGAGCTCAGATCTCAAGTCATTGATATGGTGACAGCTGCTGTGGTGGTGTTTTGTATCGAAGCAAGCATTGAAATAACCTGAGCACCGACCCTCATGGAGTTTGTGTCGACCAATTTCACATTCAGAGTCTGAGTTTCCCTGAAATAGGCTAATTTGGGGGAAGATCCAATGGAATGTTAACTCTTTCAAGTACAGCCCAGCATTCTGTCTGGCATCAAAACGTCATTGGGCATTGAGGCCAAGATGTAATTAGTCTGAGCACACAGCATCTGAGATACCTGCCTATTGGAAAGGTAAGGTACCTTAAGGTCAAGTGATTTCAATGCTGTGAACTTACAGGTAGAAGCCAATTCTAGTTACCTCATGAACCCAGAAACAAAAGAGACTTCAGGGATATCTAGTCCTACCTCCTGGCTTTATTGAGGAGGATGGGACTTGAGGAAGGGCACCATCAGCCCTGAGCTGGATGTCCAACCCTCCCAATTTTACAAGCAGGTCCAATCAGGTCTGGCCCAGGGAGGCGAGAGTTTCCCATGGAGTTAGTACCAGACATGGAATTTGAACATGGACCTTTTCTAAGGCTCTTCCCACCAAACCAAAAGCTTTGGGAACACTTGTAGGAACACTGCTGCTCTTTGTACCTTGGTGCATGGCTTGGGACTTGAGCTGTAGGATAATCAATGGAGAAGGGGAGAAATCTTCTTGGCAGACTTCTTTTTATGAAAAGGAATCCAAGACTCAGACGAATGACAGGCTTGCCCCATGTCTCCTGGAAGGGACTTTGCTGAATGGTTGGGGTGACAGCTCTGGGGGGCTCTCTGCGAGTCTGGGGTATATGTTTGGTCACCCTGGTAAGGCTAAGCTAATGCCCCTTATGGAAAAATGCACATCCTTTTAACTCCTGTTTGAATGAAGTTTTTTGTGACCTGTTCTTTTGGGCACAGCCTTGACCTAAAGCCAGGGTTCTTAGCTTGAGTTTGTGAACTTAAAAAAAAACAAAACTATTTTGTTTACTGTATTTCAACATAATTGTCTTCCTTGTAGTCCTATGGACTTTATTTTTATATACTTAAAAATGTGACTCCAAGAAGGGATCCACAGGCTTCCCCAGAGTGACTGTCCGAGCAGTCTCCAGCCCAAGGAGGCTTAAGAAGCCAGACTCTGGGGGCCCTTTCTGGCAAGCCCTGCTTCTCCCACGCCTGTTGTGGGCTTCCTCAGTGGTGTGTGACTGGTTGGGAGGGAATAAGCCAGCCTCCCTTTCCAGATATGTGGCTACTCCCACTGCTATGTGGCTGTAGTGTGTCCTGGCAGAGAATGAGCTCTCCTCGGGCTCCGTCCTGTGCCCCTTCTCCAGATGGCTCACCGTGGTCTGTTTGCCGATGTCTGCCCAGGGTCTGGACAGTCTTAGGCTCTCCTCCCCCAGTGCATTTGGAAGCCATTGGCCCATGTTCTCTCAGAGGCCGTTTTCATTAGCCTCACGACAGAGGGGTCTTCTTTTGGACTTCCTGCAGAGGAATTTCTTTTGTTTGTTCCAATCCATTTTTTCTTCACTGGTCTTCCTTAGCCTCAGAGGCTGTTAGACTGAGTGAGGTCTGCTTGGCCCAGAATGGATGCCTCTTGTTTGGAAGGTGCTGCACCTCAGAAGGTTCAGGGGATGCTGCTGCCGTCCTAACCAGATTGACTTGGTCACTGCTGCATCCTCTCTATTGTGGTCACTGGCCCAAGAATCCTTGCACCTCAGAAGGTTCAGGGGATGCTGCTGCCGTCCTAACCAGATTGACTTGGTCACTGCTGCATCCTCTCTATTGTGGTCACTGGCCCAAGAATCCTGAGGATACAGCTCTTTCTGCTGCCTCCCAAGTATCTCCATCCTCCAAAACCAGTGAACAAGCCAGAGGGAGGGGAATTAGGGCTGCCTTGTTGTCTTGTCCTTCAGGATTATCTAGGAAGTCCCTGGATCTGACCTTTGGCTCAGCCTAACAAACTGGTGTCTTACAAAGAATTAGCAAAAGCTTGGAAGGCTTGGGGGGAATGAGAAAATTCTCATAACCCCAAATAATTCCTGTTTTAGAGACACTTTTATCAAGTAGGCTAGTGATGGCTGCTTTATTTTATGAAAATAATGAACACATACACAGGGGTGTGTGTGCGTGCATGTGTGTGTGCGTGTGTGCGCGTGCATGTGTGTGTGCATGTGCGTATGCGTGTAAAGCTAACCCATTTCTTGGCTGTCTTCAGCACAATCAACAACACAGTTTAGACAAAAGAGGCCCAGGTTCTATTCCCCGCCCTCAAGTAATCCTTTGTAGTCTTATTTTAGGCAAAGTTAATTCTTTATATTTGACGTTCTCAACATTAAAAGAGTTGGCAAATTCCTGCCAAGCACAAAAATCGGACGCTACTTGGGGCACATCTAATGAGGCAGGACTTGCTGGGGATCAAGGAATCTGAGCTCTAAGGACCCTCAGAGGATGTTGAGTGTCCAGCCTGTTCCTGAAGAAGAAAGCAGGGACAGCGTGTAATGTACACACACATACGTACATACATGCATCTCTAATGCATAATGTACAGTACTTACAGTCTGTGAAGAAAGGTTCCCATAGATGACATCCTAGCAATGAGCTTTTTTTCTTGCTAGCAAGATTCTGATACAGAATAGCTTTTTCTCTTTGTTGGATCATCCAACTTTTGGAGGATGACTCCATCATTAAAGCAATCAATAAGTTGTTAACTCCTTGGCTTCTAACCAAGGGAGAAGTAGAGCAGATATCTGGATAATGGAAAGGCCCTATCACTATTCTATCCTGTTTCCTCCTTCCGTTTCGGTAGTCTGTCGTATACCCTGATAACAAAAATGGCTTCTCTTTCTGCTTCCACTGATCTTTCACCCAGATGTTTCTCCCCATGCCTCTGCTTTTCCCCACACAAGGATATATTTTTATTAAATGATGCTTCCCTATTCTTTTTGCCTCTCCTGTTTCTTCTGAACAGGCCATGTCTGTCCCAAACCTTGTGCCAGTCATGGGTCTTATCCTGCCAACTCTCAGTGATACCCACAAGGTCAATATTACCTCTTTGTAATTTGTAATTCAGCTTGCCTTGTGCCTTTGTGTACAGATGTTTGGAACTAGGGGTCTTCCTACTGACATCTTTCTTGGATTTCGTTTGCTGTGAACTCCTGGGCCCCCCCACATTTCTCATCTTTTTATTTTATAGCTACCCTCTGTTCTTAATGCCATGAATATTTGTAGGCAGCTTTCACGCTTTCCCTTCCTTTTTGGTTTCTAGAGCCCCTTTGAGTCCATGTGTAACCTTTGACCTTTGAATTTCACTTCTGCCCCAAAATCCAAATGCCATTTTCTTGTAGGAAAAGAAGAATATAGGTTTTTTAAAAATTAAATTTTATTGCTGGCTTTTGGGGGGAGAAGGGCTGGAGGATTTTTGTCCTTGGTTATTGTGGGAGAAGACAAGTCCAGGATCTTTTTATTAATCTGAATGCCTAATGGTGAATAGACAAGAAACCTAGCCTTGGTAAACTCCTGTACCCTCAGGTAAGTGGAAGCATTCAGTGAACTTTGAGAGGTCTGGGACTCAGCAAAAACAAGAAACAGGAAGTGCTGGGAAACTTACCTAACTGCAGTTAAAGTCCCTGCTTTTCCAACGTATCTCTTAGCTATATCAAGAAGCAGCAGATGAGGTGGCTGGATGGCTCAGTGGATAGAGCACCAGCCCAGGAATCAGGAGGAACTGAGTTCAGATCTGGCCACAGACACTTGCTGTGTGGCCCTGGGCAAGTCTTTTTACCCTGTTTGCCTCCAAAAAGAAAGTTAAGAGAAATAGCAGGGTCCTACAGCTGAGCAAGTCGGAATTGAAGGCCTTGTGTTCAAATCCCAGCTATGCCTGTCACTGTCTGTGCCTTCCCAAGTCAGACTGGTCCCTCTCCCTGAGCCTAAGGGAGCCTTATCTCTAAAATGAGGCCGTTTGGTCAAATGAACTTCTAAGGTCTCTTCCAGTTTGGGTTTTGTCCTGAGAACTTGGTAATGTTGTGATTTGCAACAAGTTTTAGACATGTGTTTTGTCAAGAAATGCTGATTCTGCTGGCATTTTTCTAAAGTGCTACTATTCTAAGGCTTAATCAGTAAGGCCTGAGCTCTCCTGAAGACTGTCAGATTACAGGGTAAATGTTTATGCCCCTTCTCACTCTCCCCCGCTTCTTTCTTGTCTGTGGATTTTTTTCAGGTCACACACACACATACAGACACACAAAGACAAACACAGACACATACACGCACACACGCCTACGCCTCTGGGAGCCAGCCTATCTGGGGGCAGCTGGACTTTGCTTCTGGCATCAAACCACTTGCCAGAGGGATGGGAGCATTGGGCAGTAAAGCTATCCAGGGATGGAAAAGTAAGCAAGTGGTGTGTTCACCTGATGCAGAGCTGGTGCTGAGGAGGAGAGAGGGCCTCCATCCCGGAGGCCGATGGCCAGGGCTCACCGTGGCCAGGGCTCACCGTGGCCTGCCTTTCTCCCACTTCCCCTAATTTCCTGGAGATGGAGCTCAGATGCTACACACCACTATCTCATGGTGGCTCACAGTTCCATTCCCCATTCCTGGCCATGTAAGCTAAGCTCTGCTCCCTGTTCATTGAGGCAGCCGCTGGTGTCTTTACCTTCTGCTTTATTCTCTCTGGGAATTAGCCCCAGGTGTGACTAGACTGCAATTCAGCCCCATACAGGGTTTGGTAGGTAGCACTTGCTGTTGGGAGAAACAGAAAGGGCCAGCGATGTGTCAGTGGGCCAGGGTCCAGAAGGTTTCTCAACAGTGCCTTGTTTTGGTTTGTTTCAGGGCAGCACACAAGTCCTGGTGACCTACGGTGGGGATCCGATTCCCAAAAGTCCTTTTGTGGTAGAGGTTGCTGCCCCCTTGGATTTGAGCAAGATTAAACTCAATGGGCTGGAGAACCGTAAGTGTGGGCTAGGGGGCTCCCTAAGACTAGCCCTCGGGAAGGTCCACCAAGCAGCACCCCTGATTTATCTGGAAATCACAATTAGAGTAGCTGACATTTAGAGAGCGCTTTGGGGTGCGTTCTGCTTTTACGTACACTGGAGCCTCACAGACACCCTGGGACAAAGTACCGGTATCCCCATTCTGTAGGTGAGAAAAGTGAGACCTAAAGAAGCGAAGTGGGGGCTGAGATGGAATTTGATCCCAGGTCTCTCACAACTTCCAGCTCGAGCTTTACACATTTCTCATGTTGGAGCCTTTTAGCTCCTGAATTCATGTTGTTTGGTTCAGTGGAAGCCATTCTCTCTCCCTGCTCCTCCCCTCTTCCAAAGGGGCCAGGTCCAAGGCTGTAGGACCCTCTGCAGCAGTCACCTTCCACTCCTACCTACCTGTTCTGGGTCTCATCCCTTGGGTTCAAGGTAATTGCAGTGGTCTCCTAAGTGGAGGCCTGAGGGTTTTCCCTTTTCTAATTCTTCTCCACTTTAGCTGCCAAGTGAGTCGATGTGCTAAGTGACATTCAGTGTGACACCCTGTTTGTAGCCTCTGGAATAAAGGGTCAGCTGCTAAGCTGAGGCAACTAGGTGCTGTCATGGTTTGGAGTCAGAAAGACTTGAGTTCAAATTCAGTCTCAGATACTTTGTGGTTGTGTGACCCTCTTTCCGCTTCTGTTTGCTCACTGGGAAAATGAGGGTCTGGGGTCTAATGGCTTCAAAGCTTCCCCTTGCTCTAAGTCAGATCCTGTCTTCCCCTGCTTATCCAGTGCTTATTGACCTAAGGAATGGATCTCCTTTCAGCTCAACACATAAAGAGGAAGCACCATGTGTCTGGTCCTTCTCTCCCCTGCCACGCCTACTGTTCCCTTCCTCCATACACCGTGGAGCTCCTGGAGAGCCCTTACATGTCACCCTGAGCCTGGGTTCAAGGCTGCTTCTGGCACACAACTGTAGCTGTGTGAGCATATATGCCACAGGAGCTTAATAACTGCATACTGCATTAAATTGAATGCATGACCCCATTTAAGCACAACAACTCCCACTTTGGAAAGGACACAGAGAAGGGCAACTGTGGCCTCCTAGAAAGAATCGGGCTAGAGTCAAGGCCTAACCCTGGGCACCATGCTTAACCTCTCTGTCCTATAAGAAAGCTCTCAGGGATGGGCCTTAGCCTCAGGTCCACGAAATTGTCTTTAAAAGTATTTTTGTCACTGTATTTCAATGGAATTCATCGTCTTTTGATTCCATGGCCTTTATGTATTTTACAACCTGCTTCCTAAGAAAAGGAGTCTATGGGATTCCCCACACCTCCAGGATATAAAGATTTTAAAGAACCTTTTCTCAAAGACTACAAGCCCCTGTGCAAGTGCTGACCTGCATTGGGCACAACAGTTTCCTACCTGGATAATGCCCTATGCTGGTGAAATCTCAGGTCCTGTTGTAAAAAACCAAGCTTAGATCATTGAACTTACTGGCCTCCAAGAACTTTCCAGAGCTTAAGGGAAAAAGAGGCCGCGGAGACTCTCAGTCACATTCCACCTGGAACAAAGGGAGAAGGCATGGCATGGCATGTGCCCTTCTTGTCCAGTGGCCTTTTCACCTGCTAAAGCTGTCGCTGGTCACTCTGGCCATAATGGATGTTGAAGTAAGAGCCCACCCTCTTTGGAGGGTCCTGACCTTCCCGGTCACTCCTGGAGAGCTCTTGAGTGCAGATTCAGCTCCTCTAGAGGAAGGCAGCATACGCATTAGAAAGTTGCATTTTGGCCAAACGGGGAAAAACATGACTCCGCAATATGTCCTCCACCTATTTATTTACCTATTTGAGAGTGCTTGGTTTGGCAATGCAGGCTGAAAAGCTTCCTGCACTAGGCCAAGTGCCCAGTCACCTCACTGCTTCCCTTTGTTGAGAGCACTTTGCCTATTTGACAAAAATAGCACCAAAGATATTTGGCCAAATGACAAATCTCACAGTAAAGCCATCAAACTCCCAGATACCCATTTGTTCCCAGAATTGGCTTTGCTCTGTGCCCCACTTACACATCCCCTTTCTCTTCTAGGCTTAACTCTTTTGTACTGTTGGCTGTATGGGTTATTGAACTGAGGAAGGTGGAAGGCTTTTTGGACGCAGGGTGGACTTTAGGGTCAGACCTGGGTTCAGGGCCTGTTTCTGATACATGACTCTAGCTGTGTGACTGGCGGTCATTTATAACCTCTCAGAGTCCTGGTCTTCCCAAGATCCATTTCACCAAATGTTTTTTGAGCACTTGACTCGTTCTAGGCACTGTGCTAGCCACTGGAGTGACAAAGATAAAAGTTAAAATGGCTCCTGTTCTCAAGGAGTCTGCATTTTACTGAAGGGAAAACAAGATCTGCATAATTAAGGAAAGAGTAGTGAGTCCTTTCAGGAGCACAGAGAAAGTGTAAACCCCTCTGGGGACCAGGAGGCATGTTTCTTCTGTTAAGGTGACACCAAAGGTAGATACTGAAGGAAACTAGGGATTCCTATGAGATGTTTTCCATTCAGAAGATACAAGATGTGGATGGATACAACATTCCTAGTGTGGATACAGAATACAGGAATCAGCTGTTCTGCAGACCTGCAAGGGGGAGTGGACAGGGTGGTCAGGGAGTTTTTGCACTGGGAATTCCCTCTGGAGTTAAAGTTATGGGTCTAGATCCCTTCTCTCCAGAAGAGTGGATTCATAGGCTCCCACCAAACAGGTTTAAGGGTATGACCCATCTGGAGTTTCTTCTAAGATTTCTCCTTTGTCTAGTCCTAACTATATTCTTTTGGAGACAGCCTGGTGTAGCAGACAGGGGGCTGCCTTTGAACCCAGTAAGACCTAGGTTTGACATACCGATTCTGTGACCTGGGTGGGCCACCTGACCCTTCAGTCCCAGGCAGCCTTCTGTAAGTTGTAGAGTAGGAGACTTGCCAAGAATTTTTTAAGTTGGGGATGTGTGTCTCTCCATCCCAGATCTCCCTCCCTGCCCCAGGTGTGACCTGTGGAAGTGCTTCCTTTTGTGGAAGTGTTTCCTTTTGAGAACCATCCAAATGTCTCAAATTGTATATCAGAATGGTGGTGATATCTCTAAACTTCCCTTTCCTGTCCTCTTTCTCTGCTTCTAGGGGTGGAAGTTGGAAAGGACCAGGAGTTCTTGGTGGACACCAAAGGAGCCGGAGGGCAAGGTAAACTGGATGTGACCATTTTGAGCCCTGCTCGACAGGTGGTGCCATGCCTGGTGTCTGCTGTCCCAGGAAAGGGCTACAGCACTGCCAAGTACATCCCCAAGGAAGAAGGCCTGTATGCTGTGGATGTGAGTTACGATGGGAACCCCATTCCAGGCAGTCCCTTTACTGTGGAAGCCTCTCTGCCCCCAGATCCTTCAAAGGTAAAGGATTTTCCTGCCCTTTCCTGGTTTGGGGACCTGAATTTTTCTGCACATTGGGTCCTCTCTTTCTCCTCTTTCATTACTTCTGGGTCTCCAGGATTTGGACTGGTGTGCAGAGCATCAACTTTGATTTAAACTGGTTGGGAATTTTATAACATTGCTTTTCTCTGTCATTGGTGACTAAAAGGGAAAGTTGACTTTGGAGGCTATTAAAAGCCAACTGACTTCCTGTATGGTGGGATTTGGGTCATAGGAGACCCCCTTTACCCTAATCCCCCCAAAGATATTGAAGCTGTGCTTCCTTCCCCTCTCTCCTCCTCCCCTCCATACAATAAAAAGATGAGAAAGGTGAGAGTGGTAAAGGAAAATTCACAGGAGGAGAGATTCAGTCATGGCAGTCACTGTCGTTGAAGCTGCCTTCTTCAACTCTCAGGCATATCTGCCCAGAGGGGGCTGCCCACCATCCCACCTGCCAAGGCCCTCTTAGGTCCTTCCCTTCAGGCTGGTCCAAGTTGATGAAAAGCTCTTCTAGCTTAGACAAATACAGGCTACTTAGTAGTATTTTCATTTACATAGCACTTAAAGGTTTGCCAAATGTGGCCTAGCAGATGGTGCCAGGCCTGGGCATGGAATCAGGAAGACTCATCTTCTGGAGTTCAAATCTGGCTTACTTTACTAGTTGTGTGACCCTGGGTAAGTCACTTAACCCTGTGTGCTTCAGTTTCCTCATCTGTAAAATGAGCTGGAGAAGAAGTAGCAAACCATTCTAGTGTCTTTGCCAAAAAAAATAAAACAAAAAACCAAATGAGATCACAAAGAGTCAGACATGGCTAAAATAACAGAATGACGACAATGGATAAAGCAATTCAACTCTATGAGATAGATGCTGTTATTATCTAATTTTACACCTAGGAGAAAGTGAGGCCCAGAGAGATTACACAGCAAGTAAATGTCTGAGGCAGGATCCAAACTTGTTTCTTGACCTGGCTTTCCACCCTTGCTGAATGACCAGCTACACCCTGCAGCACCCATGGAATGGGCATTAGCCCAGCGTGCAAGCACAAGGGCTAACTACACACCTCCCTGGCTTACTTGGGATGACCATCCATCACCAAGGCTTCAAGTTCTAGCTTGTAGCTCATAGCGCAGAGTTCCCATGGTCCTTTAGGAGACCACATTTTACATTCCTATTCTGAAGACTTGCCTCTGTTGCCAGGATGATGGACATCACTATTACTCTACCACTGTGATTTCTAAATGGAAAAAAGAAGTCAAATTTCTTGGGGAAAAAAATGACCCAAGAATAGCATGGCAGAACTTCAGGTTTAGCAGAAATTTTTTTGATAAATGGATACTGAAACATCAGATTTTCAGTTGTTAGAAGGAACACTAAAGGATAAGGTACATATAGTTCAGACGTTTGGAGCTCCCAGTGAGGAAATTCCCTCTACCAATAACCAGCAGCAAGTGTCTTGTAGTTTGCTGCCTTAGAGAACTGCTGGAGGAGTTAGGAAGTCAACCAACTTTTTTCTGAGGTTCCAAGATGGTACCACAGGGTCACAGGATCAGTAAGTATCTGAGGAAGGACTTGAACTCCAGTCATTCTGACTTTGGATTTTGCCTTCTCTCTACTATGTTTTGCTATCTTTAACAAGATATTAAATAAAAACATTACAAATTCAGTAAAATGAGAATTGATTAGAGAAATTAGAAAAAATCCGAAGTAGTGTATACAATTACATGAAAATATCAAAAAATGAGGCAGAAAGCAATAAAGACAACCCAAAATTGGTAAATAATAGAAATAAAGTTGAAGAAAAAGCCTTGGCTGTAATCTGACTTAAAAGGCAACTAATGCCTACTTGTACAAAATTACGAGATTTAGAATATAAAGTGAAAGATACAAGCATTGGATTGATAAGAATCCTAGACCAGTAAGGAGAAAAAAAAAGTTTAGACACTCCATTAAAGGACCTAATTACATACCTATTAAAAACACATTTCAAAGTAGATGTGATCAAGTACACTGGAAGGGAGAGGGCCACAAAGAAATCCCACCTATGGATTTTCAAGGCACAAATTTGTTAAATTACAGCATTACAAGGACAAAAATCTTCCAGGGATCAAGAAAGAATGAATAATACCTTACTGTGGCCCGTCATCAGTTTTCCTAGACGTGGCAAAGGAACGGCAACAAAACTAGACAAAAGTATGAAAAACATAGGATTCGCAAGCCTCAAGCACAGTCATGGGTATAAAGAGGACTTTCTACAGAAATCCTTAATTAGATTCTGATGAATGATCGGGCAGAGAAAATTTCAGACAGATGAATTCTCAATAAAAGTAATAATATATCTTAATCTTCTGAGTTTGTTTTAAAGCCTAATTTCAAGTTGCTTTCTTCAGATGTTCAGACCAACTTGCAGCTCCACCTGTAATGTATTCGTGTCCTAGTCTTGGGCATGGTCCCCAACTTTGATTGTTCCCATTTTTTCCGTCTTTGCCAAACTTGCGTTCTTTTGCATTTCATGGGGTACCGGTGTCCTTGATGAATGAGCACAAACATAAAGGACACTGTGAAAATATTCTAATTTATGTCTCAACATCAGTTGCAGAGACTGAGGTAAAGGAAATCTGCAGAAAAACCTTGCCAAGATCATCTTCAATGGACGTCATCAAAGAAACCCGCAGAAATGACAAAAAATACCCTTACTTTTGACCCAGATGATCACGTTTTGGGGAATGCTATACTTTTATGATGGCAAATCGAGGTCTTTTATTTTAAAGAAACAAAGATAGTTAATAGTAGAATTGTTTGTAATTGCAAAATCCTCAAAGCAACTTGAATGTCTTGCAGTAGAAAATTGGTTAAATAAATTGTTGTAAGTTAATGTTACAATGTAATGAAAATAAAAACGTGGGAGTAATGTAGGGAAATCTAGAAAGTCTTTTATTAAGTAAACAACTTTATCAAATATGATTTGCTTGTTGTTATACTCACCGTGGCTTGGAGCAGATGATTGCTAAGGTCCTTTCCTACCCCTCAGTTCTGAGATTCTGTTTAAAAACATCACATAGAAAACAGAAAAAAGAAGAGACCCAGATTCTGATTATATAAGAAGAAAAGTTAACGCAAATAAATGGAGAGATGGAAGACAGACTAAAACTAAGAAGCAGTGCCATTCTGTGCACCAAAAATAACCTTTGCAAAATATGGATTATTTCAAAGCAAGTTTGTATGATATTTTATATAAAGCTTATAATTTAAAAAAATTTTTTATAGGGAGCTAGTCTGGTGGTTACGTAAAGACCTAGCCTTGAAATAATGTGTTTTGTCAATTGGCTGTACCCCCAGTCCCCAGTGTTATAGGCCCTGAGGTCTGCTTTAGTAAGTCGGAATGGAGGAAGAGGAGGGGTCAAGGAAGGGGGGTTGGAAAAGGACCTGGCTGCTCGGTGAGAGTGGCCAAACCTTTCCCTGTGGTTTTTAGTCAATAGGCAATTTGGATATTGACGTCACGATGCGGTCCTTCTTTCCTACTATCCATTCCAGATCGTGGACATTGATTTATAGCATTTTTCTTTGCCCTTGCCTATAAAACTCGATCTCTTGTGTGCTTGAGTCCTTAACCTAGACCCATTAGGAGGCTGTCTGATGGAGCTGGAATGCCTTGCTAAAAGTTGTGTGTGGTGAGACTAATCCTTAACTGACCAGAGTCAAGTAAAATAACTTCCTTTCCCCTCACTGTTCTAGGTTAAAGCCCATGGCCCTGGACTTGAAGGTGGTTTTGTGGGCAAGCCTGCTGAATTCACAATAGATACCAAAGGAGCTGGCACAGGTGGCTTGGGTCTGACGGTAGAAGGTCCATGTGAAGCCAAAATCGAATGCTCAGATAATGGGGATGGGACCTGTTCAGTCTCTTACCTTCCAACGAAACCTGGAGAATACTTTGTCAACATCCTCTTTGAAGAGGTCCACATTCCTGGTTCTCCATTTAAAGCAGACATTGAAATGCCCTTTGATCCCTCCAAAGTCGTGGCCAGTGGTCCCGGGCTTGAACGTGGAAAAGTGGGAGAGGCTGGTGTCCTGAATGTAGACTGTTCTGAGGCTGGGTATGGGGTCTTGGGCATGGAAGCCGTATCTGATGCTGGGGTCAAAGCCGATGTCCATATTCAGAATAACAAAGATGGGACTTACGCTGTGACCTACGTGCCTCTTGCTGCGGGCATGTATACGCTGAGCTTGAATTATGGAGGAGAACAAGTGCCAATGTTCCCTGCCCGGGTCAAGGTGGAGCCGGCTGTAGATACAAGCAAAGTCAAAGTCTATGGGCCTGGAATTGAAGGCAAAGGTAAGGGGATGATCTCCATTCCTCCTACTAGAAATGAAGCCATTAGCAGATGTTCACATGTGTAGGCCTGGCTTCTCGTCAGGATGTAAACCAGTGACATTTAAAAAAATAATCTAGTTTCCTAGGCAAAATAGCAACTTATGGCAAATGGTTTTCAGCAACAATACATTAAGACTTTGGGATTTATTTCTGGGTCTGGTCAGTGACGAGAATTGAATAGTGGTAAGCGATGTGGGACCTGGCATTCCCCGTTCTGCTGATTAGATGTAGATGGTGATAAGAGCTAGACTTGGGATTTCATTGACACCAGACATTCCGAAGGGCAGAAGCTCCTTCTTCCCATGTGATTTTAGTGCTTTCTTGGCAGCTTCAGTCTCAAGGAGTTGCCTAGGTCACTAGAAAGATTAGATGATTTGCCCAGGACACCCGAGTTTTGGACTCTGGTCTTCCAGACTCCAAAATCCACTGGGCCACCCAGAAATATGTTGACGATAACTAGATTGTGGCCATCTTTGTGACTCTTTCTTCACAAGACCCTGATGGCTTTACAATTGTTCTCCAGACGTGTTTCGGGAAGCCACAACCAACTTCACAGTGGATTCCCGCCCGCTGACGAAGGTTGGAGGGGATCATGTTAAAGCCACCATTGCCAACCCCTCCGGGGCCTTCACGGACTACCTCCTCAAAGACAACGCAGATGGGACCTATGACGTTGAGTTCACACCATTTGAAAAAGGTAAGCTGGCTTTCTCTAGTCCTGATAAAAATGAAACGTGTTTTAAACAGATCTGATGGGTCTTGGGGTTTGTTTTTTATTTTTGCCAGTGATCTTAAGATTTTTTTGATTCTGACCCAGGCTTTTTGTATTTAGTAATCTTTTCCAGAAAGCACATGAAAAGTGACTCTTGGGGAGAGTCGAAAGCCTGGCTTGCAGGGATGCTGCTGCATTTTGTGCTATCTCTAAAATATTTAGTCTCTATTTCTGCTCAGTTTCCATTTCAGCTAAATAATATAATAGGTTGTGATAATTACATATATATATATATATATATATATATATATATATATATTTTTTTTTTTTTTTTTTTTTTGGGTGGTGGGGGGGTCTTGAACTGTGACTTCGTGGTGTAGAAACTCCCTCCACTGATGCAGGTCGGCAGCTCCTCAGGACTCTGGCCTTACAGAGTTGCCTGGGAGACTAAGGGATTAAGTGGGTTGCTCGTGGACACCCAGTTTCTATGTCCAAGGCAGGAACTGAGGCTCAGTCTTCCTTGCTCCAAGACCATCCCTCTATCCGTTAAGCCACACTAACTTTTAATAATGATGACATTAATAATTACTCATTATTAAATTTTTGTTATGATGATAACAAAAATAAAAAACCGTCATGGTGGTGTGAATAAAGAGCTGGCCTTGGAGCCAGGTAGACCCTGGGCCAAGCACAGTCTTTGATAGATATTGTCTGCTCCATAATTGGTGAAGCAATTAACATCTTGGTGCCTTAAGCCACTGATGTCAAGTTCAAAGACCAAATATTGACTTATAGAATACCACAAACTAACATTATCTATTTTCACATTATATTTTTATTTATTTTATTGAATATTTCCCAATTACATTTTAATAGGGTTCTTGCCACACTTTGGAGTTTGCTTTAGGTGACTTTCTCAGAAAAGACATGTTGCAGAGAAGGTACTGAACTCCACTAGCAGAGGGACTTCCTGATTCAGGAGTTCCCGTTAACCATACTCAATCAGAGGGTCCAGTCCTTGGCCCTGGTTGTTAATAATGAGAACAGCCTTCACATGGAGGCTTTATCTATTGGGTCTTCTATCATAACTGCCCTGTGAGGCAGGCCGTACTGATGTTATTGGCTATAGCTACATTTTAAAGATAAGGAAACATACAAGGCCAGAGAGGTGGTGAATTGCCTATTATTATTCATGTAGAAAATATCAGGATTGGGATTTGAATCCAGGTCCACCACAATTCTCTCTACTGCCCAATGTTGACTCTGTAGGTTACATTTTTGTGCTACCCAAAATACTTAATGGTTGTATTATTTTTTTTTTTATATGTTGACATATTTTCAAAACAGTCTTCATTTCTGATATGTCCTTTCCCCATTCCCTACCCAGAGAACCATTCCTTACTGGAAGAGAAGCCATGATTTTATTGATATTGGGAACTCTTAGGTGGGAAAACTCCTTCTACCATTGTAGCTCAGCACCTTATAACAAAAAATTTTTTTTGAATGCAGTTCAGGAAAATGAATCAGCCTGCCAATTGAATGTGACAGTATATACTGTGTTCCATATATACAGTCCTGCCAAACAGCTCTCTCTACCTCTGCTAAGATGAAGGCAGATTTTTACCTTGCTCAGGACCAAACTCGATCTCTGTGTATTTTTTTAAATAGGCATTCACACAGTGGAAGTAACATATGATGATGTGCCTGTGCCCAATAGTCCCTTCCAAGTGGCAGTCACTGAAGGCTGCCATCCATCTCGAGTGCAGGCCCAAGGACCTGGGCTAAAGGAAGGCTTTACTAACAAGCCCAATCCTTTCACTGTGGTTACCAGGTAAGGGAAACCTGTGAGACCTCCACTGATAGCTCTCAGAAACATAATGTGAGCCCAAGAAGTCAGGGTGGGTTATTGGCTTTAGGAGATTGTTTTGTTGCTACAGAAAGAGACTTCGTACTGGGAACTGAAGGAAAAAACATCTCCTGCCCCAAGGAAGAGAGCCTGAAGTTTTTTTATAAAGACTCATGAGAGAGACCTGGGTTATGCAGAATTCCTTAATGATATTCCCTGTCTAGGGTGGTGCTGGAAGGAGGGAGGCAGCCCAATAATGGCCAAGCAGGTGGACCCTTGGGATGTCTGTGGTTGGTAAAGAAAATGGGAGTGATGACAGAAAAAGCTGTCTGAACTGAGTACTGACTATTTCCTTTCCTCTTACCCCCTTTCAGAGGAGCAGGAATTGGGGGCCTTGGAATAACTGTGGAGGGACCATCCGAGTCGAAGATAAGTTGCAAAGATAATAAAGATGGCAGCTGTAGTGCCGAGTACATCCCTTTTGTGCCAGGAGATTATGATGTCAATATCACCTATGGAAATGAGCATGTGCCTGGTAAGAGGCAATTCTGAAATGGGGTTGGTTCGTGTGTCTGTCAGTCCTTCCTTAATTTAAGTTTTTGCATTGGCTATTTCGGAATATTCTGTCTCTTGATCGTCCTTCTGCTCACTCTTTTAATAATGAGGAAAACAGTCAGCTAAGCCCTCTGACTGTGTGCACGTGCGTGTGCGTGTGTGTGTGTGTGTGTGTGTGTGTGAGATTCATCATCCAAAGTCCCCACTTTTTGAACCATACAAAGGAGGTGGGGCATTTCTGAGGGCCAATTCTAGAATGACTTGAAACATATGTCCGATTTTAAGACTCGGTTCTTTGTTCACAGGATAAAGCAGACGCTTTTTGTTTAGCAAAGCATTGAGTTCAAAGAAATGCCAAGCCAACATTGTAAATGCTACTCTTCCAAGGTCTCCATGACGTACTTACTATACAGCTGGGTCTCTAAGGAGCTGCTCATCTGTTCTAGGAGGCTTACTGGCTTCATGTTTTGGGCTTGTTTGTTGGGCTGTGATGGTTACAGTCCTCTACTCTGATATCTGCTTACCTTTTGCATTATAGAGGGTGATTCCACTTCAGGTGTATCAGGTTAACCAAATATCCTTGAGTTCAGAGATTCCAGGACCTAAAGAAATACAGATCCTAACAGTTAATTAAATTATCTTGCTATGAACACATGACAAAGGTTAGAATAAGATGTGATTGGAAAGCAAACCTATGCAGGTGTGTTTCTATAGTTGACCACTGGCTGGTGCATTGAACCCGGCGAGTTGGCTGCTGCTTGTTAGAGGTGCCCATAAATAGAGGGTGTCTCCCTCTAAATGCTGTAACTGAGATTTAATGTCAGTCTTGTTCCCAAGTACTTATCTACGGCATGGCAGAGGGTATGGGGAGCGGAGAAAGGAAGGAAAAGGAACTCCTTTATCGATCTGCTGGGCTGATTTCTCGCCTGCCTGCCTGTTTCCCGGTTCTAGTGACCTCTGGGTAGCCAGCATCCATCTATTTGTAGCAGGCCATCTCTATTTCTGCCCTTCTTCCCCTAAGCCTGCTGAAGATGAAATGAAGCCAGATATTTTTCAAAGGCCAAATACAAAATTTCTTTTATGAAAACAAGACTTTGTGCTCTGAAACCCCAACTGACTGTTTAGCAGAGCTGCTTTAATATCCCCTGTTCCTGAGGGAAGAGTATTGTCATGCCTCACCCCAAAGAGTGTTTCCTTTGGCTTGGGAATCCATTTTCCAGGTGCTGGTCCAGCTGTACACTAAGCCTGATTCTCCCAAGCATTTTGCATTTGAAATTTCACATGGGGGTGTGGCCTCTCATTTTTCTGTGAGAGCTGTTGCTGATGTTCAATTAACTCCTTAGAACATCAGGGAACTTTATATAGAAGAGAGAAGTCCTTGACTAAGGCAATGTGTGCAGTCTTACTATCAGCCAGAAAAATCTCACTGGAAGGACCATTCAGGAACGCCTGGAGAAAGTCCCTGCCCAGTGGGTAGAGCATCAAGCTGAGAGGCAGGGTTCACATTCCTCCTCAGACACTTCTTAGTTGTGTGACTTTGGGCAAGCGTCACAACCCCTGTGTCTCATTTTCCTTATCTGTAAAATGAGGAGGTTGGACGTGATGCTTCCTAAGGCCTTTCTGGCCCTAAATCTGTGGTCTTATGACCCAAGTCTGGAAAAGTAAGACAGAGTCTGCTTGTGAAGAGCTATAAGCACCAAACCAGGGATTTTATATTTGATGTTAGTGGTACTAGGGGGCCAGTGAAGGTTATTGAGTGGTCAGACTTACGTTTTAGGAAAATCACTTGGGTAGGTGAGTGGAGAATGGATTGCCTTAGAGAGAGACTTGAGGCAGTGAGACACATTTGAAGGGTGTAGTCCAGGAGAGAGGAGGTAAGGGCCAGAGCTGAGATGGTGACTAGTGGGAGAAAGAAGTGATGTACATTAGAGAGTGTGGAGGGAGAAGTGACAAGATTTGGCACTGGACTGGCTATGAGGGGTAAGTGAGAGTGTGAGGGGTCAAGGGAAAGCCTAGGGGAGGGGGAAGATGGCATCTGTCCTCAACATTAGTAGGTAAGTTCAGAAAATGGGATGGTTTGGGGAGAAAAATAACGAATTTAAGATGCCGACGGGTTGGATATGCAATGAAAAATACCCACTCTGTGGTTGGAGATGCAAGATTAGAGCTCAGAGTCTAGGTTGGATGTATGGATCTGGAACCCTTGGGAGCTGATGAGATGCCCCTGGCTAGTGATAATAAGAGTTAGTATTTATATCGTCCTTTAAGATCTACAAAGCCTCTCACTTGATCCTTACAACAGCCTAGGAAGTCGGCGATGTTCTTAGGCCATTTTTTCAGGGGAGGTAACTGAGGCAGATAGACGTGCCCAGGGCCACACAGCAAGTAACTGTCTGGGGCTGGATTTCAAGCTTGGTCTTCCTGACAAATCCAGTACGTTAGGCGCTGATCCCACTTAGACTTGCTTCTCAAGGATTGGGGCTGTTTTCCAAATCTTTGTCTTTGCCACCCCCTCCCCCAATAGTGCCTGGTAGAGTGTGTTTGGCTCATAGCCCCACAGCAAATGCTTGTCCAGTGGATGGTGACTATTATATGACTGACTGTGTTTAAACATTTAGCTTTAATTTTGAGAATTGTAGGGTGAGCAAAGCAGCGTGCATTTCTCCTATGGTAGATCAGATGTGCAGAGATGATGAGACAAGAAATCCCGCAGCTGGAAGGGGCCTGCAAGGCTGGCTTGTACCACCTCTGCATTTATAGATGAGGACTGACTCGGACCCAGCCAGAGAGCTCAGGCTGATGGCCCTGAGTCACCCAGCTAGCAAGAGGCAAAGCTGGGATTTGAACCAGGCTCATCCCTGGTGGCTGCTTGGTTGGTATCCACCCGAAGGTCACAGATACCAGGAGAAGCCTTGGGTTTGGGGCCTGCCCTTGAGGTTTCTGAGCTTGGTATGTACTTAGTGAGTACATAAAGAGACATCTTATAAGCCAATGCTGCCTGTTGAACACAAACTTGCTGCAGGCCTCCAATATCACTTTGGCTCTCATCAGTTTACCCAGATGGTCATTGTTGTGTCTCATGTCTCCTAAGGGACCATAAGCTCCCCAAGGGAAAGGACTGTGTGTTTTTAGTGTGTCTGTCCCTCCCACCCACCCACAGTGTCTAAGTGAACAGTGGGCTTCTCTGCTTCAGTAGCCCCCAAAGTGGATTGTGGGTAAGCCTTCATTCATTGCTGTGGATCTCCTTTGATAGAGAAAGCAGATGCCTCTCCCCACTCTGCCTTCCAGACGAGCCCCAGTTGGGAAATGAAGGCTTGTCCTTCTCAGAGAGGTCTCTGCTGTTTACCCTGCAGAGTCTCAGTTTTAAGCATGTTTGGCTGTGGAGTAAACAGACCCCGGCTCTGATGACAGTTAACTATAATTTAACTTGGTTGCATGGAGCTCATCTTAGGCCTGGATTGACAGTGAGCCCAGGCCAGGGCTTAGTTCCCAAACTGAGTTGTCAGCTGTAACCTCCCTGTGGGGTGGCTGGGCTTTTGGGTCTAATTCTGTCTCTTGGTAGTGAGGCTCTTTTCGGTAGATGACTTCGTTAAGTTGTAAGGAAATCACCTGTTCTTGGGGCATCCCAGGAGTGTGGGGGCAGAGGTATGGATTCATCTAGAACCCTCTTTCTGCAGGATGGCCCCCATGTTCTCTTTTCTCTCTCATTAGTTGTCGGGGGTTCAGGAGGGGTGGGGCATGTCAGAGAACATGGAGAAGTCAACATGTCTGTCTCTTGTGCAGCAAGATGATGGGGAGGAAGGATCATTTGCCCGAGAGAATAAAAAGAACTGGTTTCCTTGCCACCATCAGGAAGGAAGCCTCCTATCCAGGCTTTCATCAGAAATGAGATGTGAAGCCTGGGAGACCTCACAGAAAGAGGTGGGAGAGGCTGACTGGCCAAAGAAATGCAAGAAGGGTGTTACAGGATTTTTATTCCAAGTGAACACCCAAGGCTTCCAGCTTCCAGTTTGGGCTCAGTCATGGTGTGGTTTTTATTTTGTTTTCTTATAGGCAGTCCATTCAGGATCCCTGTAAAAGATGTCGTTGACCCCAGCAAGGTCAAGCTTGCTGGCCCTGGCCTGGGGACAGGAGTCAGGGCCAAAGTGCCGCAGTCCTTTACTGTGGACACGAGTCAGGCTGGCCTAGCCCCCCTGGAAGTTCTGGTGCTGGGACCCAGAGGTGAGTCAGTCCATTCTTCCTTTTTTCTTTATATGTCCGTTTGGTGAGACGGAGGTTAAGTGGACAGGGGGCTGCTCTCAGTCAGGTAGGCCTGGCTTCTGGGCCTGCTTCTCACGCATCCTGACTGTGTTCCTGGGAAGTTAGAAACCTCAGCTCCCAAGATAACACTGTAAGTTGCTGATTGGTATTGGTAGAGGGAGTTTCTTGAATGGATATGTACCATTTACCAGATATCACAAGTCTGGAACGAAAGAAAATGTCATATCCTATTTACAAGAGCTTCTCAGAGATTCCAGTTAAACTCTCAAACCCCTTTCCTTGGTAGGTAGGCTTCGGTGGATAGTCTTAATCTCCTTTAGGCCCATACTCAAACCAGACCCTTTTCTCCTTTCTCCTACCTGGGCTTGGGGCCTGTGGGATTTATCTCTTGAGTTTGAGAGAAGAATTAGAAGACATTGCATTTCCATCTTGTTTGGAAGTAGATTGAGGTGACTTTTAGTCCTATCCTTTTTTGGGGGTGCTTGGGCCTCCATGTGTGATGACGGCTCACGTTGTTACGAGAGCTATGGCTGGTACTACGATTAGCCATGCACGCTGATTTGCTCCAGTGTCCTGGAGACAGAGTGTTTTGGGGAAACGGGCTTAGACTTGGTCCTTTTCTATGACTGAACTGAACCTTTTTGGACCTTGGGGGTGGGGGAAGCTGATTTCACACATAGTCAGTCTGGATCTGTGATGGGGGAGCGTGCATCACACACTCAAGAGCTTAAAATCAGGAAGTGCAGGGTCCTGGTCCAGCCTCTGACCCCTCTTGGCCATGGGGCCATGGGCATTCACTTCCTTTGTCAGGATCCCAGGCAGTTGGCTAAGTCTAGAAGGTACTGGGAGATATTTAGATCCAAGACGAAATGGGTCCTCAACAGAGCAGAGTCCACTTCCTTTTCCTCTAAACAAACATCTGTTAGGGAAGTCAGGGAGTTGTCTTCCTGGTAAGTGGCCCAGCTCTGCAGGTCTTCAAGGAGAAGTGGTCTGAGATTGATTGACAGCTCAGGCTATCTCTCTTGGACTAGAGAGACAAAGCAGTCCGAAGTCTTCCTTTTTGTGTGTGGATGGCAGAGTCTTCTTTGGGCCACATCTCTCCCAGTAACTCCAGACGCTCCTATTCTGGAGTTTGCTGGCTTTGTTCTTCCTGAGGTCTCGGCTCTGCAGTCACAATGGCCTGCGAGCCCGTGTCTGCCCTCTTCCTTCCAGTGCCCTTGGTGACAGCACTTCCTCAGAAGCATAACCTCTCAGAGCCTGAGAGGTGACACCTGAAGGGAGGGACAGAGGGATCATGCTGGAGTCAGCCTGCCCCGCTATGTCATCAGAGGTTGAACCTTATGTGATGCGGGTAGTGAGGAAGGAGGAGGGGCAGGGGAGGGAGCGCTCGACTCCATCATTGTCTGAGTTCTGCCAGATCCCTCAAGTAATGCCTTTTTAATTCCAGCAGATGAGGTGGACTCCCAGACCCAACGCAGCCCCCTGAAAGCCATTTCAGATTTCTTTAGAGGTGACCAGCAGGGCAATATTAATGAGACAGGTTTGCACTTGCATGTGGCTTCTCCGTCTGTCTGTCTGACGCTCATTGGCTCTGCTTTGGCTAACTCTTATCATGAGCTGAGTGGTTCCTTTCATTGCACAGTGGTGGCTGAGGCTTGGGCAGGGAGCATGGGCTATGCCATTTTCTGAAATAGGGTCTGGCTTCCTGCAACGCGATCAATGCCTGCTTTACTGAGATGGCCACTTGAGAGATTCTTTCATCTGACTGCTCTGGGGGCTTTAAGCTGCATGTAAGAAGAAACTTCCTCACACTCCAAACTCACACCTTGTGTGCTGCTATCCTAGTAGTGATCTCAATGCACCTTCCTGAAAGGAGGTCTCAGAAAGGACATCAGGCACTTTTGTCCTGCTAGTTTAGTAGGAGAGTTTGCCTTTTGATGCCTCAGAGTTAGCATGCGACAGTTATACTAACCTACTCTAAATGCTGAAGCACTTTGTAGTTGCATGATTGCCTTAACCATGGTTCGTATTTCTCATGTGCCTGGACGAGCAAAAGCTGTCTCATTAAGAGTCCTCCAGGAGAGACTGAGATTAGAGTGGCTCACTTTAGAAGTACAGTTGTTTATCTACCCTGTGCTTCAGGAAGCCCTGGGGCTGGACACCCCCAGGCCCATGTCCAGGTCCTGCTGGAAGGGGTCTTGCTTGGTCAGCACAAAGCATTTCTCTGGACTCAGATGGAATCTTCTTCCTGACCCATGCCTGGGCCTGGGGGCTGGGGGGAGGTCCATGACCCTGCCCTTTTCAGAGCTGTCCTGTTTGTCCCTAGGCCTGGTGGAACCGGTGACCGTGGTGGACAATGGAGATGGCACTCACACCGTTACCTACACCCCATCTCAGGAAGGACCTTATATGCTCTCTGTCAAATATGCTGATGAAGATGTCCCACACAGGTAAAGGAAGGCCTCAGTCCCCTGGGTTTGCTTCCACCCTTTACAACCAAGGTGAATGACAGTTCTCTGCACATACCATTCCAAAGTAACAATTGCTTGTTACTTTGGACCTGTTAGGAGGGAGTGTTCTAGCAGGTCTCTGTTTTGTGACCTACATCAAAAAAAGATTGATAATTATGGCTTTCATGTCACATTCAACTCCATGTAGATCTCCCTTTCCCCTCCCCACACAACCAATCCTTGTAACAAAGAATAAGAAAAGACAGTTCATGTCAAGTATTGTTCTTGCTACTAGGAAATAAGAAATACAGGTAATGGGGAATAGAAAGTTATCTGGCCCTATAGAACAAAAGAGAAGATGGGGACAAAAGAAGGGAGGGATGATAGAAGAGAGGGCAGATTGGTGATAGGGGAAATTAGAATGATCGGTGTATTGGGGTGGGGGGAGGGAACAAATGGGGAGAAAATTTGGAATCCAAAATTTTGTGAAAATGAATGTAAAAAGTTAAATAAATTTATATTAAAAAAAAAGACAGTTCACTGAAAGTAATTGGTACATCATGCAAGACAGACAGTGTAGACACCCTTGGTCCTCTACCTCTGTAAAGAAGTCCTCTGGACTTGGTCATGAAGAAGATATCTTCTGTTGTCCTTTCCATTCCCATTGTCCTGGTCCTGTTCACTCTGCTTTGCATCATCAGTTATTTTGAGTATTTCTTTGCTTCTTAGGGCATGCTTTTTCTCTTTCATTCCTTTGTTAAGTTCTGGGGATGCAAAGGAGGACTGAAAATAGTCTCTACTCTGTATAGGGAGGCATGTGGAAATAGCTATCAGTCTATGTGAGGAACATATTAAATATAAAAAGAAGAGATGGAAAATCATCTGAGGGAAGGTACCCAATCTGGGCAGAGATGTGGAAGAAGCCTGGGCAGGGTGTGATTTGGAAGTGTCCCTAGCATGGAGCATGGCTGGTGCAGATGCCTGGAATCAGGAGCTACAGCAGATACCTGAATCATTGAATTCATGGTGAAGGGAAGTAAATTATAAGGAGCTAGCTTGTGAAGGACTTTACAACCCAAATGGAGGACTTTATATTTGATCCTGGGAGTCATGTTGAGGCACTGAAATTTATTGAATGGGTGGTATAGTCCTGTCTATACTTTAGGAAAATCCTCTTGATGGCTGAGTGTAATGTGCATAGGAGCTGGGAGAGGCTTGAGGCAGGAAGACCAATTAAGGTGAGAGACCACATGGCCTTGAAGTTAGGTGGTGGCAGCAGAGTGGATTAGCTGTGTTGGGTGAGGGAAAGTAAGAAATCAAGGAAGATGCTGAGGTTGTAGGTGTGCCTAGCAAGGAGGTTGGTGGTGACCTCAAAAGTAATAGGAAAGTTGGAAGAGAAAAGGGGGTGAGTGAAAAGAAAATGAGTTCTCTCTTAGATGTGTTGAGTTTGAGATATCTATGGGACATCCAGTTTGAGATATCCAGACAACAGTTGGTCGTATGGAACTGGGGTTCAGAGGGGGACTAGGGCCAGATAAATTGATTTGAAAATTTACACATAACTGGACCCTTGGGAGTTGATGAGATTGCTAAGAGTGTAGAGAGAAAAGAACAGGACTCAGGACAGAGCCTTGGGGGATACTCATGGGTAGAAAATGTGATATGGATGAAGATCCTGCCATGCAGATGGAGGAGTGAGTGGTCAGACAGGTAGAAGGAGAGATCAGTGTCATGAAGAGAGAATCTTGAAAAACCAGGAGGAGAGGGTGATGGACACCTTCAAATAAGGCAGAGAGCTCAAAAAAGGCCGAGGCCTGAGAATGTTGGAGAGAATGGTTTCCTCTGAGAGGTGTTGGTGGAAGTCCTATCTCAGAGGGTTAAGAAGAGAGTGAAGACAGGGAGACACTCAGTAGAGTTAGTGTTCTCAAAGCATTGTCCTCTGTTGAGGACAAAGATAAACTGATAGCTGGCCGACGAGCTCAGTCATATCACATGAAGGATGCTAATTTCTTAAGCTTTTTCCAGCTAATGGGCATCTGCTGACTCCTTGTTTCTGACTGATCCTTTGGGGTTTTTTATATACATATTTAGTATTTTATTTTTCCCCAGTTACACATGAAAACAATTTTTAACATTTTTTAAAATTTGAATTACAAATCTTCTCCCTTCCTCCCTCCCCAGACTTCTTCAGTAAGAAGACAAGCAGTTTGATATAGGTTATACATGTGTAGTCATGTGAAACATACCCATAATAGTCATGTTGTGATAGAAAACATAGACAAAAAGAAACTCAAGAAAAATAAAGAAAATCAAACAAAAGTAAGCCTCCATCTGTATTCAGACACCATCAGTTCCTTCTCTGGGATCGGATGGCATTTTTCATCCTAAGTCCTTCAGAGTTGTCCTGGATTGTTGTGTTTCTGAGAATAGCCACGTCCTTCCTAGCTGGTTAGCTAGGTAACTAACTAGTTACCTAGTGCTGTACCTTTGTACACAGTAGATTTCACTTTGTGTCAGCCCATACAAGTCTTTCCAGGTTTCTCTGAGAAATTCCTGTTCATTTCTTATAGTACAGTAGTATTCCATCATAATCACACACCACAGCTTGTTCAGCTATTCCCCTATTGATGAGTTTCCCCCCAACTTCTAAATCTTTGCTGCCAGAACGATCCGCTGTAGTAGATATTTTTGTGTGTATAGGTCCTTTTCCTTTTTGTTTTTTATCTCTTTTGTGATACAGATCTAGGTCAAAGGGTACACATGGTTTTGGGGGCATAATTCCAAATTGCTCTACAGAATGGTTGAATCAGTTCACAACTCCACCAGCAGTGCATTAGAGTCTCATGTTTCTCACATCCCCTTCAACATTTGTCATGTACCTTTTCGTGCCTATTAGCCAATCTAATAGGTATGAGATAGCACCTCAGAATTGTTTTCATTTGCATTTCTCCGTGTGACTATAAATAGTTTTGATGACTTCATCTGAAAACTGACCCCTATCTTTTGGTCGTTTCTCAGTTGGGGAACACCCTTCCATTTTGATAACTCTTGAGATCCTCTTACTTATCTTTCGCTTGCTAAAGATATTCTATGGTCATTCCCCTTGTTGGTTTTGTTATTGGACTAAAGCATATCACTAAGAAGAGATGATGACTCCCCTTGAGGTTGAGTAGATGTGTAATGACTGGAATATTCAGTCCTTTTAAGGTCAAGGTCCTCCCCACGTATGATGCTAGCAAAGTGACTGCCAGTGGCCCTGGCCTCAGCTCCTATGGGGTTCCAGCCAGTTTGCCTGTGGAGTTTGCCGTTGATGCCAAGAAAGCAGGAATCGGCCCCCTTGCTGTCCAGATAACAGTAAGTTGTCTGCTCTTGGTTTTCCAGCTCCTCTCACTATCCACAACACTCAGAATCCTAGAAAACTAGAAGGAACCTTTGAGAGCATCCAATCCATTGCCCTCATTTCACAGATGAAGAAACTGAGGCATGGGAGAGCTTAAGTGAATTTCCAAAGGTCTGGGAAGTGGGAGAGCTAGGACTGAACAGAGGTCTTTTGCTCGGTCTGGTGCTATTCTTGCTACACTACCATCTCCCTTGTTGGTGTGGTGCATCCGTTTTTAAGGCTGGGTTGTTGCTCCGTGTATCTGGTATGGAGTTCATCTTCAGAAGAGAATATGGAACAGTGGTTCACCCTTTGTCCCAAGCATTCCTCTGTGCAAAAATGGTTCCGATTAGTCTACCTAGTTTGCTTTTTTAAGATCACTAAATTGAGTGCTAGAGAGGGCAGTGTTTCCTATGTAGGTTTCCTGTAGGTTTTGATTGAATTTGTTAATCTCATTGTACTTGTGATGCCCAGGACCAAGAAGGAAAGCCCAAAAGAGCCAACGTTCATGACAACAAAGATGGTACCTATGCAGTGACCTACCTTCCTGACAAGACGGGCCGCTACCTGATTGGGGTCACTTATGGTGGGGATAACATTCCATCTTCTCCTTATCGAATTCGGGCCACCCAGACTGGAGATGCTAGCAAATGCATGGCCACAGGTGAGTAGGATTCTCTGGGCCAGCACTTCTAATTGGGTTGGGTGGTGCTGATGGGGACCCTCCCCAGACTTGCTCTTGACATGGCCTCAGTTGTATACTTAACTAGGGATAGCAGCAGCCTTCTAGAAAGTGCAAGGGCATATTGGGGCACCTGGGTTAGCATGTAAATGGGGTGGTTCAACTGTCCAGTCAAAGATAGGAAGATGAACTACTTAAAGGTGGATGTGGGGCATGCACCCAAGGTGAAGATGTAGAAAACTCCCATGTGATCATTGATCTATTTGGGTCAGAGCACTTCCTCTTGATAACTGATGTCTCTGAGCATGCATCAGTAATAGAGTAGATAGATAGGTAGGTAGCCTTTTGTAATTTCCAAACCTTAATCTACCTTTTCACTTGCCTAATTGTCAATATATTTAGTGTCCAAGAAAAGGTACCTCCAGCAGTTCAATTCAACAAGCATTTATTAGGTACTTGCTGTATACCAGGCCCTTTGTGGGGGGAAATGGTGCCAGTCCCCTAGGAGCTTCTAGTCTAACAGATTTGTTCCATGACCTTCTAGTTTCTGATGTCTAAGGAACAGTGCTTTGTTCAGTTTCTTCTTCTGCCACTTAGAAACTCAGAAGGCAGATCCCTTCACTAATCCTGGCCTCTGACTGCTCCTAAGTAAAATGAGGACGTTGGTCTTCATGGCTTCTCTGCTTCCTTCCATATCCACACCTGTGACTCCTGGAAACCCTGGAAATAAGTCTTTAGCAGCGTAGGCCTTGCTCCCTCAATGCTCTTTAGGAGACAGTTTCATGCATCACTGGGGTGGGTGACCTTTTCTGATGTGACAGAGTTCAGTTGGTTCTCAGAAAGGCTGCCCAGCCCCATGTCCCACTGGCATGCTATGATGGTCCACAGGAGGCACCAATAAAGTGTCCTTTAACTTGACTGGCTGAGTACCTTATGGAACTTTTGGATCTTTTAACTTGGTATTCATTGCCCTCCAGTCTAGCCCCAACTATCCTTTCTAGGCTTAAACTTGTTCCATGAATTATGTGTCCCAATTGAACAAGGATTTACTAAATACCTTTTGTGTGCCAAGTGCTGCTCTAGGATGGAAAAAGAAATGCAAAGAATAAAACAGTCCCATCCTCAAGGAGCTTACAGTCCCATGGGGTGGGTTTGTCACTGTCCTCTGAAAACACTGTGGTTGCCTATGCCTTCCACTGCCACCTCTGCCTCCCAGCTTCCCTGGCTTCCTTCTTTGACAAGAGGAAGAGGCCTTTCCCTCCCTGTCCCACATCTGGCTAGCGATATTACTTTCCCTTGGTCTGCCTCCTGTATATATCTTGTATGGACATAATTATTTGCATGTTGTCTTCCCCATTGGAATATGAGGTATTTGAGGCCTTTTGTTGATAGATCCCCAGCAATTAACACAGTACCTAGAACACAGTATGTATTTTAAAAATACTTGTTGATTTTAACTGATATTTCTGCCTGCCCTTCAAAGCCCAAGTTTAACTCTTCTACAAAGCCTCCCGCAGCTATACTCATCCAGTGAGTTCTCCTTTTGAGCTCCTATAGTGCTTGTTGTCTGAAAAAAGTGGAAGCTCAACAGAAGTTATGTGACTTACCCAAGGTAATATGGTCAGCACGAGTTGGAGTGAGGATTTGAACCATGTCTGTGTGACTCCAAGTCCAGCTCTTTTTCCTCCATACCACATTGCCTCTTCTTTAATGGAAGATACAGCCTTTTGAGCAGTTAACCTAGAAAGTCCTTTGGCCAAGCTTGATCCTGCTGGGGGCATGTAGCTATTTTCTAGATATTGACAATGCTGCTTTGTGGGTCTATGGTGTTAGTGATAGTGACATTGCTCTAGCATTTTAAAGCTGGAAGAGTGCTTTTCATGCATGGTCTGTTTGATTCTCACACCCATCTTGAGAGGTTGGTACAGTTATTATTTCCATTGTGGAGCTGAGACCTCTGAAGCCCAGAGAAGGTCAAGGGGTTTGCCCAGGGATGCACAGCTGGGAAGCAGAGGAATTAGAACTTGTGACCAACTCTTCCTGATTCAAGGTCAAGTGCTCTCACCTGCTGTGCCACAATGTGGTTTAGCTTTTCTGAAAACTTGATTTCAACTGTTTTCTAGGCCCTGGAATTGCACCCACTGTCAAAACTGGGGAGGAAGTTGGCTTTGTGGTCGATGCCAAGACTGCAGGGAAAGGGAAGGTGACCTGTACGGTCCTGACCCCTGATGGCACTGAAGTAGAAGCAGAGGTCATCGAGAATGAGGATGGCACTTATGACATCTTCTACACGGCGGCAAAGCCTGGCACCTATGTCATCTACGTGCGCTTTGGGGGAGTTGATATTCCCAATAGCCCCTTTACTGTCATGGTAAGACTAACCTTAGAATTGACCTCACCTAGAACATGAAGGGTGTCCCCGACCTGCCACTGGGTTCTCAAGGCAGGAATAACATATAGGATGACATTTATGTCCCCACTGGGCCTCTCTGTGCTGTGCTGGTACCCAGAAGTACCATCCAGTTGGCCTGGCCATATGGGTACTGAGCAGTCCTACTAGAGGTTTTGTTATGTTATTGGGGGGGTCAGGTGGTACCTTAGGTCTAAGGTGTATAAGCTCTTGCCCCCTCTCTTGATATCTTTGCGTTTTGACATTTTCCTTCCACAGCAGAGAAAAGATTGACAGATAATGTCCTTAGCTTATTTAAAGGAGCAGTTTCGAATATCAATATGGCTCAAACACTTGGATTTTTCAGGTTAATTTACCTGGAGAGGCTGGATTTGGATTTAGTGGTGGACTTTGGGTGAGGGACAGCAGCTTAGGAGCTAGTGGACACTTTGCTTGCCAGTGATGACCAGAGATTGTGTGAATCATTTGAATGCTCAAGAAAAGAAAGCCGTGATGTGGGGGGGCTGGTGTTCCATCTGGCAGATCGGCCTGCGTCAGCACATAGAAGGTTTCCCTGCCCAAAGAAACGTTTGAAGCTAAGGGTTCTAGGGTCTTGAATCTAGACCTGGCAAGGACCCAGGACCCATCTAGTCCAACCCCCCTTACAATTTTACAGATGAGGAAACTGAGGTCCAGAGTTAGTAAACAGAAAAGGTGAGATATGAACCCAAGAGGGTGGGTGGATTGAATTCTCTCATTTTCTTGGGTGATTATCACAAATAAAATTAGGAGAAAGTTGAAGACTGGATGAGCACAGTTGTTAGTGTACTTATACTTAAAAATAATTATATCCTTAAATACTTTAATACTTAAAATACTCATACACTTAAAAAGGGAACCAAGGAACCTCTCTGCACATTTTCAGATTTACCAGTCTTAATGTACTCAGGTCATGCCAGTCCCAGTTCCCAAGGCAGGTGTGGTACTGGAATTTTTCTGTGCTTCTGTCTTGGATTACCAAATACCAACAGTGCACTAGTGAGGTGTCAAATTGTAATCTCGGATCTCCTTCCACTGACTTCTCAAGTGTGGTCTGGGAATCTGTTTGTATTCTGGCTCTGCCAGTCACTAGTGGTAGCCTTGGGTAAGGCATCTCAACTCTTTGTGCCTCAGTTTCTCCATCTGTAAGATAAGGGAATCTGAGAACTAAGGCTCTCTGTCTCCCGGAAGCCACAGATGAGAATTTCTCATATCTGTAAGGAAAGTCTCACAGCTCGTTCAGATCTGATACAGGCTTGGTGCTTAGGACCATCCGGATCTCAGTTTGCTGCCCCTTGCTTCCAGAACTTGTCAGTCCCTGGCTGTGAGAGGGCTGCTCAGAGCTCAAGTACTTACTGATCTTTCCAGGACAGTGAAGGGGAAAGGGGATGGATACGGCACTATAGGATCTAGATTGGAGTCCTGCCCTGTGAACTTGGGCAGGATCTAGAGCTGGCAGGGACCAAAGGAGCCTTCAGCTGATTCAGCCTCCACAGTTTATAGATGAGGAAACTGATGCCCAGTGTAGGAAGGGACAAAGCCAGAATATGAACCTGGGACAGCTTGGTAATGCAGTAGGTAAGAGAGCTGGACCTGGAATCAGGAAAACCTGAGTTCAAATCTGGTCTCAGACACTTACTGGCAATGACTGGGCTTGCCTAAGTTTCCTTCTTCTATAAAATAGGCTGGAGTATCTTTGCCAAGAAAACCCCAAAGCTTTAAGTACTCACACATATATACAGATGTATAGAATTCATTAAAGGGGAGCATATTCTGTTACAGATTTCTTAAGTCTGTCTACAGGTCCAATTAAATGAGAGTAACAACTTCTGATCCAGTCATGATCTCCATGAGATGTGGAATGGGGGAGGAGTCCCTTAGGTAGGGGCAAATAAGAAATGGGCTGGGCAGGTCTTAGGCACTGTTTCTAGTCCCACCCCAAAGGATGAGGTTTACTCTTCCCCACTAGGTAGGATCTTAGATTTTTTTCTGTTGAGTAGGGAGTACCCTGTGTTGTAATACCCGACTAATCTCCATTTGCCACTAACCAGGCTACAGATGATGACGTTGCCGTAAGGAAGGAGGCGCCGGTAAATGCATGTCCCCCCTGGCTACTGCCCTTGGGTCCACCGTTCCCCCCCACCCCTTTCCACATTTCTCCCTCTCATGTAGCCCTTCATTTCAGACCGCGTCCAGCCTGCTTCTTGGGATTGCTTGAGTCCTCTGGTGTGTCTGGTCATGTATCTCTCCAGTTGATCGGTAGCTTTTTAGAAGGGTTCGAATCATTCTGGGATCTGTCCTTGTCGCTTTCTAATGACGCCTAAATGTCATAACACACGCCCCATGAATTACCATTGGTCACGTCTAATCGTATTAATCAAAAGTCTGTGTCCACACTGAAGAAACGGGTGGGGAGCCCAGAGCTTCCGCCATCCTGCTGGGTCTAAAGCTGCCCTTGCAGACTTGGTTTCTCTTTGGAATCAAGATCTTTGCTTCTTCTCTTTCAGGAACTTATTTGCTGCTGTAAAATACACTTTCTTCTCTAGGCCACAGGCAGCAAAACTTTGTTCAGGTTGAGCCCTTTGGGGCCTTTTACTTACACACACACACACACACACACACATTCTCTCTCTCTCTCTCTCTCTCTCTCTCTCTCTCTCTCTCTCTCTCTCTCTCTCTCTCTCTCTCCCTGTTGCCTTTGAGTACTGCTGGGAATTTTACAAACAAAATGGAAATGTGTAGTCCTAGCAGCTGGGCACACTTGAGCCCCCAAACCCTTGAAGCTTGGCCCCTGCACGCTGAGTTTTCTCAGTTGGGTAGCATTCTGCTCTGGAGAACACAACTCCCATTTCATTGGTTTGCAAAATTACCAGCTGTTCTGCCCCTCTCTCTTGCTCTCCCCCAGGTTGCTTCTGTTTCCTCCTTGCCTGAACTCCCCTCCCATCCTGTTTCTAGGTGACGGAAGAAGCCTATGTCCCTGTCAGTGACATGAACGGTCTGGGATTTAAACCCTTTGACCTGGTCATTCCCTTTGCTGTAAGGAAAGGAGAAGTAACTGGTAAGCAAGATAATCAGGTCTATCTTTTATCGTGCATGTTGGGGCTGGGCCTTCTCCCTCTGAGTTCTTAGATAGTATCTTGGCACCCTTGGCAACCTCTCCTATCTCCTAGGCTAGGCTGACTTCTGTACATTTGATAGGGCAGGCCCTCAGCAGATACCTTCACACATCCCCTGAGAAGATACAGAGGGCTGTGGCTTGGGATGTCCCATGAGACCTTCTTTCCTCTGTGGTAAATCCAAACCCCTCTAAGTTTGGTTTTATTATAGAGGCTGTGGCTAGTCTGCAAGGATGACTCTGTCTTTTAAAAGGCCAATGACAACTAGGTGAGGTGATGCCTTGGGCCTAGTATCAAGAAGGCCTGAGTTCAAATCCAAAGCCTGAGGCATTTTCTAGCTGGGTGACTCTGGGCAAGTCACTAGTAAGACTCTCTGCCCAAGTTTCTTCAACTGTGAAATGGTGATAAGGAGAGCTGCCGCCTCCCAGGGTGATTGGAAGGTTAAAATGAAATTCCCCTTGTAAAGAGCACTTGCCACATTTTACGTGTGTATAAATACTAGCTATCATCACTTGCATAGTTATTAATACTTAAAATGGACATTTCTTTTAAGCCCTGCTTAAGTCAGGCTACCTTCAGGTCAGTTCTTACATAACACCCCTGATGTAACACAGTCTTCTAGAATAAATCTTATACTAGACACTTGCTGTTCTCTGTGAGAGCCAAGGAGGGGAATTTGGCCGCCATCTTCCCATTATATGGGACTTGGCAACCTGTTAGGCTGTATGTTTAAATGATGAGTGCTCAGCTCAGGACACCCAAAAATGCTGGTTTTAAAGGCCTCTTAAGCCAAAGCATCCGCCTTTTCCAGGAAAACAGCTGGAGTTCATCCACTTAAGAGCCTTGCTTGTCTGTCTCTGTTGTGTTCCATAGGAGAGGTTCACATGCCCTCCGGAAAGACAGCCACCCCTGAGATTGTGGACAACAAAGATGGCACCGTCACTGTTCGCTATGCGCCCACCGAGGTTGGCCTGCATGAGATGCACATTAAGTACATGGGGAACCACATCCCTGGTGAGTTGGCCTTGGCTTTCTGCATGGACAGCTATGTGGCAGCTCTGGGTTGGAACTGTTCAGGTGCTTCAATCACTAACTCTTAAGGGACCTGGGGGAGTTGAAATAGCGCAGGTTTTACAAGTAAAGCCGATATCCTTATAAAACCAAGCAGCGCCTGACCTCATCAGTCCTCTGCGGGCCCATATCTTGGATGCTGGTAGAGAATACATGGAACTGAATTCATTTGGTGGGCCCAGGGGCGACCAAGATGAAAAGAGTGTATCAAAGAGCAAGGGATGTCCCAGGATGCCCCAGAGAAACGCTAAGGGGCTTCAGGACCTACTCTAAAATTTCCGGCTAAAATGTGTGTTTTCGGTAGAGCCCATCCAGGCCACTGTGGTGCCAGCTCTTCTCAGCCTTGTCTCTTTTTCTCATTTTTCTCTAATTGGGCCAAAGGCCCACTCCAACCCCAGGTTTATTCATAACTTCATCTTCTTTCTTCATGCTTCGGGGAATAAGGCCCAATAATTCAAGACTAGGGAGACTTCTGATTTAGTGGGGTAGCCTTGGATTTAGGAAGACCTGAGTTCAAACCCTGCCTCTGATGCCGACTGACTGTGACCTTGGGAAAGTCACCTCCCAGTACCCTTGGGCAACTCTAAGGGCATAAGCAGAAATGAGTCACTATTTTGTATCTCGGACGGGCTTTCCAATCTCAGACAGTGAGCATTAATTGTGCTCCCTGCCCCCAAAGAGCTTTACTGTATCAGTCCCTCAGGATTTATTATCCAGACCAAGAATGAACTTAAGCCAACAAAAAGCAAAGTCTTAAAGCTAGTGAGTCTCCAGCTCCTGCAAGCTAGATGTGCTCTTATTGGTCCTTCCCTTGTTTTTCATTCTGCGAACTTAAAGAGAGCCCCCTCCAGTTCTACGTGAACTACCCAAATAGCGGCAGCGTGTCAGCCTATGGGCCTGGCCTGGTGTATGGAGTCGCCAACAAGACTGCTACGTTCACCATTGTCACTGAGGACGCTGGAGAGGGTAAGTGACTGTCATGGGGGGTAGAGGAAGACACTAAAGCTCCTCCTGGCACACCAGCCGGCTGTCATGGGAATCTGCCTGTGCCAATCTGTCATTTCCCTCTCTTTCCCATAATGCCTGGTTTTTGTCTTTCCTGCATCTGTTCAAGTCTGTTCATAGAACAGAATGCTGGGAAATAGATTTTGAGTCCAACCAGCCTGAAATTCTGATCCTTCTCCCCATGTCCCATACACATGTAGACAGATAGACCAATATGGATATATAGTATTAATACTTCCAATAAAGTACTTCCTGATGCATACATAATACTTCCAGTAAAGAGTAGATAGATGGATAGATTGATTGATACATAAATAGATAAAATTTAATTTCCATAAAGTCCTTCCTGGCAAATATAATATGATAAGACATATTACTTCATATTTATGTGTGTACAATACATATGTGTATATAATATACACACATATAAATTAAGAATACTAATGAAGTTCTTCTTGGTGTGTGTGTGTGTGTGTGTGTGTGTGTGTGTGTGTGTGTGTGTGTAACATTTATGTACATATGCATTTATAGAGTTAATTTCTCTAATAAAGTGTGTGTATAAACTTTATGCATCCAATAAAATCCCTCCTCGTACCCCCTGCCATGGACATGACCCTGGATTTTCAAAGACTGTGCCATTGGCCTCAGCACCTTTTTCATTAGACTATCTAATGAGGCACAGAAAGGTTGCCATGTGCACTGAGGAATGGAATACTCCCCCCAAATCTCAGTACAGGAGTGACCTTGGGCGATGCTGAGATAGCACCTAGTAGGGTGTGTGTTGATTTTTTTCCTGTTGCCCATGCTAAAAGCAAGTGAACCCGGTGGTTTCCCACCTCTTGTGGGGCCATTCCTATGGCAGAGTTGCCTCAGTTGCTCAAAATGGCAGCCAGTGTCTTCTCTGCTCACACTGGTGATCAGTGTTTTATTCCCTCTCTGTTTGCCACTGTCCCAATGGCTGTCCCCACTAAAAACAGGGAACCTCATTCTTTCTGGCAGGTGGATTGGACCTGGCCATTGAGGGACCTTCCAAGGCTGAGATTAGCTGTATTGACAACAAGGATGGCACCTGCACCGTGACCTACCTGCCCACGCTCCCTGGGGACTACAGCATCCTTGTGAAATACAACGATAAGCACATTCCTGGTAGTCCCTTCACAGCCAAGATCACAGGTAGGGGAGCACCAGCTTGCCTTGGAGGGCCAGGGTAGGGGCTCTGGGGGTAGTGGGCTTGCGGTCTCTACACAGTCTGATGTTCTCTGAGTTAGATGTCAAGGTAGCGGAACCTCACAGGACATTTTGTCCAAGTCTCACCTTGAGTCTCACCTCTGTCACTTAACCTCTAGGAGACTCAGGCCATTCCCTAAGACTCATAGAACAGTTCGTGAATGCTAGAAATGTGGAGGGAGGCTTGTTGAAGTCATACATCTCCTCGCTGCATCCATGGGGTTTACTTAGTGCTGAGGCTTGGTCACACAGAATAAGTCTTAAGTGTGTTGTGTGTAGCATAAAGTCCAGAGTAATTAATGTGAGCTGTGGTATGGTGTCTGCGTTGTCTGTGTGTCTGTGTGTGTGCCTATGTGACCTCTCCATGTCCTAGATAACAACAGGAGATGTTCCCAAGTGAAGCTGGGCGCAGCTGCCGACTTCCTGCTGGACATCAGTGAAACTGACCTGAGCACACTGACCGCCAGCATCAAGGCCCCGTCCGGGCGAGATGAGCCCTGCCTCCTGAAGAGGCTTCCAAACAATCACATTGGTGAGGGATATGCCGGTTCCAGAGTCCTGGCTTCCACCTTGTTTTTCTTGAGGTGGGGGGAGAAGTAGGACAGATGCCAGGGCTGCCCTTCCTGGGAAGTCTCCAAACAGAAACATGATTCTGACACACATAGGCACCCAAGGGGCACCACCCCCATTCTTGAAACAAGGGCTAGGGATTCATGGCCTTGGGTTTCATGGTTCCCTTTCTTCCCCTGAAACTCCATTGTTTCTATTTCTTTCAGGCATTTCTTTTATTCCCCGAGAAGTTGGGGAGCACCTGGTCAGCATTAAGAAAAATGGCAGCCACGTGGCCAACAGCCCAGTCTCCATCATGGTGGTTCAGTCCGAGATTGGAGATGCCCGGAGGGCCAAAGTCTCAGGCCGGGGTTTGACTGAAGGCCGCACTTTTGAAATGTCAGACTTCATCGTTGACACGAGGGATGCAGGTCAGTGTGCCTGCTTCAGTTCTGCTAGGGAAGAGCCCAGAGGCTTCAGCCAAGCCTGGTTCCTGTCCTCTGTCCCCCAAAGCCCCTTGTCCCTTAAAGGTCAGTCATTTGGGCGTCCGAGCTGCAGGCCCTTTGCCAGGTGTGTGGCAAATGCTGTTGTCCTCCTGGTGTCTCGCAGTGTCAGTCCAAAAGCTGCTGGCTCATTCCCATTGAGAGATAGCATGGCACAGTGGATAGGGTGTTGGAGTCAAGGAGACCCGGGTTTAAGTCCTGTGTTACTTACTAGCTGTGAGACCTTGGGCAAGTCTTTTAACATCTGTTTCTCCATTTTTTATTGGTAAAAAGAAAAGGTTGGGCTTGGTGGCCTCAGTGGTCACATGATCCAGTGTTTATTCCCTAAGCCCACACTGAGTTCATTCACCAGAAACATACTGACATGTTCTGTGTTGTCCTGATTACTGCAGATTCTTTCTCCATGCCTTTCCTCAGTACCTTGACTTAGGATTGGGGCCACGCCCAGCAGTGCCCTGGAGTCCTCAGTCTGAGGTTTTCTGAATTCCAGGGTGGTGGGAGGGGCTTTGGGTTCTGGTAACAAATGAGAAGCATCAGCCACAGGGACCTGCTCCGTATTAACAGACTTGGCCATGGTGTGGGCATGCATGTCAGTGTCTGGGTTGAACCTCTATTTTCTCTGATCTGGCCATTTGGGACTTAAGAACCCACCACGTCTAGTTAGAAAAATGAGGCTATGTGTACTTCAGGTTACGGTGGCATCTCCTTGGCTGTAGAGGGACCAAGCAAAGTTGACATCCAGACAGAAGACCTTGAAGATGGAACCTGTAAGGTCTCCTACTTCCCTACAGTACCAGGGGTTTATATTGTGTCCACCAAGTTTGCTGATGAACATGTCCCAGGTATGTAAGCCAGCTTTGGTGGGGCTTGCTTGGATTTTGCTTACATGTTAAGCCCTTGGGGCGTGCCCCATCTCACACACAGCTTCATGAAGACCTTTCCCCACTGTTCCTTCCAGGGAGTCCCTTCACTGTGAAAATCAGCGGAGAAGGCAGGGTCAAGGAAAGTATCACACGTGCAAGCCGGGCTCCATCAGTGGCAACTGTTGGTAGCATCTGTGATCTCAACCTGAAGATCCCAGGTAAACAGAGACAGTGTGTGTCAGGGTCTTCCTCAGAGTCCTGGCCTCTCTGAAGGATCAGCAGCAGCCATGGGAGAAAGTAGGGGTCCCTCAAGGGGGAAGTAGGAGGAGTCCAGGCCCGATGGCAGCTCATTAAAGAAGTCTCTTCCCTTCCAAGTCAGCAGAGAAATGTCTCCAGGCCCCATAGCCCCGAGGGACTGGCTGAGAAAAGTGGCCCTGGGCCTTTGAGAGAGGGATGAGCACATGTTGCAGCAGACCTCAAATATTAGTCACTAAATGGAAAATAAAGGCTCCTTTTGTCTCCAAGACGCCTAATTGTGGGGTTTCAGAGGGCCTCCCGGGCAGGCAGAGCCCCCTCTGCTGAGAAATGAAACCCCCTGATCCTCTCATCAGGAGGTGCTTTCCTCTCTAGTAAAGAAGGCATGGACCCCCCAAGGGCTCTTAACCTGGGATCGTTATAAACTTGTCTTTTTAAATGTAGTTAACTGTTTCAGAATAGTTGGTTTTCTTGGTGCATTTAAAAACTTCATTCTGAGAAGGGGTCCATAGGTTTCACTAGACTGCCCAAGGATCTAAACTATCTAAACTATGTTGAATTACTCCATCCTTAGCATGTTATAGATCTATGTGTCTCTATGTGCAAAGCCTGGGTGTACTGGGCTCCCTGTTAGAATACATCTTAGAGTACATCTCTCTTGGTATCGCTTCTGCCTTCCTTCCTTCTTTTCTCTCTCTCTCCCTTCCTTCCTTCCTTCTTTTCTCTCTCTCTCCCTTCCTTCCTTCTTTTCTCTCTCTCTCCCTTCCTTCCTTTCTCTCTCTCCCTTCCTTCCTTCCTTCCTTCCTTTTCTCTCTCTTCCTTCCTTCCTTCCTTCCTTCTTTTCTCTCTCTCTCCCTTCCTTCCTTTCTCCCTGCCTCTTCCTTCCTTCCTTCCTTCCTTTCTCTCTCTCTCTTCCTTCCTTCCTCTCTCTCTGTTTTTTTAATCATGTTTTTCCTAGTTATTTGGTTCCACATGACTCTTGGAAGAATCTCTCCTCCTTCTTTGCCTTACTTACCATTCCTTGTCTCTCAAGTGGAAGGAGCCTCACTGGACCCCAGTGCTGCATGATGATCGGCTGGTGTTGACCAGATTTTCCTCCTTTGTCTTTGGGATTCCCCACAATGGAACCTCTGGGCACCAGTGTTGCTGAGAAGAGGGTGCTGTGTGACCCTGGAAGAAGTGATTGGTTCCCTTCCAAGTGTCTATCATCCAGCTTCACTGTGTCTTAGCAGGATTCCACATGGAGCAGCCTCTTTATTTGTAGAATGGAAACAAACAAATGTTCTCCTTCTCCAGGGTTGGTGGTTTGAACCAACCTGTATTTTCATTTAGTTGGGACCTTTGAGCTCTTGAGGTGCTGAGGGTTTCACTTTATATTTGGAGACTGAGGTAGATGAACAAATGAATGAGTGAAAAATATTCATTAAGTTGCACTTTTCTCTCCCAATCTGGCTATCTTGTGGCATGAGGAGAAGAACACAGTATCTTAATAGGAATCTAGAAAGTTGAAAGTGTGCTAGTTCTCCCCATGGATGAAGACCCCACCCCTAGTTCTAAGGCAGTGTGCCCGGACCTCCTCTCCCATTGTAGTTTCCTCTCTCAGCCCAGACATTCATGTTCAAATGAGTGCTCATTGATGGCTTGCTACATTCCAATAGCCTGAACTCTTGCTTGTTTCTACAAGACAAAACTGGGCCTGGGAGGCCCTGGAAGGCTTCCTTGTTCCACCACTAAGACCTCTTAGAGAGAGTAAGGCTGATTGGTCTTATTTCTAAGGCAGAAGGAAGGTATGTTGAAAACCACAGGCATCAGTGCATAAGCAAGCATTTATGAAGTGACTGCTGTGTGCTAGGCACTGAGAATACAGAGACAGAAGTGACATTCTAGTGTCATTTATTTCATACTCTTCTTTTTTTCCCCAAAGAAATAGACAGTGCAGACATGTCGGCCCATGTCACCAGCCCCTCCGGCCGCATGACTGAGGCGGAGATTGTACCCATGGGGAAGAGCTCTCACTGTGTGCGATTTGTGCCGCAAGAGATGGGGGTCCACACTGTGAGCGTCAAATACCGAGGGCAACATGTGACAGGAAGTCCCTTCCAGTTTACAGTCGGGCCTCTCGGTGAAGGTGGTGCCCAGAAAGTCCGAGCTGGGGGCCCAGGCCTTGAGAGAGGGGAAGCAGGAGTACCAGGTAAGACGCATCGGTGAATTTGCTCTCCCTAAGAACAAGAAATAGAAGGCCTCCATGGCCTGAGTCATATGGAGAACCTTCACAGGGACTGGTGGGACCCCTCAAAATGTCGACTTAGAACAGGAGTGGACCTCAGGGCCATACAATCCTTCCTTGACCAAGCAAGCAGAAGACTGAGGCCCCAAGAGGTTCAGTGACTTAACCAAGGTTACACATAATAAACAAATAGCCTTAAAGTCTTCTAAAGGTGGAAACATCTGCTAAGGAAACCACCGTAGCATAATGGGAAACCCAAGAAGAGGACTCACAAATGCAATAAATTTCCCTTAAAGACTCTCAGTTGGTCTCTTGATGGGAGAAAAGTGAAGAGAAAACGCTCACACACGAGTGCAATTCTGATTTGACTTGTTATTCAATAAGCATTTATTAAAGGCCTATGTGCCAGGCACTGTGCTAAAGCCTGGGGATACACAGAAAGCCCAAGGGACAGTCCCTGTCCCCAGGTAGCTCCTAGTCTAATGGAGGACAAGGCATGCAGATAATCCTGTGTAAACAAGATGAACACAGGATCATCACACTTTTGGAGCTGATCAGCAGGGGAAAGGCATTAAGGGAGAATCGAAAAAGTTGTTGCAGAAGGTGGGATTTTAGCTGGAATGTCAAGGCATCCAGGAGGGAAAGATGAGGAAGGTGAGCTTTCAGGTCAGAAGACAGAAGAGCCAGGAGGGGAGGCCACTGTCACAGGATTAAAGAGGGCATGGCGGGGTGGGGGTGGTGAAAGCTGTAAGAAGCCTGGGGCACGGGGATGGGTGCGTCATAAAGGGCTTTGAACACCAACAGATTTTATCTTTGATCCTTGAAGTGACCGGGAACATCTGGAGTTTATTTGTTGGAGCAGATGTTGAGAGTGACATTAGTAGATCTCTGCCTTGAGAAGATTCATTTGACAGTTGAATTGGAGGATGGGCTGGAGAGGGGAGAGAGACCAGTCAGAAGGCTGGAAATAGTCCAGGTGTGGAGTGATGAGGATGGTGGCAGTGTCAGAGGAGAGAGGGGGGCACAGATATATGCAAGAGATGTGGTGAAGGCAAAATCTACAGAGATTGGCACCATTTTGGCTATAGGAGATGACAGTCTGCCTGAGTGACTGGTAGTGGTGGTGGTGGTGCCCTCAGCAGGGGATGGGGGGCGCTTTCAGGGACTTGCCCAGGGTCACACCGTTAGTAAGTGTCTGAGGCCAGATTTGAACTCAGGTTCTCCTGACTCTGTGGCTAGTTGTCTGTCTGTTATACCACCCAGCTGCATGCTCCAGTCTTCTTACTTACTCCCTAACACATTCTCCTCAATCCAGTGACCTTTGCCCCTGTCCACCAACAAAAAATACTCTATCTCTTGGCTCTGGGGGGTTTCTCTAGGTGTCTAGGTGATTTTCTTGACTTCCTTTAAGTCCCAACTAAAATCCCACTTCCCATGGGAGGCTTTTCTCAACCCCTGTCAATTCTAGTGCCTTCCCTCTGTTAATTATTTCCAGCTGATCCTTTGTATACTTGTTTGCATATTGTCCCCCTCATTAGACGGTGAGCACTTTGAGGGCAGGGACTGTCTTTGGCCTCCTTTTGTATCCTTTGCACTTAGCACACCACTTGATAGGTGCTTACAAAATATTCACTGAATTGAATTGCTCAGTTGTAAAGTAGGGAATACCTTTAATACCTGTATTTAATTAAGGCCCACCTGTGTAACTCTGACCAAGTCACTTGAACTCTGGGTGCTTCAGGCAAGTCTGTAACACTTATTAACAGAGCTGGCCATCTGTGTTAACGGAGGACATTTACAATCCAGGAGTCCCCTAACATCGATGAAATCTTATGTGCCAGGCAAAAAGGAGTCTGGGGTGGGGTGGTGATACCTGTAGAAAGACCATTCGAGCTTCTTTTGAGACATAACCGTGTGTGTGTGTGTGTGTGTGTGTGTGTGTGTGTGTGTGTGTGTGTGTCTGCGTGTCTGCTATTTCCAGCTGAATTTAGCATTTGGACCCGAGAAGCAGGGGCTGGGGGCCTCTCGATCGCTGTCGAAGGACCAAGTAAAGCCGAGATCACCTTTGATGACCACAAAAATGGGTCATGCGGTGTGTCTTATATTGCTCAAGAACCTGGTACGTACCAAGGCAAATGGGAGGCGTGAGCTGCTTTGGGAAAAGATGCTCCTCTGAGCTCTCTGAACTGACCCAGCTTTCTTGTTTCTTAGGTAACTATGAGGTATCCATCAAGTTCAATGATGAGCACATTCCAGAAAGCCCCTATGTGGTTCCTGTCATCGCCCCTTCCGACGATGCCCGCAGACTCACTGTTATGAGCCTTCAGGTGAGACATAAGGAAACATCTGGCTGCTTGACCACAGACTGACTAATCAGAACTTTGTTCTCTGCCTTCCCAGATAGAAGGACCTGTCCACTGAGTCAGGAGTTCCCAGTGATTAGTGGCTACCTCTCCCCACTTTTTTCTAAACCATAGAATAGGCCTAGTGGTGGGTATGCCCCTAAAACTCCTCTGGTCTTCTGGACCAGCAAGCATTGTCAAGCTGGACAGCCTCAGAAGTGATTTACTCTAACCCTCCGATTTCACAGTCGGAGAGCCTGAGGCCCAGAGAGCTTAAGTGAATTTCCTAGGGCCACACAGCTAGTCTCAGGTGCAGCACTTGAATCCCACTGTCTCCATGGCTCCTTGCTGCCTCTAATGCTTAGGTGGTTTTCAAAGAGCTCACCTCACAGTAACCCTGTGTGGAGGGTGGGGGTAGAAGTTTTATTAATCCAAATTATATTGATCGAGAAACTGAGACCCAGAGAGTTTGCAGCTTGCCCATGGCCACACGGGTTTGAACTCAAATCTTTTAAGTAGTCAGCTAAAGAAAGAATTTGTTGAGTTCTTGCTGTGGGTCAGGTCCTGGGCTGAGCTCTAAGGTTACAAATGCAAAGAGACAAGATGGCGCTTAGAGTTGAGCTTTGGCTTCTGGCCTCCAACTACAAGGCCTTCTTCCACTGTGCCATTCTTGGTCTGTTTGGATTTTCCAGACTGGAGCAAGTTTCCCTCTAGGACTGAGGACCTACATGACCATACCTAAGTCCAATACCTTGGGTTCTGGGAGTATAGTCTGGTCCATGATCCAGTTGGAAGAAAGGCATTCAGGAACCATGTAGAGTTGTACTGAGCTGCCTGGGATCCAACTTCCTCCCTTGGAGAGAGTGAGAAATTTCTCGCTTGCTTGTTAGACAAGCTGTTTCCTGAGGTGTCTGACCAGTATTTGGACAGCTGGCTCTAACTGGCCCCAATGCTTCATCTTGGAAATTAATCCTTGTGCCTTGTGCTAAGGGGAAAGAGAATCCAGGTACTCTCTCCTTTCTTGTCCCCAGGACATTGAACCAAAAGCCAGTCACCAAAGTCTCAGTTGAGGGGCATTGTATTTATTTCAGGACACTCCTTGGGTCAATGTACCATAGAAGAAAGAATGCAGAACTTGAGCCCATGGGAGACCCCTTCTAATTCACAAGGCCATTGTAATAGATCCATTTCTGAACCTTCCCAACCTACTCAGCTGAATCGTGCTTACTTGGTTAAGATCTCATGAAAAGTGAAATTGTTTTTTCTGCCCTTATAAGTCCTTGTGAGGACTTGTGTCATCCTTGGCTTTGATTCCAGGTTCGAACTTAATCACTAACCAGGATGAGGTACAATAGTGCCTGACTGATGAGATTTTAATTCCCCAAGTTCTGTTTGCTTCAGAGTGAGAACAGATACCAGCTCTCAGCCCTGACCCCTAGTCAGGAAGGCTCTCCCCACCCCCCTCCCTTTTCAGTGTCCTGGAAGAAGAACAAGGTTTCTGATTAGTTTTCGTGGTTTTGATGTTTTTCTTGTGTTTCATTTAAAGACTTCTTGACAGGAATTTCTGTCTTTGCCAACCAAACAAAGCCTACAGAGGGAGATAAGGCACTAATCTGCTGAGGGCACCAGAGATTGTCCCCAATGGATTTCAAGCCTTCTGGGCCATTTATCTCCCTCTTCAGGTTTTAGGGGCCATTAGACAAGTTTGTGGAATTTGAGGGACCTGCCCCTCCTGGACACCCTTGGCTAGAAGTATGTATGTATTTGGGGAGAGTTTCTCCTAATGGGTTGGTCATTGTATGGGTATGGCAATATGTAATGTTCCTAAGCCAATAGGCCTATTGTACTGCTGTGAAAAGGGATGAAGGAAGATGGGGGCGTGTCAGTACTGGCCCGAGTCCTCCTCAGCATCTGCTGAGTGAGGCATGCATTTTTTTATGGTAAATGTGTGTGGCGGCATGTGGTGTGAGTTAGGCAAGGTGGCCACAAAGCCCTGGTACTCCTTTTGAGACTTGTTTCCCCAGATGTTAAATTTTTCTGGTAATGCTCTCTGATTCTTAGATGGCTCATGGAGCTCATTGGTATTCACCAAGACAGCACAGCCCTCCCACTTCTCATTCTGCATGAATTCTGTTTTCACGTTTTCCTTATGGGATCTCACCAATACACCAGAAACCTTCTTCTGAGTCCCTAGAAAAAATCTTCTTGGGATTTGTTCTGTTATGGCATTTAGATAACCCTAAATTCCAATGGACCACAAGGTTTAGCACATTCTCCAGATGTGGAGAAGCTCCATGCATGCATGGTCCTGGCATGAGAATGAACCTGGCCAGGAACATGTCCAGGGGATACTGATACCCTACAGGGTGGCCATTAGGCCATGTGGCCACTTACAGAGTAGAAACAGCATCTAGGAAGGGAAAAGGCCTGTTTGATCAGAGATTTACCTAAGTTCCAGTTGTGGTTTTGGGAGTAGTGTGAATTAATAGTGAGGATTCTGACTCTGGTCAGTGGGCACAGGGGAGCCTAAATGCCCAAGATACATGCTATGTGTGGTATAGGCTCACACTAGCAGTGATTGTTACTGTGTAACTATGTGTTCTTAAGCAGTTCCCAAGCAAACAGGAAAAGAAACATCAGGTGTTTTCAAGGGAGGCACCAACAGACAAGAGAAAGAGACCGGCCCTAAAGTCAGAGGCTCTGGGTTCAGATTCTGCCTCTTTGGCCCTCATTTTCTCTAACTGTAAAATACTGGAGCTCAGCTCTCTGGCCTCTGAAACTCCTCCATCTCCAGAGCTTTGATCTTACAGTCCAGATAAGGGAAATGTCCTCCATACTAAGGCTGAGAAGATGTGACTGCCCAGGTCAGAGGAGGATTGGTGCTGCTTCCCTCGAAGTCACCTGTCATGGAGGGCTGCACTTGATAAAGCTCCTGAAAGGTCTCTTTAGTTCTAAAACTGAGACTTAAAATAAATTTATCTTAACCAGGGTGTTTTGGTCAGATCCTAAGGGTGGCCCTCCATGGGCCATTGGACCTTTTCTGTGACCCATTTCTTACCTCCTTGGGGAAGGTGCCAAAACAGTGTTGGGGGATGTTCCCCTCTCACTACGTTAGCCCATAGCAAATTCAGGGCTCTGGGCAGTATGCCTTGTAGACTTGACTTCAATCTCCTTTAGGGAGATAAGTTAGGGAGCCATCTTCTTCAAGGGATGGGTAAAGGGATGTAGGACCACATTGACAGTCACTTCCAAAGCTGCCATCGCCTTGTGCTTCAATTTTGAGCCTTAGCTGAGTTCTCTTCCGTCGTCAGCAGATGTTGCATAAAAGACAGCCTATTTGTGTGTGAACCAGCCATCCTCAACTTCCATTTGGAGTTCTCCAGATGACGTAAAGAAAAACTCCAGAAAGTAATAACTCATCTGATATCTTTAAATACTCAGGAATCTGGATTAAAAGTTAACCAACCAGCGTCCTTCGCTATAAGGTTGAATGGGGCCAAAGGCAAGATTGATGCAAAAGTCCACAGCCCCTCTGGTGCTGTTGAAGAATGCCACGTTTCTGAACTGGAGCCAGGTAAGAAAAAGGGTCCGAGACCTGCATCCCTCCCATGATTATACAGCATTATGTTGGCTTCATGGGCAGGAGACAGGGAGAGTAGGGGATGGGGCAGGCTTTTACTGCTGACTACCAAAAGGGCATCCTCCAGTGTAAACTGGAAGAGGCACATCTTAGGGTGGAAAACAACTCCACAAAGATTCGTTTGTTCTCCAGGTAGGAGGGTGGTGGCCAGACCAGTTTCATGAATGGGTCGCTCATCCTGCTTCTATCTCCATTTAACATAGCCTTGCAGATAGGTTTCATTGTTGACCTTGTGAAAATATTTGAAAACTTAACTTGACTTACACAGGGGCAGGGTAGACAGGCTCATATGCTTAGAGGGCATTTGGGATTTTATCTGCAAAAGAGGCAGAACAGTGTAATGGTTAGTGTATCTCAAAGCCAAGAAGAACTAGGGTCAAGTGCTTCCTTCGACATCTCTGGGCTTATGACTCCAGGAGAGTCTTGGCCCTGGGCAGCTCTCTGAAGACTAGAAATTGCTCAGAGATGCTTCCCTGCATTGGTTGGGGGATTTGCCTCCTCCAAGAGTTACTTTTAATCCTCAAAATCCCAAGTGCAGTTGCTACACCTGTGCTTTGTCTGCAAAGCTGAATAAATAAGAGTTTAATTAGCCCTGTAGAGTCATAGAACAGCCCCCACAAACAAGCTAGTGTGTGGTGTATTCAGGACATTATCCTGGAATAACAGTCTGGGGTGGACTTGAACTTGATGAGGTCCTTGCAGGTGAAGAGTTCTCTAGGTGTGTGGTTCCTTTCCTTCTGCCCCAACTGGAATTGTTGGCTGATGACCAGAAATTGATCAGACCCACCCCTCTGTGCCCTCTCCCCCAGACTCTCTCTGAGAGAGAGAGAGAGAGAGGCCTCAGAGAGGCTGTGTGCCAGGGTCGAGGCATAACTCTGACTGGTTCTCCTGAACTAAAGAGATGCCAGCTTGGCATGAGAGGGGCCTGCTGGTCTGAGGACCAGCACAGTGAAGTGTGGACCACATCACTACCTGCTAAAAGCCTCTCCCATCAGTGGTTTTAATTTTTTAGCCCCAGTAGCTCTCGAAAGTGTCCACTAATAGACGGCCTGTAGTCTGCATGTAAATGGCAGAAATTGATGTAATTGTAGACTTTCCAAAGTAATATTTTAAATCCAGCTTCAAAGGCCTCCCTTCAGGCAAGCATCCAAGTTGACAAACCTTGGGAGGGATGCTGATGGTGAACCTTGGAGGACCTCTCCCATTTGGAGTTAGAGGACCTGAGTTCTTCGGTCAAGTCTCTTCTTAGGCCCTCCTTGGTTTCTGGTGTCCACTTTTATAAAATGAAGAGGTCAGCCTAGATGATTTCTTATGTCCCTTCTATTTCTTAATCTGGGGGATCCCTATGTTCAGGGACAGGGATAGGGACAAGATCTGTGGTTTTATTAGTTTAAAGAACTCCCAGAGGAAGAAATTCCCTCTACCACAGCAGATTGGCAGCAACTGACTAAGTCATTCACCCAGAATTATGTAGCCAGTGTGTTTCAGAAGTGAGACTCAAATCCAGGGCCAGCTCTCTGTCCACTCAGCCACACTCTCCTGATCCTTATTTCACAGACCACAAAAATCAAGAGCCCAGAGAAGTCAAGTGATTTGCTGAAGCCTCCCAGTTAGTGAGTGGTAAAGCTGGGATCCAAAAAGAGCATGGCCCTCTCTACAGGAAGGCACATTCTTAATAAGCCTGAATAAGGCTGCCAAGTGTTTTCATCTTCTTTCAATACTCCCCCTAACTCCTCAGCTTATGATGCCTCCACTCCTTTTACAGCCCCTCCAGGGAAAGCACTTGGAGTCTGGCCAGGACTGCCTTATTTTTTTTGTCTTAATGTCCCAGCCCTTGGTGCAAAGCTTAACTGAGATTTGAAAACTCTCCCCCAAAAGACTAGTCACTAGAATTAAATAAGTGTTCTTGGGATAAGGACGTTGAAAACCAAAATCGTCTTTCCTTTGGCCTGGAGGGCTTGAGGAAGCTCTCTGTGCCAGTGGAAGACAATGTCCTAACCATCTTTCTTCTTCTTCCTCTTCATTTGTAGATAAGTATGCAGTTCGTTTCATTCCCCATGAGAATGGCATTCACACTATTGATGTCAAGTTCAATGGGAGCCATGTTGTTGGAAGTCCTTTTAAAGTTCGTGTTGGAGATCCAGGACAAGCAGGAAACCCAGCTCTTGTCTCTGCCTATGGAGCTGGTCTGGAAGGAGGCACCACAGGTGACTGACTAGATACCAGCAACGTCAGTGGGGGATAGGTGGGGCTGCACAGGATACTCTCTTAATACTAACCTGCTTTCCAGATCATTCTTGCTCTGCCTGGAAGCAGAAGAAACTTGGGAACTTAACACTGGAAATGCCTTTATAAAAAAAAAAAAAGATTTCATGACACTGAACTTTGAACATCTGTATGAACAACTAAACTTGTTTAGTGATGATTTACAATGAAATGAATTTGAACCCCTAAAGCATCTGGGCCCTGGTTCAACCCCTCCTCCTAATTCTTGATGATGCTTCTTTCAAGAGGTGGCCATGACAATGTGGCTAAGTATTGGAGTGTCATTATTTCTTTGATATATAATATTGATATTTAAGTATCACTAGCTAAACCCCACATAAATAACAGCTCTCTGGAAGAGGAATCCTCAATAAGAAAATTGTAAACACTTGCCCTCTTCAGATCTCAGCTTCCTCATCTTGTAGCACTTGTCCCTGCCTACTTCACAGGGTTGGTTTGAACTCAGTGAGTCCATCAGCCAGCATTGAGATTAACACGCACTTACTGGTTGATTCTGTAAGCTGTAGACCATGGTGCTTGGCTTCATACCACTGTGTTATGATATAGATACAGACATTAATACTGGTCCAGTCACAGTGCCACCTAGCTTTCTACATATATAAAGTAGATGTCAATATATTATTTTATCACTTACATACCAATATATTATATATCAATTGTTACATATTATATACCAAGTATTGTTAATATATTAGGAATCTTGCTTTTCTGTTTTGTACCTGTGATACATACCAGTATGTCTAATGCTAAGCTTTCTGACAATGTGGCTAAGTATTGGAGTAGCATTATTTCTTTGATATATAATATCGATATTTAAGTATCACTAGCTAAACCCCACATAAATAACAGCTCTCTGGAGGAGGAATCCTCAGTAAGAGAATTGTAAACACTGCACCGTTGGAGAACCACCATTCTATGAAGAGTCTTTGGGTTTAATGGATTTCCTAAGAACCTTATCCTGTCACTTACTTCTGGCTTTTGGTCCTTTGACCCTGAAGATAGGAGAATCACAGATTGAGCGCAGGAATGGAACTTAAGAGGCCACCAAATCCAATTCCCTCATTTTAGAGAAGAAGAAACAGGCAAACAGATGGGAAGTGACTTGCCCAGGGTCATACAGCTGCTAAGTGGCTGAGGCAAGATGTGAACCCGGGTCTTCCTGGCCCCCAGCCAGAGCTTTGTCCACTGTGCCACCTGTCTGCCTGAAGGAAGGGGAAGCAGAAAAGAGGCCATTTGATGTCTGGCTGTGCGAACCTGGGCAATGGTCTGATCTCTGAGCCTCCGTTCCCTCAGGTGTGAAGAAGGAACTTTGCAGACTTTGAGCAGCTCCGTGAATGGAAGCCCCTGTTCCTGTTAGAAATTGGACTGGGTATCAGTAACCATTTGCTCTTTCCGTGACTCCCTGGCAGTCTGTGTTCATCTGCCCTTCAACGCTTATGTTCTGGAGGAGGGAGAAGGCTTGAGCCCTCGCAGGCCGCTTCTAGGAAGCCTCATGTGGAAGGTCTGACTCTGCCAGAGGGTAAGCCATGGCCTCCACTGGATAGCTAGCCCATCTTGGTGTTTCTGCCCAACACCTTGGAAGGGGAAATAGTTCCAAACATCTGCAGACAACAAGTTGTGTTGGGATTTCAGATCCTAAGTGACCCAAGGAGTGCTTTCTGACCATAGGAGTGACTGATTGGCTGACTGCACCCAGAGCAGCTTCAGGGCCGAGCTTTCTCTCTGGGCTCAGCCTGCCAGGTACCAGGCTGTCTCAGCAGTAGAATTGGGAGCAGACCTCACTCAAGTCTTGTCCGGCATCGATAGAGTACTCTTCAGCCCAGCCAGACTCCTACCTTTAGCCCTGACCAGCTTGCAAGGCTTCCTGCCCGAACAAAGCCCCATTGATCATTTCTGGAAGGCGATGCATTGCGTGGGAGGTGTCCAGTAGAAGCCAGGCCCTGGGAACACTTGTCTCTGCCCTCTGCTCCCCTCTTCCTACCTTGTTTCTCAGAACACGCGGCAAGCCTTGGGTCTGGGCCCAGAATAACTCAGACAGGGTCTCCAAAGGCTGCTACTCCCTGGGCCTCAGCCTGGGACAGCATCAATGGCTCCATGCCCAGGGATCCAGCTGCCCACCGTGCCTCACCCGCTTCAGCCCCACCTTGTGCACTCATCTCTCCCCTGCTTCCTGGTGGGAGTTTCACGTGCTCTCCCTGGGGCTCAGGTTTCAGACTGAGCTATGAGGGATTCAGGGAAGGAAGGAGCAAGTCTTCGGGTGTTGGGGAGGAAGCCCACAGGGAGCTTGTGTGAGACTTTGGATAAATACCCTCCTTGTCAAGGGGCTCATGCCTTATTTATCCAGCAGCCCTCCCCTCCCCCCATTCACCAGGCCTTTTCCAGATGTTGGTTCTGATATGGATCAGCTGGGTTCTTCACAGAATGAGAAAGGTCTCTGTCCTGCATCTCCAAGGAGTTCTGCATCCTTGGTTCTTCTCGCTGGGTGTTGGGGCTCACTCGGCCCCAGCTACTCTCAGGCTCAGAGTGGGGGCCCTCTGAGAGGACAGTGGATCCTTGCGGTGATATCTTGGCTGTGTGTGCACAGTGAATGCTTTGGCCTGGAGACTGTCTCTTGTTTCAACTTGCCACCCCTCTCTCCTGCCTAATTTTTTTTGTTCAGGTTGTTACCTTAGTGTCAGCACAAACTGTTGCTGAAAAGCCAAGTCCTTGGTCTTTTTGAGCTGGCTGCCCAGATGGGGCTCAGTGGACCCTGGCAGTGGTGTACTGCATATGGAGTCAGTTGGCATCCCATCCTTTCCCCAAGTGGGCGGAGATGCTGCAGCCCTGGGAGGTTTCTCCTTGCTAAGGAGGAGGTGGCTGGGGGGCCAAGGGACCATCAGCGGGTTTTCAAATCGGAAGGCCCTGGGTTCACATCCTGCCTCTGGGACCCTGGACCAGTTGCTTAATTTTCCTGAGCCTCAGTTTCTTTATCTAAAAAGCAGGGCCAATAAGGCTCCTTTTCTCATTCTGAAAATGAGGGAACTGGCCTGGTCACATGCAGCTGTCCAGCTGGATTCCTTGACCTGTCCTGCCCCCTAGGGAAAAGTGCCTGCTCCAGCCTCCACCATGACCTTAACAAAAGATGCTTCTATATCTAGGGAAAGCACTGTTCTGCCCGCTTGCTCTGTGAGGGAGGAAGGCAGAGATGATCCCATTTCACAGCTGGGGAGACTGTGGGTCAGAGCCCATTTTGATGCACCCCAGGCTCCAGAACCAGTCAGTGACAAGGCCACCCAGAGTCTCAGAGCTGAGGGGACCTTGGTCACCATCAAGTCCAGCTGGAATCTGACTGGGAGTCCCCTGCCCAGCCTCCCTGCCAGGTGGATGATGTTCAGATCCTGTTCTGCCTAATTGCTTTCTTTGTAACACCCACCATCGCTCTCCGTCCTCAGGGGCCCTTCTTCCCTGGAATAGTCCTTCAGATATTTGCTCATGTTCTCATATTCCGCCCCCCCCACTCCCCGCAAAGTCTTGTCCAGTGGCTCCAGTCACCTCGGCTTGAGACCCTGCCCCATTTACGTTTGCCTTCTCTGGACCTTCGCCAGCTCATCATTGCCCTCCCTAAAGCATGGCCCAAAACTGAACACGATCCTCTGGAGACAGGCTGACCGGGGCTGAGGACAGCGGGGTTGATTGCCTCCCTCCTCCCGGATACTGAACCTCTCGCCACGTGGCCCAAGGTCACCTTAGCTTAGCTTTCTTGGCTGACCCATCTCCTTGGTGACTCAATGGGCCTACAGTTCCCTTAAATCCCCTTATTGTTTTTGAGTGAACCCACTTAGCCCCACCTCCCCAAACATGTACCTGGCTCTCCTCAGAACTCTGTTAATAGAGAAGAAACCGTCTTCCTTTGGAGAACCGTGGCTTCCCGCATATGTGACACAGAATACTGAATTCAGGCAAGATTTTGGACAGCTAGAAGACCCATTTTGTTTGGGATGGAGGGTGGGGAGGTGTGAGTGTGGGGGGAGTCTGCTGACATTTATCTTGTGTAACATTCATGCTGAAAGGCAACAGATCTCATTTCTGTGGCTCCTGAATCCTGTGTTTTGCTTTGGGGCGAGGGAGGGGGGTGTCCTCACTTTTTCTTCTTCTCTCTTGCTCTTTCTATCCCCCACCCCTCCTCACATATACTGGAATGGAATGAGTCTATCCAAGGAACAAGAGAGCTTTGGCACCTTCTGCCTCTCCTGTTGCTAATTCTCTGCAGCCTTGCTTGAAAACATCTGTTCTAACCTCCTGCTTCAGCTGTAGACTTTTCCTGGAAACATGCCCCTCACCTCACCTCACCTCACCTCACCTCACCCCACCCCCTTCCCCTATTGGGACCTCCCCCTTTACTCACTCGGTGATCATTTGCCCTGGCTGCTGTGTCCGATATCCCAGCCACACCGATTAGTAACTGTGACAAGACCAGCTCGAGCTGATGGGGCATGGAGCTGGGACCCCAGATGCCTGTGGAGCTGTTGAAGGCTTCTGGGAACATCTGGCTTATGTCTTTGGATATTGCTGATTGTAGCTCCTTTGTTTTAGTGACAGCCAGAAGTAATTCCTTCCCTGGAGTCACAGCTATAATTAAACCAAAAACACTATTTTCAGCAGCTGGGTCCATTTTTTTTTTCCCCAGAAAGGCTCCAGTTTTCACCGATGGAAACAGGTTGTGAGTGGGAATCCTTTGCTTACTTATTTCAGCCTGGGTTAGAGTAACTTCCCTTGGATAGAGAGCCCTCATTTGGGGTTAGCTCAACTGAGGCACAGATGCTTTTCAGAAACACACCCCTCCCACTGCCCAGAGAACTGACATTCCAGTCCTTTTCTTACTACTTACTGTCAGCTTGACCTTGGGCAACTCACAACCTCAGTTTCCTCATCTGTAAAAAAAAAAAAAGAGGGATTAAACACATGGCCTCTGAGATCCATCCTGGTTCTGAAGCCCACTCCTAGAAGTCCGCCTAGAAAGATGGTAGCTGGGTGTGGGTCTGGGCCATAGAAGCCAGCTTGATTAAACACAGCAAAATATGTCGGGCAGATTTCTCTCTTGGACTACAGAAAGTTTGTTTACTTTGCTGGTGAAGTGGTTAAGGATCACCCCTGACCATTAATTAGACAGAATTGGGAACTGATGGGGAAGCCTCAGCCAGAAAGCTTGAGGACTGAGCTTTGAAGGTCTAGCCCTCTCCTGAACCCCTCTGGCGTTTTCTGTCTGTGGGTCCAGCAGGCCACTCGTATGTCACCACCCTGGACCTCAGGCTCTTCATCTGCAAAGTGAGGGAGTTAGAGGCAGGTAGGGGAGAGGTGGATGAAGCATCACCTGAGGAAGGAGCCCATGAGCTCTCAGACTCAGAGGCACAGAACAGCATGTTTAGAAGATGTGGGTAACAAACACATAGTGGGCACTATATATAGCATTTGCATATCGCTGACTTGGCACAGGCTGGTTTGCAAGCATTCTATATATATCATTACATTTGATGCTCCCAACAACCCTAGGAAGCAGGTACTGTTACTGTCCCCATTTTACAGATGAGGAAACTAAGGTGAAACACAGGTGAAATGACTTGCCAGCGTCACAGCTAGTGTCTGGAATCAGATTTGAACTTAGTTCTCCCTGACACAAAGTCCAATGCTCTCTACTATAGCACCCTCCTGTCTGTGAAAAATGTCAACGTTCATGTCACTATTACACCATTATAATATATAGGCCGTTATATGATTACACCTATTTTCTCAGGCAAAGGCTAACTGAAAATCTTTCTTTCAGGTGTCCAATCAGAGTTTTTCATCAATACCACCAGAGCTGGCCCAGGAACATTGTCTGTAACAATTGAAGGGCCATCCAAGGTCAAAATGGACTGCCAGGAGACTCCAGAGGGTTACAAGGTCATGTATACACCGATGGCTCCAGGGAATTATCTGATTGGTGTGAAATATGGAGGACCCAACCACATTGCTGGCAGCCCTTTCAAGGCCAAAGTGACAGGTAAAGATGGGACTCTCTGGTGGAGAGTGGCCAGGCCTAGAGAGAGCTAACACTAGTGAACCACCAAGAGCTGGGCAGCGAACAACGTTAGTGCTGAAAACCTGGCTTGAGGTGGAATGGAGCCTAGGCATCATGGGTGTAGAAAATCTGTTTTCCAGATGTGACCTTCGTCTTGGTTTTTGACCAAAAACAACCCAAAAACTATCGAGGGATGTGGGAGTTTTGAGTAGCTCTGGATAGGGCGATTGAAGATCAACAAAACTCCAACCTAGCATGTTTTAGACAGCAACGGGTTGAAGTGTCTGTTTTCTCTAGGTCAACGCCTCGTCAGTCCAGGCTCTGCCAATGAGACTTCTTCCATTCTTGTTGAATCAGTGACCAGATCCTCCACAGAAACCTGCTACAGTGCTGTTCCCAAAGCTTCTTCAGATGCCAGCAAGGTGACTTCAAAGGGAGCAGGGCTCGTGAAAGCTTTCGTGGGCCAGAAGAGTACGTTCCTGGTCGACTGCAGCAAGGCGGGTAAGTGAAGCGAGGCACATTCAAGGGTGGAGCAAGGTGGAGTGAACCTGTCCAAAATCAAGCCATCTGAGGCTGGGCCTGACCCTGGGAAAATGAACTGTGCTAGCAGCAAGGACAGGTCTCTTTTTAAAATTTTTTAAAGTAAGTTTTTATTGACATTTTCCATTCTTAACATCATTGTCAGGTATCCCTCCCCCCTCAAAGAGCCATCCCATATGACAAATAGTATTTTTTAAAGAGGAAAAAAAGTCGGCACAACTGACCAATATGTTTAAAAAAAAGTCCTAAAACACGCGCAGTGTGTTAGACTTGTGGCTCTCCCACCTCCTTCACAACGGTGGAGGTTAGAAAAGTCTTCTCTTACTTCTTCACTTGAATTCTGACCAATCTTTATAATTTTGTTACATTCCCTTTTGATTTCTTGGAGTGTCCCTGGTCTTTCCATTTCCATTGTGGTTCTCTTGGTTCTGCAACTTCCTTTGCATCAGTTCAAAGAGATCTTTCCAGGCTTCTCTGTATTCTTCACATGCATCATTTCTTACAGTACGGAAACATTCCATTACATTGATGTACCGTGGTTGGTTTAGCCATTCCCCTGTTAATGGGCATCTAATTCTAATTCTTAGCTATCACCAAATGGCTGCTAGCAGTATTTTTGAGTAGGTGGAGACTTCCTATCAGTGACTCCCTTAGGGTATAAACCCAGTAATGGAATCCCTGGTCCAAAGAATATGGACATGTTAGTCACTTCATTTGCATCATTCCAAATTGCTTTCTAAAATGGTTGCACCATTTCACAGCTTCACCAACATGTATTAGCATGTCTGTCCTTCCTCAAATCTCCCAGCATAGACTGTGGCCAGCTATTTGCAGAGGGGAAACCTCAGTTCTTTGGATCTGCATTTCTCTTATTATTAGTTATTTGGAGCATTCTTTCATGAGACTGAATACTTTGAAGTTCTGTTGCAAATTGCTTGTTCATTTTGCCCCTGTGTCTATTGGGGAATGGTTCTTAGTTTTACATATATATTTGTTCATTGTTTGTATATCCTGTATTACAAACCCTTATCAAAGAAGTTGGATGCAAGGAATTTTTTTTCCCATTCGGCAACTTCCCTTCTAATGCCAAGTGCATTACTTTTGTCTGTGCAGAAGCTTTTTAATTTAAGTAATCAGACATACTGTTTCATGTTTGGTGATTTCCTTTATTTCTTCTTTGGTTAAGAATATATCTCCTACCCATAGTTGGCACAGGTATATGATCTATTTCCAGTATTATCTTTAATATTAAAGTCTCATATCTATTTAGAATATATTGTAGAATATGCTCAACTGTCTTTCAACACTTATCTTCTATGTTATGGGCAGCTAGGGACTACCCATGATAGAACATTGGACTTGGTGATTTCAGGAAGTCCCCCGTTCAAATCCCACCACAGACATTTAAAAGCTGTGTGAACCCTGGGCAAGTCACTTGCTTCTCTGAGCCCCAGTTTCATCTGTAAAATGGGAGTAATAGTAACACCTACTTCACACAATTGTAAAGGTCAGATGCGATAACATATGTAAGGCAATTTACATACCTTAAAGTATTACATAAATATTAGTGTTGTTTCTTTTGAGCACTTTCATTGCGAGTCTGAGTGTGTGCCATCTGCTGGGAACAGGATATATTTCCCATTTGTGGTGTCTGAGGTTTGTGTGGTGCCTTCTTCAGCAGCGTGATAGAAAGATCTCAGAACTTAGGAGAGACCTGAGTTGGAATCCTAGGATCCCATCTGCTGGGCCTAGAACCCAAGGGTTCTCGTTCTTCATTCACTGATCAGGACTGAATAGAGAGGGTGGAGGAAACCATGACTTAGGATATCTAAACCATCTCTAGCCTCTGCCTTTATATTTGAATCTGCAGCCTGGGCCATATCTGCCTACCTATTCTTTTAAAAAAGATACCTATGAAAATTTTATGCACTTAATTTTATAACAGCAAATCCAATTAAATATGCATTTATAACTATTTTCACTTCAAGGAATTTTCCTGTACAATATTTCTCTCCATGGCAGCTCCGTAGTTACGCCCTTTGAGTCTCCTTTGTCTGTGCATGTGTGTATGCTTTTCTTTCCCTGTCCTACATGTGAATGTGTTTCTGACTCTATTTACAATCCTGCTTCTTGGGACTCTACTACAGAGCCTACTTCTTTCCTATTTTAGTCCTTAATGCTGTTGTTATGGTGATAGATCATGCTTTATTTAGGTTTTTCCCAGTTTGTTGTCATTGCCATGTTGACTCTATGCCTCTTGGATCCCTAGTCTGAGGGGTGGGACGCACGTTTGCTCAGGGCAGGGGCCCGAGGAACACCATACAATTATCAGTGCTTGGAAGAAACTGAAGGCTATGGGGAGTGAGTTCCTGTGCGCATGCGGGATCGAGGCCATGAATAACCTGGGAACACAGCCCAATAAATTAATTCGTCTCTAACCCCACTCGCCTCTCTAATGCATGGAAAAACCACTCCCCTCTTCAAAAAAAGAAATCTGGGTCCTTGACTCCTTGCTTGGCTGGGCTCCAAGTTCAGGGCTGATATCTTCCTTTTGCTATCTCTTCCTGTTTGTTATCTTGTGAAATGTTCTTGAAGCCCAGCCCATGGTGAATTCTCTTTTTCAACTAGTACCTCACCTTTTTTTACACGTACAATAATAACTTTCACAAATAACCACCTAGGAAACCTCTCCTATTTATTTAAACACCTTATTGTCTTCTGTGACTCCGTTTAGTTGTGGGAGGAGGGCGGAAGTGTCCTCACAATCCTGTTTCCTCCTCTAGAGGTCAAACAGGATCTTTCAAACCCAATATCCCGGTGCTGCCCAGAGCCATCTCTCAAGCCATTCCCTGCCATGGAAGTCTCCATTAGTCTCCATTAGACCTTTCCATTCTACTCATCTCTCCTTGGTTGCCCAGAGCAACCATGTTGTGCAATGGATAGTCAGTGCACCAGTGCAGGAGTCAGGAGGACCTGAGTTCAGATCTCACCTCAGACACTTGACACTCACTAGCTGTGTAACCTTGGGCAAGTCACTTAACCCCAGTTGCCTCATCCTGTGTCATCTCCAGTCATCCTAATGAATATCTGGTCACTGGATTCAGATGGCTCTGGAGGAAAAGTACCTGCATAGCCCTTCCTCACTCAAAAACAAAGTCAAGTGTAAGTCATGTCATTATTTCTCTGATGGCATCATCTTCTTTGTCAGTGAAGGATGAACACACTTTGGTTGCCCACTGGCTCCACCCTACCCCTTTCTACTTTGAGAAAGCTAATGATCAAAGTAACCTTATTGCTTTTCAATCCTGCACTGGATCTCCCATCTAATAGGGTTTGGATATGGGTCACAATGTCTTGGTGCCAGCTCATTCTGTTTATACAATTTCCTTTAGCTTTACTTTGGGGCACTTGTTTTGATTGGTTTGTATCTCAAAGGTCCTACTTAGTTTTGGCTGTTGCTTTAGGAATTTCTGGAACTTATACAGATTTACAGTCTTATTTCTTGATAGAGTGCTCCCAGGTTAGTTATACAGCTAATTTAGGAGTCATGCTGCTTTTGTCTTGAACCATCATGTACCATCCTCCAGAACTTGCTGCTATTTCTCATCTTGGCTGAAACATTCTGTGTTTTGATGTGCATTGTGTTCCATCTCAGCTGCGTGTAGTCATCCCTCAGTCATGAGTTTTGACAACACTACATCTGGGTGAGTTGAATATGATCTTCATCTGTTGGCATCCTGTGGCTTCTGTAGTTAAAAATTCTGGCCCTTAAGGTGAATAATTCTAGGAAATTTTGTTAGGATTTCCTGAAATAAGGTGGGCAAGAATCCATTTTTTGGTCATCTTTTTGATGAGCTTCGGTAATTCTTGGCTTGTCTCTGAATTTCTATCCTCTGTTTTCTTCACTTTCACTATTGTAAACTTATCAAATTTGCTTCCGGTTACAATGATACCCATGTATGATCCTATGTCTCTCCTTCCTTTCACAGTCATACCCTGAGAAAGAGCAGTCTACCATCTTTACCTGTACTTCCTCCCTGTTTAGTCACTTCTCAGCCCCTTATAATTTGGCTTGCAGACCTCACACTCAACTGAAAATGGTCTCTCCAAGGTTACCAATGATTTCTTAAATGCTAAATACAATTGCTATGTCTCCCCCAACCCCATTTTTCATCTTCATGGATAACCTATCTGCAGCTTTTGATATAGTCTGGCCAATCTCTCCTCCTGAATAACTTTTCTTTTCTTTTACTTGGTTCTCTTACCTGACCTCTTTAAGGTAGCTAGGTGGCACAGTAGATAGTGCATTGGACCTGAAGTCAGGAAGACCTGAGTTCAAATCCAGCCTCAAGTACTTAGTAGTTGTGTGACCCTGGGCAAGTCACTTCACCCTATTTGCCTCTGTTTCCTCATCTGTACAATGAGCTGGAGAAGGAAATGGCAAACCACTCCTACATCTCTGCCAAGAAAACCCCAAATTAGGTTACCAGAAGTCAGACACAACTGAACATAGCAAAAGATGAGTTCTTTCCTTGGTCTCTTTTCAGGTGCCCCCCGCCCTGGGCTACCTTTTGACTTTTTTCTTCACTACAATACTCTGTATTTCCAAGGGGGATGATTATTTTTGTGACCCTTTCATGCACTTCAGATGACCTTCCGAAAAGATTCTGCCAATATGAATTTCCATCAGCAATGGATCTTTTCTTGGCAACCCCACCGGGAGAGTTATTTTTTGCAGATTTTCTACATTCCCACCACTTTTGATTCCATTAATGTAACTTCACTCTTTTATATTTTAGGTTCCAATATGTTACTGATTGGTGTCCATGGCCCCACCACTCCTTGTGAAGAAGTATCCATGAAACACGTAGGAAACCAGCAATATAATGTGACTTACGTAGTCAAGGAGAAGGGGGATTATGTTTTGGCTGTGAAGTGGGGTGAAGAGCACATTCCTGGAAGTCCCTTCCATATCACAGTACCGTAAAGGAGGTCCTAACAAAATGCTTTATTTGTCATGTTGATTTTTATACAGAGTTTATGGGCCTTTTGTGGAAATGAAATGTAGTCTCTAAATATGCAGCTCATACTTAAGTACGTCCAGAAGTAAATGCTAAACTTTTTATTCCTTTAGGAGACTTTTCAAAATCTCAAAGCTTAGAAATTTCAAATCCCGTTAATGGACATCTCTGTACACTCAATTCCAATGATACCTCTTAGCCCTGTCCTTCACAAACAACATTTGAAGATGGACCTGCACGCTGATTTTACCGCAGACATTCAAGGTCATGGATATAAACCAAAACTGGAATTTCTCTTTTAAAAAATTGAGATTGGGGACCCTGAAATGAATTGTCTTGGATTGTCATAGACCGTGCTCACCAAGGGGAAGGTGTTTTTCTTTATTTTATTCTAATGAAAAGGAAATGGGGTTAAAACTTGGTACGCATGTGATATTAATCAATTGTAGTGCCTTATGGGATAGAAAGGGCTACTAAGTTATTTACCCCTATTTTAACACTAACACTTTCTACTGAGTTCCCCGTGGCTCTTCTCTCATCTTCTTTGAGAGGTCTGTTAAACTGTTTGAAGACAGATAGGCCCCTAGTAGCTTTCCCTCAACTGCCATGTTTACCTTTAGGTTCCTCCATCAGTGTGAGGACACTGCAGGCTTGGGCCGCCATCCCTTTGCCAAAGGTTACTTTTTAACACAACCCAAAGAGTCTTCCTTCTTCACCCATATTTGCTTGTGTGATGGGATCATTGCTAGCCTTCTGTCAAACTCATAAATTCAGATTGCAGCCAAGTGTGAAGAGGCCAGACTTAGACCTTGAGGCCCATCACAGCAGAGGGAGGAGAGTTAAATAAAATAGGGACCTTTTTTGGGGGGGAGGTTCATTTTTGTTGTGGTTCTTGGTAACAAGTAGTAAAGAATTCAGCTTTCTGTGAAAAGCTCACAGTCCAGTGTTAAAGGAGGGGCCGTGACTTCATCTTGCTGCTTCCCTCTTGGCACCTACAGAGAAGGCTGCCCCGGAAGTTGGGTGTGGACTTCTTGGTCCAGTATGATCTGCCTTCCTGGGATCACTTTTGCAATATGCCATCCCATTCCTGTGAAAAACTTGAGAGGGCGTTCTTCCCCACCCCCACATCCCAGCTTCCCTCCCTGCTCCCCCTTTTTTAAGGGATGGTTGGATGCCACAAATACCAGATGTTTGACTTTGGCCACCTGGGTAAACTTTGTGATGAGCTTCATTCAACTGACTGGGGATGCTCATGTGGGACAGACATGAGTCTGGCCCGGGCTCTGTCATCACTAAGGTTCAATGGCTGGGAGAGGGGGTATAGTGGAAAGCCCAGCCTGAGGAAGACCTGGGTGCCCCATCTCTTTATTTGTGTACCGTGCCTTAATATGAAATGCTCACAACTTTGTAAACTAGCAAATGGAAGAGAAACTGGCACGAAAATGCAGGATTGTAAAATTGTATCTTATAACTTATTAAAATAAAATCTTTGCTCCCTAAAATCCAACTGTCAGGTTGATGAGTTTTGTCTTTGAGGGAACAGTTCTGATAGTTGGATGTCACTTAGAAAACCGCAGGGCCTCCAGTTAAACCCTCATTCCCTGCTTGAAATGTCTGGAAACCAGGGCTGGGGAGAGGAGAGGATGAAGCCACTGATGCATCAATTCTGTCATTTTGACATTAGTTATGTTAGGACAAGGACTCCCTATGCCCCACACAGAGATGTGGTCTTTGGGGCCACTTGTATCATAGATCTGTAGCCAGCTGGGACCTTGGAGGCCATCAGATGAGGAAACAGAGGCTCAGACGAAGTCTTGTCAAGGCCACACAGTGTCAGAAGTGGGATTGAAATCCTGCTTCTCGGGCTCCACTAACACTATGGTCATCCAACCCTCTCATGTTTCAGATGAGGAAACAGGCCCAGAAAGTTAAATGAGTCATCTGGGGTCACCTGGGTAGGAAGAGTCAGATTTGAACCCAGGGATTTGGACTCAGGACTTCAGATTTCCAGAATCTGAACATTTTCTGGCAGGCCAACAAGCATTAAGTGCTTGTGCTGTGTCACACATTAGGATACAAAGACAAAAAGCCTTCAAGGAGCTTGCTTTCTAACTGGGGAGACGTTAAAACAGCTGTGTTTATACCAGATCTATACAGAGGAGGTGGAAGGCACATATGGTGTGTCCTTGCTACTTGGCTTCCAAGTAGGACCAAGGTCCTGTAAAAATGATCAGTATTTCACCATTTACTAATGGACACTTGTGGAGGTGGCAAGATAGGGTAATGGATGGAGGGGTTGGGTGGGGGCTGACCAGACCTCAGACACATCTCAGTTTCCCCATCTATAAAATGGGGGAAGTGACAGCCCTTGGCTTCCAGGGTGGTTGTAAGGATCACCCGGGATAGTATTTGTAAAATGCTTAGCACACAGTAGACACTGCAAGTCCTTGTATGTTCAAGGTGCCTTTTCCTGCTGACTTCCTTTAAGATATAAGCTCCGGAGAAGGCCAGCACATCCAGCCTGAAAGTCTTAGGGAGCCCTAGTATATGAGCCTTTTAGAAAGTGAAGACAAGGCAGGAAGGGAGGATGTGTCACTGAATACTGCATTTCCTCAACTGCCTGGGCCTGATTCATTCTAGGGCAGCAAACTGGAGTTGGAGCAGAGCCCTGGGGGATGGGGCATCCCTGCTATTGTAAGCTGTGGGTGTCAGTGACCTCCTACCAGTAGCCTGGCCAACTCATGAGAACCATCCACTTCTCTCGACAGTCAGCACAGGCCTGATTCCTCCTCGCCCTCAAAACACAGAACCCTGAGTGAAGTAAAGAAAAGAAAACCTTTGTGGTCCATTCTTGTGGGCTGGAGAGATATTAAGCATCCTGAGACAGGCATTGCTGACCCAGCACCCTCTTCTCCCTTAGTATTTGTCCAGAACTTAGGTAGACTGTGGAGGAGAAGGAAGCCACACTTTGGGGGGAGGGGATGAAAGTCTGAGGTTCAAGGCCGGAGGGGACATCGTCTAGGCCTCTTCTCCTTAGGCTTGCCTTTGTAGGAGCCTTTCAGAGTCTTCTTGGGAGCTGCTTCAGGTCGGATGAAGGCTGCAGTGAGAGGTAAAGGTTGGGGGAGGAGAGTTCCCACCAATCTGTTCTTAGAAACCCTTGAGGTTGGGCGTCATCTGCCCTTGCCTGGTACGTAGCAGATGCCATATGTTAGTTATTGCTGTAGTTCATCGGAATCAGGAAAATATGAGTTTTAAGTTTTGCCTCAAACACAAATGGGCAAGCTTCTAAATCTCTGCCTCAGTTTCCTCAATTGTAAAATAGGGACAATAGCATCTACCTCCCAGAGTGGTTGGAGAGTCATAACCTATAGAGAGTGCACTGAAGGATCTGCCATGTCTATTGCCCATTCGCTCACCCCCCACCTGGCCCAGCCCTTGCTTTCCAATCCCATCGCTGTCTGCCCCCTTCGCAGGCACTGCAGTCAAACTTGTATCTCCTCCTTTGTAGCAGCCGTACCTCATACCTGGAAGGAACTCCCTCCTCCCCTCACCCGATGGCTGACCAGAAGCCAGTACCCCTCCACCTCCCCCAAACTACCTGGTTTGTCCGTGCTGTGAGTGGTATTTCCTCAATTGAATGTAAGCTTCTTCAGGGCAGGGACTTTGGCTGGGAGTGTTTTAGTTTTTTAACTCCAAGGTCTGATACTTAGTAGGTGCTTAATGAATGTTTGATGATAGACTTGGAAGGGACCAAAGGTCCTCTAGTTGTCCTAACCCCTTCATTTTACCGAAGGGGAGGCAGCCCCAGAGACGAAGGTGTCACAGGTAAGATTTGAACTCAGGACTTCTGACTCTGAACCAGTGGTCTTTCCTTTGTAGCAGGCTGCCTCCCGATTCCCAGGGCATGGACCTTTCCAGGGTGCTGCACCCCTACTTTGAGCCTTCACTTCCAACACTAAAAAGTACCAGGGTATGCTCCCCAGCAGGCACAGGTTGGTCACCTATTTATCCATCAGTAAGAAGGACCTTGGAGCCGGGAGGGGGCACCTTGACCTAATTACTCTGGGTTGCCAGGGGAGCTGGCAGATGTTGATATAAACAGTCCTGAGGCTAGAGGAAGTGGCCCTCTGAAACCTGAGCCTGGAGCCAGAGGCCAACGCCAGGTGCTTTCCTACTGCCCAGCGTCTTCTGCTCACTTTTCCACCAAGCCCTCTCTGATGGTATCATCCACTTGGCTGGTTGGCACTTTGCGGGCCTTGAGATGGATGCCAGTTGAGGTTATTGACCAAAGGGCACCGGTCGTGGAGAATATTCCCCCCTAAGGAACAGGTTGCTGCTGTTCCGATCTTGCTCCTGCGATCCCCAGGGCTTTCCGACAAAGTCATTGGCCTCCTCATTTGGGGAGGTAGAGGTGGGGCAGAGTGGGGAGGGGGGAAATAGAAAAATCAAACTGTTTATTTTTAGTCAGATCAAATATGACAGAGCCTTGAAACACTGAACAGGAAGGCTCTGTGAACTGCACTCAGGACGAGGCTGATATATAGAAAACAAGATGTTTTCCAACACATTGCCTGGTACTTACGTGTTCCTCCAAGTTTTAACCGACAGTGGTAACTGCTAATGGGAGCCAGCTGCGTCCTGTACGGTGGTGGAGCTAAAGTTCTCCCTTGCACCCCCACTCAAAGTTTAGGTTGTCTTCCTACCTTTCCTGGAAGAGTGACCTCCCCATCTGTAGAAAGCAAGTTGGACTCTCTTTAGGCTCACTGCAGGAGGCAGAGAGCCCTTCTCTGGGAAGGAAATATCAGCAATCTTGTCCCAGATCTCTAAGCATATTCCACTCAAGTGTGGAAGGCATTCGCTTAGATTCATTGCAGTGTAATTTATTAAAATTCAACTATAGATGTAATCTAGGATTCTTAACCTGAATTTGTGAACTTGTATTTTTTAAAAATATTTTTGTAATTACATCAGTATAATTCATTTCCTTTGTAATCCTATGTATTTGAATTTATGCATTTACATACATGATTCTGAGGAGTTCTCAGACTTCACCAGACTGCCCAAAGGGTAAGTCTGAGACATACAAATTGTTCAGAACCTCACCTCTAGGATTCTGCTACAAAAACAGACATCCTCTGTAGTGTGGAAAAATGATATGTACACAGGTGAGTAAATATAAAATGTATACTAATTAAATAATTGTTTGGGGGCAGGAGAAAGCATGACCAACTGGAAGTCGCCACTGCTCATGTCAGAGATGGCACCTGAGCTGAGCCTACACTAAAGCTAGGTTTGAAAAAGGGAGGGCAGTCCAGGTATGTGGTACAGCCTAGGCAAAGGCATAGAGGATTGGTCCAGCGATCAAGTAAGGTAGTCTCTGTGTCAGGGCTGAGCTGGATGGCTCAGGCTTCTTGTGCACAGCTTATTCTATCCAGGAGCAAACTCAGTTGAGCCTCTGGTTTTCACTGGGAGTTTGTCTCACATCCTTTTTGTGTGACCTTATGAAAATCACTTTTTTCCATTTGCCTCAGTTTCCTTATCTGTGAAATGACCTCTCAGGTCCCTTCCAGATGGACATCCTTGATCCCAAGGTTTGACCACCTCTTTCCTGTTTCCTGACAAAGCCAGGCTAAGAAGACCCCTCAGGTTCTTGCCTGCTCTGACTCAGATTCCGGTCAATGCTTCCTTTAGCTAAGCTGATGCACCCCAGCCTCTCCCCAAGTCACTTTCTGGAGGTCTATACTGCCTTTGTTCTCTCCCAGGCTCTTCAGAGCTCTCTCTGTTCTCATTCTCTCAGCCTCCACAGTCTCCACCTTGGGCCTTGCCTGGGAACACTCAGGCTGAACAAAGCTTTCCTTGCTAGAAAAGGAGAATTGGGGGTGGAAAGGAGACACAGGAGAAGGGAAAAGCTGAGGAACTTGACCAAGCATCTCTGCTAGAAGAGACTCTGGTCTGTCTTTGAAATCAGTTAGGGCCAAACCCTGAGGATGAGACCAAATGAATCTTGTGCTCGACTGACTAGACAGACCTCAGCCTGCTGGTAGATAGCTTCTAATGCCTTGCTGCAGAAAGGTTCCCATAGAGCAGCATGAAATCAGTCAATCCATCAGGGCCCAGATATGAAGACCAAAAACAAACTCCTGTGGAATCTGGGTGACGGTGACTGTTACTGGCATTTATGACTTCAGAATTTGCAAAGCACTTTAGGTACGTTATCTCATTTAATCCTGACAACCCCTGGAAGTGGGCCCTGTTATCTCCATTTTACAGATGAGGAAACTGAGGCAGACAGGTTAAATGATAGGTTGCTTGTGTCTGAGGCAGGATTTGGACTCGGGCCTTCCTGACCCTTGGTGGTGGGCTTTGTGCACTCTCCTTCCTAGATAGCTACTGTGTCAATAAAAGTCTAGTGGCATCAGATCAGAGGCTTATACTAGCTCGAAGAGCCCTCAAGGACTGTCCAGGCTCACCCCTTCATTGTACAGATAAGGAGACAGCACAGGTAAGGTGAATTCACTTGGTCCAGGTCACCCAGGAAGTTTCTGAGGTGAGAAGCCCCCCCGCCCCGTGTTCTAAGGGTCACCTTTGAGCATGGGTGCAAGCCCCCTGTGGAAGTCTTTCTAATTTACGGGGGCCTCAGTTTCCTCATCTGTCTCTAAGGCCCCTTCTAGCTCTTTGGGTCTATGATTGTATTAAAACCATCTACCTGAATAATAGTAACAATATTTAGCATTTATATAGTGCTTTAAGGTTTATGAAATACATGTATTATCCTAAATAACCCTTACAACAACCTTGAGAAGTAGGCACTATTATTATTTTTATTTAACTGTTGAGGAAATTGAGGCACACAGTCGTGATGTGACTCGTGCAGGGTCACATCACTACTAAATGTCTGAGTCTGGATTTGAACTCCTGACTGGAAGTCTGACACTCAGTTCCCTGCACCACCAGATTGACTGAAAACCTCCCTGCCTCCTCTGGCAGTTGTAACTTCTGCCTCCAGTCCCTTCTCTTATTAGGGTCTGGATTTCTGCTTGAGCCACAGGGAGCTGTGCTGTGTGGACTGCCAGAAAAAGAACAATTTTATTAATTTGGCTCTTTTTTCTATTTCAGTTTATAAACACCCAGCCACTGACCCACATGCCGAGCTGGGGGACATCAAAAGTTTCTCAAAAGCAACATTCTGATGTGTTTAGTTTACGTTAATGGAGGCCATAAGGATCTAATTCCCCCTGAAATTCACAGCATAATGAATGCTAAAGGCAAAATGTGAGCCCAGCCTTTGCCAAACCCCCAATGTTTTTATAAAAATAAAAAAAAAAAGTCTGGTCAGATGGCTAAAAGCCATTGGCTTCTCCCCAGGCAGTAATGAGACACACCAATTCCCAAGATCTGCCTGACTGTCCTGGGAGAAGTCAGGCCAAGGCAATAATATGGGCCATCAGAAAGCTTCGGGGCCACCTTTGTGGGGTGGGAGGGAAGGAGGCCATGAAGAGGATTCTTTTGGAGGTTTCATCATAGAATTCAAGACTCACACAAGTGAGTCCCTTTCTCTTAGAGAAGGCGCAGACTGGAGTCCTTTGTTAATGAGGCAGTTCAGAGGGAAACCCCGAAAAATGGAAAGGTCTTGGCGGCTGGATTGCTGAAATCCCATTGAGGGGTGCGGTCCAAAGGGCGAACTAGATTATTGGTTTGTCTGGTGGGTTGTCTTCTCATAAACGTATAGTGTTCCCACTGGGGGTGGGAAGGCTTTTCTGAAACAAAAGATTCCCTTTTCCCATTGTTCTGGCCTATTTTGCCAGAGCCTTAAAGCCCACGGTTGTTGAGCGTCTCATGGATTTGGTATTTCACATGAGCTTCCCCCACTCGCCTTCCCATCTTAAGAGTTCTTGAAAACTGGGAGGAGGCTTGGAATTTACAGTCTGGATTTCTGGCTCCTATCCAAGGGCGGCTCACTTCTTTGAGACTCACTTATCTAGCTGCGACCAGGCCTAGAGATAAAGCTATCTCTGTAACCTTTCGGCAGTCATCCACACCTCCTTTCCCACTCCTCTTCCCCTGAGCCTTCTTGGCCATTAGGGCACAGTCCAAGCCTGGCAGTTCTGAGGCTCAGGTTCCTGCAAAATGAGAGGGCCAGACTACATGGCCTCTCACATTCTTTGGCTCTTCAAGCCCAATGTAGAAGGCCTGTCCCCATCATGCTGGCAGAAGGAATTCCTTTAACAAAATTCATCCGGTGATAGGAGATTGGACAGGGCACTGGACCTGACTAAAATGCTATGCCAGACTAGATGCATGACCCTGGCCATGTCTCTTAATCTCTCTTGGCCTCAGTTTCCTTCTCTGTAAGATGAGGGGAGTGGTTTCTCTGGTCCCTTCCAACCACAGAGCTGTGATGATCACTTGGGCTTGTTGGGGTGCTGTAGAGTCTCCTTCTCTGGGGAGAAATCATGGGACAGAAGTGGCCAGGGCTCCCAGAACCGATCCTTTTGCCCCCACCTCATCTTTCAGTGGATCTCCAATTGGAGGTTTCTGGTGTATCATCTGTGGTTTTCAGCCTGAGCTAGAACTCAAAGAAAGCATGGTTTCCTCCCTAACCACTTTCACCTCATTGTGGATCCTTCCAAACCCCAGGCCTTCCAGAGGGAGACTGGAAATAGCCAGGCCTGGCTGGAGGTGCAGAGAAGGGTGGAAGGCAAGGGAACAGAGGGCTGAGTTGTGTGTGTATGTGTGGGGAGGGGGCTCTCCCCTCACCCCCAATCTAGAGGTTGGGAGAGGAGACCCTTAGGATCTTCCAAGATCTTGGAGCTTGGAGGATCCCAGATTCATCACCGAGGGGTCCATTCTGTGCCATGTACAGAGCTCTTGACTGTTGATAAAATGTTTTTAGGTAAATTCATTAGGTTCTTAGAACAACTCAGTGAGATGGAAAAGGCATGCAGCCCCAGGTTCCTTCCTCTTCCATAAAATGGGAATATGATTGGATGGAGGACCACCGCACAACTTGTCATGAGGTCTCCTTCAATCCAATGTGAGGTCCTTGAGGCATAGGACTGTCTTTATATCCTTAGAACTTAGGACACCATAGGCGCCTAATAAATGCTTGTTTTCCTGCTTCATCTGGGCTAGTGCTAAAGACCTATTCCAGTAGAAAATGAATCCTTTCAGGGCAAAAATCATCCATTTTGTCTTTGTATCTCCAGTGTTTAGCACACAGTAGGTGTTCAACAAATGCTTTTTGTTTGTTGATCGTTAATGAAACAAAAAAGGTTTTAAAGGGAAATGTTCCATTATCATTAACCCCATTTTATAGATGAGGAAACTGAGTTTCAGAGATTTGTTGTTGTGTCGATTTAGCCTTATCTGACTCTTTAGGATCCCATTTGAGGTTTTCTCAGTGGAGATAATGGATTAGTTCACCATCTCCTTCTCCAGCTCATTTTACACATGAGGAAACTGAGGCAAATAGGGTGAAGTGACTTGCCCAAGGTCACACAGCTGGTAGATGTCTGAGATTGGATTTGAACTCAAGAATATGAATCTTCCTTGTTTCAGGTTGAACCCTCTATGAAGTACAGTGCCATCTAGCTGCTGAGTTTCCGAGAGGATGTGGCTTACATAGGATTATTTGCTAAATGTGAAAGGGATCCCCTAATAAATGGCTAGAGGCCAGGGCTGAGTTCATTGCCTTGAGCTTTCTCTGGTCTGACATCTTTTCTATTTCATGCACCAAGAGGACAGAAGCAGAAACCTGAAGCGGAGATGCAGAGGAAGATTCCAACTGGACATATTTCCAGACCATTTGGCACTGTCCCAGAGTAAAATGGGCAGTCTTAGGCAAGGGGCAGGGGTGGAGTGAGGGGAGGGTGATGAATTTCCCGACTGGGAAGTCTTCTGTAGTGAAAGAGCAACAATTTCTTTATTTTTGTCTTTCTGTCCCCAGCAGTTAGCAATATCTGGTACATAGTTGGTGCTTAAAGATTGCTTGCTGAATGGAATTGGATGTTGAAAAATCCTTATGGGGGATTGTGTCAGGAGGACTTCTGCTTAGGTTCAGGTGACGCAGTGGAACAAACTCTTTCTCCAATGCTGACTGTGTGACCTTATCCTCACTGGGCCTTTGTTTCTCCACCTGTAAAGTGATAGGTGTGGACAAAAGGGCCTCTAAGTTCTGGAACAGCACTAGATCTATGGAGGCTGTAAAACCTTGAAAGTCTTCCATCTTCGAGATGACAAGAATGATAGCTTGAGTTGAGTTGGAGCGCCCTCTGGGGGCTTCAAGGGCACCTGCAACTGTTCTGTGGCTTGGGGCTGCCCCTCTGCCCCTCAGTTGGGCTCCTGACCCTTCTTACTATTTGGTGGAGCAAGAAGAACCTTGGGCTCAGGATCTGGAAAGACCTGGATTCAAATCCCACCTCCGACATTGATGATGACATGACCCAAATTCATGTCTGTTTGAGTCCTGTGTGGGCTTTCCTAGACATGACTGCCTCTCAATATGGTAGGGCACTTACCATCCTCCCTCACTGAAACAGAAGGCACACTTAGACCTGAGAGGTGCTATCTTTCCATCATTCCTCATTGGCTTCATGAAGACTGAGGAATGTGAGTGGTCCAAACTCATCTGGTTCTCAGGACTTCTCAAGGAGAAGTTCATGCGATGACTGGTCAGAGACATGGCTGCCTCTGGGCAGGACCAGGAAGGGGGAGATTTTGTCCCATCCCCAGAGATAAGGACTAGAGAGAGTACAGACTTCCTGGGATGCTTCCACTGGATAAGTCTATGCTGCCTGCTGGGACCAGGAACCTCACACTCAATGAAAGAACTAATGGGCCTTTATTTTCTGAATGGATCATAGGACCATAGACATAGAGCTGCAAGGGACCCTTAACATCATTAGACAAGGAAACTGAGGCAGAGTTTTAAGTATTCTGCCCTAAGTCTCATAAGCAGTAATTAGCCTTTATAATAGCTAGGATTTATAAAGCACTTAAAAATATTGAAAATTATCATCTAATTTTGTCCCCAGAATAACCCTTTGGGAAGGTCTATGATTATTCACATTTTACTACTACTATTTATCTACCCTTTATCTAGTGCCTACTATGTGCCAGGCACTGCATTAAGTAAGTTCTTTGCAATTATTATTTCATTTGGTGGGTGTCACTATTATCCCCCTTTTACAGATGAGGAAAGTAAGGCAAGCACAGATGAGGTGACTTACCTAGGGTCACACAGCTAGTAAGTGTCTGAGATCAAATTTGAGCTCAGGTTCTCTCTGCCTCTAAGTCCATCACTCTGTGCACTGTGTTCTAGGTTAACTAGCTGCCTAATTAACAGAGTTGAGGTTCAAATCCAGGCCCTCTGACTCCACACCCCCTTTGCACTGTAGCTCACTAACCACCATTATATATAAATTCTGTTGGTTCAAGGAACATAGACAAAGCCTCCCACAAAGATGAAATAACTACAGTTTATTGGTAGTATACCACTTTCTTATTTTCATTTTATTTTCATTTCATCCTTAAAGGAAATGCTAGGTGTGGATACTCCACAGATGGAAGGTAGGTCTTCTGATTTCAGAGGCAAAGACCCTGGTGGGGGCATCTCCCTGCCTGTGTGTCTGTTGGGCCTCCCTGAGTCCTGATTGGGGGGGAGGGGGAAGAGGAGGGAGAACTTGGTTCTCCAGAAGTAATTTGATCTTCAGCCTCTGTTTCCTGAGTCTTCTGGTCATTGGTGGCTGCCTGGCAGCAGCTGGCCCCAAACAAAGGAGCAGCCCCAGCCCTAGCCTCAGCCCCTGGGTGGTGGAAGTCAGGCTTCTCCGAGGGCTTCTGCGTCTCCCAGAATGAGGGACCTGTTGTCCACAAGGAATCAGGCCTGCTGGACAGAGCTCATTGAGAAGGAGGCATCCAGCCGGGCACACTGGAGGATTAAATTCGCCCATAAGTACCCGCGAGTTCCCGGTCCCAGGAAAAAGTGCCAGCTCCCTTTTTTCTCCCCAGCTCCAGATGCACGCCTGCTGCCTCCCATCAGCCCCCCGAGGATGGAGGGCTCAGAGATGAGAACCTTCCCAGAAGGAGCTGGTGTCCAGTCTCCCCAGGAAGGGGGTGAGAAGGGGCAGATGGAGGAAACCAAGGCTGAGTCCTTCTTGCCCGAGATGAGACCTGCCACCCCGAAGACTGGGCAGCTGCTGTATCAGGGCATTTCCCGAGAGGGTAAAGGAAGACTCCTGTACCTGCAGGCGAGGTGGCAGCAGAAGCCAGAGGACAAGTTTGAGTACCCAGTCCTATCGTCCTGGGACTACGGCTGGTGCATAGGTGATGGGGTCTGGTTTTATCCAAAGTGCTTTGATATCTGTTGTCTGTTGTTATGTCTTGGTCTGTAAGTAGGCTCCATTCATTCATTCATTCATTTATTCATTCACTCTCCAAACACTGACTTTGCAACCCTGTGCAAAGTCCTGTGGTAAGTCTTCTCCCCATTTAACTGCAGATTTGTCATTAGCATGCCTGCATTCAGGTCCTTGGATGTCTGGGCCTCAGTTTCCTTATCTATAAAATAAGGGGATTAATTACAAGACCTTTGGAGGGCCCTTCCAACGCCAGATCCAAAGTGAGTCTACACTTACTCAGTGACCAGGAAGGAGGCAGAGCTGGGGAATCCTGACCAGCTCAATGCCTCGTTCTGCATGTTGGGCTCTGGGTTTGGGACGGAGAGGCTGCTCTTGTTCCCTCTTCTCTTCATGATGTTTCCTCCTCAATCCTTAACTCTTCTCATTCCTTTTTTCCGTTTTTTTTTCTCCTCTCCTTCACCCACTGCTCCCCAATCCCAGGGGTTTTGAATGAGCAAAAATATTTGCAATCTCTCCTCTTTCCTTTTCAAAGTTGACTGGCTAGAAATTTCTTCTAGTTTCATGAAAAAAAAAATGGCTCTTTGGGAAAGGTCCTGCTGGGGCTGTCAGAATCAATGTGGATTTTCATAGATCACAGAATGTGAGGGTTGGCTGGGCTCCAGAGGCCAATTAATCCCCTGATTTCCAAGGTGAGGAAATCTAGGGGAGGGACTTGTTCAAGATCACATAGCCAGTTGGACTTTGAATTCAGGTCATCTGACATCAGATTCAGCATCCTTTCCCCTGCATAGACCCATGTTCGAGCACTAAAAAAAGAACAAAAGCCCTTCACTGCATGGGATTTGTGACCAACAAATTCAGATGTTGCTCAACTTTTGGCTGATTTTTCTTCTTAAGGAAAGAAGTTCTCAGTGAAGAGAGGCTGGCAATGGACCATAGGACGATGGTTGCTGTAAGGGACCTTTAAGATCATCTGCTACATCTCTCTTTTTACGTATAAGGAAACTGAGGCCCAGGGAGGTACTGCTGTACAGGTAGTAAGTGCTAGAGATAGGATTTAAATTCAGAATCTCTGACTCAAAAATCAGTGTCTCTTTTCATTATACCACACTGTCCTTCCTGGAGAGAGAGAGTTCAATCCTAGATGACCGTTTTTCCCGGTAGGTGCTAGGAGGGGAATCTTACTCCGGTGTGGGTTGGGCCAGTGGCCTCAGAGGTCCCTTCCTACTCTGAGATCCTGAGAGAGGAGAGCAGGGGAGGCTGAGACCAGCAAAGTGCAGCATTTTGTCTCATTTGAAGTGAATTCTCAATTTGATTCTTTATTAGTTATGGGACCTTGGATAAGTCACTGAACTTGACTTATCTGTAAAAAAAGGGAAAATTCATTTTCCTCACAGGGAGGCTTAAAGGAGATAATGTGTAGTCACCCCAGCTCTCAACCAAGAAAGCATTTATTAAGTGCCTAATGTGTGCCAGACACAAATACAAAGACAATAAAGCAATAGTGATTCTCAATAAGCTTCCTTTCTAATGGAATAGACAACAAATGCATATAAAAATGTACACGACATAAACTTCATGCATACATATGTAATGCACACAAAATAGTTAAATATGAGATTGTCTGAGGGGAAGGGCACTAGCAGTGGGGGGAATCAGGTAAGATTTCATGCCTGGGAGGGGTCTTACTTTTCTTTACATGTACGATGATAAGAGTTAGTGGTTCAGTTCTAAGCGAAGAGAAAAAGTAATCCAGCTGCTTGTCTTTCCTCTTCTGTCCTCAAGGCTAATGTTTGGTATTATCTGAGAAGAACTTGGCCTCTGGGGAAAACTGGGAACCAGGACCATCCCAGGATCCTTCGGCCCCATTTGGTTTCCTCTTGTCCCCAGCTTCTGACCGTAGGTGAGACCTAAATGAGTGGTAGGGAGATGTTAATGAACCCCAGGCTCTAAGAAATGGATATTGATTAGTAAATGCTGCTTTCTTTCTAACTCCCAAGTCCTGGCTTGTTGTTCCTTCTTCCATTAGAAAGCACATCATTCCTTAAGTTAAACCAGTGTTAGGGCTTCCTATGTTGTAGAATATACTCATAGAAGTAAGATTAATTTTTATTTTAGTCTTTCAATTCCTATCTAAGGTGGGTGTGGCAAATGTTAGCCCTTCCAATTGGATGAAGGAGGAAAAGTGGGGGGTGGGGAGGCGGAGTTCAGTGCATAAGTGAACATTTGATTTGACTAAGGACAGGACACAGAGGGCATCAATGATGGGCCTGGGGATAGTACCCTGACCACTAATCCAGTTGTTGCTGAGTAGTTCTTTTTCAGCTGTGTCTGACTCTCTACGAACCCGTTTGAGGTTTTCTTGGCAGGAATACTGGAGTGATTTTCTTCTCCAGCTCATTTTATAGATGGGGAAACTGAGGCAACCAGGGTTAATTAACTTGTCCAGGGTCACGCTCCTATGAAGAATCTAAGTCAAATTCAAACTTGCAAAGATGAGTCTTCTTGACTCCAGGTCTGTGCAACCCAAACCATTGGATGGAAAACCAAAATGTCACATCTGATATAATTGCAGATGGCAGCTGAAGACTGTAGCAGAGCCATGGCATGTCTAGGGCTGGGAAAAGGTGGGCTGGGGAGCCCATGGTGTAACTTACTGGATCAATGAGTCCCTGCCACAAAGAGAGACAGACCTTACAAAAGGTCTGATGGGCCCAAGTATGCTGTGAAGATGGTTCACGGTAGAAGGGGAACCTCAACAGGAAACCTGGCCTTTGAGTTGTGTCGGGGGAAAACATGAACCCCTTTACTCACATTGACTGCTCAGAGGCATCTCAAGGTCAAAACAGAAAATCTCCTTTATTTGGTCCATCCCTTCGCCAGTAAAGCTGGAGTAGGGAGGCGCCTGACAGAAGCAGAATGGCAATTTATATAGACCCTGACTCAGAAATCCCCCTCCCACCACTGACTGTTATTCTTAATGGCGGAGAAGCACGGTCTTACATTCTAGGTGCGAAATCTAACCAATCTCTTTTGAAACCCAGTTCAAATTTCCCGCTCCAGGATGTTACAAAGCCCACAAAAATATTCATCATTATATGCAAATTAGGCATCAAAAATATAAGCAAATGAAGCACTGATGACTCATGCAAATTGGGCATTGAGAACTTATGCAAATCAGGTGGATCTAAGTGAGGACTGCAGACTGGGCACGCATATGCAAATTAGGTATTGAGGGGTTAGTGAGTCATATCCAATCATCGAGTTATATGGAAATCACCCGACTTTGGAGGAATGGAAACCTGGGCCTCAGGTCTCTTCCACTCCAGGGAGAAGACTCCATATTCCGGAGAAGTCTTCACCAAATCTGTTCCCATTCAAGTTCCTCCAGGAAGCTTTCTTTCATCCCTCTTCATTCCAGGGCCTGCCTCTGTTAATTATTTTCTGTTTATTCGATATATAGCTTGTTTGGACCTCATTTGTTTGCATGCTGTCTTCTCTATTCAATTTCACAGTCCTTGAAGGCAGGGGCTGCTTTTTGCCTGTCTTTGTATCCCCAGTGTGCTGGCACATGGTAGATGCTTAATAAACATTGATTAATTGAGTCTGTCTTTGGGGAACTGCCCAGAGAGACCTTTGACAAGAGGAGAGGTATTACAGGTATGCCAATGCCCAGTTCCTCACCTTAGGCTCGTCCTTTGCTCTTTTTTAGGGGATTCCATGAAGAAAGCCAAGGCTCCAGTTCATGCCAGATCCCGGCTCATCAGGGATACTTTTTACTTCCGAAATGGGGTCTTTCACCAGCCCTCCAGGTCTGACCAGCGGCTCTGAGCTCTGGCAGCAAAGAACCCTGTTGGGGGCTTGTTCTTCAAACCAGAATCTGCGACCTGACCGGGTTATTTGTGAGAGTTTCTTTGCCTCTGCCCTTCTAGCCCTGGCCTCAATAAAAACCAAACCCACAAAGCACCAAAATAATTGTGGATTTTCAGTATGACTGCTCCTGGCCCCCTTGTCCTGATTTGTGTTAACACTGAGCTCAGAACTTTGTCTCTTTCACTTAGTCTGTTTATCAGCAAATCAATGGCCAAGGATTGTCAGTCACATGTTTGTTACCCAGTGCAAACATCTGGAAGCTCTCTTCAAACCTAGGCCAGAGCTGGAGGCTTCCTTGGGCTCATCTCCCTCTGCTGACCTTTCACCCAAGAAACAGTTTCTCCAAAGGTTCCAGGAGACCTAGACAATTAAAGATCAAGTCTTCTCTTAAGATTGGGAAGGATGGAAAGAACTCCTATTGGGAGGCAGCTTATTGCTTCAACAAGCGAAGAATTCTTGACTGCAGTAAACAGGGTCCGGTTTGCTTAGGTGGATTTTTGTACTGATTTTTCTTTTTTTTCCCTTTATTTTTTGCATCAGATTTTCTGCAAGACATTCCTCTTTGGGCCTCAATAGAGGAAGCTGTGAAAGACTTTGGAAGGGCTTTTAGTCCAAAAATTTTCTCTGGTTTATTCCAACAAGCTGTCCTGTCTCTATACTCATTGCATCCCCTTATCCAGTTTGATACTCCTTCCCTTTTCTGTAACCTGTGCCTACAACCTACTGATTAGCAAACTAAGTTCTAGGGAGGAGAAATGATTTGGCCAGTATCTCACGGATGCTAAGAGTTAGAGGTAGGACTTGAAATAAAGTCCTTTGACCCCAGACCCAGAAATCCTTTCAATGGAGCATGTTGTTTCAAGCTTCTCAGTCAGTTGGGAAAGGTTTGTCCCTCTTTCCAACACCCCCCCCACTCATTCCCCAGGGCAAATTGCCACTCATCTCTGTACCTCAGTTGTAATCTAGGGGTTTGGGGAATCCTGAAATTCAGGGGCAAAAGGGCATGGGTCTGCCTAGAAAGTGTTTACTCATGTGTTTACTTGAAAATACTGTCATTGATTTGTAAAATTGTAGGTCCTATATCTAATGTGTAAGTGAAAAATTAATATTTGGAACTTAAAGTTTAGTTTGCTTTTGAAAATGCAACAGGCAGAATATAAGTAGGTTATCTAATAAATAAAAAGAGATCTCAACTTAAAAATAAATGTTTTTAAATTCTGGTCTTTCTAAAATCAAGAGAATTTGGATTTAAGTACAATGTGCCTTAATGGATAGAGAGGGCCTCAGAATTGTCCTGTCTCTGTCCCCTCTGTCCCCTCTGGTGGGAGAAGTTTGGGCAAGTCACACAAAACTTTTCCATCATCAGCTCCCTAATACTCCAGGTTAGAAAACAGCTGCTGATATGTATTGGCATAGGGAGTTTCTAATCAATGGCTTCCTGCACTGATGAAAGCATGTTCAGATAAAAAAGAAAATAATGCTGAGATGGATGCCTAGGCATTTAAAAAAAATAGACGACACAAATAGCATGTAATATCACAGAGGACTGGTAGGCAAATGTACTTTCATCCATTCAATTATCTAATTCAGCTCTGAAATTTTATCTGGACACCTGCTGTGTAGAAAACCCTGTGTCTCTTGCCTCAAGTAATACAAAGGAAGGGGAGAAGCAGTTCTTGACTGAGGAGTTCTCAATGTACTTTAAAGGGTACTGGTTCCTAAAATACTGTACTTAAAGGTAACAATTGTTAGAAGTGAGCCTAACAAGTCCCCAACAGTGAAAAACATGCTCATTTTAAACAAACAACACTTGTTGTGAAATCAGGAAAGCTCTTATTAATCTTATGGACAGGTAGCCTTCCCCAGTAAGGTTACAGGACAACTACAGCATAGAAAGATGGGACTTCTTATACTGTTTTCTGAACTTTGGATCTCCCACAATACTGTCCCCTGGCCATGTGACTCCATGTTCTCCTCTCTAATAGACACTTTCTCACACAGCTCCTTGGGTCTGCACATTAGTTTCTGACCTCTAACCTGTCCATGCCAGGTCACAATCCTTATCACTTAGGAATGTGGAAAACAGAACTTTCTTACTTCCCACACAATTAATAGTAGGTTTTGAGATTCCATGTTAGAAATAATGTTTCATCTTCTTTTGAGACAATTGTCATTGACATTTTTGTATATAGTACAGATCAATACGACAGTTAAGTGGTGCAGTAGATAAGAGTTCTTGGCCTGGAGTCAGGAAGATTCATCTTCCTCATTTCATATCTAGCCTCAGATGCTTACTAGCTGTGTGAACCTGGGCAAGTCTCTTCACTCTCTTTGTCTCAATTCCTGATCTGTCAAATGAACTGGAGAAGGAAATGGTAAAGCACTCCAGTATCTTTCCCAAGAAAACCCCAAATAGGGTTACAAAGAGTCAGACATGACTGAGACAACTAGGCAACAACAACAATGGTCAATATTGTTTAATTAAATGTTTACAATTCTTAAGATTGCAGTATGATGTTTGCCACGTGATCAGGATGTGCTTGAATGTCAGATCGGGAAAAGATGCAGGTGATTTATCCAAAGTTAATAAAATGAATTGTGAGATAGACCTGCCTTCTTTGTAGAGGTAGAGAGCCATCCGTATGGAACGGTACTTACATGGTCAGATTCTGTTGATAGATTGGTAAGTTTTGTGAACTGCTTTCCCCCCCCTCTTTTATCTTTTGTTACAAAGAATGGTTCATTGGGTAGGGAAAAAGATATATTGAGAAATGAAGATGGTATGAAAAAGGGCTATCAATAAAAATGTAAATTTTAGTGAAAAAGGAATGAGATTCCAAATGCCTATGAAATGTTTCTAGTAGCCTTTGGACATATGCTAAAACCAATTCCTTCCTGACCTCTATATGGTGGATCAAGTGTCATTCTTCAATTTCTAGCAGTTTTCTACCTTATTTTTTTCTTTAGAAGGAGATGCTAAGACTGATCTGATTCTTTCCCTAGTAAGATATTCACTTGGTTGCTGAAAAATACTTCACATTCAGAATTCCAGAGATCACTATAATGTTTGGTTTGATTGGTTTCATCAACCAATTCTGAAGTCATTGACTTCAGATTAAAGTCAATCACTATTTAGTTATCTTCCAACCAAGAAGAGCTATTGAATATCATTAGATTCCTCTTGTGTGGCAAAGTCTCTGGCACTGATTCTATCCCAAGATCTACAAGGCAGGGGGTCCACTGCTCCTATAGAAGCTGATGGAAATCTTCTGGGTTATATAGCAAGAAGAGGTTATCCCCCAGGAGTTCAAGGATGCCTCCTTTGTCTACCTCTCTAAAGGAAAAGGAAACAAGTTGTCCTGTGACAATCACAGGGAGGTCTCTCTCTTAGTCATTGCTGACAACAGTTTTGCCAGAGTCCTCCTTAGTCAGCTGATCCTTCACCTGGATAATAGCCATCTACCAGAGAGCCAGAGTGACTTCAGAAAGATCTGAGGAATGGATTTGACATGGTGTTTGTTGCTCAACAACTCCTGGAGAAATTCCACGAACAGAGCAGAAGTCTGTATGCAATGTTCATTGATCTGACCAAGGCCATTGACACTATCAGTTATGAGGGCTTGTGGAAGATCATGGTGAATTTTGGTTGCTTGGAGAAGTTCATCAGTATTGTACATCAGTTTCACGATGGCATGCTCTCATGCTTTCCCAGTCACCAATGGAGTGAAGCAGAACTGTGTGCTTGCTCCTGTGATTTTTAGCATTATATTTTCAGTGATATTGAATACTTTCAACAAGAATGAAAGCAGCATCAAGGTCAGCTATCACTGACAGTAAATTATTTAACTTTAAAAGGCTACAAGCCAAGTCTAAAGTGGAGGGACAGTTGGTATATGCCTTTTTATTTGAAGATGATTGTGCACTCAATGTAGCCACTGAGACTGAGATGCAACAGAGTATAGATCAATTCTCTGCCAATTCTAGACCTGGCAATTAAGACCAAGAAAACAGAGGTTCTCCGTTAACCAGCATCATACCACCTATATGTGTAGTTATAAGTGGAGAAATTTTGAATGTTGTGGATAAATTCACTTGCTTTGCCAGTATAATTTTCAGGGATGTACACATAGATGGTAAGGTTGATGCACACATTGCCAGAGCTGACTCAGTGTTTAGAAGGCTCCAAAAGAAAACGTGGGAGAGAAGAGATATTAGCCTGTCTAGCAGTCTGAAGGCCTATGGAGCTATTGTACTGACTGATTCCATCCCAGGCAAGATCTACAAGACATGTAGAGAAACTTGTACAACACCATGCCAGAAAACTGAACTACATCCATTTGAATTGTCTTAGGAAGATTCTGAGATCACCTGGCAAGATAACATACCAGATACCAAGGCCCTCTCTCAAGTTGAACTGCCAAGCATTCACATTTTGCTTCAAACAATGCACCTCTGATGGGTTGGTCATATTGTTAGATTGCCAAACATATGTTTGCCTAAAAGACTATTTTGTGGAGAAGTCACATAAGGCAAGTGCTCACATGGAGGTCAGAAGTGATACAAGGCCAATCTCAAGGTCTCTCTGAAGAACTTTGAAATTGATTATGAGACACGGGAGACATTGACACGGAACCAGTCAGCATGGAGTACCACGCATTAAAGAAGATGCTGTGCGCTATGAATGAAGCAGAATTGCAGTAGTACAAAGGAAAGGTTATGGGCACACATCTAGAGACATTTCCATCTCAAATGTTCAAATGAATTATTTTTGCTTTAGCTGTGATAGAGCCTTCTTGGCTCTAACCAACTAACTTGGTACTGGATTGTTCAGCCACAGGTGAACACATTATACCTTGACCGCTACATCGTGATGTCATTGGTCTTTTTCAAGAATGAAGGATGAACCACAAGCAGTGATCACAACAGTCAGCACCTGAATATGAAATATTTAGGACAGTAATGAACAAAGGTACTAGTATCCTAGTTCCCTTAGCAAGAGGATAGTTACATTTCATCTACACGTAAGTACTGCCTCTTCTGCTCCTTCTCTTTCAACGATCCCTTCAGTCTCATTTAGAACCTATAAGAGACTCATAGCATGGATAGGGAAAGTCTCGGTAGACTGAATATGAGGCTAGATAGGTCTTAAAGCAAGTGCATTCACCCCCACTTGCCTCTTGGTTCCTTCTCAGTGGATTTAACTTTGGGCTTTGCAATGACCTCCAATTCATCTACTTTTCTGCTGCTTGCCTTCATTTCCTCCTGTTTCCATCATTTCCTCCTCCTCCTCCTTCCTCTTCTTCCTCATCCTCCTCCTTTTCCTTCTCCTTCTTCATCTTCTTCTCCTTCTCTTCCTTCTTATTCTTCTCCTCCTCCTTCTTCTTCCTCCTCCTTCTTCTCCTTCTCCTCCCCCTTCTCCTTCTCTTCTTCTCTTTCTCCTCCTCCTTCTCCTCTTTCTTCTTCTCCTCCTCCTCCTCTTCTTCTCCTTCTCCTCCTCCTTCTCCTTCTCTTCTTCTCCTTCTCCTCCTCCTTCTTCTCCTCCTTCTTCTCCTCCTCCTCCTTCTTCTCCTTATCTTTCTTCTTCTCCTATTCCTCCTCCTCCTCCTTCTTTATCTCTCTCCCCTCTATTTACCCCCCCCACCTCTCTCTTCCTCCCAATAACCCCTGCTGTTCCCCCAGCCATCCCTGTTCTCTTCCAGAAATCCTCGCTCACCTCCTTTGATTCATTTTTTGCATTTCTACACACAGCAAATGCTTAATAATTGCTCTTGACCCTGTGACTTCAGAGGGCTGATGCTAATCTGTGCCACCCACCTCCTGGCAGACAGGTGATGAATTCAAGATACAGAATGAGACAGACACTTTTGGACAGGGACAATGTGGAAATTTGTTTTGCTTGACTATGAGTGTATGTTACAAGAATCTGAGTTTTCTTTAAAATGGAAATTGGTAGAAAGAAGAAAAAACAAATACTTGTTAATTGAAAGACAAAATGGAAAACTGGAACAGATTTTTGTTGATTAGTTCATTCATCTTGGGTCACACTATCAGGAGAAAAAAGTCCTTTATCTTACTTTATTTATTTATTTAAGCTGTCAAGTGTGACGACTGCCCTCTGGGAAAGGAGACGAGCTCAGTCCAACGTCCACTACATTCTACTTTTAATTAGAGCAAATAATAACCAAATACATCACTAGACATGGACTCCCCACCTCCCACCATATTCCTCAGCAGCTTATAGGGTGAAAGTATGGGAATGGAAGAGTAGCTAGTTGGCACAGTGGATAGAGCACCAGGTCTGGAGTCAGGAAGACCTGAGTTCAAATCCAGCCTCACTAGTTGTGTTAACACTTTTTACCTCAATTTCCTCATCTGTAAAATGAGCTGGAGAAGGAAACGGAAAGGCACTCCAGTATCTTTGCCAAGAATACTCCAAATGGGGTCACAGAGAGTCAGACACAACAGAAATGACTGAACAGCAGCGATGGTAATCTCATAAGGTCTCACAAGAGAATGGAGGAAGGTGGAAAGTAAGATTTCCGAAAACCATTTATTCTGAGTGCTTCCAGAGGGTAAATAAGTAGGGCAGCCCTCCTTGAGTTCTGGGAGGCCAGGCCTTGGCCTCTGCCTCAGCTTCTCTCAGTGCCTCTTGCCCTAGATTCCTCTTTTTTAATTCTCTGCTTGGCGAAGGCTGGAGAGCTCAATGTGCTCTCAGTCCAGATGCTCTCCAATGCCCCGTAATCAGATTTCATCAAGTTTAGACATATTTTGGCAGCTGCCTGCTCCTCTACACCCGCTGCTGCTACAAAAGTTTCTATTTTTACATTTGGTAAAAGGGAATAAAAATAAGAATCTATATGATTAATTTAAGAAAACCGTATAATGACATTTCATGCCCACAAATCATCTTGACGGTTTAAATATCTGTAAGCTGATCTGTCCTTGGAGCATGAAGGACCACTTGGAAGCTCTCTGTTTTTCCCATGGAGGGGATAGCTCAGCTTCTCACTGCATGTTATTGAGGATTTGAGAAAATGGCCAGATTCCTCTTGCCCTGTTCCCCAAGGGTGGTCACTTGGGAGGATGAGGTGTGACCCCCTTTTGTATTTTCTTGGCAAAGATACTGGAGTGGTTTACCATTTCCTTCTCTAGCTCATTTGACAGATGAAGAAACTGAGGCTAACAGGGTTAGGTGACTTGTACAGGGTCACATAGCTAGTAAATAAATCAGATTTGAACTTAGGAAGGTGAGTCTTCCTGACTCCAGCCCCCTGCACTCTATCCGCTGGTACTGGATTTCAAATCAGGAAGATCTGGGGTTGAATTCTTTCATAGACGCCAGCTTTGTTACCCTGAACAAACTACAGCCTCCTTTGCCTCAATTTCCTTATCTGCAAAATGAGATGATTGGACTTAAGAACTTCTTAGGTCACTTCTGGCTATAGATCTACCACCCCTTTGATCTTCTTCTCTTTAGGTGCTTACCCCCCATACAGTGCCCACCCTGGCCTCGGCCTCACTGGCTGCTGACTTCTAGTCACATTTGCTCAGGCCTGACCTCTCTCCAGTCTTGGAACTGGCATTTGAATCTCTAGGGCTCGGCTTCCTAGCAACCCCAGAGGGAGAGATAAGTGAGAAAGCCTTGCAAAAGTGCCTTGAAGGTCAACCCAGAGACACATTCCCCTTCCCCTCACTTGCTCCTCAGGCCTCTTCTCTGTGCACATGTGTACCTCTAGGGCCCCTGCCCAGCTGGCCTGTGGATGTGAGGAAGTCTCCAGGTAGGTTTTCATTTCTTTGCCTTAATTTGGATGCTTTTTCCCTAGGCGTCCAAAGGGAATTTCCCAGTTTGACCACTAGATGGTGCAGCCACAACACAACCTTGCCCTGAATCCTGGTAGGTGTCGACATCAGGGCAGCTGTCCCTGAGCTGCAGAGATGTCCCAGCCCTGCAGTAAAAACTGCACAGTGAATGAATCTGTTTTCTGGAGAGTGAAGAGGCAACTAGTAGGAAAGGCTATTAAGGAAAAGCAAATCAGAGCTTCATTGCCTTCTGTTTGGACTACAAAGCCAGAGCTCCCTGGAGAAGAGTGCTACATGAGCCTAAACATTTATTAAGAGCCTACTACGTGTCAGGCACTGGGGACACACAAACAGGCTGGAACAGTAGCTAGCATTTATAAAGTACTTTAAAGTTTGCAAATTGCTTTAACAAAAATTAATGATGCTCTCAACAGCCCAGGAAGGTGGGTGTTACTGATGATAACAGTCCCTAACATTTATGTGGCACTTACTCTGTAAAATGTTACATGTCATATAGCTTATTGAAGGCTCTGTACTAAGTGTTTTATAAGTATTTCATTTCATCCTCACCACCACCCTTGGCAGTGGATGCTAGGAGGAAACTGAGGCTCCAAGTAGTTGTGACTTGAGCAAACTTATAGCTAAGTGTCTGAAGCAGTATTTGAACTCAGGTCTTTCTGACTCTAGAGAT
>CM053772.1:20333584-20370129 GCA_028658325.1 Potorous gilbertii
TAAGTTCTCGGTTCCTCCAAGGTGGCACAATCAAGGGAGAGGAGTTTACTCCTCTCCTGGCCTATACTCTGGTCTGGGAGCAACCACAAATACTCGTTTCTGTCCAGGATCTGTGAGTAGTGTTCCCTCTCCACACCTGCTTCCAGCTCCACCAAGACAGTGCTCCTCCTCACCCCAGGAATGCCACTCAGGACTGAGATCCAGATCAGCAATTTGATTCCCCCAGGGCCTTAAGCAGAGGGCTCCTAAAATGGATGATGCTGCCTCAGCAACTGCTGCTACCCTGGACCCGGGGTTAGGGGAGGACCCTGCTCCTTTCTCACCCAAGTGAAAAAGCTTTTTCACTGATCTTTGAAACTGTATTTGGCATTTGTGGGTATCTGGGAACCACAGCTGCTGCCCAGAATTCCTCCTGCTCCAGTCCTGCCCCTTCTGTGTTGTGTGGTCAAAGCTGGGCTGTTTTCTGCTCTGTGTGATAGACCTTTCCTATCAGTCTTACAGGCTGCCTTGGGCTGGAAATCTCTTTCACTCTGTTGTTTTGTGGTTTCTGCTACTCTAGAATTTGTTTAGAGTCTTTTTTTTTTACAGGTATTTTATGGACTTTGGGGGTAGATCTAAGAGCAAGTCCATCCTTCTACTCTGCCATCTTTCACATAACAGGATCTTAATAAATGCTTGTTGATGGGACCTTCTCACTCAGTTCCAATGATTCCTTTCTCTGATTGGTCAGTTCCTCTTGGATCTTCCATTTTAAAGAAAGTATCTTCCTTCAGTCCCCTCAGGTCTCTATTGCTGCCTCTCTGGACATCTTTCTCTACTGTTCCCCAGAGGGATACTTTCTCCAGCCTCCCCCTCCCTTTTCTGTGTTGTCTTCCCCTATTAGAATGTAAACTCCTTGCAGTCAGGGACTGTCTTGTGGCTTGTACTAGTCAAGTGCAAGCCATATCATCATCTCAATGTCATGGTCCTCTTCAAGAATAAAGGACAAATACAGCAACAATAATAGCAAATGCTTATGGACTTGAAATCCCTTACCTTGCCTGGCCCTCAGTTTCCTCATCTGTAAAATAAAATAAAAACTAGACTAGATGGCCTAGGACAGCTCTAGATGTATGATTCCATGATCCAGAGATGGATAGATTCATGCTTTTGAAGGGCTCTCCCATTAAGGATAAACTAATCCTTAAGGATTAATTATGTTCTTCTTGGTGTCTATGAACAGTTAGAAGTAGTAGGTGGAAGCTGAGACAGGCAGTTTTAAGTGTGAAATAAGAAATTTCCTAACCTTGAGAACTTCCCAGAGTGGAAGGTTATGCCCAGGAAGATGGTGGTTTTCCTCTCACTAGAGGTTTTCAAGACTGTGCCTTCTTATTGAAGATGTCAAAGGGGATTCTCACCCAAAGGCTGGCTGAATTTTGTGGCTTTTGAGGTGCTTTCCAGCTCTGAGATTCTGAGATGATTTTGTCCAAGAGTCTCTAGCTTTCTCCTGCTGATTTCAATTTCTCTCTTGCCAAGAGGCATAAAAAGGTTAAGTTGAGCTACTGGAAAATGAAAGCCAATGTAGCTTTGTTCCCTTCTCACTGGCAGGCATTATCCAGAAACAAGAGATGGGCAGTGTCTAATTTAGAGCTCTGGCTATCGGCCTAGGTTTTCAATCTGGTGCCTCTTTTGTCATGACCTTCAAAACTATTGTCAGCTCCTGAACAGGTCTTCTTGAGTGAAAGTCCTGTACTCTATCCATTCTGCCAAGGAGGTGCATTTTGTCAAAATGTTTACTTTTTTCTTCTCTCTCTCATCTTCGTCATCCCACCCCACCCCACAATTAAAAAGAAAAACACTGGTAACAAATATGTACAGCCCAACAAAACAAATTCTAAAAATGCGTGTCATTTTTCATATTCATTGGTCTCCATTGGGAATGGTTGTTGAGCCTTGCTTTTATCAGAGTCTTTCAGAATTCTTCATTTTTACAATGTTGTTTCTCCTTCTCATTTTACAAAAAAATTAGAGTTCACAACTCTGGAATGTTTTAAGGGTTGCACCATACTTCCCCCTATAATCTTGTAAGATAGGCAGTACAAGTATTTGGATATCTATTTTGTAAATGAGGAAATAGAGATTTGTCCAAAGTCATGCAGGGCCTGGAGCTAAGATCCAAGCCAGATTCTGGGATCCCAAATTGAGAGGACAAATGATCATTTTCCAAAAAAGGGAAAGAGCTAGAGGTGGTGAACTATGGGCCAGGAAACTTGAATTCTACTCCTGGAAAAATTCTAGAGCACATTGGGAAAGGGATGGTTATTGAGTGCTTAGGGAAGCAATGGCCATGGAGAGCCAGTATAGCTTCCCTAAGAACAGGTCACAATGGACTAATCTCATTTTCTTTTGTTTTTGGACAGGGTTAACCAGATTGGTAGATTAGGGGAATATTAATCTAAATTTCAGCAAAGCTGTTGATAAAGTCTCTCATCTATGTCTCTTTCTTAAGTAAAGTCTAGGCCTTGGTCATTTCTTTTCAAGGTTAGTGATTTACTTAAAGTTGGAGAGGATATTGATTAAATTGAGTGTTGATAATTAGTATTGATTAAAGAGACAGTCTACTTCCAGACTCAAGATAGAAAAGACAGCAAGATAGAAAGCTGGATTCTGAAAGGGATAACCAGTTTTACTTATTCACTGGGTGGTGTTCTTGGCAGAGGGTAGACCTCTCCTGTATTCAATTCTCTTGGTTGTCTTCCGTGAACTACAGTACTCACTGCAGATATTCTTTTCACAGCAGATATTTTTCAAGCTGTAGAGATTCCTCCTTTTCATTCACCTTGCTTCTGCTCCCTCAGGACCACAGAACTTCCTGAAACTGCCTTGAGTGATAACATAGCTGGTGACTGGACAGAATTCCGGGCCTAGAGTCAGGAAGTCCTGAATTCAAATACAACCTCAGACACTTACTAGCTGTTTGACCCTGCGCAAGTCACTTATCCTCCATTTGTCTCAATTTCCTCACCTGTAAAATAGAGGTGATAATAGCTCCTACCTTGGAGAGTTGCTGTGAGACTCAAATGAGATATTTGTAAAGCCCTTAGAATGACGTCTGGCACATAGTAGGTGCTAAATAAATATTAGTTATTATAGTATTGTCATTATTACCAGCTCCACCCTGGGACTGCCCTACCCTAGTTAGTCATGCTTCGTATTCCAACTTCCATCCCTCCTCCTCTTATATATGTAGCCCCTCCTCCTCTTATATATGTAGCCCCTCCCCCAGCTCCCTTTCTCCATCTCTTGCTCCAGTAGCAGTTATCAAATCAATGTTTTCGTTGCTTTTGGAAAGAGTATGACAATTGTCTCCCCTATGAATTCACTCCCCATTCTTATGACTCTCCAGACAAAAGTAGCCTTCTCCAACCACCCTACCCTTGGATGTGTTGTGGCCCCCTGCTAGAGGTTAAGTTCTTGGAAGGTATGATCTGTATTGCTTACTTATGTTGTATTTTAGGCACTTAGAGCAGCGACGGCCACATGGTAAGTACTTAATTAACACTTTCATTCATTCATTCATTCATTCCTCCTAAGTGTTTCCTATGTGCTTAAAGGCATTACTCTTTTAAGAAATATTTTATTTTAAAAACGTAACATGTTTTATTTAATGCCTTTAGTTTCTAAATCACAATCATTGCTGGATATACCTTTAGCTCCTTCCTCCTCCTGACCACCTTCCTCAATCCCAACCCCAACCCCAGTCAAACCCTCCTTTGTGACAAAGAACATGAGTGGAATGTAGGGTGGAGATTGCCTTGTTTTGTGTTCATATCCCCAGAATATAACATATGGCCTGGCATGTAGAAATGCTTGCTAAATTGAATTGAATGAACAAAGAAAACCAGGTAAGCAAAAACAAATGATATGGTGACCCCTCTGATAGTGCAGGAAATATTCAGCCCTTAAATAACCTCACTTCTCATGAGAGAAGTAAACATAGTTTGTTGTCTGGTCTTCAGGACCGTTATAGGTTTTTCAGTTACTCAAAAATTTGTCATTCTTTTGGAGATCTTTTCTTTAACACTGTTGTCATCGACTGAGTTTTGTTTCTTCTTACTTCACTTTGTATTAGTTCAGACAAATCTTCCCATGTTTCTCTGAATTTATAATATCTGTCATTTTGTACTGAATACATTGACAACCATTTGTTCAGCCATTCCCCAACTGATGGGCAACCACTTTATTTCCACTTATTTTCTGGCATAAAAAAAATACTGCTGTAAATATTTTGGTGTATAAGGGACTTTTGCTTTTGTCTTTTACTTTCTTGAAGGTATGTACCAAGTAATGGGAAGGGTGAGAGGGTATGAATACTTTTGCATTATTAATAGGTTCATAGATGTAGAGCTAGAGGGAATTTCAAATGTTATCTTAGAACAAGTCTCTCATTTTACAGAGGAAGAAACCAAGGACAAGGAGGTTTAGTGACTTCTCCAAGGTCACACAGGTAAAAGTCTCAGAAGTGAGACTTTAATCCAAGTCTTTTTGGCTCCAAATATAGAGCACTTTTCTCTTGATGAAATATGGTCAAATTGGTGCTAATGGTTTAAGGGGTTCCCATGGTCCTCAGAGTTATTTGTACTTGGGTTATTTTTGTTATTAAAAAAAAAAGAGTTACTAAAGATCAGTTCATGCTTCTAGGAACGCTGTGACTTTTTTCTTCCTCTTTTTCTTAGAGCAGCTGATCTGACAAGGTTAGTGAAGCTTCCCCTGGACTGCAATTTGAATTCCACAGGAAAATGATCGCTGATATTCAGAGCCTAAGAAAAAAAAAACAATCAATGAGTCACAGATGCTTAGAGCTGGAATTGTATCAGTCATTGATTCCACTTCCCTTATTGTGGTAAAGAAGGACCTGAAGCCCATTGGTTGTTGATGTTGTTCAGTTGTTTCAATTGTGTCCTCCTCTTCATGATGCCATTTGGGATTATCTAGGCAGAGGTACTGGTTGTGGCTTACCATTTCCTTCTCCAGCTCATTTTATAGGAACTGAGGCCATTAGGGTTGAGTGACTTGCCCAGAGTCACACAGTTAGTGAGTGTTTGAGGATAGATTTGAACTCAGGAGCATGAGTTTTCCTGACTTATTATTTTGATCCAAATAAATTTGAAATTTGAGAAATTCCTCAAGTTATAGAAATACTAAAACAGACCCTCAATCCTTCCTAGCCAACATTTATAGCCAACACTGGCCTTCCAGAATGAGTGAAGGGCCAAAGTATGGCTATGCTCCTGATTCCATGGGAAGATCATCCAGTTCCAGATTCAGAGGCAGAAGAGCCTTTTAGAGGCCATCTGGTCCAACCTCATCTTTTACAAATGAGGAGATGGGGATTCAGCAAGGGGACACAGGTTCTGAACATCAGATCCAGGATTAAAATCCCAATCCTCTCACTTCAAATATAGGTCTTTCCCCATTGCCCTCAGAAGGGAGACTGCATGGGAACAAACTCAACATCACTAAGGATAGCTCTAGAGAAAAGGCAAGGGGCAGTTACCTGCACTTCTGTTAGCTTGTAAGCTTTCTGGAAATCAAAGACGGCAGGTGAATCTGGAACAACGGAACTGTTTATCTTCTGACCTTGGAGCACGATCCTATGACAAGGAAGGAAAGGATCATTGTTAGATGAAGCCTTGTTCGATCTCTTGATTAGGGCCTAGATTTGATATTTATAGGGTTGTAAGTGGGTCTGGATGGAAGCACAGCTGGGTTGAAAGGAGGAACCTTGGGTAAGGATGTAGATATCCTCCATGATTTTTGGTCTTGAAATTGCTGACTCCAGTGCTGGGGTGTTCCCTCTGGTAAGGTTTGGAGGGGCTAGGGGGAGACTTCTTTTTTCCCTACTGTCAGATGCTGGTTTCCCAAAGTAACAACTTCTGCAAAGGAAATTCCCAACCCTGAAAGTCTTGAGGGGAACTGAGGAGGTTTAAGACAGAAACAAGTTCCAAAACTCAAAACAAGAGAAATGAAAGTGAGCTCTTTGCAAACGTGCAAAGCTACAAACTTAGCAGATGGCAGCAAACCTCCTGGGATGAAGTAGACCACAGGACCTGGGAGATTTTGATGCTCTCAAATTTTATTTATTTGTCTGTTGTTCATTCATTCACTCTTTAGTTAATTAATTTGTTTAGCCATTCATTCACCCATCCATCCATCTGTTTATTAGTTTGTTTTGATGCTCTGGGATTTATTTCTGTGAACTAGCCTGCAGATGTTAAGGCAGCCAGGGTCCCCCCAAAAACCTAGACTTCCTAATAGAAATATGAATTCTAAGTACTGTTTTAAGATATATTTGATGATCCTGTCCCAAACTTGGTTATGGTATAATTAACAATATTGTTCAGTTGTTTTTCAGTCTTGTCTGACTCCTTGTGATCCCATTTAGGGTTTTCTTGGCAAAGATGCTGGAGTGATTTGCTATTTCCCTCTCCAGTTCATTTTACAGATGGTGCTACTAAGGCAAACACGAGTATGTCCAGGGTCACACAGCTAGTAAGTATCTGAGGCCAGATTTGAACTCAGGAAGATGAATCTACCTGACTTGAGACCCAGCTCTCTATGCACTGAGCTCCCTAGCTGCCCTTAACAACTGATACCTCTCAGTTATTAGAATGACTTTTCTTCCTACCAGAACAGGTGGTGGTTCCCAGTGGACTGGCTGGAGGAGGTAGCTTTCTGTTCATGGAAGGGAAAGGGCCTTTCCTTAAATCCCTGATGAGTCATGTGGACTGAACTGAGAAATGACAGTTTTCTGCTCATAAATGTAAGCAGGACCCTCTCCATTTAAAAGGTCTCAAAGTGAACAGAGGGGCAGCAGAAAGAACATTGGCTTTGGTGTTAGAAGATCTAGATTGAAATCCTGCATCTATCAATACCTGTGTGACTTTTGGAAATGTCAATGAATCTCCTGGGCTGAAGTCTTTCCTCTATAAAATGAGAGAGCTGAACCACATGGCCTCCAAGGTCCCTCCTAACTCTACATGTCTGATCTTGTGACTTTTTGTCTGGAAGAGCTTAAATGGAGGCTTCCCCTTCAGGTATACCCCTGGAGGACCCTAGCAAATTGCTGTGTGACCAGGAGCAGGTAATCTGCTTGGATAGGAAGTAGTAAGCTTTGCTTGGGTCATTAGGATTCTGCTTTTCCTTTTTCTTCCCTTCTAGTATGTGCTAAGACAGCAGCTTCCTGGTGGATCCATCTCTAGCCTGACTTTCCTTTTTCTTCTGGTGACTAAGAAAACAGTAGCTTCTGGGCTGTATTTAGGGTCTTTTCCCTTCTTGGTGGCCATGAGTGATGGAATGGTCCAGTCTTACACCCTGTCCTGGTTCTGCTCCAAAATGGAGTTAAGTTGAGGAGGCTTGGTTTTGCAATCTATCTCTTTCTCTCTCTCTTTCTTTTTCACTCTTTCTTTCCCTCTCCCTCTCTCTGCTAGGAGTTAGGAAAACTGAATAGTAGGTCCTAGTGGGTGTCAGTCAAATACTGATTATACTTCTCTTTCTCAGAGTGGGCTTTATGTGTTTCAGATTGTTATTTAATTCCATATATGTCATTTGGAGGGAAATTTGTAGTGTCATTGCTGAGATAAGAATTTCAACCCGCAATCCAAGGTTTGATAGTTTAATTTATATCAGATCTGTATGTTTGTTACCAAGATAAATATTCCTGACAGTCATTTTACTTCAAAGTTATCATTAAATGCCCTTTTCTCTAGAACAAAACCATGTCTTTGTTTTGTGGAGTTCAGCTTCAGATGACTTATGTCCAAAGTCTAAAAATCTAAGGAATCCAGACTCCCAACAGTCCCAGCAATGACTGAAGGAATTAACAAGGTCTCTTCTAGCAAGGTCATCAAATATACATTAAGGCTTAAAAAGGTATTTACAGAATGCAATATGTGGGATCTGAATCAACCACCTGCCAAAACAAGAGAGTTGGAGCAAAAATCTCACCAAGAGATTAAAACCCCTTGTAAACTATAGGGACTATGTTGCTTTGATCTTTGCATATCCAGTGGGTAGCAGAGATAGCTAGATGAGAGACTAAATAGATAGATAAAGCATTTATTAAGAACTTAGCTGTGTACAGAGTATGCCAAAAACTGGATATGCAAATCTGGGCAAAGTAGGAGATCCTTTCCTTCTATAAATTTATGTTCTAATGTCACAGAGTCAGGTAAATGCATGTTGAATGAATGAATACATGAATGAATGAGGAATGAGGTCATGTGCAGCCAAACAAATGGTTTTCCCAAGCTGTCCAACCAAGGAGCTGGGGTGAGAGTAGGATAGGAGAGAAAAGTAAGGTCTTGGAGACTTCTATGCACTTTGATAACAAACGAACATGATGTAAAGTCTATGAGCCACAATAAACAAAGTAGTATTGAATATTTCTTATACAATGCCTTTTAAGTCTGGAACATTTCCCTGTACCTAAAGTGGGCACTTTGTCCCTCCTTAAAGCAAAAGGATCTACCTGCTCTAGGGATACTTCTTCTCACATCTCATTTCTTAATGGGGACACAAAGATCTGGGCTCAAAGGAGCATAGATTTAGACATGGAAAAGACCTTAGAGAACATCTTGATCAGTCCCCACATTTTACATATAAGGAAACTGAAGCAAGAGGGAGTTAAGGGACCGGTCCAGAGTCCCAGAGGTAGAAGATCTGGGATTCTTTTCCAGGTTCTCTGACCCCAACCCCATGCTCTTTCCACTATCCCACCCAGCCTCTCATTGTTGTTTCCCTATAGATGTAGATGTCAGTTGAACAGAGGCGATAATGGACATCATGGGAAGGGGTCAGATTGCCAAGCAAGAGTCTCTCCAAGAGGAGAGTCATTTAAGAGGCACAAAATAATGGCAGAACTATTCTCAGGGTTGAATAAAGCAAAATTCACCAAAGGAAGACTGTTGAGTTTGCTGCCAATTGGGATAAATCCCAGAGCTGCCTCAGGTTCCTGGGATAGCTGATCTTTCATCTGGATGCCTTCACTACTTAGCTAGGAATTAGACTTTCTAAAAAAACACTGACCTGTGTCCCCTGTGATTTTCTTCCAGAAATGAGCTGACCATTGGGTTGTTTCTCTTTGGGGGAGCTGCAGTCAGCAGGAATTGTGAGGGCTTTAGGCTGGAGTGAGAGGGGGTTGAGGAGTCTCTTACCTATCGTAGGCACACTTAGTGCTCCCCTTTACTGTTGTGTCCATATTATCACCAATAAGCCAGACAAACTTGGGGTCCATCCGAAGTCGGATTTCCTTCCAAGACTTCTTTGGGACATAACTACAGCCAGCATTGAAGTCTCCCATGAAAATGAAGTTCTAAAAGACACAGAAGTACAAAGACTTCACAGATGTTTTTGATTATAATTCACAACAGTAAAGCTGAAGCTTTGTGATCCCCCATGCTCAATACAAGCTCACTTTCTTTCCCTTCCTTTAAAAAACATAAATCAATAAAAAGAGGATGCTTTATTTAGAATGAAAGGTCTCTGCAAATTTTGACAAGGCGCCTTGGTGCGGAGAAAAGAGTACTGGGTTTGGAATCAGAGATCCTGGGTTCAAATTACACTGCAGGCACTATCTGTGCTATTCTGGGCAAATCACTTGGGACTCAGTTCCCTTAACTGTCAAATGAGGGGTTGGATAAAATGGTCTCCAAGGTCATTTCCAGCTCTAGCATGTGACTTATATCCAAAACTGACTCGAATTGAATAAGGAACAGGCAAGAGAAAATGAGCTAGATTGTTTATGAAAAATTATGTGGCGCTTTCAATCATCCCAAGCTTTTCTTTGCAACCAGAGCCCATCTTTTTTCCACTGTTGTTCTTTTGGTGGTGCTTATGGCTGATGGTCATGGAATACCTCAGCCTCCAAAGAACCAGAATTGTGGATGACACACAAAAAAATAGACACACACATGGAGAGGCTGTGTGGCATAGTGGTTCAAGCTTTGGACTAAGAGTTAGGACTTCTCTGAGTCTCAGTTTCCCCCTTTGTAAAATGGAAATAAGAATAGCACCCACTTCCAAGGGTTTTTTTGAGGATCAAATAATACAGCTGTCCCTCACTCAAAAAAAAAATTGTAACGTGTTTAGCACAGTGCCTAGCACAAAATAAGAACAATTTAAATATTAGCTATTATTGAGGCTATAAAATGTCTCTACACAATGTCACCTTCCTCTATACCCCTATGGCAACTGATCTGATATGTTTGGGCAGAGAGTATGAGAGTCAAGAATGACTCTGATGCTGCCAGCTTGGGGGATTGGAGGATGGTGGTGCTCTTAACAGAAATAGAGAAGTCAGGGAGACAGGTGGGCTCAGGGGGAAAGATAATCAGTTCATTTTCCATTCTGTAGCATGACAGAATCATGTGAGGTAATACATAATGCTCCTTGCCCTTTTAAGGGCTGTGTGAAATGATGTGTGAGGCTCCTTCCCTTTTTGTGATCACAGACAAGCTCTCTGAGCCCCTTTCTGTTAGGAGATGGGAAAGTAATATGAGGATGTGGAAATCAGAAGAATTCATGATGAGCTGAGCAGAAGAGAAAGAAGGCAACTGAGAAGGTGGGGGTGATCAGGAAGAGGAGGAAGGGGAAATTTGGTGAAAATCCCTCTCCAACTGCCCTCACCAACCTTGGGGAGAATAGTATGTCCAAGGCCAAGGTCTAATGTTCCTTAGAAATCCTGGGCAAGTGGTGTATCTATATTTATATCTATATCTATACAATATTGTTGACATCTACACAATGCCACCCATGTCTACATAGTGTCTATACCTATATAATATCAATTGTGCTTCCACAATGCCAAAACTATCCAAAGCTATATATAATTTCTACATCTATATAATGCTATCCATCTCTATACGATGTCACTCACTGCCACACAATGCCATCCATATGCTTACCTGCCTCTACACAATGCCTCTAAACTATATATACAATACTGGTTATACCATATCATCCACATTTACATAATGCCACTCAAATCTACACAGTGCTACCCAAGTTTGCATAATGCCACCTATGTCTGAGACACCAACTAGAGCTACACAATGTCATTCCTATTCATGCAATGTCACCCAGATCTACACAATGCCAACACAACTCTGATAAGTCTTTGCACAGTAACATACACATATTCATTGTGTATGTACAAGGGATAAATGTTTTCTGCTTTCAAGCAGGATTATTGCACTTGGTAATTCACTCTACCAGTTTGGGGACTCTCTTTCTCTCTGTCATTTGGTAGGGAGTTTTCTCCCCAAAGCACATAGCTGGAAAACTTCATTACCAGTATACTTTCTTCTCTCATGGCTTCATTACCAAACTGTCAGGTAGGAAACCTTGCCTCAGACTTGAATAAATTTTATTCTGTGTTCCTTTGAGCTCCACTTAGACCACCTGCCCCAGGATATCGAAGGAACATTAGACCTTAACCTTGGACATATTGTTCCCCCAAGGTTGGTAAGGGCAGTTGGAGATGGCCTTTCACCAAATTTCCCCTTCCTCCTTTTCCTGATCACTGGCCCCCTTCTCATCTGCCTTCTTTCTCTTCTCCTCAACTCATCATGAATTCTTCTGATTTCCACATCCTCATATTACTTTCCCATCTCCTAACAGAAAGGGGCCCAGATAGGTTGTCTGTGATCACAAAAAGGGAAGGAACATCATACATCATCTCACACAGCCCTTAGAAGGGCAAGGAGCTTTAGGTATTACCTCACATGATTCTGTCATGCTACAGAACAGAAAATGAACTGATTATCTTCCCTCCTGAGCCTACCTGTCTCCCTAACTTCCCTATTTCTGTTAAGACCACCACCACCCTCCAATTCCCACAGCTGGCAACTTCAGAGTCATTCTTGACTCTTGACTCTCTCTGCCTCAACATATCAAATCAGTTGCCAAATCCTGTGGATTACACCCCATATTTCTTGCATCCATTCCCTTCTCTCTGCTCATGTGACTGCCATGTTAGGTCAAGCCTTTGTATATTTACACTATCCATCCCCCATAGAGCTGCCATATTGATATTCCATAGGTACAATTCTGACCATGTCACACCCCATCCTAAGAAGCTCCCGTGATTTATGCGGTTGCCTCTACATAAAATAAAAATGATTGTTCAACAGTTAAGGGTAGTGACCTCAGGCTTCCATCGACGTTTTACATCCATGTAGACATCAAAGAGCTCGTCGATTTCCCGAACAGATGTCTCAGGTGTCGTGTGTAGAGGGATGATCACAAAGTCAGTGACAGCTTGCAAATAGGAAAGAACAGAGACTTAGTCAAGTTCTCCCTGTCAAGATCACAAAAACAGGGTAAAAAGAAGACAGTGTTCTCCTTTCAGACTAGAATACTGTGGTTTTCCCCCCAACCAGACCCATCTTCAAAGGATTAATAGCTGTCATTTCTATGGTTCAACTAGGTAGCAAAATGTTTTAGTTCTGTGATTTCATTTGATTTTCAGCAGAGCAAAGCTGCGTGATGGACACTATATTTAATATTGTCCAATTGGAGGTGATGCTCAGAAAAGTTAAGTAACTGGCCCAGAGCCACACAGCCAGTAAGTGATCTTACTTTTAAAATGGGAATAACACTACTTGATGGGGGAGGAGGAGTGTTATGATGGAAAGAATAGACTTGGAGTCACACAGTTTGGGTTTAAGTCCTAGTTCTGCTAACTATTTCCCATGTGAGCTTGAGCAAATTACTTCACTCTAAGGGTTGAAATGAGAGAATTGGGACAGAAGATCTCCCAGGTCCCTTTCCACTTTAACATTCTATTATGCTATAATTCAAGAAACAGATGGTGGTGGGTCTTGAATCTGACTAAAGAATTTAGACTTTATTTAGTAGAAGCTGAGGAGAAGGTTAGATGTTGTACACACAGAAATACGATATGATTTAGACTATGACAGTGGATGATGAGTAAAAGGAACCCTGAGATGAGGGAGAAATCCACCTTTAGAGGTGGAAGGATGCTTAAGGATTGAATCTTTAATCCTAAATTCCGTGACTTAATGAGTTATCCTTAACCTAGGACAAACCAGTCATTAGGGACAGATTGGTGATGCCAAGGACTGGAAGAAGAATCCTGGGACTGAAATGGAAGGGTTGAGGATATGATGAAAATGTTTCTGGTTTTTTGATCTTGTAATTAACAAAGGCCCCTCTCTAAATGTTTCTGTTGGTATTCAGAATTCATACTTCTAGTGAAAGTATGTCAAATATTCTATTGAAATCATATCAAAAGTCTATCTACCCACAACACACTTTCAATAGAAATGCAAATTCTTTCTCCCTTCTCCCCTCTTCTTTTCCCTTTGTTAACCTTAAAGCACTATGTTAGTGGTATCATCATCATCATCACTACTGTTTTCCCTGTTTTAAAGAAGTATTGTGCTCTGCCACAAAGTTCACATTAGGCAAAATCAGTTACCTTCAGGTAACTGTGATTTCCACCTTCATTTTACCTGTTTCAGTCTAGATATTGAAGAAATCCCAAAGTGGAAACTCTCTCCACTGGGGCAGATCAACAACACATTTATAACTTAGACTCTTAAAGAGTCGACTGTGTGTTAAGACATTACATGACTTAATTATAGTCACATAGCTAGCATGTGTCAGGGGTAATGTTTGAACCCAGGTCTTCCTGACTCCAAGGCCAGGTCTTTAAGTTTCCCTGCCATGCTTTGGTCTCTTATCTTGCATGAAGTAGGCATTTAAGAAATGTTTGCTAAATGGAATCGAATTGAGGAATGAAGGACTTTTTTTCAACAAGGAAATAAACTAAATGGAGAATATCTGTGGGAAAATAACCTAGGCAATCTAAGACTTAATATTTCCTTTCAGGAAAAAATTCATTTAGGTTTAAAAGTCTAACAGTCATGTCTGAAATAGGAAAGGACTACATTTGCCAGCATGTCTGGACTCAGAGCATGAAGATCCATTGGAATTATACTTATAATAACACTAATACTAGCTAGCCTTTACACAGTACTTTAAAGTTTGCAAGAATTTTACCTTCACAACAACTCTGGGAGGTAGGTGACATTATCATCCCTATTGAGGAAACTGAGGCAAACAGGGTTAAGTGACTTGCCCAAGGTCACACAGTCTAAGGACAGATTCTCACTGAGGAAGATGAGGCTTCCCCACTCCAAGCTCGGCCTTTTATCTACCTTGCCAACCTGGATGTCCCCTATCCTTAACATTCCTAAAATTAAAGAAAGTTCTTGACTTGAAAAAATCTGCTCTCAGACCTACCTGGATGGGGGGGTTCTCCAGTTTAAAGGATTTTCTGTATCCGAAAAGCCAGGGAGGTAATTCACCCTCTCTGATGATAGTCCTTCAGAATATAAAACAAGGCATATGGTGCAGTGAAAAAACTCCAGATTCAGAGGCAGAGGACCTGCCTTCAAAGTCTGGCTTTCCCACTTACCACCAATAGGACTTTGGGCAGGTCATGTTTCTCTGAGTCTCAGTTTCCTCATCTGTAAAATGAAGAGGTTGAACTCTGATCTCTAAGGACTCTCCTGACTCTAAACCTATGACCCTTTCTTTTAAAAAAGTTGGTGCTCTTAGGCAGGGTTTACCAGTCTGAGGGGAGTAGAACCAGACAATAAAAGGCTCTCGGGAAAAGACGTCTTCATCTCCATTCTGGGTATCGTGATAGTGATAGCTTTTCTTCACAGATATCACACTTTCCCTATATAAAGTAAAAAGGAAACAGGAGCCTGATTTGAGTTACTTCCATTTTCAAAAAATCACTTTGAAAACAGGAAGGCGTTGGCTTAACGTCCTCTTTGGGGAAAAGCATCTAGAACTTTCTGATTTGGGCTCAATCTTTTACTAAATGAGGATTTGGTCATTAAACTGAAGATACCAGATTCACTGTTAACAATGAATTATTAATCACTCCTAACTCAGAATCATCAGTCAGAATTTCATTTTCTCTGGTGTCTGAGAACAGTAGGATGTATGAGTAACTTGTCTGTTCTTGTCTTAGCTGGGAAAATGGAACACCACAGAAGCTAGCAAAGGACTAAAGTCCTTTGTCAACCAAGTCCTTGGCAAAACAAAAGCATGAGAATCTCCAGCTTCTCTCCAAGTTCAGCTCAGGTCATAAGGACTTTCCTGATCACTGGCTATCCCCATTTGGAATTTCTCTGTACAGTAGTGGACATTCTTAGTATGTACTTTGTGTATATGCTATTTCACTCCAGTAGAAGATAAGCTGCCTGAAGGCAGGACTGTGAGTTTTTATGCATCCCCATGCCTAGACTAGTGCCTTACATATACTAGGTGCTTAATAAATAGTGAGTTGAAACCAAGAGGCCAAAAGTTACCACCAAATTGCCCATATAACTCCCAAGCTGATCCAAAAGTTTAGTCAACCTCAACAAATAATTAAATTATAGTATCCATTACATAATCCAACAAATTCTGTAATGTGTCCAGGCATGATGTCTACCTATGATTTACTTTACTTCATTCTTCATTTTATAGAGGCAATGAGGGATGTCTTGTGTGAATGAACCTGTAATTTCATTGTTACTATAGAAAATACCCTCTGCTAATGCAGATCACCACCTTCTCTGCAATTTAAAAGGTTTAAACATTTGCCTGGGAGCACCAAGAGACTTTAAATGATTTTAAATCCAACAATCCAACAAAAATAATCCAACAAATGCCTCCAACTCTAACCCTAAATGCCTTGACTCCAAGTTTGGCTTATCCACTGTGTCATGTGACTTCTCTGAGGTGTGTTTTATAGTAAAAAGTTATTCCTACATAAGGGTCTTGGGTTGCTGTGATACCTGGAAACCCTGGGATTCCATCGGGGATAAAGTCTTCTCAAAATATACACCAAGAACACATTCATACTTTAAAAATAGTTTTTGTAAATTGCTATGGCAATGACAAGAATCAGTTATAACTGAAATCTAATGTCAAAGAAAAGAATGGATGTCCATTGATAGCCATGCTATGTTAAAAGATAGACCTAGAAAGATGGAGGCCTTGGAAATTACTGTGGATTTGGAATCAGAGGGTCTAGGTTCAAATCCTGGTTCTGTCACTTACTACTTTTATGACATAACCTCCCTGTGCCTCAGTTTCCTCATCTATAAAGTAAGGGGGGGGTTGAACTCGATGGACTCTATGATTCTCTAGGTACCTCAGCATATTGGGTTGGATCTCCCAAAGAGAGGTTTACAGAAGGACACAGATAAGAGTATCATATGATGAGAAGGGGGTATCGATGAGCATGGGTGATGAAGACTGGGGAGAGCATTAAGGTTATGGACCTCCCAGACCCACTGAAATATGTACTTACCTATAGAGAAAAGCATACTGTTCCTTGTAGGCATTTCTTCCCAGCCGGCTGCTAATCACATAGTTGTAGTCTTTTGTGTCTCTTCGGGATTTCCTAGGAGACAGGCAGATTTTTCAGGGGCTTTGTAAGTCAACATTGCTCTACCATCTTGAGTCCTTTGTTTGTTATCTGCCTCCTGCTTCCCCATTCACTATGCAAACTCACCATGTGTTTTTGTTCTTTCCCTAGCTTCCCATTTCTGCATAAGATGACCTGGATCTTGACCCATAATCAAAAGAGCAATACCTACCCATAGTGCTTTAAGATTTGCAGGGGGCTTAGATTCAAATCCTGGGTCTGATATTTATTGCCTGTATAACCTATGGCTAAATCATTTAAATACTTTGGGTCTCAGTTTATCCCTAAAACAAGGGAATTAGTCTGGTTTCTGAGATCCTTTCCAATTACTAATCAATCAAAAGTCATCTATCAAACACTTGTGTAGACACTTACTGGGTGTTTGACACTGGGCAAGTCACTTAACCCTGAATCTGCAAAATGAGCTGGAAAAGGAAATAGAAAATGACTCCAATATCTTCACCAAGAAAACCCTAAATGAGGTCACAAAAAATCATACGTGATTGAAAAATGACTAAACAACATGCCAGTTACTCTTCTTGGTGACTGAGAATGAAATATCCCTAGAAGAAGCTTATGTTATAATGGCAGGTGGGTGAGCGGAGTGGGGGAGAGGGAAATAAGGAGTACACATAGAAGTGTATATAGCAATAGATCCATAATCCTTGAGTTAGATGCTACAGGTGTTATTATTTCCATTTTACATGTAGGGAAACTGAGGCACAAGGTAGTTAAATGACTTTTCTGACTGCTAACAAGTATCTGAAACAGAATTCAAACCTAGGTCTTTCTGATTCCAGGCCTAGTACTCTATCCATTCCTTGAGAGTAATACATATGATATATTAAATTAAATTGCTTACTGTCTCAGGGAGGGGTGAGGTGAGGGAAGGGAGAGAGAAAACTTGGAATTCAAATTTTTTTAAATGAATGTAAATAATTGTCTTTATATGTAACAGGGGAAAAAGAAAATATTAAAAAAAAAGAAAGTAACACATGGAATTATGTCCAAAGAGTATATATGTGTATATGTATCTATCTATCTATATATGTATGTATGTATGTATACACACATACACACACACACACACACACACACACACACACACATATATACATAAGAGTATATATATGTGCACACTTTCCCAAGGTGATCAGGGAAAAAGGAAAAGAGCCTGTATGTTCTAAAATATTTATAGCAGCTCTCTTTGTGGTGGCAAGAACTGGAAATCATGGGGATGCCCATTCATTGGGGGAAAGATTGTGGTATATGCCATAAGAAATGATGAATTCAGCAATTTTAGAAAAATATGGAAAGACTTGCATGAAATAATGAGGGGCAAAATGAGCAGAACCAAGAGAACACTGTATACACAGCAATGTTGTCTGAAGAATAATTGTGAATGATTACATTACTCTGAGTATTGTAAATACTCAAAGCAACTGTAAAGGATCCATGAAGAAAGATGCTAACTACCTCCGGAGAAAACTGATAAAGAGAAGTCTGCATACTGTGGTGTATATGTATGTGTGGGTGTGTTTGTAATGTATGTATGTATATACACATATATGTATAAATGTAGGTATATGCATATATATGTATATGTGTATGTATAGTGTATAGGTGTATACGCATAAATATACACACATATATGTACACACATATATGTATATGCATGTGTGTATGTATATGTGTGTGTGTATATCTACGTGCGTGTGTATCTGTATCAAATGGTGGCCTTCTCTAGCGCAGGGTGGAGAGAGAGAAAAGGAGACAGTTCAGAACTTAAAATGTAACAAAAAGAATTAAAATTTAAAAAACAAAATAACACATGTAGCAGAAAGTGATATCTAGCAATTCAGTAAGGCAACACTTGCCCAAAACATCCCAGACTACCCTGGTCAGGTCTCATCTGGAGCAGTAGGTTCAACCATGGGTGTCAAATTTTAGGAAGGATATGGATTGACTGGAAGTGTCCAGGCTAAGCCAATCAATATGGTGGAAGGCCTTGTGAACATTCCACAAGAGCATCAGTCAGATGTTTGGTGTATAGAAGACTCAGTGAGGACTTGAAAGCTGTTACTTTTCTCATGTATATAATGATGGGAATGGATTTCATGCCCCCTGAAGCCCCTTCCAACTACTAAGCCTACAAAGGGTTCAGTCTCTGCCCTGTGGAAGAGAGATTTAGGTTTGATATCAAGGAAAACTCCCTCCCTGAACTACTCCCAAATGTCTCAGCGACCTCTGAGGAGGTGGGGTCCTCTTCACTGGAGGTCTTTCAGCACACACTGGACGGCCAATTAGCAGATATTGTGAAGGAGATTCTTGTTATCATCCCACATATTTTGAAAATAAATACAAAGGGCTTTGCAAGCCTTATTTAAGGTACTACACAAATGCTAGCCATTGTTGTTTTTAGACTCTTCTGAGGTCCCTTCCAATTCTGGGATTCTGTGGTTCTGTCTGAATCTCTTAAAATAATCACCGTTTTATATTCTCTCAGTGGAAACTGGCTTTCTTCCTACTGGGCTTCGTCTGGCCTGTCTCCGCCCTTTAGCTGCTTTTTAACTATTATCCTGAATTTGTGAGATTTTGTTTTGTTCATGTTTGCCAAAGGCATGTTGGAAACTTTTCTCCAAGTTGTAGGAATCTAAGTTAAAATGACTATTCTGTACCTCTGCCTTCAATCAAGAGCTCTAGAAATAAAAGATTCTATCCTGGAAGGCCACAGTGGGGCCCAGTATCACAGCACAGTTGTCCCCTTCTCTGCTTGTACAGAGTCCGGAGTCTTGGAGAACTTTGGAGTTCCATTTTGGGGAACTTTGGGGCCTTTTGCAGCCCACACAGAACCCAGGGTTTCTGTATTTTTTTTTAAGCCAAATCCAGAACTTGGCTGGGTTAGGTCATAATAAATTGAACTCCAACTTCCTGTTTATGTAAGGCTAGGCTTGTTTTGAATAGCTAGGATAGCCCAGCCCTATTTCTATGATTTATATGCAAATAATTTATTAATCCAATTTCTTTAAAAGAGATATTGTAATGTACATGTGAGAGCATGTTTCAAGCATCTTTGGACTTGTGTCAAGTCAAGAATGGGAAACATTTTCCCATTAGGGGATCTTGGGGAGAATGGAAGCCACAGGGGGCAGTTGTGTTATAGTGGAAAACTTTAAATTAGGAATCAGAGGACCTGATTTTAAAATCTCTGTCCTGCCCCTCGCCGACTGTGCACAAATCATTCCACTTATCAGTTTCCTTATCGATAAAATAAAAGGCATGGGCTGCTAGGTCTCTAAGGTCCCTCCATACCTCTACATCTATGATCCTGTCTGTGGTCTCTGAGCCTCAGTTTCCTCATCTGTAAAATGGGAGGAGAGTGTTGGACAAGGACCTTTTGGACTTGAAATGTCTGATGCTATGAGGCAGAATTGAGTCACCCAGCAGTGCGCATGGAGAGATCACCAACCCAGCTGCCTCTCCCTTTTGCCCCTGAACACTGATCTGTGACACAGGAGAGAGGAAGCTGGTGAAAGCTGAGGACGCTAGCAGGTTCTCTGAAAGGTAGAACTTGACTTTTGGCCAAAAACGCACATTTTCTATTCTCAGCCCTTCCTTCCTCTTCCCAAGAATCAAAGAGTCATAGAATGAATGCTCTTGTTGTAAGCCATCTAGTCTCATTTTTACAAAAGTGGAAACTGAGTCCTTGAGAAGCTAAGTGGCTTGCCCAAGGCCACACAGCTAGTGACTTAGTCATCAAGAGGAGACCTTGGTCTCTTGACTCCTCATCCAGTGTGCTTTATGTTTCCTTCCTTTGTTTTTCTCTTTCCTGTCTCTTATCTGTTTACTTGTTTTCAATTTTGTGATTTTAACCTTTGCATATTCATCCTCTCTGGTGCCAAAAGGTCTTTCCTTGAGACATACACACCCCAGGGAATGTGAGCAGATGTGGCCAGATGTTTCAGAGACCCTGCCCTACCCTCCTTCTCTGTTTTAGTTCTCTTTTGCCTTTGGTGTGTTTGCGTGAAAGGGGCCAAGGATGTGTGTATTTCTTACCCATTCAGCATTTTCATCAAGGTGGGACAAATGATGTTGCGGGTGTCCTTGATTTCCATCAGAAGCATGATGTCACAGCGTTTGATGATCTATGATGAAAGATGAGCGGGACATCAGAGGGAGCACATTCAGCATATTTCTTAGCTCCTGGCAGCTTTGGGAAATCAAGCCTGGGGAGCTATTTATTCACCCTGGAGAGACCAGCAGTGATGGTGAATAAAGTGGTGGGCACACCCATGGGAGAGCCCCTGACAAGTCTGTGATTCTGTGAATAGGATGGGGATAGGATCAATGGACCTCCAGAACTCCCTAGTGAGAAGACTCCTACCCAAACAGGTGGGTACCTCCTCTGAAACATCTAGTCTTAAAGAATTGCTTAAGGGGAAGTCCAGCTCAAACCAGATTCAAGTATAATTGGGAAATAATTAACAAAATAAATAAAAATATAATCAAACAAAATAAGATTATATTTTAAAACCAAGTCAGTGTTCATCCTCCTCCCCAGTTATCTTTGGATATAACTGAAGGTTTCTACTTGAGTTTGATACCATTGGCTTAGATCACTATGAGGTTAAGATCCAAGAATCTGTCAGAAGATGAACTTGAACCCAGGCCCTTCTGATTCTAAGGTCACCTCTCATCTACTATGTCATATTGCCTTAAAGTAACATGGAACCATTGAATGTTCTTGACTAAGGAAATGACAAGTACTTAGCAATATTTCTGAAAAAGCTAATCTGTCATCAATATGTAAGGACCTCAGTTCAAGCCCATGCTCCACTGTTTCTGACCTGTTTGACCTTGGCTAAGGCTCTTCACCTGCAAAATGAAGGTATTGGACTTCCTGACTTCTACCATCTGGTCCGGCCCTAAATCTATTATCCCATGATGCTTGTCTGGATAAAAGAGGAGGTGACATCAAAGAAACAAAGCACCAGCTTTGTCGTACTGCTGATGGCCACGCTCTCCTTGTTCTGAAGGTCAGAACACCGGGCTCTAAACACTTCTGTTGGCCCTTCTACTTCTGATGCCAATCACTTCACATCCTGTTGCCTCTCCTTTCTGCAGTAAGGACCAGAAGGTTTTATGCCGAGAACTCATCCTCCCAAAGAAATTCCAGGTCTGGAGGGCATGACTGTAGGTCACACGTACCTTTTAGGTGCTACATATTTCTATCCTTCAGAAAAAATGACCCATTTCCCAATCAATGAGAGACGAATAACGATGAGTGCGTTCAACCACACGTTCTCACACATGACATTTCATGTCACCTGTTTCAGGTTTTCTGATAGTAGTAAAAATAATAGATGTTTACATGGTGGTTTACAATTCAATGCATGAATACACATGTGTAACCACACAATGTGCCATACCTACATATATGTAAATACATGTGTAAATACACAAATGTGTACATTATATATTAATATATGCTTTGTTCCAGAAGTGTGTGTATAAATGTATATATCACACACATGGTGTCCTAAAATTATTAGTGAAATTTAAAATTTTAGTATTTTTTTTTTTATGGGCAGCTAAATGGCACAGTAGATATAGCGTGTGGCTTGGAGTCAAGAAGACTCACCTTCATGAGTTCAAATTTGGCCTCAGGCACTTACTAGCTGTGACGTGAGCAAGTCACTTCACCCTGTTTGCCTCAGTTTCTTCATCTCTAGAATGAGCTAAAGAAGGAAATGGCAAATCAATATCCTTGCCAAGAAAACTTCAAATGGGGTTAACAAGAGTTGAACACAACTGAAACAACTGAAAAAGCTTTAAATTGTCCTAAGACATTTGAACCTTTCAACAACTTGGGGAAGAGAGGAGGTAGGCACTAAAGTTTTACCACCCCTCATTTTTAAGATGAACAGAGACTGAGAGACATTAGTTTCCTTGTCCATGGTCCCACAGCTAGCAGTTTGAAAAAACGACTTCTGCCTCCAGGCTTCCAAACTCAAAGTCCCCGATCTGCCCGCTACATCTATTCCATTGTCTCCAGGCTTAAGAAAGGATTCCTTTACTCATTGTAAAAAGAACTCCTGATTACCAAATGTCATTTTACATAAATTATATCTTCATTAGGGCTGTCTCCTGTTTAGTTCTGGAAAAGATTTTCATTTCCAAACCACTAACAGCAAAAATCTCACCCCTCCCTTGGATGTAAGTGGCTAATGGCTTCAGGGAGTTGGGAGGTGCTGGCCTTGACTCATGTTCTGGGGCTTATCCACTAGGGAACTGCATGTGGTTCACATTCTTCCTGTGGATGCAGCCCATGACCTTGACCTCATTTGCCCCAAGCTAAATTCACTCCTTGTGATACTTCTCCCTTTTCCTCTTAGATCCTGACTCTGGAAGATGGGAGCAGGGTACTGATCACCAGGAAGAATTAAGAAAGGCTTCCTGTAGGAAGGGGCATTGGATGAGACTTGAAGCTAACTTGGTGAATACTGTAGAACTCAAGAAGATCTTACGTCAAATACTGTTTTGGACATTTAAGTCACTCCACCTCTCCCTGCCTCAGTTTCCTCATCTGTAAAATGGAAATAATAACACCACCCATCTCCCAGGGTTGTTGTGAAATAATGTATGTAAAACCACCTTGCAAATCTTAAAAAGCTATACAAGTACTTGTTATCCTCATCATAAGTGATGAGTTCCAGGAGACAAGGGTGAGGAGGACCGCTTGGAAGATCATGGGAGATAGGACGGTCTGATTTGGTCCCTTCTTTGGAACCTGACTGCCTCCAGGATCAGAACCCCAACAGGAAAGTTTGGGAACATATTTCTGTCCTGGTCAGGTTCTAATTATACTGAGGAGCACTTAACTGCCAGTCTCCTCATAACCCGATATTTCCAGGCATCCATGATACCTTCCATGGCTTCCCATTGCCTATAGGTTAAAAGACAAATTGTACCCCTTTCATCCTTTCCCCCAGGCTTTAATGACCCTATGTGGTCTGGCTTCCACTTCTATTTCATGCTACTATCTCTCATTGTTCTCTCAGCTTGACATACCACAAGTTGTGTGTGCCCCCTCTCCCATGCCATGAGCAGCCTCTTTCCTCTTTCCTCCTCTTCCACCATTGTCTTCCTTCAAGGCTCAGCTCTAGGAGCCCCTCCTGCCAGGAAACCTTTTCTCATCCCCACTCTCAGCCCCCGGTATGGGTGCTCTCTCCCTCTTGAATTTTCCTTGTCCTCCGCTCTTCTGTGTTCATGTCATATTCCTCCTCTCCCCCAACATCCTCAAGTAAAAAGTAAGCTCCTTGAAGTCAGGGTCTATTTTATTGGGTCTTTATATCTCATGCAACTTGTACAATGCCTAGCACATAATAGTATTTGTTGAAATTTTCTTGTGTAGAATACATAGTATGGTACAAGGTATCCCTTAAACCTATGATCTCAGAAATTTAGGGTTTAATTAAAACCATGAAATCACAGAATAATAGAGGCTCCTTGAGAGATCATCCAGTTAAACCCTTTTATTTTACAGGTGAGGTAAGGTCCAGAGATGTTAAGTCACTTGCCCAAGGCCACATGGGTTTGCCCCCCTACCCATTGGTCTCTCAGCCTTCCCAAGGCCACATAGATAGCGGGCATCAGAAACAGGATCAGTACCCAGGTCTCCAGACTCTCCATCTATCTCTATTTCCATCCTCCCATGCTGTTTCAGACACATTACACAAGCAAAATCATTCAATCAACAGGCTTAGATGGAAAAGACCATGAGTCATCAGTAAACATATTAGGCGTAGTTGGATTTCTAGCCAACGGGCCATATGTGAATCAAAACTCTCAGGGGAGTACTGTATGATAGGTCTGCTTCCTGAGCAGGGACATCCCAAGGCTCCTCCCTCCATGGCAATCCTTGGGATACAAAAATGCTATTTCTTTAAAACAAAATCTACCTAATGACCACAACAATGCAAAAGGAAGGAGCAACAAGGAAAAAAAATCAAATGTTATGTGATATCATTGTCCTGAAAAAGTTGAGAAAATGCACCTCCTTTGCTTCTTTGGTTAGGTGAAAGACTATGGGGATAGAATGTTGCATGCATCATCATTCTCATCTGACACTTTGGTTAGTTTTGCTGAACTTTTTGCCAACTCATTTTTTTTCTCTTTGTTATAAGGATGACTTACTGAATGATGAGGGAGGAGAGATATATTCAGAAATTAAAGTGACATTGAAAAGATGCCAATAAAGTTTTAAAATGTAAACAGTGAAATCCACAAATCCAGCCTGCAGCAAACTTATAGCATGCTGAATAAACAAGTGGAGTAAAGCCACACATTAACTTAGGCAAATTTCTCAATGCTTCTCAATTCCTCTGAAATCAGGAGGTTGGACTCCTGCACTCTAAGGTCCCTGCTAGCTATAAATCCTACTCTTATCCTAAAATGCTCCCTTAACCATTACTGAGTTCACCATCAGAGACTTCACATTTTGAAAGAGGAAAATATTTGCCTTGTATAGAGTCCCCCCACCCCCACCCCTCTCATGATTGTGCCTCTCAGGCCATAACAGACAACAATTGGCTAAATAATAATAATTAGACCCTGTTCTCAAGATTAAATAGGTCTATACTCTTAGAGAAAGTGATCTCAGTTGCAATTGCTGCTTAGTTGAATTTGCTGGCTCATTTTTTTAAAGCAGAATTTGAAGAAGAACATGTGAGCTAATTACATGCAAACAGGAGGAAAACTGACTAGAAAAGGATGGGTCAGCAAAGAATCTTCATGGTGGCTGGAGAGAGAGCCTGTAAAATGGTTAGGAGATGCTATGAACCGGATGGAACTAATTTAAAGGTAAATAGTTACCAATCAGTTCAGTTGACTTGTATGGGTATTTGGGATTGTGCTTTTTAATCACAGGATCTCAGATATGGAAGGGATATCATTGACTCCTTAAACCAACCTATAAAAGTCCCAAGGGACCATCCAGTCTTCACTCAAAGACATACAGTGCAGGAGAACCCTCTGCTCCTAAGGCCCCCATGTTGGGAATCACTAACATGGCAGAAAATATATTTCCACCCATCTTTGCTCCTTATTCTGCCCTTTGGGGCCAAAGAGAACAAATCCCCCTTCCAGTGATGACCCAATCTATAATTTCCTTGGTAGAGGGAATTCTTAATGAGGATACACTTTGAACCAGTGCAGGTTGGTACCTTCTCTGCAATCTAAAAAGGAGCATGAGAGGCTAATTGACCTAAGTTCACATAACCATTATGGGTTAGGGGCAGAATCGAACCCAAATCATCCATACTCTGAGGCCAGCTCCTTCTAAGGCTGCCCCTCTAAGCATTTTAAGTCCATTTTTCAGATGAGGAAACTGAGGCTCAGAGACATTAATCAGTGTACTCAAGGTGATCAAATGGAAGAAGTACAATCAGAACCCAAGGTCATAGGATCATTGCTCTGGAGTTGGAAGGGACTTTAAGAGGCCACTGACTTCAACTCCTTCATTTTGCAGCTAAGGAAACTGAGGTTCAGAAGAATTACATGGGTTACATGGTATATAAATATTGGTAGCAGAATTCAAACTCCAGGCAGCTCCTGTCTCCAGTTCCAACATGCTTTCCATTATTGAACGCTGCCCCTCCCTGAGTTAGCTTCATGAAAGGGAAGGTTTGGTTGGGGCAGTTATACTGGAAACTCCACTCTAACATTCCTCCTTAATACAGAGCTTGGCTCTTGGGGCAGAGAGCCTCCCTGGAGGGTAGTCAGGCTGTTATTTAAGTCAGAGGTGTCAGGCTCCTTACCTTTACTATAACATCCATAGCTTGAGAATTCTCCCTCTTTGACTCCCCAAAGGACCTCACGTTGAAGGAGCAGATTCTCAAGGTCTGGCTGCTGTCCAGGGAGAGTAGCAATAGCAGGGTAAGAACCAGCATCCTTGCTGTCCTGGTGGCTTTCTCGTGCTAAGAGCAGGTTGCACTTGGGTAAGCCGTGGTGCTCCAAGGAGTGCCAAGCTCTGGTGCAGCCTGCCAGCTTTTATATGGCACAGAGAGCAGGGATGACTGGCTTCCTCCCTTCAGCAAACTTTCACTTCTCTGAGAAACTGAAGGTCACAGGCTTCTTGCCCAGTGGGAATCTTCTGCCTTTTAACCAAGACTAATTGCACGAGCATGATTTGTTTTCCACATTAGGAAATCCCTTTAGTATTTCTCTCTAGGCTTCCCTATCCTGGGGGGAGAGATGACAAATTGTTAGTGTGAGTACCAGAGGGCCACAGCTGGCTTTCATCTTCCCTGCTGCTAGATACAACTCCATCTCAGAGCTCCAAATGTCACTGTCCCTCCCCCTGCCTTTTTTAAACAGATCTTTGGTACTCCCAAGAGCTTCATAAAGTCTTTTTCTTGTGGGGGGAATCACCTGAAACCTCAGGTGGGTGACCATTAGAGAAGTGCATAGCATCATAGCACCAACATCAAAGGATTATTGTGAGAAAGTCTAGTGACTGGGGATAGTATATCAGTCAGTGGGTAAGCATTTATTAAACACCTACTATGTGTCAGGCTAGGTGATGAAGAGATACATACAGGAAGACTTATTTTCCTGAATTCAAACCCTGCCTTAGGCACTGGGCAAGTCACTTATGCCTGTTTGTCTCTATTTCCATATCTGTAAAAAAAGATGGAGAAGGAAATGACAAATCACTGCAGTATCACTGTCAAGAAAACCCCAAACAAGATCTCAAAGAGATTGACATGACTGAAAAATGACTGAAAGGAAGTGTGCCAGGCATTGTGCCAAGCAGTTATTGATATCTGTCCTTCATTCTCAAAGAGAACCAATCACAGCAGAAGGGTGATGTCTTGACTTGACAGCAAATTGGATTTAAGGGAGCTACATAAAATCATCAGTCTCACTCTTTCCTCCAGGGGATAAAAAGAAAGGTAAAAGACCGTCTAATGGGGAGACAACATGTACAAACAGGTTGTAGACAGGATAAATTAGAAAATAATTAACCAAGGGAAGGAATTAGCATTAAGGGGGATTAGGAGAGGCTTCCTGTAGAGGGTGGGATTTTAGCTGGAACTTGAAGGAAGCCAGAGAAACCAGGAGGTGGAGAGCAGGAAGGAGAGAATTCAGGCATGAGAACCCACCAGTGAAAATGTATGGAGTCAAGAGGAGGGTCTTGTGTGTATCCTGGGCAGTAATAGAGAAGTTAGGAAGAAGGGAAAGCTTAGGGAGAAAAGAGAATGAACTCAGTTTTGGAGATACTGGATCTAAGGTATCTGTGGAACATAACAGCAAGCAGGAATGGTGGAAGCCACCAGCCAGCCAGTTTGGTTAGAACTGCTTATGTGAAGGGGCTTGATATGATTTAGGCAGGAAAGGTAGATGAAGGGTTTTCAGTGCTGGCCTGAGTTTGTCATTTGATCCTGGAAGCAAAAGGGAGTCAAAGATTTTTGAGCTTCAGAGTGACAGGGTTAGGAATATGATTAGGAATGCCTCATTGGCAGTTATGTGAAGGAATGTATTAGATGACAGATTGGAAGTACATTGGTCTATGAAGAGGCTACTGAAATAGGTGAGAAGTGATAAGGGCTGTGGCTATGTGAGCAGAGAAGGGGTTGGATGAGGAAAAACAAGAAGGAATACAGTGAAATCTCACAAATTCACTCAGATTGAAGGTAACCCCAGGCCAGAATTTGAGAGCAGCTAGAATCCTAAAGAATTTTATAAAAAGCAAACAGTTTTATCTGTAAAGATGTGGATCTGTGTCAGCTTCCTCTGCCTAGGAAGGGGCCAGAAATGTTAGGTCTTCCTCAGACTCTCTGCTGTCCTCCCACCCCTTTAGCTTGTCCTTGGACCTTCTCTCTGCCCATTCACCTACATGGACTAGTAGAAGAGACTTAGGGTTTACAAAAGAACACCCAGAGTTGTTGGATAATTATTAGGCAGGTCACCTTTACCTGGTTTTTAACTTAGCCATCATCAGAGATAAACATTTGGAAATCATATTGACCAATCATCATAGGGTCGGTCTTCTGAGGGCCTCAAGTCCCTCACTAGGAAGAGGAATCCAGAGAAAAGATTAAGCCTGAAGGTTTTAGCTACTTGGAATAACCTTGTACTCTGATCTAAAGCACCTGAAACTATGTATGACTCTCTTACTGGAGAGATAAAAGGCTTAGCCAAGGAAGGCTCAGAGGGAACCAGAAGGGAGAGGTTTTTCTGCTGGTCCTGTACAAAGTCTCTTTCTGCCTTTTCTGAAATTTCTGGGGAAAACCTTTATCTAGGTTTTAAGCTTTAAAAGATCATGGCAGCACTCTACCCAAGGACTTCAGCGGAGCCAGAATCTGAAGGCAGAAGAGAAAAGAGCAGAGCTGTGTCCAGCAGAGATCAACACAGGACCATTTGAATGTCACATGTTCTATGACATCACAAAAAGATCTTGGGGCCCTTCAGCTTTGAGTTATGCATGCCCCTCTCCTTGTCTTCCTTAAATGGGCACCCCTCCATACACACCTGCACCTTGGCCACATGCATAACCTAGCAGTGTTCTCCATGATATATTCTCCTCTGTATGTCCACTTTCGCCAGTGATGTTATGTGTATTTTATGGGAGAAGGTTCCCAGGTTTACAGGCTTTGTAAACTTTTCTTCCTGTGCCAATTCATTAAATGCATTTACTTTGAACTAACTATTTTTGCCTTCTGGTTAACTATTTAGAGTAACCCTCTGGTGAGGGCTAACTACAGTCTTAAGGGACGTGAATACACAGACTATATCTTAAACTATATACATTGTTTCAGCATATCTTAAAACAAGGGTAATTATCCGCAGGGGAACTTGCCCTACAAGTTGTAAGCTGCTCTAAGTTGCAACATTTTGTATACATTTGAATATAATGTATCGATTATGTCTGCCAAGCTGAGCCATGGCTAGGGCGGTGTATTAGACTGGCTTTACCATCATACATAGACCTTGAGTGTTGGAAGAGATCTCACAAACAGACATCCAGACACCACCTCTCTTGGCCAGCTATTTCACTTTTGGACAGCTCTAAGTAGTAGGAAGTTTTTCTATACAAGTCTAAATGTACCTCTTTGAATTTTCTCTCCACTGAGTCCAAACAAAACAAGTGTAATTCCTCCATGTGGCAGCCCTTCAAGTACTTGAAGAAAGCTGGATCTTACCATCTCTAGGCTAAACACAATCCACTTTCTTCAGACAATCTTCACGTGACACGGACTCAAAATTCTTTACCATCCTGATAGACTTCCTGTGGATTCTCTGAGTCAGTTTCTCAAGGTTTTCCTTAGTATGTGGCTCTTGAGCTAAGTTGGGAATCAGCCCCTTAATATATGCAACCTGAGGCTTTGATCAGAATTTAGTATGTAAGCCCAATGAAATCTCATGAAACTTGTTTAAACCAGATATTTGAGTAGAGAGGAGGTAGTGCGGTGCAGTGGAGAGAGCACTGGCTTTGGACTCAGATAACATAGGTCTTAGCTCTGTCTTTTACCTCATGTAAGATGGTGGGCATGACAACACTCTCCAGTCCTCAGTTTCCTCATCTATAAAATGAAGGAGTGGGACGAGATGACTTCTAAGGTCTCCTCCACAGACCTTTTTACAGAATCATAAATTCTTCAAATTGAAAAGAACCTCAAAGGATGTCTTGTCCAACCTTTACCTTAAGGGAGTTCTCTAATTCATGGCCATGACTGCCTGTGGATTTCCAAAGCTGGGGAATTATTCATTATTTCCTGAGGCAACCCATTTCACTTTTGAATAACTCACAGGTCACCTTCTAAGGCTAAACAACAAGACCGTACAGTGGGTACAGCACTGGGTCAAGTCAGGAAGACCCGAGTTCAAATCTAGCCTCAGACACATGGTACTTGTGTGACCCTGAACAAGTCACTTAGCTTCTGTTTGCCTCAGTTTCCTCATCTGTATGGGGATAAAAATAGCACTTGCCTTCCAGAGTTGTTGTGAGGATCAAATGAAACTAAAAATCTTAAAGCACTTAGCACAGTGCCTGACGTGTTAAAAAAAAATAATTGTCTTAAAACCTTTCAGTTATTAAACAGTAATAATGTCATTCTTTCCTCTCTGCCCTTTTGGCCAAAGTTGCTTTTTTTTTCTTTTTGCAGGCTAAATATTTCATGTTTCTTCGACAGATGCTTACTTAGTAGGATGGTCCCAGACTTCTCATCCCCCTGACCACCCTTCTCTGGATTCACTCAATTTTGCCAGCATCTTTCTAGAATGAGGTGCCATGGGTTTCATATCAGAGTCCTGATGTGGGCTACTTGGAGGATCTATTAGGACTGCTCTCTCCCTCCCTCTGGACACTATCTCTCTGCTAATAAATTCAAGACCACATTAGCTTTTTGAGCTGCCTTTCCACATTTTAGAATTCATATTGAGGTGGTGGTCTATCAAGGACCTCTTGATCTTTTCTGTCATAAATGATTGTCTAAATATTTTCTCCATCCATTACTTGTGCTACTGATTATTTTTTAATCCATACAGAATTTTAGATTTCTCCTTAGTAGATTCCTATTATTGGAACCAATGTAACATTTTAACTTATTGAGATCTTTTGGAACCCTATCCATTACCTATCCCTCTTAGCTCTGTGTCATCCAAATACTGGATGTGTATCTGCCTTCATCTAAGACACTTGATAACATTGAATTGCACAAGAACAAGAATGGAAGCTCTGGGCAGTCACCAGAAACCTCCATCTAAGATACCCTCCACCCATTAACTTGGCTCTTGGGATCAGCTTGTTTAGCCAGTTCTGTGTTAGCTAACTGCACTCACATCCAGACCACATTTCTCCATTTTTAAGGACACTATATCAAGTTTTGTCAAGTGTATTTTAAAAATATAGGTATAATGTTGTTTATGGCACCTACCAACCTAGTAATCCTGTCAAAAAGGGAAATAAGGTTTCCTGGTGAAACTATGTCAGTTTCTAGGGGTCCGGCTTCCCTTTCTAAATGCTCTCAAAGTATCTCCTTAATGATGGGTGCTAGAATTTTGCCGAGTCAAAGTCAAGATCTATATTATATATATATTATAATTATTATAGATTATTATTATAATACAATTATAAGAGCTATAATTATAAAAAACCAGACAAATGCTCCTTTTTCCTATCTTCCTACTTAGGGTGAAGTTGAACCTAACCATAGATTGCCCTTACCCCCTTGACTCTGACCTTGACCAAGAGGTGGATGATTCCAGGTGAAAAATAAGGTACCTATTCTCAGGATGGGGGAGGGGGCAGGGAGGAGATTATGACACAACATAGATTAAATGTAGATGGCCCAAAGGTCACGTAGGCTACTTTCCAACCCTCCTCAAGAATCCTTGAGTACTCTCAAGAGAGCTGAGGGAATCTAATCTCTGCCATTGGTTCAAGCCCCAATGACTGTATCTCCTCAATTTTAGGGGGGCCCTGTACCCCAGCTCCATTTAATCACGTTATAGTCAGATAAGCTGTTACAAAGGAATATTTTCACCAACAGTACAGCAAGAATAAACCTTTCAATATTCTCCCCCCAATACCTGAGGGAAACAACTAATTGTGTCTGGGGGAGAGTTGAAGAATTAGGTTCACAGTTTAGCTCAGTTCCTCTAAATTACAGTCTCACCAAGTGGAGTCCCATGGCCCCTGGAGAGGAATGGAAGCTTTTGGAGCATTGGAAGGACATGGTCACACTTGTGCTGACAATTTTTTTGAGCCCAAGTGGAATTCTGAATTTATGAGATTCAATCATCTTGTTGTGAATAGTGCTGAGAGGATTATAGCTGGCCAGTCATTTTAAGTGCTTAAAATGTGCCTGCACTAAGCAAATTAGGCACGGGAGAGAAAAAGAAAGTATATATTCCCTGCCCTCCAAAATGTATACATTCTAGTGGGATTCCAATTATAGTTGGGAAATGAAAACATTTAAGCTGTCCTTTCGCTGGGCTAGATTATCTGAGGTCTGGGATTATAAAACAGTCCTTTTGAGGCCATCTAGATAGTGGGTGACATTGCAACTATCTCTAAGCACAATTTCCATCTGTCTTTCCAAAGCTAGAAAAATGAACCTTACTGTGGGAAGATGGTAAAAAAGGGGGATTTAAGGCACCCTTCATCTTACTGTAGCCAAATGAGCCCAGAAATTCCAAACTGCCAAGATCTCTGAGTCCAGTTGGGCCAGGTTAGGTCATTGGCCCAGGCCCTTCCGTGATTGAGACATAGCAGATTAAATCCTGGTGGAGCCTTTGGCCTGTCGGCCCTCTCTTCACAACCGCGGGGGTCTTGGATCATATGCCCCACAAGGAAGAAGGCAGTGGGATCCTTATCCTGCAGGATGGGAGGAGCCTCTTGTTCCCTGAGGAGTGGGTCATTGAAGCTTTGTCAGGTGCAGATTGGCATCTCTCATCAACAAACAAGATCCCATGAGCTCCTGGTGACCAAGAGGCAGAGATGGGAGTGAGATTGGATCCATGGCCCTGAGGCTCTGGATTTGGGCAGCTATGCCATTTGTCACAGAAAAGCCATTTTCTGTGTCTGTCTGTGCCAGTATCTGTCATTTTAAAACAGTAGCAAGTTCATTCATTCATTCACCCATTCCTTTATTTGTTCAACAGATGCTCACTGACAGCCTTGTACTATGTACTCTACAGGGGATTCACAGACAGGAAGTAAGTTTTATTTTCACACTTTGATGGGAGGTTGTGACCTAGTATGGACAGGTTAGAGGTCAGAAACGAATGTGCAGGCCCAAGAAGCTGTGTGAGGAAGAGCCTATCAGAGGAAAATATGAAGTCACATGGCCAGCGAACAGTGTCTCGGGAAATCCAAAGTTCAGAATTCTATAATGGTCTTGTCTCATCCTGACCTGGTCATAACCTTCCAGTGACCATGCTGGAAGCCACCCATTCCTTCAGAGGAAAGAACTGTAGAAGGCCTTCCCTCCTCTGAACTCCATTTTTAATAAATTTTTCTTGGTATCTTTTTCTGCATGTCAAGTTTGTCTCTAACAGAAAGAAACTCATATTAACCTTGTGGGGCCCTTTTTCACACAGACAATTGTCTAGCCTGTACACATGGAGTTAACAGCCTATGGGGAAGATAAGATGGGGAAATAAATGCATAAAACACAAAGGAAAAGATGGGGAAATTCCATGGGTGGAATCCAAAGGGCTACGGAGGTAGGGGGAGGGAGAGATCTCTTCCTGCTGGTCCATGCCAAACTCCATGGTACCTATCTGGGCCATGACCTACCTTTGGGCCTATCCCCCACAATGCCCCTTGTCCCCTTTTGCAAATCTATTCAACTGTAGGAATTATGACTTATCTACTCATGTATCTTTCTGTGTGAGTTAGGTGCATATTAAGATTTTGCTAGATCACTTCTCACCTAGCCTCCCAGTTAGGCTCTTGCCTCAAGTCTCCCAACCTTCCCCCTTTCCTACTGCAATCCATTCTGCACATAATTACTGAAATGATTGTTTTGAGCGCAGGTAAAAGAGGTTCAGGATTTTCAAACATTTGACAGATACCTCATTTTACCCTTATAACAATCCCAGAGAGTAGGCTTTATCATTGTCTTCATTTTACAAATGAGCAAACTGAGGCCAGCTGCAATTTAGTGACTTGGTAAATGTCTGAGACTGCATTTGCACTCATTCTTTCTAACTCCATATCCAGCTCTCTGCAGTCGCCTAACCGTTTAACCCTGGTAGTGGCTTTTTATCACCCCTAGGGTCCAACGTAACCTCCTCTGGTATGTGGTATGTCCCTTCCCATCCTGGGAAGTCATTCCCGTCCTGGCTCCAACCTACCTCTTCGGTTTCCTAACACATTACGACCTTCACAGGTCCTACCACCCAGTCAAACCCACCTTCTTGCTGGTGCTCATACACAACACCCACTCTGCCACTTCCATGACTGTAAATCAGGTGTCCCCAAGCCTGTAATGCTCACCTTTCCTGCCTCGGTTGCTTAGAATCTCTAGTGGTCACTAGTATTCAGCTCAAGTCTCATTTCCTATGTATATGTCTTTCTTGGAAAGCTGCACTTCTTCCCTCCCCACATTACCTTGACTTTATTTTGTATTTATCTTGTATATATTTCTAAATGTACTTGCTATCCCCACCCCCAGCAGGATGTAAATTCTTTGAAAGGAGGAACCTTTTAATTTTAGCCTTTGTATGTCCAATTGCTCAGAGTGTTTGGCACAGAGTTAGTGCTTACTAAGTGCTGATGACTTGAGAACTATTTCCCTAGAACTGATCTTAATAACAAATATTTCTCCATCAATTGGCTGATTAAATGGAGAATCCTCTACTAGCCACCATTTTGGAGAAGCTCCAACTCCTTACTTTGGGTTCATAAGGAGAACCATGTCAGGTTATGAAATAATTTAAAAAATTTTCAGTAGTTTGGATTTCATTGGTAGTCTGGGAGCTAGGAAGACCAGGGTTTACATCTTGCCTCTGGCACACACTGGCTGAGTGACCTTGGACAAGTCACTTAACCTCTACATACTCTAGATAATTCTCCAAGAGTGTAAGTTGTAGAAAAGGTGCTGACCTGCATTGGTGAAGGGAATTTCCCCATCTGGAAGTTCTCTATTCAGGTTCAGCCACTATCCCACAAATGAGAGAACACTCATGAGTATATATCTCATACACATAATGCAATAGGTGAATGTACTGGAATAGGAGGAGGAGAGCAGCTGCTTTGCCTCAGGAAGTGAGGCACACTCTTAACAGTGGTGAGTGTCTCCAGTCTTCTCAACAATAACAGACTTCCAGTGACATGGTACAGATGGACCACCCCAATTTCTGAAGAACTGAAGTCGAAGGTCAGCCAAAGGGCAATGGAGATAACTGGGCATGAGGGAATCGAGAAATATGACTGAAAGGCAAGCTATGTAAGTGAAGTGGTGTGAGTATCACTAGAGTAGAGAGATGTATGACCAGTACAAAAGATGAAGTGTCCATGTAATAAGGAGGGACTGAGGAAACTGAGGCACACTGGTTAAGTGCCTCACTCAGGGTCACAACTATTAAGTGTCTGAGGGAGGATTTGAACTTAGTTCTTCCTGATTCTGTGGTTCTGCCTGCTATTCCCTACTCTGCTGCCTTAGCCTTGGGGATCCATCTATATTCAAGATAGGTCAAGGGGATGGGAGAAAGCTCCCAGCACACTGTAGTAGACTAATGGGAAGACAGCCCAGCGTGGGCTGTCATGGATGGGTGGTTATCTGAAAATAGGAGGGGGCACCCATACTGAGAAGATCCTAGATCCATCATAGTACCCACAATTAATCTTTGCATCTAATTGGAAACTGGAATGTGTGGTCAACAGATGATAACCCAGAGAACTATGATTTATAACAAAAATGATAATAACTAATGTTTTATATCATTTTTTAATGCTTGCAACGTATTTTAGAAACATTCTCTTATTTTAGTTTGTCAGGTAGGAATTAAAGGTGCCTATATCCCCATTTCACAGATAAGGCCACTGAGGCTCAGAAAAGTTAATCAGATAAAGTCCAATTAATTTGGAAAATTAACCTCTTCAGGCCTCAACTCCCTCATTTGTAAAAATGAGAGCCATTGAACTAGATGTGCTCCTGATTTGGGACAGTGGAAAGAATGATGAATTTGACACCCAAATTTGAATTTGACACTTTGTTCAGCTATTTTCCAGGCATTTTTCAGTCATGTCCAACTCTTCATGACCCCATTTGGGGTTTTCTTGGCAGAGATACTAGAGTGGTTTGCCATTTCCTCCTTCTCCAGCTCATTTTACCGACGACAAAACTGAGGCAAACAGAGTAAAATGACTTATTTAGGGTCACACAGCTAGTAAGTGTCCGAGGCAGGATTTAAACTCAGGAAGACTCATCTTCCTGACTTCAGGCCTAGGGCTCTCTATCCACTTTGCCATCCAACTGCCTAAGAGTTTCTATCCCCATTAAGCATGACCAGAGAATCAGCTTTCTTTCTGAACCTC
>CM053772.1:20370629-20389925 GCA_028658325.1 Potorous gilbertii
GAAGGTGGTCTGGCACTACCAGACCTCAGATTGTATTATAAAGCAGCAATTATCAAAACCACTTAGTATTGGCTAAGAAACAGAAGGACAAACAAGTGGAATAGGCCAGGTACTCAAGACACGGTAGGCAATGAATATAGCAATCTACTGTTTGATAAATCCAAGGACCCCAGCTTCTGGGATAAGAACTCACTGTTTGACAAAAATTGCTGGGAAAACTGGATAACAGTGTGGCAGAAACTAAGCATAGACAAATGCCTGACACTGTACACAAGAATAAAGTACAAATGAGTACACAATGTAGGCATAAAGATTGATACTATGGACAAATTGGTAGAGTAAGGAATAGTGTATTTATTGGATTTATGGAGAAGGGAAGAATTTTTGACCAAAGAAGAGATAGAAAGCATTATGAAGTGTAAGATGGATAATTTTGATTACATTAAACTAGAAAGTTTTTGTACAACCAAACCCAATGCAACCAAGATTCAGGGGGATCCAGAAAATGGGGAAAGAATTTTTGCAGCTAGTGTCTGTGATAAAGGTCTCATTTCTAGAATATATAGAGAATTGAGTCAAATGTACAAAAATTCAAGTCATTCCCCAATTGATAAATAGTCAAAGGATATGAACAGGCAGTTTTCAGAGGAAGAAATTGAAGATATTTGTAGTCACATGAGGAAATAGGCATTTCCCCTTGATCTACCTTTTTGGTATTAAATAATTTCTGAGATTTATTCCATGTCTTTGATATCTTGCCTTCTACCACCACCACTGCCACCACCATCACCACTATCATCATCTTCTTCATCATCATTCTCTGCTTCAAAACATTAATACCTCCTTTTTAACTATGTAATCCAGTTCAAATTCCTTAGTCTGGAATTCAGGGCTCTTTGTTGTCTGATCTCTTCCCATTCTCCTATATAAACTCTTTGTTCCAGGAAAATATCGTCATAATAACCCTATACATGTTACCCTCTTTCTTACTAATATGCTTTTGCTCCTTCTGTTCCTTGTCTGGAATAAAGTTTGAAGAAGACATGAAACCATCTGGGGTAATCATCACACGCTAGATAATACAGTGTAGATTAAAAATTGGTTTGAACTTAAGAAGATGATGTTTAATTGAGATAAAATTAAAGCCTTAAACTTGGGTTCAAAAAAATAAACTTTTCAAGTACAACATGGAATAGGCATGGATAGACAGAAATCTGGAAAATATTGGGGAGTTATAGTGTGATATGTAATGCTGTGGCCAAGGGACCCAATTTGATCTTAGGTCACACTTGAGAGAGGCATCAAATCCCAAAGTAAGGAGGCAATAAGCCTGCTGGTCAGGACAAATCTAATGTATTACATTTGATTCTGGCTACCATATTTTAGGAGAGATAAGCTGAAGAATGTACAGAGGAAGGCAACCATGGTGCGAAAGTGTCTTAAGCCTATACCACATGAGACCGTTAATCTGGAGAAGAAAAGACTCATGTAGTAATGGTTGTGGGCAGGCAATGGGGGGGGGGTGATGGGATAGTAAAGAGTAATAGATAACTTCAACTATTTGAAAAATTGTCATAAGGAAAAGGAACCAGATCTGTTCCTTTGGCCCCTAGTGTTCATAACCAAGGGCAACGAGTGGAAATCCTGAAGAAGATTTAGGTTTCCTAATAATTAGATCCATCCAAAGATAGAATGAACAGCTTTTTAAAAAAGTGACTAACCCCTTGGTGGAGGCCTCCAAGCAGAAGCTGGATGACCACTAGTCAGGGATGTCATAGGGAGGATTCTTTTCTGGGTATCAGTTGGACTCAATGGCCTCTGAAGTGATTTCAACCTGTGGTTCTTCTTAGAGGCACATCTTAATTTTCCATCCTTCCATAAAGCCTTCTGGCACCACCATTCCCCCCCCGCCACTAACTGGCTAACTGACTAGCTAACTAACTAACAACATAAACAAACTAGCAAAAATTTGTTGTCAGAATGCCCGGTGAGTATCATAGACCTATTACCATCATTTAATGAAGCTCTCTCCCATCCAAGTTCTTCTCAATCGTGTGTCATCTGAAACCTTCTTTATCTTCATCTAAGGTCTTCGTAATGGTGAATGGAACAGGGACAAGAAGAGAAGCCATCACCTTTCTCTGAGCTGTCATCATTGCAGCTTTAAGCACACCTTGGGCAAACTAGTTTAACCAGATCCCAATCTACCTGTCATTTAGCCCAAGGTTCACCATCACAAGGCAATTATGATCAACGTTATCAAGTTCTTGATAAAAATTCCCATACTCTATAACTATGAGGTATCCATGAGTTGATAGTTTTGAAAGCTCATCAAGAAAGGAAATGAGGTTTGTATAGCATGACTTGTGGATTAGTGAACCTGTGTTCATTTAATAGTCATCTCTTTCATTTCTAAGGACTTTAATAATTCACTCTGGTATTTCTATCCTTGGGCTTCAAGCTTAGCAATCCCTCAGTTCTGAATTCTTCCCTCTCCTCCCTTTCAAATGTTATGATGATTTGATATAAAAAAATATAAAATGCTTACCATGTATTAGTCACTGGGGAAAAAAGGGGGAAGGGGAAGGGAAACAGTCTTTGTCCTCAAAGAACTTATACTCTGTGAGAGCAGGGCTTCACCTTCTTGGTGCTATGGACCCTTGCAGATCCTTTTCAGAATGGTGGGCTTTTTCTTATTTTTTTAGTATTTTATTTTTCTTTTCCCCCACTTATATGTAAAAACAATTTTTAACATGTTTTTAAAACTTTGCATTACAAATTCTCTCCCTTCTCCCTTCACCATAGAAAAGGCAAGCAATTGGATATAGGTTATACATATATGTAGTCATACAAAACATTTCCCTAATAGTCATGTTGTGAAAGATTACATAAACCAAACAAAAAAACCTGAAGAAAAATAAAGTAAAAAAGCACTCATCAGTCTGTACTCAGAGACACCATCAGTTCTTTCTCTGGGGATGGATGGCATTTTTCATCTTAAGTCCTTCAAAGTTGTCTTGGATTGTTGTACTGCTGAGAATAGTGACGTCATTCACAGCTGATCATCTTACAATTTTACTCTTACTTTGTACACAGTACATTTCATCAGCTCATGCAAGTCTTCCCGGTTTCTCTGAGAGCATTCTGCTCACCATTTCTGAAAGTACAACAGTATTCCATCATAATCACATACCACAACTTGTTCAGTCATTCCCCAATTGATGGGCATTGTCCAGAAATGAGTTGTTACAAATATACTGGTACCTACAGATCCTTTTCCTTTTTGTTTTTTGTCTCTTTGGGGATGCAATGTGGTGTTGCTAGGTCAAAGACTATGCATAGTTTTATGGTCTTTTGAGCATAGTTCCAAATGGCTCTACAGAATGGTTGAATCAGTTCACAACTCCACCAACAAGGCATTAATGTCTCATTTTTCCCATATTCCCTTCAAAATTTGTCATTTACCTTTTCTGTTCTATTAGCCAACTTAATAGGTATGAAGTAGTACCTCAGAATTGTTTCAATTTGCATTTCTTCAATCGGTAATGAATTAGAGTATTTTTTCATATGGCTACAGATAGCCTGGATTACTTCATCTGAAAACATCATATCTTTTGATTATTTATCAATTGGGGAATGGCTCTTATTTCCACAAATTTGACTTAGTTTTCTATATGTCTGAGAAATGAGACCTTGATCAGAGAAGTTTGCCTATCTTTTTCAGTTGCTATTGTTAACTTTATGTCCTTCTAACCTATTTCACTTGCCATTTATTTTATTCTCTCTCACCTCTCAAAAGTGTTTTGCTTCTGACTACCCCCTCTCCCAATCTGCCCTCCCTTCTATCACACCTTCCCTTCGCTTATACCCTTCCCTTACTACTTTCCTGTGGGGTAAGATAGACTTCTATACCCAATTGCATGTATATGTTTTTCCCTCCTTGACCCAATTCTGATGAGAATAAGGTTTACTCATTCCCCCTCACTTTCCCCCTCTTCCCCTTCACTGTAAAAGCTTTTTTTTTTTTTTGCCTCTTTTATGGGAGATAATTTACCTCATTCAGAATGATGTTTTTTTAAATGCATAAAATATGGAGAATTACAAAGGAAAGCAACAATACTGAAATAAAATTTATAAGGTTAATAAACACAAATCTAGATCAAAATACTTTTTTAAAAAACCCAAGTTCATAGACTCTCCCAGTTTAGAACCCCTGTACTAAGGATACACCATGGGTACAACCTCTGTTTGCCTCAGTTTCTTTGACTATTAAACAGGAATAATAATAGCACTTACCTTCCAGGGTTATGCAGATCAAATTAGATATTTCTAAAGCCTTTAGCATAGTACCCAGCACATAGTATGTGCTATATAAATGCTATCCATCTATCTGTCTATCATTATCAACATCATTACAAGTAAATTCAAATGATATATGAAGTATTATGTTATATTATATGTGAATATATCTTTATATATGAATATATATTATATTATATAAGAAGTATTACAAGGTAATTTGTAGAAGGAAAGGGAAGAAGCATTATTAAGTAAGGTGCTTTACAAATATTATCTCATTTGTTCCTCACATATAGTACTATAAGGTAGTTGCTGTTACTATTCTTGTTTTGCACTTGAGGAAACTGAGGCAAATAGAAGTGAAGTGACTTGCCCAAAGTCACACAGCTAGTAAATGCCTGAGGTTGAATTTGAACCCAGGTCTCCCTGACTCCAAATGGGACACTCAATCCACTGCAGCGCCCCCTAGCTGCCTAGGGATAGGAGTACTAAAACAATATTTTGGTTTTAGATTTAGAAGTCAGAGAAAACTAAGAGGTCATCTTATCCAACCCATTTTTTTTTTTTTACAGATGACGATGGAGTCCCAGAACATTAGAGTAATATACTCAAGCTAACAAAACTAATATCAGCAGACCCAGGATTAAAACCCAGGTCCTACTACTCCAAAGCCAGCATTTGGAACTACACAGTACTCTTGTATTGAATCTTTTTTTGTTTAGTTGAGCTAGTGAGAGTGATACCGCAAAACAAAGATGAAAAGAAAGAAGGAAATGAGCATTTATTAAGCTGCTATTATATGCCAGGGACTGTATTAAACTTTACAACTATTATCTGTTTTAATCCTAACAATATTGAAAGGGAGTTACTGTTATTATTCCAATTTTATAGTTGAGGAAACGGAGGCAAATCTCTCTTTGTGACTTGCCTGAGGTCAGGCAGCTAGTGTCTGAGGCTAACTTTGAACACAAGTCTTCCTGACTCAGATCCAGCACCGTCTACTTCAATACTGAGCTACCTCGAAGAGAAAGATGGTCATCAAAGTGTTCTTTTTCTTTTTTCTTTTCTTAGAGAGAAACACAGACCAGAAAAACAGCTTTGAAACTATAATGTGTTGAATTAGATTTATGGTCTCATATACAATCTTTTTTCCCCTCTTATTCCTTATATATGGACATGATTGTGCTTGTTGGTATTTAACAACTTCTGAATAAGTAGAAATAAAAATAAAAAAGCTCCTATCATACTTTGGTTCTGCCTACTAGTATCAATTAGAAGCTAGTGCTGGCATTATAGACCAAGAGGCAGAAGTCAGTCCTATGCCTGGCACAGCATTGGAATTACTGGGTCTTTATTGTAATGTGATTACATCTTTTGATCTAGACCTCATTGGAACTTGGAACTCGGAGTATGGTAACTCCCTCCACCGAAGCAGAATGGCAATTCCACTGGAAGTTAGCATTTCAGAGGATTGTCTATGAGTGATAAAAGGTGAAAGTTCATGAAATCAATATGTGTCAGAGGAATACTGTGAGCCTGGCAGCTGTATACTGTTTCTCACTTATGTCATTTAAAGGGAAAAAGGACCTTTGTGCTCAAAAACATCCTTATTGGTTAGTATGAAAACCAGGAAACAATCTGTTTGCTTAGCATTTGAGGAAGAGCTGGATGTGGCAGGGGAACGGGATTAGGATTCGTTTTGAGGGAACATACTACATTTCATTCATGTGATGAAATGCACAATGGCCCAGTGTGAGACACAGATATGGCCTCATAAGGAGGAAAATGTGGGTCAGTTTCTCTTCCTGACATATCCTGACTACTGTGACCCCTGGCCAAGGTACTTTCCAATGGACAGGGTAAATATCTAGCAGGTATTTATGTCTATCAATAGAAAGAATTTCCTCATGGGGAAGTCACACTGTCCAAACCATTATATATACACATGTACATGTGTATGTATATATAGATAAATATTGATATAGTGTATGTACTTTGGCATATATAATGGAATATTATAGTCCTATAAAAGCAAAAACGCAAAGAGTGAAATTGACATATGGGAAAACATATTAAGTGATGAAACATGAGATCAACAAAATAACAGCTTACATACAATACAGTTGTACTAGACAAAAGCAAAGACAAGAGAGATAAGTACATTGACAAATTTGAAAGGGGACCTAGGCAAAGGTATTATTTATTTTGTTCAAATGTGTGATATAATATAATATTTTTCTGTCTAACGAAAATGTAAACAATTTCTTTTGAGGGATTTGCCTTGTTATTTTACCTTGCTATTTGCTTTCTAGTTTTTGCTGTGAATGTTCAGTTAACAATAATAGTAAATACAGTTGGCCAGTGAGGGTCAAGTCCTTCGAGCACAAAGTCAATCCAAGTGGAGGTTTGATGCATTAGCCTCTAGAAATTCATGACGGGGACTTTTCCCTCCATGATTCAGAGCATGTGCTTGCACTGACTGTTTCCTACTGCCTTATTGTGCGGTGATAAAAAGACTTTTAATTGGCTTAGAGTACAAACGAAGGTTTCATATGAAAGACACAAATAGATAAAAACACCCCTTCCCCCCCAGGCTTTAAGTGAGGAGGAAACAGAAATGCTGTGACTCTCTCAGAGGGGCCAACAGTCATTCCTTAATCTCGATGACAATTTTGTGACCTTCCATCCCTCTGCTCATGTCGATCATGTACTTGCTTTTTGATACTATTTGCATTTTTATTCTGATGAACACTTTTATTGCTACTTCCTTTTTCTAGCTTGTGCTTTGTCCCCCTAACTTAGACCAGACATTCCTTCTGGGGCGGTCCTTTGTCTTCTGACACCTATAGCACCCTGGTCCTTCAAAAGGTTTTGCTTTTGTTCCTGTTGGCCTTCCTCCTCCCAACCATGAAAATGACAATAGCTGTGGGACATTTTCCAAGAATTCTTGGGCCAGAAAATTTAATGCTCTTGTACCCATGTGATGATGAGACTCCCCAACGTAGAGGTCCTTAAGGGACACACACAGTCCACCCAGAGCAAGACCTTCCCAGCCTGATAGGACCTACAAGAGCTTGTGTCCTGTCTGAAAAGTCTGAGAAGTCAGAATTACCTTCACACCACCAAGAAACCTCAAAGGAGTCTTTTTACATATTTGTTGAATGAGTGAATGGATGACTATGCAAGGCTTTGATCTCCCTGAAAAGATGACACTACTGTTGCCCAAGCATGTTGAGTAAAATTTGACCTCAGGCTTATGTGTATTGCATATCTTTACCCTATCATAGTTCACATATGATTAACTAAATAGAATTACCACCTGGGCCAGTTAAGTGGGTTATAGATAACATCTATGCATAGATAGATAGATAGATAGATATTTAGATATAGATGTAGATATATAGATATAGACAGATAGATAACATATCAATAGATAAATAACAGTCCAGAAGCTCAGGCTCCTAATCTTTTATCCTGCTAGATACACAGGGGATAGAATGCTGGATCTGGAGTCAGGATCTGGAGATCATGGAACCTGAGTTCAAATCCAGCCATAAATACTTACTAGCTGTGTGACCCTGAACCAGTCATTTCACCTCTGTCTCTCTCAGTTTTAGAATCTGTCTCCCAGGGTTGTTGTGAGGATCAACTGAGAAAATATTTGTGAAGCACTTAGCACAATGATGAGCATACAGAAGTTGTAATGGGATATCATTGGCTACTTACTCTGATCCATATTAGATTTAGAATGAATCTCTTGGATAGCACACCAGTCAAGTGGTTATTCAACCTTTTTTTAAAGACCTCTAGAGATGGGGAACTCGCTACTTCCCCAGGCAGCCTATTCTACTTTAGGACATGTTGAACTTAAGGAGGTTTTTTCCTAACATCAAGCCTAGATCTTCCTCTTTGCAGCTTCTACCCTGTGCTTCTGGATTTACCCTCTGGGGTCAAACAGAACAAGTCTAATCGTTATGTCACATGACGATCCTTCATATACTCCAAGGTAGCGCTTGTAAGCCGTCTTTAAGTAATGAATTCTAAGTCATGGATGCAGCCTGAGAAACTCTCAGATCTCCATCTGGACCCAATGCTCTTGGCAATACGGCTCCCATCCTTATTCTGACCAATAGCAGTGGCTCAATAGCCACTCAGTAGCCCCCAAATCATCCCTATTTGTAACAATCAATCACAAGCACCTTTTATATGCCAACCACTAGCTGGGCTCTGGAGCTTCGGCTAAGGTGAAGCAGTCCACGGCTCAGCGAACTCGCCCTCTATCAAGAGAGACACTGTGTACACACCTGTGTCTGTAGACAAGATGTACCATGCAAATACAAGGCAGTTTGGAGGAAGGCACAGCAGCGGGTAATCAGGGGAGACTTCAGTGTAGAAGGTAGCACTGGAGCCCAGACTTGAAGGAAGCTTAGACATTGGAGAGGTGGGAGGGAGGGGAGAGGAGAAGCATTCCAGGTGTGGGAGAGCTAGTGAAAAGGTATGGAGACAGCAGAAGGAATGTTGTGAATGAGGAAGACTTTGAAGGACAGTTTAGCCTTGATGAAGGGGATTAATGTCTAAGAAGACTGGAAAAGTTGGATGGGATGGGGTTGTGAAGATTCATAAATGCCAAAGATGGTTTATATTTGTCTTTGGAGGTAATAGGGAGCCAGTGGAGTTTATTGAGTAAGGGAGTGATCAGTCCTATGCTTTAAGGAATATAAACACAAATGTAAAAAAAGGACAGATCAGTAACATAGTAAGAGTGAAGGATAACCAGTGGTCATTCTATGAGGTCCATTGGTATCCTTAAGCGGTCCCAAGAAAACAGGGAAAGCCCCTAGCACATGAGTGGACCAGGACCCATGCTCCCTTCAATCTGGCTATAATCCCTATGTCCTCTCCAATGAAACTTTGGACTCTGCTCCTGAGATGTCTAGCTGCTAGGTGAGCTTTGGTCTTATCTTGCCCCCACCTACTCTCTTCTTCCAGCTGTCCCTATACCATGCAGTCTTCCCCCTCTTTCCAACTCCCCTGTATATATTATTTTCCCCCTTTAAAATGTAAGTTTCTTGGGGGTAGGGACTGTCTTTTTACTTGTTAAGGCTTAGCACAGTACCTAACACATGGTAAGCACTTAATAAATGCTTGATCTACTCTCTGTCTCTCTTTCCCTCCCTCCTATCATCTGTAATTATCTATCATCTATCTATCCATCTGTCTGAGTCACATGGGATAGACAAGTGGATGGGTGGATGGGTCATAATTGGAGGAAATAGCCATACTGATGAGCTCATAGACCCACTGAAATATTAGAAAAACATAAAATAGCTCGATGACCAAGCATAATGGAATTTCCTGACATATATATATATATATATATATATATATATATATATATATATATATATATGCTGGTATCTGATAGTTTCAAAACTTTCCACTTCAGTATCATGTTGAGACATGAAAGCTGACAAGGAAACAGCTTTTCCCGCTTGAACATTTGAAGATGCTGTTACCAACACAGGTATCTCGGTAGGGGTTCTCTAAGTAGACTGGCCAGGATTCCTTGGGGTCAAGAATCTGGTCTTATTTTGTCCAATGGTTGACACTCACTCATAAGAGGACTTGGTGCCCCACTCCTTGACTCACTACATGACCTTGGGAAAATTTTTTCAGTTCTTGTCACTTCATGTCTTTCTTTGCAAAAACAGGACTAATTATGGCCTTCCTGTCAGGAATGTGGGGAAGTGGAACCAGTACAAAGGATTGTGGACAGGGGATTGGTTCAGTTTGGTTTGGTTGAGTGGATAATGCTCCAGACATACTGAACGAGTATGTAGTACTAGTACACCTAGTACTTACTAAACAGTTATAGACCCACCTGGCCTCCAAGATAAGGGTTCACTGTAAAATTCTGTGTAGCTGGGACAGCTAATCTTTCCTTTCCTCAGCATGGTATTGTGACAGAGAAATGCATGGCTCCTCCTTCCCCCCAAAAATGTTTCCAGCAACAGATCTAGGTTATTTAGAGAACCCCACCCAGATACCCCAGTAAAGCATTAGTGAAGTCTGAGATTGCTACGGAGAGGCTAAGGCAATCTCTGGAATCTCTATGACTCTGGGAAATGTTATGTGGGTGACAAGCTTGGGAATGAGAGAAGAGAATGATGATGATAGCTAATGTTAGTATAACACTTTAAATTTTGCAAACACTTTGCTCATATTATGTCATCTGAACCCCACAACAACTCAGTGAAGTAAATATTAAGGCCATTTTACAGATGAAGAAACTGAGGCTGAAACAAGTTAAGTGATTTGCCAAGGAGCACACAAGTTAGTAATCAATCAATAAACATCTGTTAAGTGCCCATTATGTGCTGGGCACTGAACAGTGCTAGAAAACTGGCAGCTAGTAATCATTTGAGGCAGGATATGGACTCATATTATCTTTACTCTTGGTCCAACACCCTAGTCACTATATCATCTAACTTCCTTCATAAGAGAACCATAATGTCACCATAAGCCAATATGAAACTGAGGGTAGAGACCTATTTATAAGGTGTAATGTGTTGTGGTCTCTGGAGACCCTTGGAAGATCTTGGGATCAACTCCAGAAAAAGAAAAGACTGGGCTACCGATGGAAGGGGAAGATTCTGGAGGAAAGCTGGTCCCCTGAGAAAAGGGATGATTTCCACCTGCTGGTGCCTGAGGGGAACTGCAGGACATGAGTGTGCAGGAAATGGGGACAACTCTGGATGTTGAAGGGATCCATGACAGAGAAGCAGAGGACCTCCATCTATTGGGGGCTGAAAAGAACTGCTGAAATTGCAGACCAAAGAAAAGGCCACGTTTTCCTGTAATTGACTAAGTTTACCATTGAAATTCAGGATCTTGTGTTTCCTGGGACCCACAGAATATGACCCTAAGATATAGAAAACACATTCTCTGATCTCTAATCCCCATACCCTGAGAGGAAAGATAAGAAAGCCAAAGACATTCTGAAGCCTGGGCCTGAAAGTCTATCAGATGAAATTCAAGAGCTTTTCATTAGAAAGAATTATGGTACAAAGGCCTCAAGTAAGGCCTGGTTTAAACACAGTTGGAGAACAAAAATGACATAGATGGTCCTAGAGAATCATAGGAAACCAGACTTCAGACTGAATGGATTTATAGATAAGAGCAGGAAGGTCAGAGGACATCCAGTCCAAATTCTTCATTTAAATATTTCTAGATTTTTTATTATTATAAATGTGATAATTCCTGACAAATACAAACACAAACATTTTTATACTTCAAGAACATAAGAGGATTAAATAGGAAACTGCAAATCTGTTACAAACAGCTTGTTTTTCTTTTTTTAAGTATGTAAAAAATTCACCATGTTTGTTTCAAAGCTGTCCAGCTTGTCTCGGACATTCTCTGAATTTCCTTCAGTGTATTCTAAAAATATTTCTGTTCTTTTTTTTTCTTCTTTCTCTTTTTACTAATGGGACCTGAGCACTTTTTCATATGATTGTTGATAGCTTGACTTTCACCTTCTGCAGTTTTCCTGTTCACCTCGGTTAAGGATGGCTTTTGTTCTCATACATTTGAATCAGTTCTCCTTATATACTGGTAGTCAGCTGTGTGCCAGAGAAACCTGGTACGTAGAAAGTTATCCATTTAATTAACACTCTTAAATTTGAGTTTGTTTATTATGCAAAAGCTTTTCAAGATTCCCCCCACCCTTAAGCCTTTTCTTTGTGATGTAAATGTGTTTATGTAAAAGAGTTATTTTCCCAGATTTCCCCCATTCAGACCCTTATGTTATAATTTGATTTTGTCTTTGCAAAAGCTGTTCAAAAGTTCCCCAGATAACCCTTTCCTTTCTAATTTGCTTTTGTGTCTTCAAAAGCTTTTTAATATTTTCTAGCTTCTCTTCTCATTTAACGTTTTCCGTTATAATTTTAAATGAATTGATTTTGTTTCTGCAAGTTTGCCCCACCCCACCCCGACTTTATGTAATCATCTGTCCATTTTATTCTCAGCGATCGTCTCTGCCCCTGGTCGGGTCGAGTTCTTTCCGAACGCAGCCAGAAAGGGGCCAGCTTCCCTTCTCTCATTTTGCATGACCTGCCCTTCGCTATCTTGCAGGTGGGGAAACTGAGGCCCAGAGCGGTGGCCCTCGCTCTCGTTCTTGGGCCGCCCTTTCGCTCCACCTGCCCAGGCCCGGGTGCCAGCGGCAGAGATCTGAGGCGGGCAGAGCGGGGCAGAGCCCGGGGCGGAGGCTGAGCCGGGGGGAGGAGTCCAGACAAGGAGGGTGGCCACCCACTTTCTGTCGGCCGACGGAATCTACCGGCCTCGGCGGCGCCTTTAAGGTGCTAGCAGAGCCGCGAGCGAGAGAGCCACCCAGGGAGGCCGGCGTAGGGGGAGTGCGGCAATTGGGGGCGACCCTCGGGAGACGGGCAGAGCCGGCAGGCAGGAGGTGAGCGGGGGCCCGGCTGGGAGGGAGAGGGGAGCCCTTGGCCTTGCACATAGAGGGAGGTGGGGGCGGCGCAGGAGATGCCCTCTGCCCCCGCGGCGGACTGGAGCGGGGTGGGGAGGGTCCCCCTCTCCTATTCGCCTCCTGTCCTGTAGGATGCCAGGGCTGCTGCTATTCAATCCAAGCGTCCCTCTTCATCCCACGGATCGAGGCCCTGCGGGGTGCGGATAGGGGATCCTTGCTAGTCCATGCCCGGCCCGCGCCGTGGCATCGCTTGAACTTGACTGCTCAGCTCATCCGGATTCAAGGATGCTGCTGGAGGGAGGCCTTCAGCCCTGGGCTTTTGAAAGCTCTGTCCCCCCCACCCTCCCCTTTCCCCGCCTCCACCCCTTCTCCTTGCTCTTTGGCACCCGCTACTCCTCTGTATCCCCGCGGGTCACCCCACTCGGAGGGCTTCCTTAGTACTTGCCACTGTGGTCGGGCAGCCGAGAGTGGAGCTTGGCACTGAAGCAGGCAGGAGGACCGAGGCCAAGGCAAAGGCAGCCTGGAGCCCATCCCCGGCGGCACCTGCGCCTAAAATTTAGACCCGGAAGAAGGAACCCTAAAGGTCATTTAGTCCAACCTGCTCGTTTTACAGATTAGGAAACTGAGGCTCAGAAAGTAGGAGGTAATTTGTCCAAGGTCGTGCAGACCGTTCGTAGAATCCCAGAATTTTAGATTTAGTTCCCTCATTTCACACTTGAGGAAACTGATCAGGGTCCGAAAAGTGAAGGGCTTAACAGAATTTGAACCCAGGTTGTCTGTCTTCAGCACCAGGGAGTTTATTTTGAGTATGCTTCACTGCGAATGGACCGAAGGATTTTTCTGGTCATCGAATGCAGTACTGGGTACCAGTACTGAATTAAGACCTTGTCAAATGCTGAAGGCAGGTGGTGTACCAACGGTCAGAGGCTTTTAGAAGCCTCGCCGTTGGATGTATTTATCAAAGGGATTCCAGATGAATTTTTCGCCCACCTTTTCTTACATTATGGCATTCATACAGACCACGGTTCAGTACACTCTGCCGCCACTAGTCATTCAATGAACAAATGTTTATTGAGCACCTTCTGTGTGCTTTCCTCTGGGCTATGCTCCTAGAAACAATGAAACAATCTCTGCTCTCCAGGAGTTTATATTCTAATGGTGGGTACAAGAAGTACATGCACAGATACGTACAGCCTGAATAGAAAGTTACTAAATACACATCACTACAGAGGAGTTCATCACAAGGCAGTCAAGTGTGGAGAAGACTAACAATAGCGCTCTCAGAGAAAATGGTGTTCAGCTGCATCTTAAAGGAAGAGATAATCTCTGAGGCGCACCCAGTCAGTCAATCTCTTAGTATTTAGCATTTATTCCAGACAAGGGGAATGATCAGGAGGGAAGCACGGAGATGAACAGAAAGAAAGGCCGTTTGGGCTCAATGAAAGATTGTGAGTCTCCAAGAGGTGGCAGAGATAGATTGGCACCAGTTTGTAAAGGAATAACCAGTTTGCATTTGATGCTACAGGCTGTAGGAGGGATTGGGTTTGAGATGGTTGAGTAGGAAGTTATACGGTCAGATCTTTGATCGAATTACTTCGGTGGCAATGTGTAAGAAGGACTGGAATAGGTTGAGGCTTGAGGCTAGGAGAGCAATTTTAAAAACTATTTACAAGAATGTAGGTGAGAGGTGATGAAGGCTGGGTAGCTTGCTGAGTGGAGAGAATGCATCAGATGCAAGATGATGTTGTAAAAATACAAACAGGAAGCTTTGGCAGTATGTGAGATGAGGAGGAACATTTCTTGAGTGGAGTGGTGCCTGTGGGTTCAGCATTAAGCTACTTACAGTAGGAGATATTCGAAGAAGACAAGAAATTTCAAGAAACTCATAACCTAGTGTGAGTCCGAATTTGTAAACAGGAAACTGTGAGGGAACCATTCAGAACTATAAGATGTGACATTTCCACCTGGCTTTGTGTATTGTTTTTGCCTACAATAAAGTGTCTAAGTCAGAGCCAAAAGGGTCAGGCTGTTCGACTTGGCTGGCCTTATGAGGTCCTGCAGATCAAAAGACCCATTTGTTAGTGTTTGGGGTTGAAAATGTAGAGAAGAAAGAAACAAGTCTGACTTAGAAGTTTTGTGATGTCTTTGTCTTTTGTTTTTACGTTATGGTCATTTCCTGATAAACACCATCGCCACTTCTTGAAAAACAGAAAAGAGAAACTGACTAATAGATGGACTGACTTGTAGCATGGATTGAATGCTGCCCGTGTTCTATATTGTTGTGAAACACCTAGGTGGCTCGGTGGAATCAGGAAGAACTAAGTTTGAATCTTGCTTCAGGTAATTTGATGGTTGTGTGGCCCTGGACCAGTCACTTAACCCCTCATAGCCTCAGTTTCCTCACCTGGAAAATGAGGTTAACAATAATACTTACATCCCAGGGTTGTTACCAGGATTGAATGCGGTAACACATGTAAAACACTCTGCAAATCTTAAAGCGTTATGTAGCTACCAACTATATATAGCCTTCTACAGCATGATTGTTGTATGTCTTTTTTATTTTTATTTCCTGTATTTCTCAACCTTCTAACAAGAGGGTGTTCAACATAGATTCTGTACTTAGAACTGGAAGAGACCTCTTAGGCCATCTAGTCTAATTTTCCAAATGAGGAAACTGAGGCCTAGGGACATTAAGGGGCTTATTAAACCAAGGTCGTACAAATATAAGGGTCTGAGGCAGGATTTGAACCTAGGTACTTAGACCAGAGCTGGTGCTCTTTTCACATTATATTTTGCTTCCATTCTGTGTTTCCTTACTTGTTCTACAGGTTTTGCTTGGTCACCATTCCAGTTAATTAGAGTTTAGCTACCTTTTAGGCACTTCCATCAGTCTCATATTTTTTTCTATTGTTCTCTTGGTTCTCTGTACTTGATTCTACATCAGTCCATGGAAATCTTCTCATGTTTCTCTGAATTCCTCATATTCAGAATTTTTTGTGTACCCTGGTTCATTCAGCTACTTCCCAATCAATGACACCCATCTTTCCCAATTTATTTGCGAATACAAAAGAGGCTGCTATACATACTTTGCCCCATTTCTTACAAAGGCCCGTTCTTTCTGTCTTTGACCTCATCCTGATATGTACCCTGCAGTGAATAGCCCAAGAACATTAGCATTTTAAGGACTTTTCTTGAGTAATCCCAAATTACTTTTTCCAAAGAAATACTCCCACTTAAAAATTCCACCAGCACTTTATCGTTGTGCCTGCCCTTCCACAGCCTCCAACATCACCTATTACCTCATTTTATCATTTTTGCTACTCTCATGGGTTAAACTCACAATTATCAACACTAATTTCTTTATTAACAAACCACCCAGAATAGCTGTTGAGTATTAAGTGTCGACGACTTGTGGAAGGATAGCGTGCAAGTAAAAACAATTTTAATGGTCTTTGTTTTTGAATCATTTATCTGAGAAAGGCATATTGTCAAGAGCCAACTCAGGAGAGTCTTGGGGGAAATTCTTAGTTAGGGCTTGTAAGAAGAGGAAGAGAGAAGGGAGTATATTCCAGGCACAGAGACCCGCAAAAGTGTGGTGATGGGAGATCATGAAATGTCCTGCATGAGGAACTGAAAGAAGGTCATTATAGTGGGGTCAAAGTGCATGAAAGGTAGAGATATGTAATAAGGCAGGAAGCTTTAAAAGCCAAATAGAGGATTTCATAGTTAATCCTAGCCATAAGAGGAAATTGCTTCAGTTGGGAAATGGTGTGGGCAGACCTGCACTTTAGGAAAATCACTAGGGCGGTGGAGTAAAGGCTGAATGGGAGTGGGGAGAAACTTGAGAAACAGGAAAACCAATTAGGAAGCTGATTCAAATGGCCTTCACCACTGGGTTTGAAGAGGACATATTTGAGAGATGTTATGGAGGCAGCGATGATGAGATTTCTTAACTTCTGGATGTGTACAGTGGGAGATAGGAATGACTCAGTGATACTGGAGGAGTTTGGGGGAGGGGAATAAAGGGAAATAAACGCTTATTGTTTGGTTCTACCCATTGCTCCAGGTTTTGCCCTTTAGGATCAGGTGGAATAAGACCCATCCTTTTTCCACATGGCTGCCTGTGAAACACCTAAAGTAGTAACCATTTTCTCCCCCTAAGACTTTTCACTTTAATTAAATAAATACTGATTAAGCAGCTACTTCTATGCTAGGTGCTGAGGATAGAAGTCCAAAATAAAAAAATAGTCCCTGCCCTCAAGGAGATGAGTTGAGAGAAGGTGGAGGGATACAATCTATACACAATTAAGTAAATAGAACGTTAGCTGAAGTGATTGCAAGAGAGAGGCAGCCCTGTGCAGAAAAAGAAAGACTTCCACTAGGAATTGTCATAGGATCTGTGCTTTGAAGGGATCCTAAGGTAAGGAGGGAGAGCATTCCAGGTATGGGGAAATGTCTGTTCAAAGGTCTATAGGCAGGAGATGGGATATCAAGATCAGAGATCAGCTAGCAGGCCAGTTGGACAAGGAGTCATATGAGATAAGCTTGAAAAGGGAGAAGATGATACTTTAACAGGGGATCAGGGTCAAGTGAGTCCATGTTAATATCATAATGACTCCACCAAGGCCATGGAGGACAGATGATGCCTGGCTTCTTCCAATCTCTCACTTTCTATTTTGTAGCTATAGACATTCTTTATCCTTTTGGGTTTTTTTTCTATTCAACCTTTCTTGATTTTTGAGCTCCTCGTCATCATTTATCTTCTGGTCTACCATTTTCTTCCCCCTTTCAAAACTCATCCCTTGGTAGGCAGCATGATAAAATGGCCAGATTGATCAATTCAGAGTCAAAGGACCTGCATTCAAATGTTGGTGCATGTAGTCCCTAACTATATGATCGTGGGCAAGTCGTTTCACCTCTTTGCCTCAGTTCCCTCATTTGTAAAATGAATGGGTTGAACTAGATGGTTTTTAAGACTCCTTCTGGGGCTGCTAGGTGGCTTAGTAGTTAGAGTACTGGCTCTCTCCTTCCCCCTGGATGCTGCTCCTGCCACCACCGATACTTCTAGCACAAAGGAAAAATGGAATTCTGGAATGAAGAGTGCCAAAGCAATAAAGCATTATGTGATAGCTGAGCCTGGGAGGGAAGATGTGGCAACAAGGCCCCTTGGTTGTGACCAAGGGAATGGGCAAGTGCTCCAACATGGAGCCAGCCAAAGTACAAAGACCTCAATTATCATCCTTGAGGGTAGATCAGGGTAACTCCCTGTATTGAGTAATAATCTGACTCTCCTTGCAAGTCTGGGCAAAGGCTCGGCAGTGACACCCGTGGTGACTTGGGATAGAGCTGTGTTCTTCCACCTTGAGCTAAGCTGTATTTCCCATGACCCCATTCCTCAATGGCCTCCCACATCCTGGGCTTTTTGGTCTTCTGTTGCTCTAAGGAGGGTTAGCTTGTCTGTTCCCTTCTGGAACCAAGCTGGACTGGACCCTTGTCAGGAAACAAACAACGAAATAGATTTGACTTAGCTCCTCAAGAATGCTGCAAAGGGCCCCAAATCCAAGTCTTGGGTCCTTCTGACAGCTCAGCTGAGTTTTGCTGGTTGCAGAGGACTTTGGGGCTCTCTGAGGAACATGCCTGTTTACTGCTCTGGCAAGAGCTTTCTGGCCACAAAAGTGAAAGGAAGGAAGGAGCCCAGGGAATCTTGGCAGCATTGTTGGGGTGACCATGGGGCACCCAGCAGCCTGAAGACAGTGGAAGCAGCCAACTCACCTACATGAAGCAAATCATCATATTTCAGCAAAAAAAAGGCCAAGAGGATGTTATTTTGACTATTGAAGACCTGATATTCAGTTGCTTGGGTAGTGTAATGTTAAATGATGTTCTGATTAAGTAGAATTAGAACCAAAGGATTCTAGATGTGGAACTGAAAAGGACTCTGGAGGTCTTGAAGTCTAACACTCTCATTGTATAGGATGAGACCCGGAGAAATCTGGGGGACTTGCCCAAAGTTTGGTTTGTTCTTATTGTTTCATTGTGTCTAACTCTTCGTGACCCCATTTGGAGTTTTCTTGGCAAAGATACTGGCATGGTTGCCCATTCCTTTTCTAGTTCATTTTACACATGAGGAAACCGAGGCAAACAGGGTTAAGTGACTTGCCTAGGGTTATACAGCTAGTAAGTGTCTGAGGCAGGATTTGAACTCAGGAAGATGAATCTTCTGACTCCAGGCTTGGCACACTATCCACTGCACCACCTAGCTGTCCCTTGCCCAAGGTTACATATGTACTAATCAAAAAAAACTGGAGCTCGACTCAGGTTCTCCGAGTCCAAAGCCAGTGTTCTTTTTTAACTAGTAAGCACCGCATTATTCCCATAATCTGGCTGGACAGAAATAGCCTTTTTCATTATGCTGATTGGTTTTGCTGGATTTTTTTTCTCTTCTTTTTAAAATTCTTTCTTAGGAGGGCTGGCTTTCTGGGAAGGGAAGGGAGGAATGAGGTAGATATGTA
>CM053772.1:20390425-20410148 GCA_028658325.1 Potorous gilbertii
TTTTTTTTTTTTTACAATTTTTTTACTTAGTTCTCAACATTCACTTCCACAAGATTTTGAGTTCCAAATTTTCTCCCCATCTTTCCACTCTCCCCACACCCATGACAGTGTGCATTCTGGTTACCTCTTCCCCCAATCTGGACTCCTTTCTATCACCCCCTCCCCTTTTTTTTTATCCCCTTCTGCTTCTATTTTTCTATAGGGTAATCTAGATTTCTACACTCCCTTGTCTGTGTACCTTATTTCCCAGTTGCATGTAAAAACAATTTTGATATTTGCCTTTTAAAACTCTGAGTTCTAAATACCATCTCTCCCTCCCCACCCACCCTCATTGAGAGGGCAATCAATTAGATTTAAGTTATACATGTCATGCAAAACACTTCCATAGTAGTCATGCTGTGCAAGACTAACTATATTTCCTTTTATCCTATCTTGCCCCCATTTATTCTATTATCTCCTTTAATCCTGTCCCTCCTCAAAAATGTTTGCCTCTGATCTCCCCTCCCCAATTTACCCTCTTTTCTATTACTCCCCCCCCTTATCCCTTTCACTGCTACTTTCCTGTAGAATAAGATAGATTTCCATATTCAGTTGAGCATGTATATTATTCCCTCCTTAAGCCAAATCTAATGAGACTAAGGTTCACTCATTCCCTCTTACCTCCCCCCTCTATCTCTCCACTATAATAAAAACTTTGTCTTGCCTCTTTCACTTAAGATAATTTATCCCATTCTACCTCTGCCTTTCTCCTTCTCCCAATACATTCCTGTCTCACCCCTTAATTTTATTTTTTAGATATTCATATTCAACTCACCTCATGATCTCTGTTTATATGTATTTCCTCCAGCTACCCTAATAATGAGAAAAGTCTCATGAGTTACAAATATAATCTTTCCATGTAGGATTGTAAACAGTTCAACTTATGATTTCTCTTTCCTATTTACCTTGTCATGCTTCTCTTGAATATTATTGCATATTCTCTTGTATATTAAAAGTCAATTTTTCTATTTAGCTCTGGTTTCTCATGTCAGATTCCTCTATGTCATTGGATGTTAGTTTTTCCACCTCATTGATTACTCAGTTTTACTAGGTAGGTGATTCTTGGTTTTAATCCTAGCTCCACTCACCTCTTCAATATCATAATCTAAGCCATCTTATCCCTTAATGTAGAAGCTGCTAGATCTTGTGTTATCCTGATTGTGCTTCCACAATACTTGAATTGTTTGTTTTTGGCTGCTTGCATTATTTTCATCTTGACCTGGGAACTCTGGAATTTGGCTACAATGTTGCTAGCAGTTTTGAGATCTCTTTTAGGAGGTGATTGGTGGATTCTTTCAATTTCTATTTTATCCTCTGGTTCTAGAATATCAGGGCAATTTTCTTTGATAATTTCTTGAAAGATGATGTCTAGCTCTTTTTTTGATCATGACTTTCAGGTAGTTCAATAATTTTTAAATTATCTCTCCTGGATCTATTTTTCAGGTCAGTTGTTTTTCCAATGAGATACTTCACATTGTCTTCTATTTTTTTATCCTTTTGATTTTGTTTTTATAATTTATTGATTTCTCATAGAGTCATTAGCTTCCATTTGCTCCATTCTAATTTTTAAGGAATTATTTTCTTCAGTGAGCTTTTGGATGACCTTTTCCTTTTGGCTGATTCTGCTTTTTTTAAGGCATTCTTCTCCTCATTGGTTTTTTGGACTTCTTTTACCATTTAGTCTAGTCTATTTTTTTAGGTGTTATTTTCTGCAATATTTTTTGGGTCTCCTTTAGCAAGCTGTTGACTCATTTTTCATGATTTTCTTGCATCACTCTCATTTCTCTTCTTAATATTTCCTATACTTCTCTTACTTGATTTTCAAAATCCTTTTTGAGCTCTTCCATGGCCTGAGACCAATTCATATTTTTCTTGGAGACTTTGGATAGGAGTGTTGACTTCGTTGTCTCCTTCTGATTCTATGTTTTGATCTTCCTTGTCACCAAAATAAGATTCTGTAGTTTGAGGTTTTTTTCTGCTGTTTGCTTATTTTTCCAGGCTATTATTTGACTTTTATACTCTTTCTTAAATCAAGTCTCTACTTCCAGTGTAGAGGGTATTCAAGGGTTTTGTGTAGCTATTTTCAGAGATAATCCTAGGAACTTATAAGTTTTCAGTTCTTCCAAGGTAGTATGATCTAAGGAGAGGTATTTACTCCTCTCTGTCCTGTACTTTGGTCTGTGAGTGACAACAATCACTCTTTTCTGCTGTGAGGAGGGTTCTGTCTCCATTGCTGCCACAAACTTTTCTATGCCAGTACTCCTCCTCACCTCAGTACTGCCACTCAGGACTGCCTCCCAGATCCAAGTATGGGCAAAGCAACAGAATCCTGCCTCAGTGCCAGCAAAGAGATTCCTGCAATCCCCTTCTAATTAGCCACTCGATCCCCCCACCATCTATAGGCCAAGAACTCTGGAAGCAGCAGCTGCCACTGTGGGGCTGGGGCCTGACCACACTTTTTTCTCACCCAGGTCTGGTAGACCTTTCCCATTGACCTTCTAAGTTGCCTTTGGTGTTTACGGGTTGAGAAATCTGGAAACTGCCTCAGCTGCAGATGATTCAGTCCCCTATGGCCTGCTCCAGGTTTGCTGGGTCCCAATCTTTGTTGGACCACACTGGATTCTGCTCCTCTCCCAATCCATTACAACAGACCTTTCCTGTTGACTATTCAGATTGTCTTGGGCTGGCAATTTGGTTTTTTGGGTTCTGCTGGTCTAAAATTTGTTTGGAGTCATTTTTTAAAGTATTTGAAGAGGTTTGGGGGAGAGCTCAAGGGAGTCCCTGCTTTTACTCAGCCATCTTGGCTCTGCCCCTGTATCTTCTATTTGTATAGAGAAAAACAGTTAAGCTAGAACAAATATTACAGTGACTGCCTGAAAATGCATTGTATTCTCATTGTACTCAGTCTATTTCCTGCTGCCTGGAGAAGAATATGGTCTATTATCTTTTCCTCAGGACTGTTATTGAAGGCCTCCTCCCCCAATTTTTTTCAGATGAGGAAACAGATCCAGAGAAGGGACTTGCCTAAGGTAATACAGGTCTTTTCGACATCATATTCTGCATCCTTTCCCTTTTACCATACTGACTGTCAAGTCTATATACCACAGAGTCAAAACCTAGTAGAGTCCTTGCTTTGTTCCATATCCCCTTAGGACTATTGTGGCCTCTGAAACTGACTAGGGAAGATAAGTGGAATCCTGCAAAAACTCATCAGATGCTTCATTGTAAAAATGAAAAAATGTACTGGTTTAATCTGTATTTCTGCCTGATTTCTAACTGCACTTGGGAGTTCTTTCCTCTTCCCCTCTGTATATTTGAGTTTTTTCTCCTTAACGTGGTTTTAAAGATTTTTTTTTCCGTCTTTAACCTCAACAGGTGAAACGGAGCCTGAAAAAGATAAGATGGATCTTCACGTGCTGAACATGTTTGTCATAGCTGGTGGGACTTTGGCCATCCCCATCCTAGCCTTTGTGGCTTCATTTCTCCTGTGGCCCTCAGCACTGATCAAAATCTATTACTGGTAAGAGGTTTGTAATTGACATTTTAAAAGGGGACACAGAATCACCCTTCAATCTGCTCATCCAGCATGGTGCCTGGTATTTCGTAGGTGATAAATAAATGCTTATGGGTGATTAATTCCTTAGAATTTATTCTATTTTCAAAGTATTGTTGGAAAATGTATCGAAGGTTCTTAAAGGACTGATCTCCAAAGTGGTTAACTGCCTCTTATTTTCCCCAGGAGTCCACCCACACCTCCAAATTCATATACTCTTTTTGTTTCTAGCAAGAAATGAGTCCTTTTCTTTACAAGACAAGATATTTCCCTTCTGTCCTGGATCTGTGATTTTATCAGCATAGGGAAATCCTGTAGTGGAAAGTGTTGTCTGGTACCATCAAGAAATGAAGTGAAGTATTCACCCATAATGAAACAGCTAGGATATATCCAAGCAAGACTTGAATAATGACAACTGTTATTTTAATAGTTATATTAGCACATTTAGATGAGTCTTTGAGGTTTGTAAAGAACGTTACAGATATAATCTCATTCGGACCTCATCACAGCTTTTAGAGGTAAGTGATACTACTATTCTCTCCATTTCACCCACAAGGAAACTGAGGCTGAGGAACAGTGCCCAGGGTCAAGGATGGGATTTGAACTTAGGTCTTTCCGATTCCAAGTGGAGCTCTCATCAAGCAATCAGTAGACATTTATTAAGCACCTACTGTGCACCAGGTACAATGCTAAGGGCTGGCTATATTCACTACTCCAATGTGCCTTTCGAAATCTTGGACAAAGATCATTGTCAATTCAGGCTGTCAAGTCTGACCTCTTTAAAAATTAAGAATAAAATAAAATAAATATGCTTCATTGGGGAGTTATTTCTGACTGCATGCCACCTACCTCAACACCCAGAATTAACTTCTTTTTCATTAAAAGGAAAAATGGTTAAGCAGTGAGGGCTTTTTTCCTTTGCAATTATCTATTTCAAAGGAGAATAATCCGATTACGCTGTTCCATGTGGCATTTCAGAAAGAGAACAATTTTTTTTAGGTTTATGCTGAAATTCTTCACTCGTATAGTGATGAAAATCACTCAGTTCAACCCTTCAGTATTTTTTAGCCAACTAAAGAGAGGTTTTTTTTAGAGAATTAAGGAGTTGAGAAATACTGTCATGGAGGATGTCTGGGAAGATCCCATCTGGACCCTTTCAGCTGGCTTTTTCTCATTTAAATGGCATGTTCAATTCTTAGAGTGCCATGGAAGTCTCTGATCCTTGACAAGAAGTTAGTGGAACAGAGGAGAGATTTCATGAGCCCTTCAGATCAGGGATGCTTGCAGAGATCGATGGAACTCCACCTCCTTGGAAACTGAGGCTTCAAAATACTAGTCAGAATCTGAGCCTAGGGGATATGCCTCACACTTTTCAGGGGAAAGAGGCTTTTCTTTGTTCCCCAGCATGGGGCTGTTGAGTACAAAAGCCCTTTAAGGTCAGTTCATTCCTGCTCAGAGTCACCATGGGAAGGAATTAACAATAAGGAAGCCAGTAGTTCTCAGAGTTCCTGTGGCCCTGATGACTCTTCCTTGGTGGGCTGACCAGTTGCTGTAAGCACAGAAACATTGGGCCTACACATTTGTGATGCAAAAAAGCAGTCGAGAGAAGAAGCTGTACTTAGGGTAAGGGTCAAGCACCAGGGAAGCTTTTTGAATCACAGCATGTAGGATTATTGCTTTGGGTGAGTCCAAGGATATGAGCCCAAAGGGGCAGCATTATGTAGAGAGGTGGATTGGGACCTGGGTGCCAATTCCAAGTCTGCCATTCATGTACTACCTGCCCTTTCTGGGCTTCAGTTTCCTTGTCTATAAAATGAAGGGGTTGGATTAGACCAGGGCTTCTTAAACTTTTTCCTCTTGTGGCCCCTTTATGTCTGAGAAATTTTTATGTGACCTTGGGTATATAAAATAGGTATACCAATCAAACATTTACTGATGATAAATCTTAAGGAAATTTATTTGAAAACAGTTCTTTGGTATACATATAATTTTGCCATTTATTAAAGACAATAGTCTTGAATCTGAACCAAGGTATATCTGGCAGCATTTGTTGATGTGTAGTATGATGGCATGAGAATTGCAAAGTGTGCATGTCATGTGTTCAGAACCAAGCCTGCAGAGAAGTCATATGATACAGGCATGGGCAAGCACTGCCAGGGCAAGCACTGCCAGAAATACTTTAGATCCACAATGGATTGTGAATTCATTTTTGGTTATTGCGTGTTCAGAAACCTTTGACTGTTGCCAAATTTTTGGGGAGCCCCACATTCAGTTACGCTACCCACATGTTAAGAAGCCTTCACCTGGATGGTGTTTCAGGACCCTGCCAACTCTAAGTTTCTGAGCTTCTATGAAAATCAAGTAAGGGCAGCAGAGAACTCCTAATCCCATTGGAAAATAGAGCAGGGAGAATATCCTCCAAGACAGCAACCGCATGGGAAGACCCTAGACCCTGAACATAGAATTGTCATTTTTAACTCAACCGGGCTAAAGCTGAACTCATTATCCTCTTCCCCCACCCCAAACCCTCCTCTTTTCCTAACTTTCCTATTATTGTTGAGGTCACCACCTTTCTCCCAGTCACCCAGACTCAAAACCCAAGTCTCACGCTTGACTCCTCATTTTCTCTCATTTCTCATATCCAATCAGGTGCTAAATCCTATATATTTTGCTTTTGTAATATCTCTTATGGACTCCCCCATCTCTTCTGTGACACTACAACTATCTGTGTCAGGTCCCCATCAGTCCACTCAGGGACTGTTGCCTGCTGGTTAGTCTGCTTGCTACAAGCCTCTCTCTTCCATCAGATTGATCTTCCTAAAGAACAGATCTGACTCCTTCTCTCTCTCTCTTTCTTTCTTTCTCTCTCTCCTCTCTCTTTTTCTCTCTCTCCTCCCCCCCACCCCACACCCAGCCAATAAACCTCAGGTGTCTCCAGGATAAAATATAAAATCGTCTGCTTGGCCTTCTTACCTTTCCATTCTTCTTACACCTTCTTCCCATCTAAGTCCTCTGTCTCTGTTAACCAACAACACTGGTCACTTTACTGTTCCTCATGTAGATATTCCATCTCCCAGTTATGGGCATTTTCTTTTGTTGTGCCCCATGCCTGGAACACTTTCTCCTCCTCATCTCTGCCTCCTGGCTTTCCTGTTCCTTCGATTCTCAGCTAAAGTCCTTAGAAGTCTTTGTCAGCCTTCCTTAATCTTAGTGCCTGTCCTTTGAGATTACCCTCCAATTTATCTTGCCTGGATTTTATTTGTTCATATCCATTTTCTTTTGCTTTCCCCATTAGACTGAGTTTCTTGAGAACAGTTTCTTGAGAGACTGTTGTTTGTCTTTACTTGTATTTTCAGCTCTTAGTATAGTGCCTACACTTTGTTGCTGTTCATTTGTCCAGTCATGTCCAACTCTTTGTCCAATGGACCCTATCCATGCCAGGTCCTTCTATCTTCCACTATATCTCAGAATCTGTCTAAGCTCATGTTCATTGTTTCCATAATACTATCTATCCACTTCTTCTTCTCCCATCCATTCTCCTTTTGCCTTCAATCTTTCCTAGCATCAGGGTCTTTTCCAGTGAGTCCTATCTTCTTCTTATTTGGCCAAAGTATTTAAGTTTCTGCTACAGTATTCAACTTTCCAGTGCATAGCCTGAATTAATTGCTTTAAGTACTTACTGATTTGATCTCCTTATTTTCCAAGGGATTCTCAAAAGTCTTACCCAGTACCACTATTACTTGATTTGTGTCCACAGGAATCACCAGTCTGAGTATGTCTTTGGTGGAAAACCCCTCCTGCTCTAGTGGCTCATGATACCCACTGGTATATCTGACAATCTCACTTAGTTAGTTGAGTTAGTCTCATTTCAAGATAGAGGCATTTTGGAGAATTTGCTCATTATGTGTTCTCATATGTTGAAAGTGTGATTATTAAATGATAAATTTCTCTGAAGGAAGTGGAGATGCTTTTCTACTTATCTTTCTGTAGAGGAAGTTGGGAGCTTTCCAATCCATCAACCATCATCAGGCACTTAAGAAGTGCCTACTGTGTCCAAGTCAGTTATCCTTTCAGAGTTCTAGGCAACTCTAAGGTTATGTTGCAGAGAAGATGCCACCCTGCATTGTTAGGAGAGGTTTCTTCATCCAGGAATTCCATATACCAATGAAATCACGAGTCCAATCTCTTTCCTCCTTTTCCCCCTTTCCCATATGTGCCGGTGCTAAATACCAAGATTACAAATACCAAAGTATTTGGAAGGAAGCATTTCATGGAACTTGTTCTGGTGCTGCTCTCAGAGCATCTGTCCATGGTTCTGAGCATCCTTGAAATTTGTCCAACCCATTTTCTTTAAGACATTGGTGGGCAAAGCTGATACCGAAGGTTTCTGAGTATGTAAGACTGTTCAGTCTTTCAGGCAAATGAAACAAATGGAGGGCTGATTTTTATTGAGTTGAAGGAACAGAATAGAGAATATATAGCAAGATGTTAACAGTTCTCAATTTTTAAAAGTTGTTTCAGTCATTTCTGACCCTTGGTGACCTATTTTTGAGTTTCCTTGGTAGAAATAATGTAGTGGTTTGCCATTTCCTTCTCCAGCTCATTTTACAGATGAGGAAACTGAAGCAAACAGGGTTAAGTGATTTGCCCAGGGTCACACAGCTAGTAAGTGTCTGAGGCTAGATTTGAAATCGTGAACGTGAGTCTCACAGATTCAAAGCCCAGTATTCTATCCACTGTACCACCTAGCTACATTTTTCTAGATAGGTTTTGTTTTTAAAGAGAACTAAGATGGGATAGGGATAGAAAGGGATAAAATAAGCAATTTTCTAAGGATGCAGGCCCTTTAAAAAAGACATTAAAGGAAGAGAAACAAGTTTTTAAAAAATCTGCATAGTCAGGAACCAGGCTGCTGAGTTATATCTCCTGACAGGGCACAAAATGTTTTTTTTTTTTTAAATGAGCTTGACTATTTAGGTCACTAGGACCTTGATCAATGTTATTTCAGAAATCAGACACTCTATGCCTTTGTGAGAGGGGACTTGTGAGCTACAAAATGCCCCATTGTTCCAGAGACAGGTTTGTACACTTTATGTTTCTTCTCTGTAAACTTTTAGGTAATTTTTTCTCTCCTGTTTTATAATATTAATAAATGATAGCAGGGATGCCTAGTGTGTGAGCTGTGGTCCCCTGGGGAGCTAAGGCATTCTTCCAAAAGTCCTACAAATCCACATTTAATGGCTTAGCAGAATAGAGAAGCAAATGTCTTCTCTAGACTGAGTAAATAATATGTTTCATGGACTTGTGTTACTATTTTTCAGTGACAATATAAACCCATCTTTATATATAGTACTCTAAAGGTTTCCAAGTGATGTAGGCATGGTTTAAAGGTAACAGTAAGTGGCATTTCCATAGTGGTGCAGTGGATAGAGGTCAATGGTTGTGATTCACAAAATAAAGGTAAAGTAAATTTCCATTGATTGATAAATGTTTCTGAATTTGGCATTATGGCTAGAGTGCTGGTCTTGGAGTCAGGAAGACTTGGGTTTGAGTCTTGCTTCAGACATATACTAGCTCTTTTAAGATCTTGAGCAAGTCACACTTTCTCTGAACCTCTAATTGCTCATCTGCAAAATAGCGATAGTCCTAGTTTTAACACCTACCTCATAAGTTGGCTCGAGGCTCAACCAAGATGTGTGTAAAACTGCAAACTGTAAAGAGCTAATAAATGAGCTATTATTGCTAGTAGAAGTGGCAGTGGTCAGAGCTTTTTGTCCCACATTTTCTCAATCGATGGATATGAATGGTACATGCAAGGGATAGAACGCTGGCCTTGGAATCAGGAAGACTCACCTTCATGACTTCAAATCCAGCCTCAGACACTTACTAGCTGTGTGACCCTGGGCAAATCACTTAACCCTGTTTGCCTCAGTTTCCTCATCTGTAAAATGAACTGGAGAAGGAAATGGCAAACCATTCCAGTATCTTTGCCAAGAAAAACTCAAAATAAAATCATGAAGAATTGGATATTGATAGAACAACAGTAAGAATCCCATAAAAATCTTAGAGGTTAAATAAATGAATGAATGAATGAATGAATATTGGATCTCTTAAAAAGGGTCAAATGGATTAGGAACCAGTGTATTAGCCCACAATAAGAATCTTAGAGAGAATATCATTTTCTGTTTGTGTCACTTTTCTCCCTTAGTTTTGAAGGAGGCAGGTCTTAGGGGAATATTACAACCTTACTTTCAAGAATGGTTGCATAGTCTTCTCCTTTTCACTTTGGGATAGAAATAAATTCCATAGCATCTTAGTGGTGCAGTGGATAGAGTAATGGACATGGAAACAGTGAGTTCAAATCCTGCCTCAGACATTTACTGAGCAAGTCATTTAACCTCTTGTCTGTCTCAGTTTCCTCATCTGTAAAATGGAGATAAAATAGCACCTACTTCTTAGGGTTTTTGCAAGGAAGATTGGATGAGATAATATTTGTAAAGCACTTTATGAACCTTAGTGCAAAGGGTTGTATTATTAAAGAAAACATTAATTCTCTGTTGAGAGTAACCTTGTAAGTGAAAAGTGACTAACCAGAAGAATAAGAACTATTTGAAAGTGCAGGAGAAAAAAATGAAGGAGGAATGGACAAGGAATCCAAATAAACTTTGAAGGAGAATCCAAAAAGTGGTTATGACATTTTATTAATTTTATTGAAATATAAGTACATGTAGAAAGCACATCTAATGTTTTCTTGACATTTAACAAGCTTATAATTAGAAATTTAAAAATTAGTAGAATTGCTTTAGAAGCTAGCTTATTTCCATAACTTCTCATTTCAAGTTCTTTATGAAGTTATCTAGTAATAATAAGTAGCATTTAGATAGGACCGTACAGTTTGTGAAGTGCTTTACAATATTATCTCACTTGATCCTTATAACAACCTTAGGAGGGAGGTGGAATTTTTATCCCCATTTTACAGATGAGGAAACTGAGGCAGGCCGTGATTAAATGACTTTCCCAGGGTCATGGAGACTCACTGTATCAGATTTTTTACTCTGTCCTCCATGTTACAGTGTTTCCCAACATTGCTATTTTTCAAATAAGGTATATATACACAGATCACTGTCTGGTACGTGTCTCAGAAGAACAGACTTATTTTTTACATGAAAACTAATGTACAACCTTAAAGAACTTAGTTGAGGAGACTGACAGATGGCCCTGCTATTGATTTTAGGAAGTTCTCCAAGTGGAATTTGACTGAAGCTCTGAACTCTAACAAAAACTCTATGGAAACCACATTCAACTCAACTTGAAAAACATTATTAGCATCTAGTGTGTGCCTGACATTATACTGGGTTCTGGAGAGATACAAAGACCACAACTGAAACAGAAAGGCATCTTGGGGCAGCATACAAAGTCCTAGATTGAAGTCAGAGGTGGTTGTTCAGTCATTTCAGTTGTGTCTGACTCTTTGTGACCCCATTTGGAGTTTTCTTGGCAAAGCTATTGGAATGATTTGTTATTTCCTTGTCAAGCTCATTTTATAGAATAGGATCTGAGGCAAACAGAATGAAGTGACTTGCCCAAGGTCACCCAGCTAGTAAGTGTCTGAGGCCAGGTTTGAACTCAGTAAGATGAATCTTTCTGTCTCCAAACCCAGCACTCTTTGGACCACCGTGCCACTCAGTTACCCTGCAGTTAGAGGACCTGTTCAAATCTTGTCACTTTTGTGATCCTGGGCACCTCTCTTGACCTTTTTCCTCGTCTGGACAATGATGGGAGTAGATAAGGAGATCTCCAAGGTCTCTTTACCGGGCTTTACATCTATGATCCTATGAAATAATCCCTGCCCACAAGGAGCTTACATTCTACCAGGGGGATATAGCATGAACACAAGTAAAGGAATACAGATATACACATGGTCAGGCTCTGTTATATAAGCAAGAAGGGAAATATTAAAGAAAATATAAAACTTGGAGTAGAAATCAGTAAGATTAAAAAAAAGACAACAATGCCACAATGGAATTTTTCTTTTACCATCCCTGTCTTGGGAGCCCAGCTTCTGATGTGGATGGTCCACAATCTCTGTAGACAGCACATGGACTTATCTTTGTTATTACAAGGCTCAGAAGCCAACACTGTCCACAAAAACAAGTTGTTGATGCTCCCAAGGTCACTTTCACTCCTTTTGCCATTTGTTGTTTCCCTGCTCCATATAATGGACAGTGATAGAAAACTTCAGGGGAAAGGTTGATCAAGAGGAGAATGTCCTCTTAGCAAATGGTTTGAGCTAAGAACAGTGCAGCTCATTGAAAGGTAAACTTGGAACATGTTGATTAAAAACTCTTATATGCAGAGATGGGGAACTATATATAACATCAGGCTTGGGGTGGGGGTATGTCTTGGTTAATTTTGCTAAACTGTTTTCTCCCTCTCTTTTGTGCTCTCTGGGAGGCAGATTGGAGGTGGGATAGAAAATGTGGGAGATATAAAAACAAAAGATCAATTAAAATGTATTTTTAAAAGGATTTTGGGATGGTGGAAAGAATATTGACTTGAGTCAGAGGATCCAGACTCCTGTGTAACCTTGAGCAATTCACCTCACTTCCCTGGGCCTCCGTTTCCTCAACTGTAAAATTAGAGAATTAGAATAAATGGTGTCTTAAGGTCCATTCCATCTTCAGCTCTGTCATCCTATGGCCTTAAATAAAACCAGATCTCAATAGGAAAAAACATGGCCCTTGCCAAACAGGAAATTACTCAGAACTAATGTCTCTAGATTTATTTTAAGAAAATGATACCTGACATGTCTCTTTTAAATTTTTTAACTTATTAAACATTTAAAAATTTGGGGGGGTCCAAATTTTCTCCCTCCCTCCCATTGAGAAGGCAAGCAATATGTATCCATTATGCATGTGATTTCCACATTAGTAATGCACCAAATAACATAAACAAGAAACATACTGAAAGTGAGAAGATTTACTTCAGTCTGCACTCAGAGTTCATTGATTCTCTCTACAGGTGGATAGCGTGTTTCACCATGGATTCTTTGGAACTGTCATGGGACATTGTGTTGATCAGAAAAGCTCACTCTTTCCCACGCCAATATTACTGTGACTGTGTACAATCTGACAGGTCCCTTTAAGGAAGATTTCTTTTCCCCCGAGCCATGCTGCTTAGCAAAACACACCAGATGCATCCGTGAAAGTACCTTTTGTTCTTCCTGACCAGTCTCTGAATGAGTAGAGGCAGAGTTGACCCCAATGGGGCCCTTGCTCAAGGGCACCCAGAGGTAAAAGCACTGGAAAAATCTTTGCATATGATGTGCATCCATTCTGGAGAAAGGCAAGCTTTGTGCTAAAGCTAAGTAGGTCCTTATTAACCCATGGACTGCCCTGCCCTCTTGTCTCTTTGTTGTAGCACTAATATTTTTCTTTCCTTTCTGTCTCTTCCCATCTCTGTCTCCATGTCTGTCCCTATCTCTCTGGCTCTGCCTCTCCCTTCCCCCTTCCCTCTTTCCCTTTTCCCTTTCCCACATTCACCTCCATGCTCTAGGTACTGGCGTCGGACCCTGGGCTTGCAGGTTCACTATGTCACCCATGATGATTACCAGTTCTGCTATTCGTGCCGGGGCAGACCTGGAGCCAAACCTTCCCTCCTGATGCTACATGGCTTCTCTGCCGATAAAGATATGTGGCTTAATGTCGTTAAGGTAGGCAGCCAGCTCCTCTTCCTTTTATAATGAGATCTGGTGACCTAGTAGATCAAGCACTGGACTTAAAGCCTCAAACCAGCCAGCTCCCTGCTGTGTGACCCTGGGTCACACTCAACCTTGCTCAGTCTCAATTTCCTCATCCGTAAAATGGGGATAATAGCACTCACCTCCTTGGGCTGTGACCAGGACCAAATGAGATAACATATGGAAATCACTTTGCAAACCTTGGGACATCCTGTATTAATGTTAACTATTATTGACTGTCATGGGAAAGGGTTAGTCTGTGTTCTTGCAGATCTATAAAAACAAATCCAAAGGAACAGAGCCAGCCTTTGACTCTAAGTGGGTTGGCCTGGATTATCTGGAAAGCAGCCTGGTACAGTGGAGGGAGACCTGGCTTTGTAGTCCAAGGACCTGGGTTTATATCCTGGCTCTGCTTCTCATTAAGTGTCTCATTATTAAACACATTGCTATCCCTCTCTGAGGAAAAGGAGAATGAATGCACATGTTTTTGATGCCATAAAATTTCCCCATCATGTAGGTATTTATGTTGTGGTACAAGACTTTGGTGCTCAGTAACACAGGTGGGACGGGAAAGGAGCAGGGATAAGGGAGGCAGGCATGACTCAAGACCTATTCTGAGCCTCTGGCTGGCCCTCTTTGATTAATTGGATAAAACATGAACCTAAGAGGTCAAAGTCAAGGGGGAGGAAGGGGAGGCAAGCAGGATGGGGGGAGCTTGTCTAGTCTGGCTTCCAGCCTAGAGTTAAATCAGCCCAATTAAGAATCTATCTAGCAGATTCTCTGATGGGTTGGTTAGTGTTTCTGAGCTTTCTTTTTTTAACTTTTTAGTCTTTTTTTTTTAACTTGAGGAGAGAAGGAAGGACATATTTAGAAATTAAGGTGATATAAAAATATATGAGTAAAATTAAATTATTTTTTTTTAAAGAAAATGAATCTGTCTTCAGAGAAGGGAATTTCCCAACAACCTATCAGACTCCAAACATTTACTAAGTGCCTGGTGTGCACAGAGCACTTTACTAGCCAAAGTTTCATTATGATGAATCCTGGTCTCATGAAACTTACAGTCTAGGAACGACCAACACAGAAAACTGAAGATGTTGGCACCAACCAGCTAGGCTAGAAAAGACTGGAACTATGTCACCTGGGTGTGCTTTTCGGGCCTGGCTGCCTGACTCAACTGCTCATTCCTTAACACCCTCTTTATGTCACTTTGGTCCTTTTGTGACATCTCCTCTTTTGAGGTGGCCCTGGATAATTTTAATTAGATTTACCTGTATGCAAATGTTAGGGGTGGAATTTCCTAATGGTAGCTAATAACCTAACATTTACCTACTCTGTGCAAATTCTTTGCTAAATGTAGCTCTGTCATTTCATTTGTTGTTACAACAACCCTGGGGGGGTAGATGCTGCTATTATTCCCAGTTTACAGATGAAGAAACAAAGGTTGAGTGACTTGCTCAGGGTCACACAGCTAGTAAGTGTCTGAGGGCACATTTGAATTTAGATCTTTTGATTCGAGGCCCAGGGCTCTATCAACTGTACCACCTTTGCCCTGAAATGGACTCGGTGGCTTCTGAAAGAAGTGGTCTTCTCCGTGCTGGTGAAGTGACTTATGACTCCTTCCAGCTCTAGACCTATGTGTGACCTTGAGCAAGAAGTTTACCTCACTTTCCTCATCTATAAAATGAGACTAGACCAGATGGTCTCTGAGCTTCCTTTTAGGTCTAGATGTAGGTCCTTAGGATTCTGTACTTTTGCAGAAGAGCTTTCTCCTCTCAACTGGCCTGATTGCCACATACCACTGTCCTTACCAATGAGTCATTCCATTTTTTTTGTGCATTTGTGTGTCCTTAGTTCCTCCCAAAGAACCTTCATTTGATCTGTGTCGACATGCCTGGCCATGAGGGCACCACCCGCTCCTCCTTAGATGACTTATCAATAGATGGACAAGTCAAAAGGATACACCAGGTAGGTGGTACAACCCTGTCATTCAAAGAACTTGGCATTTCCCTACCCTTCCTCTGTTAAAAATGATGGTTTATGTTGGCCTGTGGACCAGTAGCTAATGAGTGCATTTTCTCTGTATGTTGTTAGGAGATGTCAGTCAATCAAAGATGGCTTTTGATTAGATACTGAGAGGTTAGATTCTTTGAAATCTGCTTTGTTTTTAATTTATTTAAGGTATGTCTGAAGAATCTGATTTGGAAAGCTTTCCTTATCTCATTGAAAAGGAACTTCTGAGCCACCATTGATCAATCAGTAAATCAACATACATTTATTAAGCACCTACCTGTGGCCTGGTGTAGTTTCTTGTCTATTTGAGAATATGGCACCCAAGATTCAGCATGGTAAAGTGGAAAGTCACTGAAGCTGAAGGGATAGGGATAGGGATTGAAGCTATGATTTCACTGGCATTGGGAACTCTCAGTTTGAGGAAATTTTCTCTACCAGTGCAAGTGGGCACTTTCTTTGTCTTAAGAAAGTTGTCTGGGCACCACGACCTTAAGACAGCAAATCAATCCACAGACATTTCTTAATCTCTTACTATTTGCCAGACACTATGCAAAGGGAAGCAAAAATGCAGTTCCTATGCTCAAGGATCTCACATTTTGATGGAGGAAACAACCTTCAGTTTTGTACAGTCAAGTTACGTCAAGGAGGAACAGTCCTTTAATGTAACCTTGGGAATCCCCACTATGTTTCCCACCTTGATGCCAGCGGGAAAGGAAGCCAAGAATGCCAAAGGGTTTGGTACAAGGGCAGGAGCCTCCTGAGTTGTGGGAAGCTTTTCTCTCCCCCGTGGCTATTTTTAGGGAATTCTTCACCCTGTGGCCGGTTTCAATTCTCTCCCCAGCCTCTTCTGCTTCTTTTTGCAGTTTGTGGAAAGCATCAAGCTGAACAGGAAACCTTTCCACCTGGTGGGCACTTCCATGGGGGGCCATGTTGCAGGGGTCTATGCTGCCTATTATCCATCGGATGTCTCCAGTCTGACACTGGTGTGTCCTGCTGGTGAGTCCCAAGGGTAAATTTCCCTAGTCTGTTGTGTCTGAAGTCTGAACTGGAGGCCATTCCTGAGTGAGACTTAAGCAAGCAGTCAAAAAGCATTTATGAAGCACCCAAATAGACTGAGCATGTATAAGGTGCTTTCTATGTTGACAGCACTCTGCTAGGCTAGAGATATAATAGAGCACCTTCCATAAGAAATCTCATTTTTATATCGAGCTAGATCAGATTTTTTTTCCAATACAGAAATAGCGACGGCCTACTCACCCCGCCCCCCCAAAAAAACCCTTTCATTGAAACCTAGTGATTGCTTCAGATCTTCGTTCAACTCCCAAACTCCCAAGAAAGACTTCTACTAAGGCTTTTAGATGTCTTAGAACTTGGAACTTTTAAAATAAAGTTTACTGGTGAGTTTTGTTTTTACACTATACAGTGGGTAACTCTACTCCATGAGAAATCAGTTAAGCAAAACTAATGATACATTGACTTCAGCTGAATGAACATGAAATATTGTAGAATCTATTTTCTCTCTCTCCCATTCCTACCCCATTGACAAAAAGGAAATTCCTTGTAAGAAATATGCATAGTAAAGCAAAATAAATTTCCCCAGTGGCTGTTTCACACACACACACACACACAGACACACACGTGTGAGTGTCTGTGTGTGTGTGTGTATCGTTGCATTCTAAGTCTATCACCTCTCTATAATGCATCCCATGTGTCATCCTGGGTGGTGATTGCATTGATACTAGTTCTTACGACTTTATTTTTATAGTTGTAATTATCCTGTGACTTGTTCTTCTGCTTCTGTTCATTTCACTCTTCATCAGTTTAAAACAGTCCTCTAAATTATAATATTCATATTATAGTATAAATTATTCTTTGGGTTGTGCTCATTTCACTCTGCGTCAGTACATATAAGCTTTTCTTTGTCTTTTAAAAATCATTTATTTCCTCATTTCTTACACTATCCTATTCTTATAACACAATTGCTTCAACCATTCCCCAATTAATGGACATCCCTTTAGTTTCCTGATTTTTGGCACCACAAAAAAAAAAACTTGCTATAAATATATTTGAACATATAAGACCTTTTTCTCTTTCTTTGATCTCTTTAGCGTATAGGCTCAGTAGTGGTATAGATGGGTCAAAGAGCATACAAGATTGAATAACATTTTGTGAAAAATTCTCAATTGTTTTCCAGAATGTTTGAACCGATTCTCAGGTCTAACAAAAGTCCATCCATTGCTTGATTTCCTACAGTACCTTAAACTTTGATCATTTCCCCCCCTCTTTTTTTTTTTGCTATCTTTGTCAATCTGAGAGGATAAGGTAGAAACTCAAAGTTGTCTTAATTTACATTTCTCTAATCAGTAATGGTTTGATGCATTTTTATATGGATATAGTTTGGGCTCCTCTTCAGAATTGATTAGTCATATCTTTATGAACATACATTTATGAATTATGTCTTCTTATCTTTATGAATTATCAGTGACTCTTATAAACTTAAGCCAGTTCCTTAAATATCCTGAAAAGATACCTTATCAGAGAAACTTGCTACAAAGAATCTTTTCCCAGTTATTTAATTTTAGCTTTATTAGATCTGTTTGTGCAAAATCTAAATTTTATGCAATCAAAATTATCTGTTTCATTTTCTGTGTTCCTCTTTATCCCTTTTGTGATCATGAACTTTTCTCCTATCCATAGATCTGATAAGTGCTTTTTTTCCTTGTTTCTCTAACTTGTTAATGATGTGACCTTTTATATCTAAATCATATATCCATTTGGCCTCTACCTTGATTTTTAATTTCTTTTTTGTTTATTTTGTGGTCAGATTTATCTAGCATTGAAGAGGCAAATTAACTCACCCCCTTTATTATAGTTTTATTATTTATTGTTTTTAAAAATTGTTCATTTTTAAAAATAATTACTTGCAAAAATAAAATTTTGAGTACCAAATTCCTTCCCTTCCTTCCTTTCTTCTCCTCTGCCCTCATTGAGAAGGCAAGCATTTAATACATATTATACATGTGCAAACATGCAAAACATATTACTATTTACTATTGCTTATAATTAATTTAAATTTTCATTTGAGTATTTTAAAACTATGCTACTCAGTGTACTTATGTTAACTGAAATCAATTCATCGTCTATGACTTTCAGTAAAATCATCTTAAATAAGCCTTTATCTCCTTTAATTAAGTCTACTTTTGCTGTTGCCTTGTGTGAAACGATTACTACCCCCGATTTTTTTTAACTCTGTGTGAGTCTTTAGGTTTTCATATATGTTTCTTGTAAGTGACATATTCTTGGATTTCACTTGCTGATCTATTCTGCTAACCTCTTCCATTTTATGGCTGCATTTATCCCATTCACATTCATAGTCATGATAGTTTAATTGTTTATTTTCTTCCATCCTATTCTCTAAATACTATTTTTCTTCTCTATTTTTCTCCCTTCTGGTTTATTTCAAGTTATTAACCCTTAAAAATTTTTAAAATTTCTCTTCACTATCTCTTCTTCAAGGCTGGGTTTGCTTTACTTCTAATTTATCCCTCTTTGATCGTACTCTGCTTCTTATACTTCATTATCTCCTTTTTTTGTTCCTATCTGAATTCTTGTTGAGCTTACTGTAGCACTACAGACTCTGTGTGTGCATTTGTGTGTGTGGTTTTCTGCCCTATTTTGAGCAGTTTTGATGAGACTGAGTTTCAAGTGATTTCCTGTTCTCCTTATTCCTTCCATGTTTGTATAGGGTTCTACTTGTGAAGCACTATTACATGTACTAATAAATTCTCCAATCTTTCCTCTCTAAGCCTTCCTTGCCCCTCCATTTTCTTTTTACTACAGCAAATTCAAAATACAATTAAGCTAATTATAGGTCATCTGACTCATTTGACAATCTCTATGACCTTCTGTGACATTCTGAAATCCGTTTAACAGCCCTTCCGTTAGAATACAAACTATTCACTTTTTTAAAAAAAGTTTTTATTTTTTTAAGTGTAAAGATTTTACTTTTTTCCAATTACATATAAAGACAATTTTTAACATTCAATATTTTTACAATTTTGAGTTCCAAATTTTTCTCTCTCCCACCCCAAGATGGCAAGCAATGTGATATAGATTATATATGTGCAGTCATGTAAAACTTTCCATGTAATCATGTAAAAATTCCCACATTAGTCATGTAAAATAAGAAACAGAACAAAAGGAAATGACCATTAAAAAAACAAAGAAACAAACCAGTCATTCCTTTCTGATTATTCACATATATTTACTTTTTTAATTTGTCTCTTCATTCTCATGTTTCTTTTTTATAAATTTATTTATTTAACTTTTTACATTTATTTTCACAAGATTTTGGGTTCCAAAATTTTCTCCCCATTTGT
>CM053772.1:20410648-20449082 GCA_028658325.1 Potorous gilbertii
TCAGAGAGGAATGGCGCAATCATCTGGTCACCAAGAAAATAACCTTCTATGGTCTTATTTCTTTTCCCTTTTGTGGGCATTTTCCCAGCCAGTTACTTGACTTCTAAGAGTCCTCTCCACCCCCTGGCCCAGATCCGCCCAGCTAGTGCTTGGGGTCTGAGATTCAAATGCTGCTCCCCAGCCTCAGGGCTTTTGGCGGCAGGCCTGGCTGCTATTCAATGGGAGCTTAATTTCTGGTGCTCAGGTGGGGGCAGGGCCGCCTCTCAGGCTCAGTTCCCTCAGGGGTTTTATGCAGAGACCTTTTGTAATGGAGCTGCTGCTGAGCTCCTGCCTGCTCCCGGGGTTCCCCTCTCAGCCCGTCTCTCTCACTGACCTGTGAGTCTGTGGGTGGAGGGATCTTTGAAGCCACTGGAGATTTCGTCCCTGAAGCCTGCTCGGATCTGCTCACTCCTCTCAGTGCTGTGGGGCCAGGGCAGGGGAGGGCTCCACTCCCGTCCGGTGTGCTATGGACCTTTGGGGTCGGTTTTTCAGGGCTCTCTGGAACGGAAATCTCCTTCACTGTGTTGCTGCACGGCTTCCGCTGTGCTAGAATTTGTTGGGAGTTCTTTTTAGAGGAAATCCATGGGCTGTGGGTTCGAACCTAGCATACGTGAGTCTTTCTACTCCGCCATCTTGGCTCCGCCCCCACTCTCATGTTTTTTTTGTCAGAATTTCTTTTCAGCCAGTTTTTTCATTAGGAGCATTTATAAGTCCTCTATTCCATTGAATATCCATTTTTTTTCTCATAGGATTATCTTCATTTTTGCTGGGTAAATTATTCTTGGTTGTAAATCTTGATCTTTTTTGCCTATTGGAATATAGTATCTCATTCTGTGTTCTCTGTTCCTTTATAGTGAGAGCTATTAAATCTTGTGTAATTCTTATTGTGATTCCTTGCTATTTGAATTCTTTTTTCTGGCTGTTTACAGTATTTTTTCCTTTTGTCTTAGAGCTCTGGGGCAGTTTTTATTTTGGGATTTCTTTCTAGAGATGAATTCTTTCAATTTTCATAATAACTTCTTGCTCTAATACATCTGAGCGAGTTTATTTAATGGAATTCTATTTTTTCCAATTATGTGTAAAGATAGTTTTCAGCATTTATTTTTTTATAAGATTTTGATTTGCAATTTTTTTCACTCTCTCTTTCCCCTTCCTGCTCACTAAGATAGCAAGCAATCTGATATAGATTGTACATGTGCCTTCGTGTTAAACATATTTCCATATTAATCATATTGTGAAAGAAAAAATAGAACAAGTCACAAAAGCAAAAAGGTGAAAATGTATGCTTCAATCTCCATTCAGTCTCCATAGTTCTTTCTCTGGATGTGGACAGCATTTTCCATCATGAGTCTTTTGGAATTGTCTTGCATCATTGTATTGCTGAGAAGAGCTAAGTCTATCATAGTTAATCATCTTACAGTGTTGCTGTTACTATGTACAATGTTCTCCTGGTTCTGCTCACTTCATTCAGCATCAGTTCATGGAAGTCTTCCCACGTTTTTCTGAAGTCTTCCTGTTCATCATTTCTTATAACACAATAGTATTCCATTACATTCATAGACTACAACTTGTTAAGCCACTCCCCATTTGATGGGCATCCCTTCAATTTCCATTTCTTTGTCACCTCAACACGAGTTGCTATAAATATTTTTGCACACATAGGTTCTTTTCCCTTTTTTATGATCTCTTTGGGATATAGACCTAGTAGTGGTATTATTGATGGATCAAAGGATATGCAAAGTTTTATAGCCCTTTGGGTATAGTTACAAATTGTTGTCCAGAATGGTTGGATCAGTTCACAGCTCCATGAACAGTGCATCAATGTCCCAATTTTCCCACACCTCCATCATTTATTATTTTCTTTTCTGTCATAATAGTCAATCTGATAGGTGGGTGTTGGTACCTCAGAGCTGTTTTTATTTGCATTTGTAATCAATAATGGTTTAGAGCATTTTTCATACGACTATAAATAGCTTTAATTTCTTCATCTGAAAACTCCCTGTTCATATTCCTTGACCATTTATCAATTGAGGAATGATTTGTGTTCATATAAATTTGACTCTGTTCGCTATATATTTGAGAAATGAGGCCTTTATCAGAGACACTTGATGTAAAAATTGTTTCCCAGCTTTCTATTTTCATTCAAATCTTGGTGGCTGTGATTTTGTTTGTGCAAAACTTTTTTTAATTTAATGTAATAAAAATTAACCATTTTGCATTTCATAATACTCTGTCTTGTTTGATGGTAATTTTCTCTAATGACTTCTTGAAATATTATATTTATTCTTCTTTTGGTCATGAATTTCAGGTAATCCTATGATCCTTGATTTATTTTCCAGGTCAGTTATTTTTCATATGAGGCATCTTACATTTTCCTCTTCTTTCTCATTCTTTTTACTTTGTTTTAAGAGTCTCTAAAGTCATTAATTTCCATTTAGCTCCATTCTGATTTTTAGGGAATTTGTTACTAAATTAAGTTTTTGTACTTCTTCAGTTAAGTTGCTGATCTTTTTTCCAAGTCCCTCCTCCATAGCTCTCATTTCTTTTATAATATTTTAAAAAACCCTCTTCTTTCATTTCTTTGAAGAACTCTAATTGTTCTGTTGTGTTTTTGTCCTTTGTTCTCAAAGAGGACGGTAACATCAGGAAGATGATGACATGACTTGCAGCTAACTTTGATTTAAGTGAAGGAGGGCGGGCTGTGCAAGGTCACCAGCCTCACTTTCTCCTCCTGAGCTATCTGGTTCCAGTGGCCAGATATTCATCAGAATAACTGGAGATGGCTCAGGATGCAATGGGAGACCCTGGCCCTTTTAGGCTAAAGTCTTTTCATGTCCTTTTAGACAAGTGTCAAAGGCAAGATTTGAAATCAGGTCATTCTGATCACCCACATAAAACAATTAGAAGCTATGTGACCTTAAGTAAGTCATTTCACCATTCTCAGTTTCTTCATTTTTAAAATGAGGAGTCTGGTCTTAGTGACTTCTAAGCTCTGTTCCAGCACCATATCTATAGTGCTAAGTTCCATAAGGAGAGAGATTCTTTTTAGTTAAACTCTAAACTCTTCCCAGCATTTTGTTTCTTTATTCTCAGCATGTATTTTAAAAAACTTTTGTGGTTGAATGAAATTGATGGTTAAGAGAAGATAAGAAGAGAACAGAATTGGAAAAGGTCACCATGTCCAATTCCTTCATTTTACTGATAAGAAGCTGAGACCCAGATGCAAAGTGACTTGTCCAAAGTCACCCAGCTAATTGGTGGTAAAATCTCCATCTTGAGCCCAGCTTCCCTACGCTCTTACCTCTCCACCTTATTTTCTCTTGGATCTCTTCTTCCTTGTTTCTTTTTCATTCTGTATCTATCTGTTACGTCTCAGATTAATTTGCAATATTAAGTATAATATCTTTGTGACTTGTGTATCATGACTCCCTTCTCTGGACGCTGCTCACCATTAATTGGATTGTCTACCCAATTAGAACATAAGTACCTTGAGATGGGGATCATCTTTTTTTATACATATCCACTGCATTGACACAGTACACTTAGATGTTTTTCGTTCATTCATTCAGCACAGAGTAATGGGTAGAAGAAAGCTGACTTTAAGTTGGAAAGACCTATGTTTAAGTCCTATATGGGACATAAATTGTCTGGGTGACTCAGGAGAAATTCATTCCCTTCCCAATGCCCCCAGGCAACTCTCTAAGGCTGTGAAATGGTGCTGGATTGGTAAAGAGAGATTTCTCACTGGGCATTTCTGATTTGAAAATAGGTCTTCCCGACCCCAAGTCCAGCATCTAATTCACTGGGCCTTGCTGCTTCTTTTAAACAAAGGGCAGATGATTCAAGCTTGGCCAACTAGAACTGCCTTCTAAAGGAGATTCTTCCCAGGGCTCCCTCCCTCATCCAAGACCTTCCTCTCAGATGACCTCTCATTTACCCTGGATACATTTTCAATGGTAGTAGTTGTCTTGGCTAGCTGCCTCCATGGCAGAGGAGGTGGGTACAGAGTACTGCATTGACTTTCAGATCTTGAGTTGGCTACTTTTATTGATCTGCTTTTGTCCCAGTCTTGTTCAGTCTCTGTTACAAAGGATGATGACTTGCTGGGTAGTGTGTAGGCAGGAAAATATTTGGGAAAAAGGGTAATGTCAAAAGAGAAGACATGAATAAAAATAAGATAAAATTGAGAACAAGTCAAGAAGCATGTTCTGGGTCACAGGAGTTGAGTGGATTCCAGCGTCCTGGTGTGTGCTCACAGTTTGCTGGAGGCCATGGGGACAGCAGGTGCTGGAGGCATGGACACAGGCTGGGTGAGGCTCACTAAAATCTTTTGACTTGGTGTTTGTAGGCTTGAACATCACCACAGAGAATGCCTTTGTGCAGCAACTCAAGGTACTGAATGAAATGTCTTCTATGGATAAGATCCCCTTAATCCCATCGACCCCAGAAGAAATGGCCAACATGCTAAAGCTCTGCTCCTATGTCCGGTTCAAAGTGCCATATCAGGTAAAAGCTTGGGGAGAGGGCTGCTTCCATTGCCAGACATAGCACAGCAGAATCCTAGAACTTCAGCAGTGATTAGAAGAGCTAGTTCTGGAGCAAGAGTTCAGACCCCAACTCTGACCTTTGGCAAGTTACCTGATTGGTGGTGACTCAGTTTCTTCCTCTATTAAATGGGGGGAGTTGGACCAGAGGCCTCTGAGATGCTTCCACCTTGAGGTCTATGATCTCAGAATTGGAAAGGACCTCAGGGGTCACCTAGTTCAGACATTACTTGACCAATCACCCACTCTCCAATCTGCCCAGGCTTTGCCCAGAAGACTCTTAATGAGGAAATCCCACCCCTACCTCCCAAGGGTGGAGGCCAGACTCCAGGAGCACCCAGGGTCCCTTTCATTCTTGACCTCTTTAGCATACCCATGCTTTTTACAGGCCTACTGCCACCAACCTGAGCCAGCATCTGAGAGACCCCTGGAGGGGTTGGTATATTCTCATTTTGAGGAAAAAAATTAGAGTGAAAACATTCTTAAAAATTTAAATATGGGAGTTTGTTTTGCTAGACTGTGAAGATGTGTTTTGAGGGATTTGTTTTGTTTACTCAATGGGGGGGAGAGGATCACATTAATTTTTTAAATGCTGATTACTTAGGGAAAAAATATAGAAATTTATTTAAAAATTTAATTTCATTAAAATGTTCATTGGTACCAGGCTAAGCAAGAGGGACTGTACTAGCCTGGTGTCAATTAATGTTTTTACCAATGTTGTAGCAATGCTTTTTATAGAGGCAAAGGGTTGTTTAGCAGTTTTCAGCTGTGTCCAATGCTTTGTGGCCCCCATTGTGGTTTTCTTGGCAAAGATACAGGACTAGTTGGTCATTTCCTTCTGCCCATTTCTCAGCTGAGGAACTGAAGCAAACAGGGTTAAATGACTTGCCTAGGGTCATACAGCTAGGAAGTGTCTGAGGTCAGATTTGAACTCAGGTCTTCCTGACTCCAGACCCAGAACTCTATCTATATAGAATCATAGAAGGAATCTTTGAAAATATTGAAAGGTTGTGTATGTGATAAAAAATTGTACATTGAGGAGGTTCCCCATTAATTGTGGAATGGTTGAATAAGTTATGGTATATGGATGTGATGAAATACTGTTGTGCTATAAGAAATGGCAAGGGGAGGGGTATTTCAGAAAAACCTGAGAAGACACTTAGATGAACTGATACAAAGGGAAAGGAGTAGAATCCGGAGATCAGTTGATATAATGATGACATTGTTGTAAAGACCAACAGCTTTTAGAACTCTGATTAATTCAATGTCAAACATGATTGCAGAGGACCCACGATGCAACATGTTCCACATCCCTCACAGAGAAGTAATGGACCCAAAGGCACATTGGGATGTTATTTTCAGATGTGGCCAGTGGGGGAATCAGTTTGGTCTGAATATTCCTATTTCTAACAAGAGTTTTTTTTCTTTCTAAATTGAGAAACGAGGAGAAAAGATTGGGGAGAGAAAGGCAGATTTTTGTGGATTAAAAAATAATTAAAAACAAAGATAAATGCATGAAAATAGGTTTCAAGTAAAAACCTAAAAGGGGGCTAATTTTAAAACTAAGTAAATATTTTTTTTGTTTCTCAGTTTAATTTTATTTTTTCAATGAAAGATACTCAAACCAATGAATTTTTCAAAAATTCAATTTCATTTCTTTTTAATTCCAAATTCTCTCCCTGCCACTTTCTCCTTCCCTCCATTGAGAAAGCAACAAAAACAAAACCTGTTACCAACGTGTGCAGTTGCACCAAACAAATTCCTACATTGGCCATGGCTCCCCTGCAGCCCCCCAAATGCTTCAATTTTCTTCCTAAGTCTATCATCTCCCTCTCTGAAGGTGGGCAGCATGCCAACCTAGTGCATTTTTAAAACTTCCAATGCCAGACTTCATAAGCATGGCATTTATGGCGAGAACCAGGGTGCAGCATTTGTAGTCATAAATACAAGAATAAAAATAATAGCAGTTATTTACTAGCTAGCATTATTTAGCACTGTGTGGTGTCTCATTTGATCCCCACAACAACCCTGTGAGGGAGGTGCCATTGTTATGTCCATTTGACAGATCAGAAAACTGAGACCTAGAATGGTTAAATAACTCAGCCAGGGTTATACAGCCAAATAAGTGTCCAAGATGGCATTTGTACTTGGGTCTTCCTGAATCACTCTGTCCCTACTTCAGGACAGAATTGAAAAAGGACTTGGAAATCCCCTGGTCACCAAGTCAACCAGGATTTATTAAGCACCTATTACCATGTGCCAGGTACCAAATGTTTTGTGCTAAGTGTTGGGGATAAAAGAAAGGTAAAGAAAAGTCCCTGTCCTCTAGGAGCTTACAGGTCAACAGAGGAGTCCCTTTGAGGTCAAGTGACTTGATTAAGGTCATACAGGCTTTCAGCCCCCAGCTCGGCTCTCTTGCCATCATTAAACCTTGCCTCCTCTAGCTTGGTAAACCTTCTGAACATCTGAACTAGAGCCAGACTTCAGGAATGGAGATGAGCCTCCCCACCACCACCAGCTTCACTAAATGAATTTACATTTCAAACTGACATGGGGTCAGGGGTCACCTGAGGCATTGGCCAACATGGTCACCATATTGGATGTTCCCTTGTTTTGTTTTGTCACAGGAAGGAAGGTTCCATGAAAGGGAAAGAGGAGACTGGGTGTGGTTGCAGTGATGATAATGTAAAGATGAAAGGCACCATAAAAATACCTAAAATGTCTTTTTAGTTTTTTTTTAAACAGTTAATTTGATGAAGCTTTTAAGGCAGGAGTTCTTGACATGGGGTGCCAAGTAGATAGATTTCAGAGGATCCTCAAGCTTGAATAGGCAGAAAATGACATCTTTATTTTCACTTATTTATAGTTTCCTTTACAATCTCATATATTTTATTATATGCATTTAAAAATATGATCCTGAAAAGGGGTCACTGCACTGCCGACGGGGTCTAAAATAAAGGGCCTGGCCTTAGGATAATCAGGAGAATGCTCATTGAGAGTAGATGAAATATTAAATGAAGAGATCTAAAGCGACTCACTTCAGGGACTTGTCAAAAAGAGAGACCTAGGCTCCCAAACAATAACCCAAATCTTGCTTTGCATTTATTTTGGAGGTCCTGTGACAACATTATTACTTGCTATCATAATTGTCTTAAAGGTCTGTAGTAGGCTTTATAGTTAACAGAAAATGTATAGTGCCGTTAAGTTAAGAAAGGCAGACCGGTTGGTTGCAACATTCTATCAAGAGGAACGATACACTAAGCGTTTGGTAGGGTTACAGGAAAGAATCAAAAATTGAGAACGTTGATAAAATCACTTAGTTTAGAGACTAAATTCCCAATTACGTTATGGAACACATTATTGGGACTGAACGGTTCGATTTCATTAAAACCCATACAAGTCATTTCACCTCTGCCTCAGTTTCCTCCTGTGTAAAATGGGGATAACACTAGCACCTACCTCCCAGGGTTGCCGTGAGGATAAAATGAGAAAATATTTATAAACATTTTATATAAATATATTTATAAAGCATTTTGCAAATCTTAAAATATTATATAAATACTGCCTATTATTACATAACAGTTTCATTTCCAAGACCTGCATCAGTGAAGATATCAAAGTCATTTTTTAGATAAATAAACCTATTTTTTTTCACTTTAGCTTCTCCAAGGCCTCGTTGATGTTCGAATTCCACATAATGATTTCTACCGAAAGCGTAAGTAACGCCGCTGTCCGTCGTTAAAACTGAAGTCACGGGTTGTTGGCATTGGTTTTTTTAAGTGTCTGATGTTGGTTGGAAATCTTTTTGTTGGATTACTGTGCCAAAAATCCCTGTAAGGCGGCAGTAGCATCTCCCAGAATAAACAAGCTTACTACCCCAACGTATATTAATTTGTTTTTCCTTCTCTGAGAAGTGTTTTTAGAAATTGTAAGTGAAAAGTCAAGATACTTACTCCAAGAAAATATGGAGAAGATTCAAGTCCCTACTCTGATCATCTGGGGGAAGCAAGATCAGGTATGTCCTCCTACGTGCTAACGTTTGAGTCAGGCTGACATGCTTTCTATTAACCTCACCGAGGGAAGTATTCTTTAGGCATGGGCGGTTATTTATTGTAAAATAATCCCTCATTTTTATTTATTGTGGGACAGAAGCAGGATGGCCCTGTCTCATAATCCAGAATTGGAATCTAGAGTAGGTATGGAAACATTATGTCCTCCCCCTCCCTACCCAGCCATCTCTCTCCTATCTTTCCCTGGAAGTTTCTTCAAGAGTCTTTTACTTATACAAAGTACATCTTAAGAGGAAGGAAATAAGTCAAAGTATGGCTTATTCTATTATCTTTATCTATAGATATATCTGCTATCTATTCTAATATCTATTATCTATACAAATGTTTCAGTGGAGAGGTAGCTCAGCAGTCAGGAAGGTCTGAGTTCAAATTCCCCCTCAGACACATACTAGCTGTGTGAGTTTAGGCAAAATCCCTTAACTTCTGTTTGTCTCAGTTTCTTCAACTGTAAAATGGGGATAATTAATAGCACCTACTTATCTGGTTTGCTGTAACATCTAATGAAATACTATTTGTAAAGCTTTTAGCACAATGCCTGGCAAGTAGTTGGTATCATATTATAGGTAGTAATAGGAATAGAACTTGAAAAACCTTAGCAATCCTCAGGTAAACTGTTTATTGGATTTTGGATCATCAGAATATTATTGATGAAGAGATGATTTGTGAGAGAATGTCTTCTACTGGGTCAGTTTCGTATGAACATCACCAAGGAAATTATCAGTGTAATATCTGTGATGGATCATATAATATACTGTTAAGAGAATGACAAATCAGAGATGGGTGAGACCTCCCTTCCCACCCAGTTGGGAATAAGAATCTCTTCTATGTCATGATATATCTACTTCTAGCACAATACCTGGCACCTAATTCACTTTAAAAAATAGTTGCTGGTTTGAATGAAATATCCAACAGGTCATCCAACTTTTGTTTGAAGACCTCTGCCTCTACCTCCCCAGGCAGCCTATTCCACTCTTGATATAGTATTACTTAAACCTGCAATTGATGTCTTTGGTGTAAGGAGATCCTAGTCAGGAAAATCCCTCTATCAGTGCACATTGGCATTGTTCCTTTCATTTATATCACGAGAAAGATGTTTGGAGTCCTGAAAAGTTAAGTGACTTTCCCTTATGATGTAGCCAATAGAATGTCAGAGGGAGGATTTGAATCCAGGTCTTATGACTCTTAGACTAGTGAGAATGTGATGAAATCTTCACGTAACCCAGAGTTCTTTCTCTTTTGAGGTCCTGGATGTGTCTGGAGCTGACTTGTTGGCCAAGGGAATCTCCAACTGTCAGGTGGAACTTTTGGAAAACTGTGGCCACTCAGTGGTGATGGAGCGGCCCCGAAAGACAGCCAACCTCATTGTGGAGTTCTTGTCTTCTGTGCACAGTGCGGCCAACAGTAAGAAGCTTGACTGAGCTTCCTTTGGGATCCAGCCCCTGCCTAGGATCTGCTCAGATTTCAGAAATCTGACACTCTGTTTGCTTCTCAGGGATCCTGTCCCCAACACACAAGTGAAGTGCCAAAGTCCCTGCCGAATCCAGAATCATGATCACTTTCTAACTGTCAGCACTATAGCGCTCTGCTTCCATAAGGGACCAGAGAGGGTTTTGTTTTTTTTTTTTACAAAGTGGAAAATCAGGTGGAATGAAAGTAACTGAGCCATGGAATAGACAAAGTCTTTACGTTCATCCAGCTGACAACACAGGGACAGTTTTGTGACAGCTGACCCATAGTGGACCATAACCTTCAAGTCTGTATCAAGCCCAAGAGACTTACCTTACCAACTATGATGTCACAATATTTCTTTTAGAATCTCTCACCTTGCATGATAACCCATTGTGGTAGGAGATCTTCTCAGTGAAACGCTTACTCCTGCTTGTGTCTAATTTATTGAAGCTACATGTGGAGACTTAGACAGGAGAGTCGTATATGAGCTGAAACCTGAGATTGTCAATGTAAAATGTTTCAAATGGCTGGAGAGGGGAGACGTGCTAAGCTTGGGATCAGCTCGAAGGGTGCTTATGCGTACAGGTCAACAGCTGAGAATGGACAGTTAGCTGAAAGGTAATGAAAACCCGATTTGCCAGAAATGTCCCTGGAATCATTTATTTTTAAAGAATTGGGGCTTAATCCGCAAACTAAGCAATAATACTGTAGGGAATGATGCAAATGATTGAATTAAGGTTCCATCCTACATAAACAAGTGACTTGCTTCTTTTCTATTAACCCGTGCTGCTGAAAATCCTTGATGTAAAGAATGCATTTATATTACTGAATTCTATGAATTCTTCGCACAGTCATGGGATTGACAAGGGTAGCAGCTATAAGATTTTCCTGAAATGGCATAAAATAAGTCTACATTTGATTAGGACCACATAGGGGATTCTATTTTCAAACTCCTAAGTGAGCTCATGTGTTTGTTAAAGGGGGGAAAATAAGTATGTTTTTAGAAAAGCTGGGTGGCCAGTCTGGGTGATTTCTAAGTCTCATTTTGTATCCTGTTTGTAATTTGTAGCTGACTGAAATGGTCTGTCTGGAGTAAAGAGCAAGCCTGGTCAAGCTGTTCCTTGTGGCCTCTTTTTTTGTCTGAGCTGTCTTTCCATGTTCTCATTGACACATTGAAGACAGTGATTTTTGAAGGTACAGAAGCTCCCCTCACTGGTGCAGAGCACCTCCTGGTCTCTACACTGAGTTTTAGACAGTTGCCTGAGGCTCAGAGGGGTGAAATGACTGACTCATGATCACGTAGTACCAGTGGCAGAGGGAAGCTGCATGGGACAGTGGAGAGAGAGCACAGGCTCTCGAGTGAGAGGACCTGGGTTCAAATCCCAACTCTGCCACCTTCTCCCTCTGAGCCTGTTTTCCTATCCATAAAATGAGAGGTCTGGACCAGATGACCTTGAAGGTTCATTCCAGCCCTAGATCTCTGTAGGACTATAAGAATCCTGATTCTGGGTCCTTTACTTAATCACCTTCCCAATCTCACTCCCAGCAAATCTTTGAGAGGGGAGGACTATATTTTGGGCCCACCTGACTCAGAGTGAATGGCAATAGTAACTGTTTCTCATTTGATGGGCAACCCTAAAGGTCTTCCTCTCCCAGTTTGATATTTTTTAAAAATTAAAGTGGCTTTCCCGTGACTCATTTCTTAAAGAGGCCTATTCGCTGAATGGGCATTACCTCACTCAAAGTGAGAACTTGAAAAGGCCTTAGCGTGAAAAGGCCAGTGTCTCCCATTGCATCGTGGGCCACTTCCATTTGCCCTGATGAGTATCTGGCCACTGGACCCAAATGGTTCTGGAGGAGGAAGTGAGGCTGGTGACCTTGCACAGCCCTTCCTCACTCAAATCAAAGTCCACTGCAAGTCATGTTATCATTTCCCTGATGTCATGGTGCTCTTTGACATAACAATCCAGCAAATCTCCCAGGAGGACATTTTCTGTATTTTGCTTTGAAAGATGTAAACCCTTGGTGTTTTTGCTGCAGTTTAAGCCTCTGGCCCAAGTGTTCTGGAATTTGCCTCCCATCCTCTCACCCTGGGGCTCAGGCCTCACTGGCCCTTTGGATGTCCAGCTCTGACACTCCCCTTTGGAGATCACTGGTTCAGCTCTGCTTCACTCACTCCCAAGTCAACACATGTCATCCTCCTGATGCCTTTGATCCTCTTGGAGAAGGGGGAACCAAGGATGAACCACAGCAGTGATCTAGAACAAGCCTTTTATTTTATGGATAAGGAAGCAAAGTCACTCCGGGAGATAAGAGGTTGTGGCAGAATTCTAAATCCAGCTCTTTTTGTACTAGACAAAGCTCTCTGTTTCCTTAGGGTTAACCATGTTAGAGAAAACAGAGCAAGCAGCAGGAGCCACAGAAGATCTTCTACTTGGCCTGTTTGCTCCATGCACAGCCCTTGGCTAAACCAGCTCAGTCTTTCCCAGGCCAAGTCATTTATAAATCATTACACAGCAAAATCTTGGCCTAGGACAAGGGTTATTTGTGGTTGTCTTGGACTCTGACCCTAGGGATCATAGATCTAGTGCTAAGTCATCGAGTCAACATGGCCCTCCCCCACATAGGAGGAAATAGGAGATTAGAGATTTGTCCAGTTTCACACAAGTAATAAGTGTCATGGACAGAATTTGACCTTAGGCTCTTTTTTCCATAACCTGTGATCCATATGCCAGATCACACTCCCAGATATTCTAGGCCTCTCTATTTTCAAGGATACTCTTTCCTCTAGTTCCAACCATCTGGCCAAGTATGCTGAATCATATTCTCCACATGATAAGAGCTGTTCACAGGCTGGATTGTCTGGAGTGAGGCTGATCATTTTAGACCAGACTCATCTAACCTTGGTCTGGGCAACATTCATGAGTGTAGTTTAAACCAGATTAAAATTTAATTTGGAAATACTTAACAAAATAGATAAAAATACAATACAGCATAGATAATGCTAATATGTGGTTTTCTAAGTCAACACGTAGCCTGTACAGCTACTTATGTATGGTTGAATGGCTTGGTTCTATTTGGGTTTAATACCACCGATTTAGACCTTAAACTCCAAGAAAAGTCTTGTTCATTTAGCTTAGTCTATTCAGAGAGTAAATAGCACAATGGGGAAACTGAGTCAAGAGGATCCATGAAAGTCAGGTCCCCAAAATTTTTCTCAGGCACAGATAGCCGTTTTAAGACCATAGCACATGTCATTTTCTACTATTGGCTTCATGACAATTCAGTCATCCCTGTTACCAAACTCAAAACAATAGTAAATTATAGGCCCATTAGTTTTTTTAACTTCAAATAGCATAATTTCACTAATCACAACATAGGACTTGAATATTGTTTATTTTCTCATATTTCCTTAACAGTTACATTTTGTTTATCCTTTACTTTTTTTGATGATAACTCACGTTTATATAATTTAAAAATTTACAAAGTACTTGCACTAGAGATGAAAGTAAAGATAACTGCAACATAGTAATGATGATAACTTAATTTACAAAATATTTTAAAGATTTACAAAGTATTTGCACTGAGGCAGTGGATTCAAGAAGCAGAAACAGTATTAGAATTGGAGTCAGGACGACCTGAGTGCAAAGCCTGTTGTAGGCATTTAATGTCTCTGTGGCCTTGGCAAGTAATCCAACTTCTCATTTCCTCATCTGTGAAATGGGTATAATAGTAGCAACTACCTCACAGGGTTTTTGGGAATCAAATGAGACAACATATGTAAACCACTTTGTAAACCTTAAAACACTGTGTAAATGTTAAACGTTATCATCTTGCAGAGTATAAAGAAGTAGAGAAATTCTAATGGTAAGCTGAGTTTCTAAACAAAGTCTTTGTATATGTCTTCACATTCAGTGACTATGAAAATCTGGGCATAGGAAAGGAAGTTGAAAACTATGCTTTCAAGTCAAGAAATGAAAAAAGACCAAAGGCTTGTGTCAGACTACTAAGAAACTTCATACCTGCAAGCTTTTTAAGAAAAAAAGAAGTGAAAGAAAGCATGTGTGTCAAACACCAAGGAACATCATGACATGAAATAGATAAAGTCTTCATAAAACAGAAAATGACTTCACTGAGTTACTTCAGATTCAGCTGTTTGTATGTGATTGAATCATTGACTGGTTAGTTAGATCAAAGTTCAACATCATTACCAAAATTTTTTTTAAAAAGATGAGAAGAAGAAACGGCATGCAATTATAGCCATTTGAAACCAGTCTGTTTAAACAAATTTCTTAAGGTGAAAAATGATAAAAATTAAAGACACCACACTTGTCATTTCTTACAGAAGGCAGTCAACATGATGAAGATCTCTAAAGCAGGGCTTCTTAAACTTTTTCCACAGGTCAACCCTTCTGTGCTTCTTAAACTATGAGCCCCATTTAAGGGGACTCAAATATGGGCCACGACCCACAGTTTAAGAAGCACTGCAAAAATCCAAAACCACCCCTGCCAGAAAACAGCTGATCTCCTTGCTTTTAAAAAAAATTATTTTTAGTTTTCAACATTCACTTCCAAAGATTTTGAGTTCCAAATTTTTCTCCCCATCTCTCCCCTTCACCTACCCCAAGACACTGTGCATTCTGATTACCACTTCCACCCAATCTACCCTCCCTTCTATCACACCTCTCCCTTCTCCATCCTCTTCCTCTCTATTTTCTTGCAGGGCAAGATAGATTTCTATTACACATTGCCTGTATGTCTTGTTTCCCAGTGGCATGTAAAAACAATTCTTAAAATTTGTTTTTAAAAGTTTGAGTTTCAACTTCTCTCCCTTCCTCCCTCCCCACTCATCCCCACTGAGAAGGTACACAATTCAATATAGGTTATACATGTATAGTCATGCAAAACACTTCTGTAACATTCATGATGTGAAATACTAACTAAACTTCCCTCTATCCTATCCTGTCTCATTTATTCTATTCTTTCTTTTGACCCTGTTCCTCCTCAAAAGTAAACAGTTCAACTTTAGTAAGACCCTTATGATTTCTCTTTCCTGTTTGCCTTTTCCTGCTTGAAATCTCTTGAAAGTCTTCTATTTCACTGAATGACCATTTTTTCCCCTGAAATATTATACTCAGAGTTGCTGGGTAGGTGATTCTTTGTTTTAATCCTAGCTCCTTTGACCTCTGGAATATCATATTCCAAGCCCTTTGATCCCTTAATGTAGAAGCTGCTAGATCTTGTGTTATTCTGATTGTGTTTCCACAATACTCAAATTGTTTCTTTCTGGCTGCTTGCAATATTTTCTCCTTGACCTGGGAGTCCTACAATTTAGTTACAATATTCCTAGGAGTTTTTCTTTTGGGATCTCTTTCAGGAGGCCATTGGTGCATTCTTTCAATATCTATTTTACCCTCTGGTTCTAGAATATCAGGGCAGTTTTCCTTGATAATTTCTTGAAAGATGATGTCTAGTCTCTTTTTTTAATCATGGCTTTTAGGTAGTCGCATAAGTTTTAAATTGTATCTCCTGAATTTATTTTCTAGGTCAGTTGTTTTTCCAATGAGATATTTCACATTGTTTACTATTTTTTCATTCCTTTGGTTTTGTTTTATAATATCTTGATTTTTTCATAAAATCATTAGCTTTCATCTGCTCCATTCTAATCTTCAAGGAATTATTTTCTTCTGTGAGCTTTTGGACTTCCTTTTCCATCTGGTCAATTCTTCTTTTTAAGGCATTCTTCTCATTGACTTTTTGAGTCTCTTTTGCCATTTGAGTGAGTCTATTTTTTAAGGCGTTATTTTCTTCTGCATTTTGGGGTCCCCTTTAGCAAGCTGTTGACTCATTTGAGCTTTGGATATAGGAGCTTTGACTTTCTTGTCTTCTTCTGTTTGTGTATTTTGATCCTCCTTGTCACCAAAGTAAGATTCTATATTCTGATTCTTTTTTCAGGTTTTTGTTCATTTCACCAGCAATTTACTTGACTTTTGAACTCTTTGTCAAAGTACTTCCAGTGTGTGTAGGGGTATACTGTCAACTGCTCCATCCCCTCACAATCTGTAGGTGTAGAGCTCCAGAAACAGCCACTAATGCTGCCCTTCACCCCTTCCACAGCCCTGGGTTGGGGTCAGACCACTCTACTCTCTCACACAGGTCTGACAAATATTTTCCACTGATTGTTTAATTTTTCCACAGCATTTTGGGGTTGTGAAGTCTGGAAACTGCCACAGGTGCCTGAGGCCTGCTTAGGTCCCATAAATGCTGGTGTAGCTCAAGCTGGACTGTGCTCAGCATGGTGTGATGGATACTTCTTGTTGATCTTTCAGGCTATCTTGGGCTGGAGATTTGCTTTGCTCTGTCATTCTGTGGGTTCTGCAGCTCCAGAATTTCTTTAGAGTCCTTTTTACAGGTTTTGGCTGGGTTTGAGGGGAGACCTCTAGCAAGTCTCTGCTTCTACTCTGTCATCTTGACTCTGCCCTCTCTATACTTTACTTTTAAATGAAAACTAACCACATTCTTGTTTCAGAATATAGCCATCTCCTGATAACTGACTCATATTTGTATTGAATTTATATCTTTAAACCGCTCTATATATTTTTATAATTAAGTGTTAGGCAAAATGAAATCTCATTCTTTATTATAGTAAACTGTATAGTATATAGTATAGTAAACCTTATTGTTATCTGTTTCAAAACAAAATATTTCCCTTCAAATATTTGTCTTCAAATATTAATTTTTATCAACATTCTTTTAAAAGCTTAATTCATAATCTAACAGCATCCAGATTTTTAAAGAATTGTCTTTTTCTAACAACATTTCTAACACAATAGTCTCTCAAATTTAACAATATAAAGAATTTAGAAATACAAAACAACACATAATACCATGTGTTTAGAACATGGAACAATACTTATTAACCGTCAGTTGGCATCAATTCAGCTGAATGCATTTCCAAATCATTCTACATAGAAATCATCAATCTTATTACCTTTGTTATTTTATATGAATCACTTCTAAAATCCAGCATGGAGTTACCAAGTATGGAGCAATTGCATTCAATTAAAGAAATAATAACAGTAGTCAACATTTCTACCGTGCTTACCACATCCCAGTCACTGTGTTAATAAACACTTCACAACCATATTTGATTGTCACAACAACCCTAGGAAGTGTGTATTTTCCTCTTTGCAGATCAGAACAGAGATAAGGTAGTTTGCTTCAGATGACATTTCTGAGGTCAGAGTGTAACTCAGGTTTCCATGCATTTTTCCAACATTTTTTTTTTGTTATTGCTGTCCAGCATCTTTATTTGGGAACCTGATCTGACGAGGGGTTCACAGATTCAGAGGGGGAAGGTCTCTGAACTGGGGTAAGAGTCATAGGAGAATCTCTGCTGGGAGAGGAGTCAACTATGCTGGGATGGAGTCTCTGGGGGTCCTGATTTAAATAATCTTTTCTCTTTTCATAATGAAGGATGGATTTGAGTACTAGGTAAATTTAAACCGCAAACTGCATGCCACTTTTTCCCCCTTCACTCTGGGACTGCTCTCAAATTAGCTGCCTTCCTTTCTTCCACTAAAATAATAGCTCTATCAATCTTCAGAGGATAAGAGATCTAAATCCTATTTATCCTTAACATTGTGATAGAATTTAAGTCTTATTTTCCTTATAACAAATTTTACAGAGTAATGTCCCAAAACTCACTAAAATATTTCAGAATGGAGTGAGTTCCTGGAATGATCCAAAGCCCAAGGAGTCTTCAAGTGATTAATTTCCAAACCTCCAAAACCGAGTAAGATGTTTTTAGCTTCTTTTTTCAATCCACTCTCCCACTAAAAGCCTGAAGTGGGGTTAGCCCTGTTTACTGGGACAACTGCTTCATGTATGAAACTCTATCAATCTCCTCCAGCATACTAAACTCTTTAGCTACAGCTTTTTAGCAATTTTTCTGACTGGCTGCATTTTCTCTTTAGAAATCTTTCAAGGTAATAGAATCTACAAACAACACTAAACAGAAGACAAAAATTGCTCCAGAAAAACATAGACAAAATGGTAAGACACAAACATACTTGCTAGCTTTAACTTTTTTTGGATTTGCCCTAGTTAAAAGAGCTAAATTAACCAAAATAAATTATCAACTGAATCTCTTACAGATTTATGTCAAATGTCACATAATTCAATAGCGTGCTACTTAGTCATTCCAGTAATTATTGGGAGCATGCCCTGCTCCTGTGCTATCAAAAAGTCTATCCCAGGGGCCACCCACAGGTGTCATTACTGAAAACCATTCTCCTTCACAACTCCTGGGGAAAAAATAATTTAAAAACCAAAACTTAACCCTAAAATGTTCCATTCCCTGGGACAAACCTAATTTGAACCTAAACCACCCCAATCTCTGGGGCAAACTTAATCTAACCTTTATTAACTCTGGTCTCTCCCTGTACAGGTTTCCACAACATTAGTCTTACATGGGTGATACAGAGTCTCCCTGCCATGGGTCCTGTTCCACATAAAATATTTCTCAAATACAGATATTTCCTGCCACTTATCTTGGGCAATTTGTTTTGGTTGTTCAGGGTGAAAAATTAAGAGCTGCATCTCCTTTTCTCCCCTTTAGCCATCACCTCCCCAATTTCCATCCATGTTAATGGCACAATCATCTTTCATTCACAATGAAAATTTGTAAGTGGACTCATCTTTAATTTTTTCTTCTCCTTCATTTCCCCATATTCCAAGTCTGTAGGTTTTTCTTTCCAAATACTCTACCATCACTCTGCTCTGCCCACATGAGAGTATGATATATCACCTTTCTTCTCTTTCCTCTCTATTCTCACCATCATCACTCTTATCATTTAAGGCTAGATTGCAAGTGTAATCATCGAAGTGATGTCTCTGGCTGGCTTTCTTTTTGCCTAATATGGTGCTAAATACTAGGAGGCACTAAATAAACATCTGTTGGTTGGCTGATTGATTAACAATTTTGCTTAGGTTGGTCTTTTCCCATTGTGCTAGTCCTACAATCAGTGACCTCATTTCTAGAAGGCGAGCATTTGCTGGAGTAATGAGATTCCCTGCCTGTGTGTGGGAAAGCTGATGAACCAGTTGATACTATTGATTGCATGTCCTAAGGGAAGGGAGAGGGAGAGAGAGCATTTTGGCTCTCTTTTAAGTAACCCACTTTCATTCTCCCTGGATCTCCATGGGAATATTCTATGAGAACACATCTAATTCAAGGATTCAGGTTTCTGAACCCTAAGTCATGAAAAGAAACATAAAAACAAAGGAAATCTAGGGAATGCAGTGGAGATAGTGTCTAGGTGTTAGCAAAGCATTCAATTTGATCTCCCATGCCATTCTTATGGAAAAGATGGAAAGATGCAGATGGGGAGATTAGAACTAGTTAAGTGGTCATATTAAAAAAGTTGTTATGAACAGTTCAATGTCCACTTGGAAGGAGGAATCTAGTGAAGTGAAGGTTTTGTGCTTGGCCCTGTGCTTTTTAATGGTTTTGTCAATGTCTTGGGTATACAGATGGCATTTCTATCATATTTGCAGTTGACTCAAAGCCTACTGGATGTCAATTAGTATTCAGGAAAATTTGGGCTATTAGAATTTAGTCAAATAAGAAGGGATTTAATAGGGAGAATTGTAAAGTCTACACTTGCATTCAAAAAATCAATTGCCCAACTACAAAATAGAGGAGGTGTGGCTAAGCAGCAATTCATTTGAAAAAGAACTGTGGGTTCTAAAATTCTGAAAAATTCCTTTGCATCAGCAGCAGTATATTATAGTAGCCAAGAAAGAGAGAGTGGCCTTCAGCAGTATAGACAAAGCTGGTGATTGTCCATCTGTAGCTGGCCCTGATCGTATGATGCCTGGAGTATTAGGTTTGGTTCAAAGTTCCACAAAAGAACATTGATCAGTTGAAGAACATCCAGAAAAAGGTAACCAGGGTGGCAAATCACTTTACTTCTCTGGTCTCAATTTTCTCATCTGTAAAATGAAAAACTAGACTAAATGGCCTCAATGATCTTGTCCAGCTCTAAATTGATGGCAAAGGAACTCCATTTCAAGTCAAATAAGGATCTACTGAAGGAATTAAGGTTATTTAATCTGGAGAAAAGTTAGAGGGGGATCCACAATAGATGTATCAAGGGTCTGAAAGGTTGTCACAAAGAAGATTGCTCTGCTTGACCCCTAGGAGCCCCCAGGTGGAAGCTGTAAAGAGACAAAGGGATCCATCCCTAAGATAGAGCAGGATGGGGAGAGTTCCCTCTCAGGAAAACTGGTAGCCTTGGCACCTGGATGACAAAGAGAAAACTCCAATTGGGCGGGACCATGCCAAATCCCCTGTACTGATCAAAGAGCAGGAAGGAGAGAAGCAGATCAAAGGGACTCAGGTTTGATGGTCACCTCCTAGCAGCCATGATGGTGGCTCCAGTAGAGTGAGCATCATGAGAGCCTAGATTGATCTCAGTAGGTCCAGATCTCCTCTGGGCCTTAGTGGATGAATTAATTGGTAGTATTCAATATGAATGCCTAAGAAAGACTGCTGCCAACCCAGGCCAGGAATTTTTGCAGTTTGAAGGATTTATGGTTTACAATGCCAGAATTGGAGTCCAGAAAACCTGAGGAAACCAGGGAAGAGTTATGTCTGAATCTTCCCTTAGAATTGACTAATTGTATAATCCTGAGCAAATCACTTTCACTGTCTCAGCCTCAGTTTATTCATCTGTAAAATGTGAATAATAACCTACTTCACTGGGCTGTTTCAAGGATCAAATCAAATGATATTACATAAATGTGAGCTATGCTGTTAGTATTCTTTTTTTAAAGAAAATCATTGTCATGTTACTTTGTGATGCAACCATCCTGCATTCAAGCCCATAGGCTCATGGGAAATGGGGGTCTCTGAAGCCCACTGGAGATGGAGTTCTGTGGTTTTCTTCCCTCACTGAGGCTTACTGTATTTCTATAGATACCTTTGTTGATGTGTAAGGATTTCAGTGGGGATTACTTCTTGGTCCAGTATAGATGTTAAACTCCCATGACCTCAGGACTCATAAAACACTGGGGCTTTCAGGCCTTACAGAGACTGCTGGGGTGAGGACAATTCAGTTCTTGAATCTCCCTGTCCTATCAGTATGCAAATAACAGTAGCATGGTCTAATTACCATGGTCCCTGGAAATATCTGATTTCTTTTTTAACCAGCCATGATGAGTGCTTAGAAGGCCAGAGACACAAACGTCTGAATTCATAAAGGATTGCATTGAACCAGGTCTGGGCAAATACAGTTTCATCAGTGTTCTTCATGTGACAAATGTCACCATGAGTAAGTGATGAGTAGGCAGCAGTAACTGTGGCCAGGATCCGCTCACTTTCTGACAAGAAGAATCTGTGTATTCGACCAAAGGCAGAACTGTTCTAGGTTAAGGTAAGTCCTACTGTACTTTGGCCTTTGATATCTCTTTCCTGATTTACAGGGCAGTGACTTCATCTTAGCTAAACCCTTGTGTCTTAAGTATCTCCTAAAACCCAGCATTCCACATACCACAAGTCTTTGAAAGAAGACCAAAGGGCTGGATGAAATTTGCCCTTGATCACCCTACCGACACTGTTGGAAACAGTGCTACAGTACCCAGCAGGAAGAAGGGATGGGGTTCTAGAATTACAAGGGATGCCAGGATCAATCTTCTTGTTTGAAATTCAAGTAGAAAGAATGGAAAGGACCTAGAGAGTTCTATTTCATTCGCTTTCCTCTAATTTAGGGATTCTCAATCTGGAATCTGTGAGCTTAAAAAATATTGATAACTATATTTCAATATAATTGATTTCCTTTGTAATCTATTTTATTTCATGCATTTAAAAACCTTATTCTGAGAAGACAGAAGGGTCCATAGTCTTTATCATGCAGTCCAAAGTGTCCATGACGTACAAGAGGTGAGGAACTGCTGTTCCAATATGAAACAGATCTGGAATCTTTTCTGAAAACCTAATTATTTATGCTTTTCTTTCTTTTCTGGTGAGGCAAATGGGGCTAAGTAACTTGCTTAGGGTCATATAGCTAGTGATAGTCTCTGAGGCTGGATTTGAACTCAGGTCCTTCTGATTCCAGGGCTGGTGCTCTATCTCCTTGTGCCACCTTGCTGCCCCTTATATTTTTCTTAAATATTCCTAAAGAAGAAAACTTCTCAAGGAACATTTAAAGTCAATATTGTACTGGGGGATACAACTGAGTACTTTCCTACCATTTCCTTAGGGATATGAATAGGGGCTCAATCCCTGATCTTACTCTTGTAGGGAATTCCTAAGCCAATACAGAATAGCATCTTTTTTTGTGCATTAAAATTTTAGAGAGTTGTCTAGATTGACAGGTGGAGTGACTTGCCCAGGGACACACAGCCAGGATGTGTCAAAGGTGGGACTTGAACTCAAATTCTTCCAGCATTCTCTCTATTTCACATCACTGCTTTGGAGAATTGACTCCTTAACAATAATGTATTTTCTATCTTTTACTCATGGATGTCCTGCAGTGCCAGGGTTTAAACAAGCAAAAACCGTGAAACATTGCTCTGTTGTGGACATGAAAGACATGGCTGTAGGAATGACTTCAAACTAGTCTTTTGAGGGTGTGGGGTTACAATCAAGTTTAAGGATAAGCTAGCATTTCCCAGTCCTATTAATTTCTCCTCATAGAGCCTTTAACCAACTCTCTTTTGAGATTGAAGTCTTTAGAAAATCCAAGTTTGAATCCCACTCAACCACTCATCACCAGTGTGACTACTTAATCATTTGAGCCCTGTTTCCTCATCTGATACATGAAACTTTGGATAAACAAACCTTTAACATTCCTTACAACTGTGATACTATGATCTTCTCTTTTTATAAATCTGGTGTTGGTGTGACTTATACTTGTAATCCCTGCTATTAAAAAGACAGATTGCTTGAGCTATGTGAATTAAGAGCCCTGGGAGGAGTGTGGAGAGGGAGTGGGTAGCTACCAGACAACCTAAATAAGAATGAACCTCCCCTCTGGAAATCGAGCAGGACAGTTTTTCTGATGATCCACAATGGGATAGGGCCTATATGTAACTGCATCACTTTTGATCAAGTCAAACTAGGGAGATTTAGTCTCCCTGTCTCTACCCCTTCCCCTAAAAGTGATGCTGGGTTAGGGCAGTTTCTTTTTAGTGGAAAGGTCTTTGACATAGGGTTCAAAGCCTGCCTTTGTTGCCACTTGTATGAACTTAGGCAAGTCACTGAACCTTTTTGGGATTCAGTTTACTCTTTTGTAAAATGAGGGAAAGTGGACTTGTTGGCTTCTAAATCTCTAAAACCAGCTCTAAATCTATGAATCTAAGTTTTTTTTTAATTTGAGAGGACCCTTATTGTAACTGGGACCCCAACCCCAGACATATCACAAAACTTGGGGGCTTCACTGTCTAGTACATAGAAGACAGTATGGTTGACTTGGGCTTGAATTCAAATTCCACTACCAAGCTTCACATCAGCCTTATTTCCATTATCTAGCCAACAATCATTAAACATTTACCTAAGCTCCTACTATGTGCCAGGCACTGTGGTAAGTGCTGGAAATACAAATAAGAAAAAGATAGCCCCTGCCCTTAAAAAGTTTCCAATCTGATGAAGAACAGGAAGGAGGTAGCCAGAGGAGGGGTATGATAGTGTTTGTGGGGGGAAACTCAAGCAGAGCAGCTGGTGGTGAATGAAGAGTTGGCTAGAAATTTTGAGCCCTCAATAAAGTGAGACATTCATTGCATTCTCCAATCTGAGGGGTGAAGCATTTGAGGAGATCTTGATGACTAGGGTTGAGGCAGTCTCCACCAAGGGGAGATTTCAATTGAAATGAAAGGAGCCCACAAAAAGCCTCATGTTTGGTATTCATTTCCTCTTCAGCTCTATCTTGTCACATCTCTCGCTTCCCTGAAAGTCCAGTTGAGCTTCCATCTCCTCCACTGCACTAGTGCTCTTATGTTCCTGAAATGACTCTGTATTACTTTGTACTTTCTTATTTGTATACTTGTTGTATCCTTCTCCAGTGCCATTCCCTTCCCCCAGTGAATATACCCTCTTTGAGGGAAGGGAGGGTTTTTCTCCAGCATCTAATTGTGGTTTACTCCCAATAAACAAGTCAAGAAGTATTTATCAATGACCAACTATGTTCCATAAACTGTCCCAAGCATTGGGATACCAAAAAACAAAAAGTTAAAGACATTTCCTGCCCCCAAGGAACTCACAGCTAACAAGGAACTTGCAAACCACTATTTACAAACAAACTATGGAAAAGATAAATTGGTGATAATTCCAGAGGGAAGGCACTACCATTGAGGGGGATCAGGAAAGGTTTTTTGCAGAAGGTGGGATTTTAGCTGGGACGCTGTTGAAGTGAATTACTCTCGCTTACTGCTTGTTTCATTCTACTTTCATAATGGGGTTGTAAGGGTCAAATAAGATCCTGTGTTGGAAAGCAGTAAGATGAGAAAACCTGGATGCGTCCAATCTACATTTCACTGGTCATTGAGACAAGAGACCCCTTTAAAGATGTGAAGCTCTACAATTCTGCGATTGTTGGTGCTCTTATTAACAAGACAAGAAAAGGAAGTTCTAAGTAAAAGGATGAAGGATAAGAGTGCTTGTGGCACTGGGTCATAGCAGGTGGAATAAGACTTTTCTGCACCTCATGACTATATCCTCCTCCTCTCTGGGACCCAGACTTGCCCACATTAACAAGCTTTCCAGACTCATCCTACCTACAAATTTATGTAGCAAAATACTTGACATTCCTAGGTTTAGAATTTTCCATTTTGAAAACTCACTGTGTACTGTGAAACCCCAACAGAGATTTAACTGCCTAGATCTCCTTGAAGGTCCCTGATCTCATGGAGCTCACAGTAGAAAGGCAGTTATTACTCTTTTTTTCCTCCATAATGAATGGGGGGTCATAGTAGGAAAGTAACAAAACTTTTTTATCCAGGTAAAATAGAATTTAAAAAACTTTCAGGGTTTGAATGGAAATTTGAAAGGAAAAAATATAATAGGGCAGATTGAAGGATGTGTGCCCAAGGGGAAGGGTTGATCTTCACAACTTTGTCTTGGGAGAAACTGAATGCATGAGATTCTCAAGATGAGCAGCAACTGACTAGAACTCCTTCCTTCTCCCCCATCTACCTAGTTGCCAACAGCATGGGGTTTTCTGCCAAAGCACAGGGCTTGGGGCTATCCAGCACCTTGACTATGAAACCCTGCCAGAGCTCTGTATCCATGTATACTCTGAAGCTGCCAATTTGGAAATCATGATCAAAGGAATGACTTCACCTTATCTTCCAATCTATATGTTTGTAGAATCTTGTCCCTACCATGTCGCACGGACATAGTCAGGTCCACTTGTATTGATTGTCACAAGAACACTGTAAGATAACCAAGTATCATACTCATTTTATTTTTTTTCTATTGTGTCCATTTTACAGATGAAGGAACCAGATAAATGCTATGCCAAGATTATACAGACAGCAGACCAGGGCAGGAGCTACCTCTTCACTTTCAGCTCTAGATTCATTGCCCCAGATTGTACTCATACTCCTTGTATACCCATTATATAATCTTTTCATACTCAAACCCAGAAAACTACTTATATTTAGGTAAAGCCACCTAGTATATGCCACAGTGGAGAGATATTGAGTTGGAACAGATGAGGGCTTTTGTGTTCTTTAGAACAAGACAACAAATTTGAAGAGAGGAGCTGAGCCTCTGAGGTCTAGTTGCTCAAGACTAACCTTAATTCCTACAAAGGTTTTCACTTTCTCAGACACATTTTAAGTACTGATGGAGGAACTTTTCAGCTGACTTCACAAGTTCCTTAAATAGTCAGCGTTCCAGAGGGTCCTGGGCAACTGAAACTACCCATTCAAGGTATAACTGATTTTCTAAGAAATAGTTTGGCTTTATTTTAACAAGAATGGTTCTTTTTCCTTCAGCATATTCGGATGCCCTACTGTGGACTCAGTTCCCATTCCACTGGAAACCCCTTCCTCTTAGATCTAGCTATCATTAAATCACTTGGACCTCAAGTCATTGAAAAATAAAATGGTCTGAATCAGGAAAAGCATGGTCATCTAAAACATCTAACAAGGAGTGGCCATGGGTAGCATAAACAGTAGCAGACATAATCAAGATCAAAAGTCAAAGCTCAAGGATCTCCTCCTTCCTCACTCACTTTCCAAGGACCAAAGTTCTATGGGTTGAAGGTCCTAACAGTAGAGTTACTATCTCAGTGCAGCCCTCAATCAAGTCAAAATGATGAGGCTTCACCACAGCAACAATGGCATCTTCACAATCTTGAAGTCAGTCAGTTGGCTAAAAAAACCCTCACCCATTTATTAAATGCTATGTGCTAGGTACTGTACTAAATACTACAGATACAAAGAAAGCATCCATGCCCCTTAAAAAGTCCCCAAACTCAAGGAGATCCCATTGTAATGAGAGACAACATGTAAATAACTGGGGTATATAAGATCTAGACAGAGTAGCTGGATACTTTTTGACTAGTTCTTTGGCAATTCCAGTTACCTGGATGCTTAGAGCAAATGCAATAATATTTGCAAAGTGCTTAGCATATGGGCTGGCCTATAGCAGGTACTAAGTAAATGTTCCCTCTCATCCTTCCACATAAATGGCAACAAAATCCCTCAACCAATATCTGGTCTTATTTCATTTGATCCAATGACTCTCAAAGATTTTTCACACTCAGTCTAAAGCATAAATTTTAAAGATCTAAATGAATGGAGATTAACTGAAGAATTTATAGCCTAATTTAAGTGTAAGGTGGGGTGATTTGAGGAAATAGTCAATCCCACCCTTACAATTAAAAGAGCATTTTAGGCAAATAGAGGGCCACAGATTTAGAATTGGAAGGGTTCTCAGAGGTCATTAATTCCTTTATTTCACAGAAAAGGAAACTGAGTCCCAGAAAAGCATAATCTTTTAAGACCAGGCATGGAAAGTGACTTGACCAAAGTCACACAAGTAAATGGTAGGCTGGCATTTGAACTCTGATCCTCCGTCTCAAATATAGGATTCTTGCCACTTGCCCACCTCTATCAGGGCATCCACCTGGCCGTCCACCTCTTCTGCCTCACTCTGGCTCTTCAAAATCACACACTTAGAGCTGGATAGGATTTGAGAAGCTTTCTAGTGGGAACCCTTTATTTTACAGATGAGAAAACTGAGGCTCAGAGGATGAAAGAATGTAATCATCCCTATTCCAAAGCACTTACATTGTATCCGAGAGACAGCATGTTACACAAATAGCTACAGAGTATCTGTAAAGCGGATAAACACAAATACATTGTATACAAAGTAGCTACATCCAACGCTGCTGGGCAGAGGTCAGGAGCAAGTGCATTCCAAGCCCCTCATCTCTGTATCCTCAGCACTTCGGACGGGGTTTAGCACACAGCAATAATATCAATGTTTGGGGCAGTGCATATCACGAGAGCGTTTGTGGAGGGCTTTAAGGTTTTCAAGACTTGACTCACACGGCTGTTGGTTGAACCGAACAGAATCGCAAGCTAATCAAAATCAAATCCGCCACCATGAGTACCAACAACAGAGCGTTAAAATAAAAATAAGCCCTTTACAGACCCCTCCCCAACAGACCTGGATTAGCCAATCAGGGCGCCCGTGTCGTCTGAACCTCACAACAATCCTGGGTCTCATTAGGCCCATTTTACTGATGAGGAAACCGAGGCTTCCAGAGCGGGGGGGGTTGGGCGAGGCCACCCCCACCCCCACCCCCCAGTGCCCTGTTTATCGTTCCCATTTAATAGACTGTGAGGCAGAGTGGTCTGGAGCTGCGCAGCCCGAGTTCAGAATCTCGCGCTCTTTCCAGCTCCCAACAGAGGCGCCCCCTGGTGGCTCTGCAGCCTCTCTCCAGACGGGGACCTTCTCACACTCTCTCTTTAACTCAGCCCGGAAGGTAAGAGGCGGACGCCGGGAGGCGTCGACGTCCCATCCGGCCTCCGCGGCGTGTCTCCGGAAGGAGCGCTGACGTCCGGAAGAGCGTGAACCGCGAGGTTCGGGAGAATCACGGGTCACGCCTCCCTCGCGGAAGCGTTAGTCGGGAGGGGATAGTGAGAAAGGCTCCTAGCGGGCCTTTCGCCTGAGATCCTCCGGCCAGTGGGGAGGGGAGTTAAACATGGGGACTCCGGGTAGGGCACGGTTGGCCGGCACGCGCGCAGTGCCCGGCGCTCAGGAGAACCGGAAGAGCATTCTGCTCCCTCCTGCGCGCAGGCGCACCTCACGCACGCGCACGCCTTTGAGTGCGCAGGCGGGTCCTTCCGTTCGGGCGCGCACGCTTTCTAGCGCAGGCGTATCTTCTGCGCGCGCATGCGCGCTCCGTCCCACGCACGCGCAGGCGCAGTAGCGCCGAACCCGGAGTGTTAGCTGAGTCTGGGCTGCTGGGGCTCCGTTGGCTCCCGAGGTGGTTTGTCTGAACGCCCCTTCCCCTCCGCGGCAGCCAGAGAGCGCGTGAGTCTGTGGCCGTTGTGCGAGGGAGGGCCGCGCACGGGCCCGTAGCGCCTTGAGGTGTTGGAAGCGCTTTCACGCGCGGGATTCTCCAAGGGGGAAACTGAGGCCCCGAGAGGCGAAGGCAATGCGCAAAAGGCATGGGAGGATTGGAGTCAGCGCTTGAACCCAGGGCTGGAAAATCCTCTGGATGCCTCATCCTGGCCTTGTCGGGGCTTCTGGGCTGTTTCTTTTTCTTTTTTTAAATAAAAAAATTTCCCCCGAACTTTAACATCAAATAAAATAAGTTAACCGTTTCTGTATGTAAAGGATAGAAAAGTGGGGCTGTATATGATCCTAAATTTCTTTTTTATGAACCTGTCGCTCTTTTTAAGTGTATAGTAAATCCATCATATAACTTAATGAGCTTTTCTGATTGTGTGTATTACACCTGAACTATTTTCATTCGTACATTTTTTTAAAGTTCTTTGGTTTTGGGGAGCTGTTTCATTAGTTTCCCATTTTCTCCTACACCTCTCCTCTCCCTTGGAAAAACAAGATTAAACATAAGCCCTTGTAACAAGGGTATGATCAAGCAAAGTTAATGCCGACGTTAGTCATGTACAGAAGTACACCTCTCCTGCGTGTCCTTCTGCACTTCCCTGGAGATGGTCGTCAGGCCTTTGGAGCTGGGGTTAGTCATTTCTTTAATCAGAGTTCTTAACGGATTCAGAATGATGATTCTTTACAGTGATGTTCTTTCATGAATTGCTCTCCTGGTTCTGCCCCCTTTGCTCTGTGTTAGTTTAGACAAGCCTGCCGGATGACCCTGGGTTCTCCAAACTTGTGCTTATGGAACATGAGGTCTGTCAGGTTCTGCCTGGCTGGGTAGATTCCCTCCATTCTGTTCTTTGTCCCAGAACCAGCCTTGTTAAGTTTGAAGAGATTCATGGCCACCTTGGCTCCCAGTCTATTGATGCAGAAGGGTGAAGGCTGGTGGGGGTGAGAATGACCACATGGATGATAAAAAATACTGACTGGGTCACAAGAATTAACATTCAAAATGAAGTTTTGGAAATATTCAGAACCTAGAAATTAATAATTTTCATTCTCTTTCTGTAGGTTTAATCAATACTATGAAACACTTACATAAAAACAAGTTGCCTTCACCTGCATCATTTGAAAGAATTGTATACAAAAATCCCTCTGAGTATCATTACATGAAAGTCCAACTGTAAGTTCATTTATCTGTGTACTCTTTAAATTTGTTTCTTAAAGATCTGAAGGTGAAGACTGGAACTTTTTTAATGCCTGCTTTTCTTTATAGTGAATTTCAAGATCGTGGATTTAGATTAACTGATGCCCAGTTCAAACAACTAATTGTTTTGGCCCTAAAGGACTTGTTTGGAGAGGTATGTGAGCCTTCACTTTTTTAATCTATTGAATGCTGCTAGCATTTTTGAAAATACTCTAGAGATGATCTCTCGATATAATTTCATGAATTGTTTTTAATACTAATATTTGGTATGGAAATATTCTTGATTTGTTTCCCTATCTCTCCAAAGAATGTTATAAGGAAAAAGTAAAAGCTGAATATTCTTATCCCAATTACATCTAGTAATTGTTAACTTGGAATCTAGTACTCTTTCACCATTAACAAGAATGTTCCCAGTGGTTGTTAAAATGTGAATGTTGAAAATGTTTCTTAATGGGGCTTAGTAATTGTCTAATAAGAGTATCCTTTCCGTATGTAGGTTGGTGCTGCCTTACCCTTTGATGTGTTGACATATGAAGAAAAGACCTTATCAGCAATCCTGAGAATCTGTAGCAGGTAGTAACCACTTAGCCTTTTTGAAACATGTAGACTGTGGAAGAGTGACTGGGGGAGAAATGGGCTGAACTCTGTCTTCTTATAATGCACTTCTTAGAACATCAAGCAAGTCAATCAGTCCAGTGCCTGCTCTGTTCCAGACATTGGGATAAGTTCAAGGAATACAAGAAAAGGCAAAAGACAGCCCCTGCCCTCAGGCTGCTTACAGTATAGCGGAAGAAACAACATGAAAACAATTTTATACAAGCAATAATGGCTAGTCACAGAGGGAAAAGGAGGACTGAAATAGTTGTCTTGCAAAAGGTGGGACTTTGCCTGAGGCTGGAAGGAAGCCAGGAGGTGGCATTGAGTAGCTGGGGTATTGCTGGCAGTGGGGACAGCCAGGGAAAATGCAACTTGAGTCAGCAGATGGAGGTCATGTGTGAGGACAGCCAGGAAGCCAGCATCCCTGAGTCACAGAGATATGGAAGGGAGTCAGGTGGGAGAGGCCAGGCAGGGGAGGAAGGGACCAGATTCTGAAGGGTGAGTGTTCTTTACCGTCATCTTCAAGTATCTTCATGTCTGCTAAGAACATTGTAGTAGCTACAAGAGGGGTAATGTTTCATTTCTCTCCACTAGGATTATCAGGAGAGTAAAACTAATGGCATTTGAATTGGGTATTATTTCTAATAAAAGACCTCTTTGGCAAACTTAAAAATATCTAAATATACACGTAAATGTTTTAGAAACTAGTTGAGTTTTTTTTTTTTAATATTATAGATAGATGTGTGTGTTTGCCATCCTTTTGAGATATAGCATTTCAAATCAAGACAGTTTTTGGCAGAAGCAGTTGCTAGGACAGATATATAGAGCTGAGGATGCTGGAAGCATAGCAGAAATACATCTTTGTGTCATTCTGACGTGATCTAACTTTTCTACAGTGGCCTTGTGAAGGTGTGGAGTTCTCTGACCCTGCTGGGGTCCTATCAGAACAAGAAATGTGCCTTCAGAGTGATACAGGTACAGACTGACTTGGAGATGTTACAGGTCTGCCTGAGGGAGGAGGCATTTCATGAGTGTCCGCATCCATTGACCAAATGTGTATGTGTGCATGTGCGTGTGCATATGCATGTGCATGCTCGCTTGAGCTTGGAATTAAGAAGGCTCATCTTCATGAGTTCAGATTTCACCTCAGACACTAGCTGTGTGACCTGGGGCAAGTCACTTATCCCTCTTTGCCTCAGTTTCCTCATCTGTCAAATGGCAACCCACTCCAGTATCTTTGTCAAGAAAACCACAAATAGGGTCATGAAGAGTCAGACATGCTAGGACAATAAGAAGGTGGATTTTAGCTGGAACTTAAAGGAAGGCAAGGAGGTGAGTAGGTAGAGATGAGGAGAGAGCCCTCCAGGCAGGGGGGACAGCCAGAGAAAATGCCTGGAGCCAAGAGATGGGGGTGGGGGGTCTTATTTGTGGGACAGCCAAGAGACTATTTTAACTGGATGGGAAAATTATGTGTTGGGGAGTAAGATGTGAGAAGCCTGGAAAGGTAGGGCCTAGATTCTAAAGGGATTTGAACACAGAGGACTTTATATTGGATTCTGAAAGTGATAGCCATTATTGAATAGGGGGCATGGGGTAACATGTTTGGACTAGCACTTTAAGAAATTCACTTGGGTAGCTGAATGGAGGGTGGACTGGGGAAGGGGGAGACTTGAGGCAGGCAGACTGCCCTGAGAAGCCACCACAGTTCTGAGATGGATGGGACTTTCTCAGGAGGTGGTTGGATCCTCTTATCTGAAAGTCTGCAAGACCACTGGCAGCCGTATTGTGAGGGGAGGATTTTGAGTCAGATGCAGACTGGAGTGGATGACCTTTGAGATCTCCAAATCTTAAGTGCTGCCATTCAGTGTTTAATTACAGAGTAGCATGAGACACAGTGGATAGAGTGCTAGGCCTGGAGTTGAGAGACCTGAATTAAAATTTGGCCTCGGTCAAGTATTAGCTGTGTGACCCTGGGCAAGTCATTTCACTGTTGTTTGCCTCAGTTTTCTCATCTGTAAAAATGGGGCTAATAACAGCCCCTAAATCCCAGGGTTCTCCTGAGGATCGAATGAGATACTCGTCATAAAGATCTTAGCCCGGCGCCTGGTACGCTGGTGCTGTGTAAATGTCAGCTGTCGTCATTATTGCTACCACCACCACCATTGCTACCATCTTCTAGTCTGACCTTGACTCAAGTTTGTTCAATAAGAGGAAGAACCTTTTTAGCCTGATTGCTTGTGTTTCAGCATAATTTTCTTCCAGTGTTGGATTGATACTTTTCTTCCTTTTAGGTTTCTCCATTTCTTCTTGCTTTATCTGGTAATAGTAGGGAATTTGTCCTGGAAGAGTAGAAATTGAATTGGAATTCACTAAAAATCAATGGTTGAGAATTTTTTTTGCCCGCTGCGTGTGCAGCATTTGTAGACGGAAGGACTTGCGGCTCTGATTTGTAACTGTCTAAAATTTGGAAAGATGTTCACGGTAATTTCCAGTCACCGAATTTTACTGAGCACAGGAGGGCTCAGAGTTCCCCTAGTGCTGTTGAAACTGAATAAAAGGAGGATGCGCAGTGACTTGACCAGGCAGCACCTTCGATATCTGAGTGTAAAAGTTGGAGACCGCGCTGAACTCGCTAAGACTTTTACTCAGAAGGACGTTGTTACATTTGCAGAATTAACAGGGGACATCAACCCCTTGCACTTAAACGAAGACTTTGCAAAGCAGACCAAGTTTGAAGGGACCATCGTTCATGGAGTTTTGATCAATGGACTGATTTCTGCACTGCTGGGCTCCAAAATGCCTGGTCCAGGCTGTGTGCTTATCTCTCAGGAGATTAACTTCCCAGCCCCTTTGTATATTGGAGAAACCGTGTTAGCGACTGCTGAAGTGAAGAAGCTCAAGATGGGTGTCGCTTTTATTGAAGTATCATGTGGTGTCATAGAAAGAAGAAAAACTGTGATGGAGGGCCTGGTGAAAGTTGTGGTCCCACCTGTCCCTAGTTCTTGAACCATATGTTGAAACTACAAAGTCAGAAATGTAAGAATGTGAAAATTAAAGTACATCTAGAGAAAATCGTGGGAAATATATGAGTTGATATTTCATATAATTATTGATAAAAGCAAATACTTCATATTTGGAGAAAGGAAGAAATAAATTGTTTAAATACTTGTATTTGTACCTCTTTTGTGTCTCCCTTCATCGTACACATCCTTCATCCCCCCCATATACACACAAGTGTTACATCTAAAGACTTTGGCATATAGTGGTTTCTTAAGTAGGGCCAGCTTTTTAAAATTTAAAAATATTTTAAATGTGATTTCTCTATGGAAGCTACTTTTTATCTAAACCTAGATAGTATTTGAATTTCATAGACTTCTCTCTGTCAGTGTATCTTAGATTGAATCTGTGACCCATCTGGAGTTCAGTTTTTAGTGGCAACAATAGAACGTTTTAGAAATTGCCTCTTTTCAATGTCACTGTAGTTGGTTTAGCCTTCGCAGAAGACTTTTACAAAGATGACTTGTATACTTGCCACAGCCCTGGAAGGTGTTGGATACTTTTATCATTATTGTTACAATACATTTTGCAGATAAGGAAACCAAGGGTCAGAGATGGTAAGTGACTTGCTGAGGATTACGCAGCAGGTGAGTGTCTTGGGCAAGATTGAAACCTTGCTCTTGCTGTCTCCCAAGTCCAACACTAACCACAGAGCCACGTTCTTCCAGTATTGCCATTGGTTTTGCATCTTTGAACCTCGTAATTCATGAAGATTGAAGCTTGAGGTTGATCCAGTGAGCACCGTAGTGGTGGGTGGTGGGCTTACAAGTAGGCAGCAGCACAAATGATGGCTGGTGGTCAGGAATGTGGGGAGGGGACCCTCATAAAGGATTGGAGGAGAGCTGGTGTGCACAGGGCCAGGGAGATTGGGGGATGGACCAGAGCATCTCCAGGACCCACCAAACAGAAGAAGACCTGGAGGAAAGCTTGGTTTAGATGGCCCCTCCATGGGGTCCATGGGGAAATACAGACAAGAGTCACACAGGATGAGGATGAAGGAGTGGCCTGGGATCTGCACAGAAGGAGGGAGGAATACATCTGCTTAAATGAAGCCATAGAATTTGTACATTTTAAATGACAATTATTTGAAAGCAACATTGAAACATTTCTTCATGCAGTAGTGAACTTACTGATTTTATCATCAGTAGCACAAACATTTTGATTTGTTTCATCAATAGCAGTGGCACTAATTGAGACTAAACCATCCACATTCTTATACAGTTTCCTTGGTAACCAGGAGCTAGGAGTAAACTTCTGTTTTTAAAGCTCAATTTAAGAACTGTTGGTATTAATCCATGACTGAGTCAGAGTATGTTGCTAATGAAACCATATAACCTGGACCTCCCATGCCCCCGAAAAATAATAAACTTCCTGGGTATTTAAAGTTATGTCACCCCCTGCATTGGTTCTTCAGATCTCCAATGAGTTTTGCTTAAACTTGGGGCTCTAATGAAAGAGGCCAGCTTCTTACTGGCGAGGTGGAGAGAGTCAGATGCTAGAGGTCTCTGCTACCTCCAAGACAAGACTGTAACAGGCAAAGGCTAGATGGTTTGTAAAAAATTGTATCTAAACCTGGTAACTGTCAACAAAATAAACATCCAGCAACAAAAACATTCAAAGACACAAGGGTGAAAAAAGGGGCACCAAACCAAAACCTTGGTTAGAGGTTATTAAAGGGGATTGTGCATGTTAACTTTCCCAAGAGCACAAAGGGCCTTAATGCTCTTCTGTGTCCTGAATCATTGCATATATTTTCCCAGATTTTATTTGGTCTTGGCAGGGTTGGCCGTATATACAGGTTGCATCATTTCACGCAGGAGGTACTGTATGTCTGCTCTTGGTGTTGCCCAAGACTGCAAGACTGCAGAATAGTCTATTATTCTTTTATACCATTATTAGATTAGTTGTCCAAATCAGTAATCAACTTTCATTATGTACTTACTACATGCTAGGCATTGTGCTAGCAAAGACCGTTTCTTCCCCCAAGGAGCTAACATTCTAATGGGAAAGAATGCAGATGTGTGTGTAAGTATATGCACCTTATATACAAAGTGATAGGAGATGGATATGGGGAGGGTGGGCAAGAGCCCTCCTGGGAACCAGGGAAGGCTTCATGTTACCTAGAACTAGGTTTCAGAGGCAACCAGGGCTCCTTGGAGGCAGAGATGAGAAGGGGGTTGTTCTTGGTGTGGGAGATGGCGAGCAGAAGATGTGGAAACAGGTCTCGTTACAGCTGTCGTGGGCCCCGTGACTCAGTCAGGTTCTATACGCAAAGGCTCTGAATTACCACTATTATCTCAGGGCTGTATGTCCAAGAGTGGAAGTGGATCAGGTGTGGTCCATAGCCGCTGCTGGAAAGAAGTGAAAACCGTCTTTGGTAGCAGAAAGGACAGCCCCTTTGACCGAACAGCGAGAATCGCCCTGATCACAAGAGGGCAGCAGTGCGCAGAGATGCCCGCAAGGGACTGCTGGCCTTCCTTGGCCATCCTGGGATCTGATGAGGTGGAAACAAGGACCAAAACATTTCCAGTGCAGAGAAGATTAAACTTTGGCTTAGTTAGGTAGACTCTGAGTTTCCTTTTGGAACTTGGGTCAGTTTCCTAGCTTGAGTCAGTCCCCTGAGACTTAAACCATGGAGAAAGAGGGGGAGAGGGAAGAGGAGGAAGAGAAGGGGGTGGAAGGGAAGGGGAGGGGGATTGCTCCAGGGGGTCAGAAATTTGAGATTCCCATGCTTTGTTCTTGCTGTGCCCTAATACCCAGCTTCCAGACGAGAACTACTCTTTCGTCTTTACAACTCTCTGAACCTAAATAGATGCCAATCTTAAACCCTACCACAAATAAATAAAGCATGTAAATATAAAGAATATGTAAATGGTGTCATTTGTTAATTAATGCCAGCCATGTAAGTTTGCTTTTGGTTACTACTGATTTACTGTGCAGAGTAACTGACAGAATTACCCTGAACATGAAAAATTGTGTGGGTCCAGGGTAGACGCCTTGGTTGTTGCTTTGACTAGGCTTTGATTTCTGTTATTAGCAAACCCATTCCCAACCTGTAGCTTCCCAGATGCCTCTGCTTTTTTGACTCTCTGAATCAGATTTATAGAAACAAAACTCTGAAGCAGAGTCCGGCCCAAAGTCCTGTTCAGGTAATAGTGAGTTGTCAGTTTTACCCAGAATTATTTCCTCAGTCTATCGTATCTTTGCTAGACTGAAGCCAAACTCATTAAAAGACTGATCCATTGGAGCTTTACGGTGGCACTTTCACAGGTTCTGTAGCAGAGAAGGAAACATGAAGTGTCTGATACAATTCACCTGGATATCAGAAAATGCGCAAGAGATGGAGAGGTAACTGTGACTGTACCTAGTGGGGGTTATGAGTTAGCCCAAAAGGAATGACAATGCTCAGACCAAATTATATTAAGTGCAATACCAGACTCAGTAATACATGTTCTTTTTTTGACTGCCACAGAAAGGAATACTCATCTTGTGCAAGGTCAGCCTAATGTCCTGGAAAATTGGTTAACAGATTTTTATACTCTATGAGAAACATTTCCATATTGGTCAACTATCATGCATTCCTTTTTATGAGTGGCAAATTTGACTTTTTGGACCAGGGGAAAGGCCTTGTTGAAGCTACCATTGCTTTTCTCAGCTGATTTATTTGTTGTTCTAGAATGAGCAGAAGTAATTAAGACACACACTGGTGACTTTTGGGTAATGGGAGATCTTGCATTTTCCGTGGACTTACGAGTCTTTTTTCTTAACTTAGGCTAGGATTCAGAGACCAATTTATTCCCAAAGAAAATTGCAACTAAATGATATCTCTTGTTTCCATTAAAACACCCTTTGAAAGTTGACTGTCATCATGTGTTACCTGGCTGCTCCATCACAAATTGTTTATTGACTTTACAATCATGGAAATCAGAGTAGCCTAAATCACTTTCTTTCACCCTTGCTTGGTTTTCTTCTTGTTCAGGGATTAAAATTCTCATTGTTTTCATTTCTTGCTTCAGAGTACAAGTGCCCACTCTTGTTGAAACAGGTATTCATAGCAAACTTAGAAGTGTGTAAAGTGAAGAAAAGGACCTCTGAGAAAAGGCTGGGCAGTTACTTGCTTGTTATAGAAAGGGATCTTGTGCAGGTCTGGGTGGGACTGGCTGGCCTCTGACGTTTTTCACCTCTGTGATTCTATCCTTTAACTCCAGCACTGTGGCGTGAAGCCACACCAACTTCCTGGAGGTCATGCCATTGAGGTACTGGCTCCTACCAGACCTACCAAGCTAGATAGACTTGTCATAGCAAACCCTACAGGTTCTTCACTGGGTGGAGTTAGTCTGAAAATCATCTACTGACTTCACATGCAGTAGGTACTTAATGGATGCTTATTGATTGAGAAGAGTGGTTGCCATTTCTGTTGGTGAAGGTGATGGGGTTCAGACTCTGGGAGCCTCCTTGAGTCTTCCCACTTAATCTGTCCTTCCTTACTCAAATCTAATCTTTCCATTTGTTTTGGCAGTCTCAGGAAGCCTATGGGCTTTTCATTATCATTCTATTCAGGTCTCTGTTGCACCCCCCCACCCTCAATCTCATCAAAACCCCATTCCCCAGGCTGCTGACCACTCCCATCAAGATCTGTATCCATTCCCATACTGCCCCTATCAAGATCTCTGGATTGCCCCACATGCTTCCCACTTAGGCACCCCCTAGTCTGTCTGGTGATAGCCTCCAGCTGTTTCCAGCCTTTGACCCTCCTTGGATTCCCTCCTTGGACTTCTCCTCAAGACCCTTCCTAAACCCCTCCTCCCATCACACCCCAGATCCCTCCTACAGTCTTTTCTGTATTTAAGTTCCATCTTGCCTCCATGAAGGCACTCAGATTCAATCCAGCTCA
>CM053772.1:20449582-20481701 GCA_028658325.1 Potorous gilbertii
CTCCCTCCCCGGACAGGGGGCGGGGCTTCTCCTTCCGTCCCACCCTCCCTCTCTGGGCAAGGGGCGGGGCCTCCTCCTCCCACCCTCCCACCTCGGGCAGGGGGCGGGGCCGGCCACTCGGACGGGAGGCGCTAGGGCCCCGCGGATTGCGCGGGGCCGGGCCGGGCCGAGTTGGGCCGGGCTGAGCTGGGCCGAGCCGGGCTCGGGGCGGGCCGGGGCGGGCGGAGGCTCTGGCAGCCGCCGGCCCGCGGAGGAGGAGGAGGGCAGACGGCGATGGCGTTCATGGAGAAACCGCCGGCCGGCAAGGTGCTGCTGGACGACACGGCGCCGCTGAGCGCGGGGATCGAGGCGAGCCAGAGCCTGCACTCGCACACGGTGAGCTGGCCGGGCCGGGCCGGGCCTCCGCAGCGGGCGCGGTGCCGGGGCCGCCGCCAGGCCCGCCGGGAGCGGGAGTGGGGGTGGGGGTGGGGGTGGGGGCTCCTCCGTCCGCGCTCGCGTTCCGGCCAGACTGGCCGGCTCATCCATCTCCTGCCTCCGTGCCTTTGCCGGGGCAGCCCCGGCCCCTCCCGCAGCGCCCTCCGCGGGCTCGGGGCTCCCCCTATCCCCCTTTGGGAGCCCTTGCCCCCACTAATAGTGACGCTTCACCGGGCCCGGGGCGCCGGCCCCCGCGGGAACGACGGCTTTGTAATCCCCGCGCTTCCTTCCGGTACACACTGGTGTCTAATGTTTGCCGGGTGGGAGTGAACGCGGGAAAGTGGCGGCGCCAGCTGGGGCTGGGGGGAGAGGAAAGAATGCGACCGGGCTAGGAGGATGCCTGAGCCCGCCTGCCTGGGGCAGGAGGTGGTGATGATGATGGGGGTGGGGGTGGGGGTGGCGGCGGCTGGGCACAGCTTGGGCTGCCGAGAGCGCCCGGCCCTGCCTCTCATCGCCCTCTTCTTGGCGCTCCTCTCGGCTTCCCACTTAGCCAGTGGCGTGTTAAGCGGGTCGGGGGTTCGCTCTATCGGTGATGGGGACCGAGCCAGGCTGTGTGTGGGGGGAGATGCCTGGGGTGCGGGGTTGCTGAGGATGGCCTGCGCCCCGCCTCCCTCCTCCCCCCTGGGCTTCCCACCTGCCCTCCCCAGGGATCGGGACTCTCCACCGGTGACTGGGTGGGCATTTATTTTTACTTCAAAGTCATCGGCACCGCCTGGAGTGGGGATAGGTCCTGGTAGGAAACACAGGAACACTTGTGGCCAATCTGGTGCCTTTCACTTGGCTCTATGTGTTTTTAAATGGACTCACTTTCATTTGTCTTTTTGTAAAAATGTGTAAAAATGACAATGCTTTGCAATTTGACAAGTTGTAAATGAATCAATGACCAAAGCATTCAGAGAGCTGCGGGGGAGGGAGAAGGAGGGGGTTTCTTCTGAAAAGAATGAACAGGATGAGACAGAGAGACTCCTTAAGCCCTAATATTTTTCCTTGTCAACCGCTCAGATTCTGGTCTCTTCAGCTTGTTTGTTTACCGCTGGAGTGTTTTCCGAATTCATCTTCTTGGAAGGGATGGGAACAATAGCCCTTTGTCTTTGGGTTCAGACAGTTCCGAAGACTCCAAAGGTGACCTTTCCTCCCCAGAATGGCCCGACTTCCATGGAGTTTTCTGATTCCATTTTCCTCCTTGTGTGCTCTTTTCTAAAAGTGAAGGAGGTAACTGACTGGCTTTTTCTTGGCCTCTTTAGATTCTTCCTTTATAATTGAGAAGATGATTGTCCGGCCAGGGGAATGTTTTCTATGTGGCTTATCTCCCCACATCTGCTGGCATCCCGTGGCATTTTTAAACACCGAAATGTTCTCCAGGGAGCATGGATTGAGGGAGGATTGAGGTTTAGGTCTGGGAGTCAAGCATCTTGCCGTGAAATTAGTGGCCAGGACATGATAGGAGGAGAGGTGGAGAGGTTACTGATCCTATCTCCAGAGCCAGAATATACCTTAGAGGCCATTAAGTGCCTTGCCCCAGGCGCCACAGGTAGAGAGGAGAGACTTAATTTAAGGTAGGGAAACCTAATAGGAGCATATAACAACAGTGCAGGTGAGAGGTAGTTGAGGGCTTGCACTAGGGCTGGGTAGAAAGCAAAGGTCAGATGCAAAATATGGGGTGAAACTAGAACTGTGGGTGAGTGGGGGTGCTCAGCAAAGGCTTCATGGAGGAGTCCTTGAGTTGGGTTTCAAAGGGAGCAATGAATACTGGGAGGTAGAGGTGAGTAGGGCATACATTCCAGGCCCAGGAGATTGCCAGTACAAATGCTTGGAGACCAGAGCTGGAAAGGCAGGTGAGGAAGAGGAAGGCCAATTGAACCTACAAGACTGGGCAACTGATTGGCCATGGGGGTCAAGTGAGAGTGAGAGAGTTGGAATGGATACCAAGATGTTGGACCTGCAGGACAAGAAGGATGTTGGGACTCAACGCAAATGGGAGAGTGAGAAAGAGAGGGTAGGTTTGAGAAGAAAGCAAACAAGCTGGGTCTTGGATAAGTTGTGATACCTCCAAGATCAGTACGTTTTCTACTATACTTTTGTGGGTAGTATCTTTTTAGATTTGCTTTCTGTAATGACAAAAAGAATCATAGAACCATAGCTGGTTCAATATAAAATAGTTTAATACTCCAGTTTTACATCTGGGAAACCAAGACCCAGAGAAGGGATGTGTATAGCCGTTCTCAAGGTTATCCAGGTAAAGGAAAATGACAAGCTGGATTTGGGCTTGGTGCCCATGACTCCAAGTTCATCCTTATTTCTCCTGCACACCAGAATCCTCCTGAAATGTTGCCAACCTCATGATAGGCCTTTATTTTCCTCTTTGTATAATAGTGAAGATGAAAATGACAGGTTTTAGAGCAGTGTAGTTAACTGAAGGAGAGAACATTTTCTTTGAAAATTCCAGTTCTAAAATACTGGAATAACTTGTAGGAATTAATAGGATTATAAGTGTATCTCACTTCTCATTAAAAATGCAGATAGCATTATTTGGGGATCAGAAATGGCTCTTCTGACCAGGCTGGGCTAAACCCTGGAGTCTGATTCACTGGAAACCCAGATAATCGGAAGTGCTGTCTTGTCTCTTACGAGTGCCCTCCTTCAAAATAGCTGCAAAATTAAAGGCTAGAAGAGGTTGCGTCAGCTCTGAGCTTCCCTGGGCAAAGCTAACGCTGAGGCCAACGCTCTTGATTCATAGCATTGGGATTAGTAAGTTCCCCTCATCAGGATGTGGTGAAAAAATACTCTGAAACAACATGAGTATTAGGGATGGCAAATGGAAGAGGAAAGGTGGTATGGTTGTAGTCACAGGAAGGAAGAAGCTGGTTTTGCCTCAGCAAGTTTCAGGTGGTGTTTGGAACACCCAAGACCCAGCCGAGAATGAATGAATGGGTCCTCATCTACAGACAGGGAACTCTAGGTCTCTGCATCTGTTTTGTGCCTGTGGGCAGACAGCATGACTGGGAGCTGGCAAGCCAATTTTCTACTTTGACCTTGGTTCTTCTAAAATGGCTAAAACCCCCCAAATCTTTCAGGCATCTGGATTTATGATGGCAAAAATGGGTTTTGGATTTATGGTCTTGGGAAAGGAATGCTTTGTGAATGGAAGAAAAGGAAGGGCAGTCAGCCAACTTTTGTTATGTACCTACTGTGTGCTAGAAAGTGAGTGTACAGGGGTACAAATGAAGCTGTCCCTTCCCCCAAGGAGGAGAGCAGGTCACCTCTGCGGTCTTACAAAGTCAACGCTGGATGCTTTGGGGAGGGAGGGAGGCACCAGGGGTATGGTGGGGCCACTGGCGGCACAAATCCAAATGAGTATGGGGGACATTGCAGCATGAAAAGGCTGCTGAGATGGTTGGTCTTACCAAGCCGGAGCACACGCGTGTGCCTGGCTTTAGTCTGAATGATTTAACCTTCACTTTTGTGGAGAGCACGGAGTGCTTTGCAGAAATGGAAAGCTCACATCCAAACAGAGAAGGGAAATATTTATGGTGTAATTTGAGCAGAGGAGATGATTGGTGATGCCATCCATGCCAGGGAAGTAACATTTCAGGTGCTGATGGAGAGAGGGAAGATTTTTAAAAATTATTTTTTGGGAAGATTATAGTAGAGTTTGAGAGGAAGAAGAGGTACAATAAGACAGGAGCATTGTGGGAAGATGTTTTTAAGCTCCCTGCCCCACATGACGGGCACCTTGCACTTTTTTCGGTGAGGTGTCAGGGATCTCAGAGGGCATCTAATCCATAGCACACCCGCGGGCAGTGCCACCTCTGCTATTTTAAAGTCAGGTTTGGATGCCTCATTGTGGGTGCCTGGTGATTTTCTGTACTTGGCGATTTTTCTCTCTTCCTTCCTGGGAAAATCCAAGTAAACACTCAGGGACAGACTTTCCTAGGGATCCAGGGCCTTTCTTTGCACTAGAACCTTGCATATGTCTCTGCTTGCCCTGCTGGACAGAGAATCCACCGTTCTGTTTCTGAGGTTTTTCATGTGCGCGCCGCTTGCTTTAGTCTGCCAAGAAGCACAGGCCACCAACACATGTGACTGCTGTGAACCCTGACTTGTGGCAGGAGCTACCCAGGATCCTCTGGGAGAGCCAGGAGGGACCTCAGAAACTCTCCAGAGCCACCCCTCACTTTGTAGCTGAGGAAACTGAGTCACAGAGGGATGAAATGGCTTGCCCCAGGTCCCCCAGCTAGCAAGTCATGGGCCTTTGGCCTCCTGACAGCTCTGGGCCACTCTCCCTGTCGCATCATGCCTTGCCTCCAGCTCTGAGAACCCGCTTCTTTTTAGAGTCTAATCACCGGAGTATTCAGAAGCCTTTTAATGTCCTTTATGTGACCTTCTGCTAGTATGCAGGCACCTCTTTTGGCATCTAGACCAGGCGGTCACCTTTCACAATCCTTTAGGAAACTCTGGTCATGCTGGTGTTACGGAAGGACCCTTTGGAATTCAAGTGTGAAGTTAGATTAATTATTACTTTTGGCTTGTGAAATTGTACAGTAGGCCCAGGCTTTTGCTCTATGTTCCATTTTCATTTTGGAAGTATTTATTAAAATGCCCTTGGGGTTCTAAGCCATGATGCATGTGGTGAAACTTCATGGCTCTCTAGTCAAGCCAGCCAGCTTTAGTAGGTACCCACTATGTACCAGGCACTGTGCTAAGTGCTAGGGTTACAAAGAAAAGGGAAACTCAGGAGTTCTTAACCTTTTGTTTGTGTCATGAATGCGTTTGGCCGTCTGGTGAGGCCTGGAGGACCCTTCTCAGAAAAATGTTTTTAAATTTATGAAAGAAAAAATGCATGGGATTCCAAAGAAAATCAATTATGTTAAAATAAGATGTGATTTTTTTTTTCTACATCCAAGTTCACAGAGCTTATGTTAAGAAGCCCTGGCCTAGACTGATGCAGAACCTTAGGCTAATTTGTATACGTCATGCCTTTCAATAAGGTGATGATGCCAATAGTTTTCTGGGAAGTTAATTGTTTTTCTCCTTAATTGTTTTTCTCCTGTTTCTCTGCCTTGGAACCTAAAATGAAGTGAGTGTCAAAACCTTAATGTGGAAAGTTACTGAGCAGGAGGTGAGGAAAGAGAATTATCCTCTGCCTGGAATGATCTTGGCTTCACCCTCAATCTGCCCTTTAAGGCTCAGCTTAAACACTTCCTTTACATGAAGCCTTTCCTGAGGTTCTCTGCTGCTAGTGCTGTTGTCACCAAATTACTCTACATATACATGTGTGTATACACACACACATACACACAACACACAACATGCATCACCTCTAATGTAAACTTCTTGAGCTCAGGAACTGTTTCACTTTTATCTCCAGTGCTCAATGCACTGCCTAGTACACAATAGGTCCATAATTAATTCTTTTGGATTGATTGATGCTAACCAATTAATTGAAATATTTGAAGTCATTTATTTCTATCAGAGAAATCAGCTCTGAATGGATGAGTCTTGTTATTGGGTGGATAATTCTGTCTTGATCATGTTTTGAAGACTAAACTTTCCACAGTATTAATTCATTTGAACTCAGACTTTTATTAAGTACCTATTCTATGCAAGATACATGGTAACCAACTATGTAAGCCTTATAAATGGCCTGGGATATAATACTCTCAGGGAACCTAAACAATGAATCTGTTATTGTGATGGTTCAGCTGCTGGAGCTTTGTGAAGTGATAAATATGCACTTTGCCCTTAAGAGGATAAGGGCAACACCCTCCCATGTTTATGTTGATTTTATCCACCTTTACTGGCTGCCATGTTCTGTAGTGCTCTGTCATGGACCCCTTCATCTGGGGTCACATGTTCTCATACCACTGTAGCATGTTGGAGGATTAACTAGAAAATCTTTGAGGTCATTCTCAGGGATGTGAAAAGAAGGAGCCGTGTTCTTTCCCCTCCCACTCCATCAAGTTAGTGAGAAAAATCATGTATGTTTGATATAGTCAATATTGAAGAGCCCATACATGCTGATGGACAACTGGGGGACAAGAGTCATAAAGTTCTTCCCACAGATAGAGAATCAGGCCTGGAAATTCAATCTCTAATACTGACTCTGGGCAAGTCACTTAACTTGTCTGCTTCAGTTTTCTCATCTGTAAAATGGGATAAGAGTAGCACCTGCCTTCCAGGGTTGTTGTGAGGATCCTATGAGATAATATTTGTAAAGCACTTGGCACAGTGCCTGACACAGCATCACTGTTATCATAAGTGTTAGTTACAGTTATGATTATTTTGTGAGCATTGTTTGTGCAGAGGTAAAAACAATGCTGCTAATGTGCCTGTAGTTCGTTCATGTGTGCATGTGTGTGCGTGTGCGTGTGCGTGTGTGTGAGAGAGAGAGAGAGAGAAAGAGAAAGAGAGATGGGATGGTTAGTGCCGAGGAAGAATGAATGTGGCTCTTTTCACACCAATATGTTTAGCGTAGAAGAAACACTCATATAAATGAGGGCAAGGCCGCAGAGTTGGTCAGCCAGCTGGTCTACCTTCTTGACCTGCAAACTTTAGGTCCATCAAGTTGGAGTTAGAGCATTATTCTGTCCTTCAGTTTACTAAGATACTGCAAGTGAGATTAAACACCCACTTGGTTATTTTTGTTTGGCTGTAAAGCGAGATCACTTGAGTAGGTAATTCATGAGGTTGTAGAGTAGCTTGGGGCGTAGTGAGCGATGTTTTCCTCATTCTTGTTTGTCCTTTGGTCTCCAAGTGGACCAGTGACATCACAGGGGTGATGTCATGACTTGCTTGGGAATTGGATGTAAATGATTTAAGACTCTCCTCCAGAATCATCTATGTCCAGTGGCAAGACAAGTCAAGGTGACTGGCGAAGGCCCAAGATACCTGTTTTCCTTATAATTTTTCTCCATAGGATTTTTTAACCTTGAAGTATCTTATATTATCCTCTTTTAAGACAATCTCACATGCAAAGCTGTAAAACGCTCCAGGGTATATTCTTTACTTCCACTGACTAAAACACTGATCACTAACTCTAGGTATGACCTGAATAATTTTCCATCATTTCACAGTAAATGTGGTTAACCCATTTTAACCAGTTTGCTCCAGTACTTTCAGGAATTCCCATCCTGTCCCTTTTGTGCTACAGAATCTGTACATGTTCTGCACCCATTGGTGCCTGTTTAGTCCTTTAGTAATTGTTGTTCTTGTCCTTCCCCAGATCTTTACCAGAAGGTCTAACATGTGGTAGACCTTCCTTTGATTCTGTGAACAGTTTGTAGACACTTATGCCCCATTCAAGGTGCCCTTCTGGTTTTTTCCCCTCTTTGTTCTCATATGTGGCCCTAGGGCACCCACATAGCAATGGCTGTAGGGACTCAAATCCAAGTCCTTTGACCTCCTTCATGTTCTGGTAATCAGCAGTTTTGATCCACTGGAGTTTGTTTGTTTTTTAATGTGAATTGATTGCTTAATTGATCTTTTTCATGACTGAGTGGTCTGGAGCTTGATGCTGTCAGTCCCGTGTCATCCACAAGCAGGAGCATCAACCTATCTCTAAGGGATCTCCCTTCCATTTGGACTTTGCAGAGGACAGCCTTCAGGGTGGACCCCAAAGCCTTCCATAACAGCTTAAAGAAGCTGCCAGAGAGCTGATTATTCCTCCAGAACGGAGGTTCCATTTGACCAAATGTTTTCCTTGCTGGAACAGACAGGATGTGCTTGATTTGACAGAGGCAGAGAAGCTTTAACATGTCAGGAGCCATGGCCAATTAAATATCAAGGAGAAATGAAGATAAAACAGTCCAAAAATGTGATATGAGTTCATTGAAAAAATAGGGATTTGATTTATACCGACTGAGATAACATCCAGACACTCTGAAATACAGTGAAACAACAGCCTTTGGGCCATTGGCTTAGAGAGGAAAAAGAAAGTTTGAAGTCAAGCAAGTGGTCCCGCTTGGTCCTTCTCAATAAGCTATGCTGGGTGTGGACACATTATGTGAATGATCTCCTGAAGAGGTGCCCAAGTTCCCAGCACCTGACTGTGCTGAGAGTGAGTCTAGAAGCTGGGATGGTCTGTTTGTGAAGTTTAGACACAGCCTCAGCCGACCTTGCCTGCCCTCCTGATCAGCTAGGACATTCGAGATGCAGCCTCCTTGCCCTTCTTATGAAGCCAGGAGAAGGCCTGCTTAGGTGGGGGTTCTGAGCCCTGCCTGTAGCATCCTGGTGAGAGCGAAACCTTTTGGACAGGGTTTTCCCTGTCATCATCAGGTTTCCAGCCTGTTAAGTCTTCACTTGTTTCTCTTTCCTCCTATGTGGGTAGAAATCTGTGTTCCCAGTTGTCTCTGGATCCGTGCTTAGCTAGCTTGTATAAATAAGTGAAATGACATTCAGTTATTTCCATCTCAGCTTCATCTGTTGCTCAGTAAACATTTATGAAGTGCCTACTGTATGCTGGGCATTATGCTCAGATCTAGGGATACAAAGAAAGGTGAAAACAAAACAGCCCCTGTCCTTGAGGACTTCACACTCTAATTGGCGGGGGAGACGACTAGCAAAGAACTATGTACAAATAAGATATATATAGGATAAAGTAATAAAAATAATAACTAACATTTTTTAAAGGACTGGGGGAGGGGTGAGAGTAGAAAAGAATTTGGGACTCGATTTTTAAAAATGAATGTTACAATAAGAAAGTACAGTTGGGAAACATTTAACACAATACATTGTATACATATTTAAAAGTAGCCGGCATTTGTGTATGGCTTAGTGCGTGCTAGCCGTACTACTAAGCATTTGGTCTCAGTCTTGGGAGGTAAATGTTGTTATTCTCATTTTACACCTGAGGAAACTGAGGCAGATCGAAGTTAAATGACTGAATCATGTTAATGACAGTCATCGCTAACATATAGCACCCATTATGTACCAGGTTCTGTGTGAAGCACTACAATTATTGACATTTACATGATAGTTATTGTGTCATTTGATCCTTAAATAACCCTGGGGGGTAGGTGCTATTGCTCCCATTTTGCAGAGGAGGAAAGTGAGACAAACCCGGTTAAGTGACTTGCCCAGGGTCACCCAGGTGTGTGACACACTTACTGTGTCTGACTCTGGATTTGAACTCGTCTTCTAGAGTCCAGGCCCTGAGCTCCATCTACTGTAAAAATTGGACATTTTTTAATAGTGCTTCCACATTTTATGTCATTTTTTTTTTCATTCCAAGTTTCCTCATAACTCAAGATGTCTACAAGAGGAATGAGCTGCTTCAGGAGGGGGTGGGTTCCTTATCCCTGGAGAATTCCAAGTAGAAGATAATTGGCCATTTTTCTCATGGCGATTCCTGTCTGGCTCCAGGTTGGTCTGCATGACTCCTGGGATCCTTCCAATTTGTATCTGCACAACAACCAAAGACATGGGTTGGAATGAATATCCGGGAGGGCAGATGACAAACAGGAAATTGGTGATTGCCATAGAACCTGACCCATGTTTCTGGACTGGGGAAATCTAATAATAATATATCACAGATGGGGCCAGATGGGATCAGATGTGTGATTTTTTTATTGGGACAGTAAACCTCCCTTTGCTGGGGCAAATCAGTGCCTGCTCTGCCTGCCCTGCAGTTTCTAGCCTATGAGTTACATAGCTAGGTGGGTGGCAGGGCCAGTATTTGAACTCAGGACCTGCCCCTGAGGTCAGCTCTCCACTAAGCCACACCATTTCTCAAAGGTATGGAGCATGTAGCCTTTTCCTTGGAGCACAGACGCGTCATTATCATGTTTCATCAAAAATGACTCCTTGTTCAGACAGAGTAGGACATTTCTTCCCACTTATTCAGGTGAGGTTTCATTTTTTGTTGTTGAGGGAGTCAGGAGGGTAAAGTATGTGGGATCTTTTGCTCAAGTAGTGTCCAAGAGCCGGAAATGGTTGAGAGGGCTGGATCTTGGGAGAATCCCCGAATCAGAGATTTTTAGAGTAGGAGGGGACCACGAGGCCATTGAATCCAACCCTACAGGGATCCTCTCTCCCATATTCCTTTCTTTGAAGACCTGGAGGAGGGGGAAAAAAATTTACTGCTTCCCAAAGCATCGCATTCCACTTTGAGATAACTGATTCTAATTTGTATAGCCCTAATATGTTTCAGGGGATCTTAATCTTTTTTGTATCATGGCTGCCTTGGTCTATCTGGTGAAATCTCACAACCCCTTCTCAGAATGTTTTTAACACATAAAACATAGAGGATTACAAAGGATATACCAATTATTTTGGAATAAAGATGTAATTTTTTCCAAGTTCTTATCTCTGACATTGAGTTGAACAAGGCTTATCTCTCTAATACACAGCAACCTTCATGTCCTTAGAGACAGTCAGGAGCCTCCCCCTTCTCTTTGCTAAAAGCACCTTCCAATTTACCCTAGTACAGATGGGTCTGATGAGGACCACATCCATTGGGAGTGTGACCTCATCAGCCTCACATTGTTTTAGCCTTTTTGTCTACCCTTTTCTCCTGTTGGCTTGTAACAGTTGCAAAATCCATTAAAATGCCAAGAGATTTTTTCATCCAACCATGTCTCCCATGTTGTTTTTGGGCATTTGATTCTTAGAAAGCAAATGAAAGTTTCTTTCTGTGAAGTTTCATTTTAGAAACTTTGGCCCATGGTTCTAGTTGGTGAAATTGTTTTAGAGCCCACCTCTGTCATCCATTGAGTTAACACTTCATTCCAGCTTCCTGGAGATTTGACCAATGTGCCAGTGGTTCCTTCATCCTGAGCAGTGATATGAGTGGTAACCAACACAAGACTTAGGGCATATGCTTGAGGTTCTTCTCCATGAGATGCTGCCCTGGAGATCGGCATCCGTCTATCAGTGACTACCTTCTAGATCTTGTTCTTCACCTGGTCCTGAACCTGCACCATGGCATGTACACCATCATGTAGGACCCATCTCTCCATCTTTTTGACAAGAATAACATGAGATATTTTGATGAATGAGTGAACCCTAGGTAAACTGTGTCTTACTGAATTTAGCCGATCTCTCAGTCTAATAGCATCAGGCTAGCCTGGCATGACCTGTTCTTAACAGTGTACTGGATCTTGGAAGTCATTGTTGTTTCCCTGTCTGAATGTTTACAAACCATCATGTTATTTCAATTCACCAAACATGAATTAAACACTTACTGTATTCCAGGAATTGAAGGTACTAAGACAAGGAGAAACAGCTCCTGCTCTCAGGGGGCTTCCTTCCTATGGCAATAATGCATTGAGTTTTTCCCTGTTACTTTTTAGTCAAGTGAACTGAACTGTAGATTTCAGACTTTCCCCCTTTTTTTTTTAAATCCCAACATTTGATTCTCCCCCATCTTGTCGTGCCTTTACCATGCTCCGTGACTTTTCTTAGACGACTGATGGTGGCCTTGCCACACCATAACAGTAATCTCTGGTATCTTCTCATGGTAAGCACTGAAGCACTGACTGGGCGCTCCTTCGGTCACTTGTAGAGTAGCCTTAAGGACTGTAGTACATTAGCCTGACTTGATCAACGTTAGTAAACGTTTTTAATCTCAATGATAATCTGTCACTTTCTATTTTGGGAAAGGGAACTTCTTGCATACTTGTGTATGCTTGGTGTTGTATTGATAAATGTTCAATAATAGGCTTCCCAAACAGTGTACACTTTGAAGTTTAATCTGTGTTATTATTTTCTTCATCACTTTCTTAAGCCTAGACAGTTAACAAAACAAACAGAAAAATCAAGTCTGGATTTGTAGCATTTGCACATTTCTGAGAAATAAATGCTCACACTGAAAATGTAACTATTGAAGCAAGTGGGCAGGCCCTCCCTTCGTGGGGTTTCTTGGCCATATTGGAGAGATAGTGTCTGGGCCCTCTGAGGAGGGACTGGGAAATTCCTACATGCAGGGGGAGCCAGATGCCCAGCCCAACCTAGGTGAACAGTGCTGTCCATCTCCCCTGTTGTACTAATATGGTGAATCTTCTCTCTGGGGGCTGAGAGGCTTGGGATTATTTATCCACCTTTCTTGAGAAATAAGTCTGACTGGATGAGCTCCCTTTGATTGGTAGTTAGGAACTTCCTGCCAAAAGCCTAGTGCAAGAAGTTAAGCAGAGAGAGAGAGAGAGAGAGAGAGAGTGTGTGTGTGTGTGTGTGTGTGTGTGTGTGTCTGGGTATGTGTGTGTGTGTGTCTGGGTGTGTGTGTGTGTGTGTGTGAGTCTGGGTGTGTGTCTGGGTGTGTGTGTGTCTGGGTGTCTGGGCTGGGTGGGGTGGTGGTGGTGATGTTTTGACTGAGCCCAGTTATCACCAATTTCCCTCCCTTCCCTCCCTCTTCTTGCCCCCTCCCATCTTTCCTCTTCCTCCACTCCCATTCCCAGGAGAGTCAGTAACCCACTTCATTTTAGACCCTTTTGCGCTGAATCTGCCTCTATCACTTGTTAGTCTGGGCTCCAAACTGAGGGCATTTCATTGGCTATGTTGGGGATGACCAGATAGCTCCTGTGTAGGGATGTTTTTGTCATCTTAAGTTGTTCCTTCCCTCCCCACCCTCCTCCCAAGTGTCTAAAGAGAAATTTAAAAAGCAAAACAAAACAAACCACCTGTTCCTGCTTAGTCCTTCTGTCCCTTTAGGCAGTAAGGGATGTTAAGGCTGGATATCTGTATGTGTGTGGAATTTGTTTATTCAAATTTGAAAGTCGACATTTTCATACTTTCCACCTCTGGGTTTTCCTTGGTGGGTGAACATTCCATTTTGGGGTTGATTTGTCTTAGTAGTTAACTCTTTTTCTAGTGTTCAGAAATAATGACAAAAGCAGCAGGATACATATGTACATGTATGTGTGTACATACACACTCACTCACACACACACACACACACACACACACACACACACACACACACACACACATACTAGACTAGCTACTTTTACCCCTCTGTTCTCTAGACCAAGGGGGATCAGACTCAAATAGAAAGGGATTCCTACTGGTACATATGGATTTAGAAAACCACAAATTAATACTATCTATGTTTTATTGTATTTTTATTTATTTTGCTAGATATTTTCAATTATGTTGATCTGGTTTGGACCACACTCAGGAAATTTGTGGACCTCGCCTGCAGTAGTCAGCCATGAGTTTGACACCTGGCAGCCTTCTAGACAACTCTCTAAAACCATAGGTCAAAGGGAAATTGCTGACCTGCAATGGTAGAAAGACTTCCAGAGTTCCCTCTACTAATGGAATAACATGTTTAGTCTCCATTCTTCTCCAGAAGCAGATGTACATAAACCACTGGAAACATGGCTGGAGGGTTGAGGTTTTCTGTCTGTGGGCTGCCCTGAAGAACCAGCCAGTGGGAGCATCACCTATAGACACTATTCTTTTTTAAAAATTACTTATTTTATTTTTTTTTTGTTGCATTTTGACTTCTGAGTTGTCAGCCCCACATTCAAGGTCAACATTTGCTATCGATACATAGGTGAAAACTATATAATACAGACTTCTATCTAACAGCTCTTTCTCTGGGGGCAGAGAACATTTCTTTCCTAAGTCCTTTGTAGTTGATTTGAATGATCATATTACTCAGAATAGCTTAGTGACTCCCAGTTATTTTTGAACAGCTTTGCTCTTACTGTATACAACATTCTCTTGGTTCTGCTGGTTTCCCTCTGCATGGATCATCTTGCAGGAGATAAGATTTCATCACACCAACTGTATGCAGCCCATGCTGCCAGGAAATGAAGCCATAGGATTGGTCATATCCTTTTCTTGGTAACTGGCTTCCTGGTAGTGGAGTGGTGCTGGAAGGGCAGAACAGAGGAGTGGATTAGCTTTTTTTTTTTTCTGCTTGAGCCACCATTCCCTGTGTGGGAGAGAGAAGGGGAAAATGGATACGAGGTGCAGGTCCATGTTGGCAGCTGACCCTTTGTGAAATTCTATCAGGTTTTTCAGGGTCTGGAGAAGGTTTCATAAAAGCTAGGCTCTCTCACTTGTTATTCATTGGGGGTGATATTTGTAGAGGCACGTATGTGTCCTATACCTACCAAATTCAGGTTGTCCCAAAAGTCTTAATGTGGTTTTAAAGTTTTAAATTGGACTAAGACTTTTGGGGAGTTGTGTGTGTATATGTTGTAATGCTAAATGCACCTGCACATATTTTATATATGCTAATATATACATGAATATATATGAATGTGCACACATATTTGTGTTATTTAGAAAGAGACTCAGCATGGCATAATGAATAATGTTCTGGTCTTAGGGCAGAAAGATCTGGATTTGTACTACTCCTTGATCTCTCTCAGCCTCAGTTTCTTTATCTGTAAATAATAGCACCACCTACCTCCCAGGGTTGTTGTGAAAATCAAATGAGGTAACATTTGTATAGCGCTGTAAAAATGAGAGCTGTCATTATCATGTACACCCATTAATTCATAGGAGAGGCTATAGATTCAGGTTTAAGTCCCCCCATACCCTTTGAGGCATACTAGATGTGTGACCCTGGATAAATCACCTCACTTCCCAATGTTCCAGACAAGTCTCTTAAGACTAGAACTTGCAGATGAGTTGTCAATCTGTATTCATGGAAGGGGCGTCCTAACCCTATGCCAGTTACATATGCGCATGTCTTCTACATGCTAAGCATACTTGTATGTGCACACATCTTTTATACATACTATATTAAATTCAGCCTGCAATACGTGGTTATGTCTTTATGTGCACACATTTGTGTGCAGTGTGCACACATGTGGCTGAGTTTGCACACATAAACACATGTCTGTGTTACACTATCTAAATACGTGTCCTCCTAGACACCAATATGGGGGATCTGAGAAAAGGGTCACATCTCACTGTCGATGCTGAAGATACCAAGTGAGTAATATAAGGGATAAAATGCCCTTGGTGTTTTTAAAACACCCCACTTCCAAATGAAACAAAATCTTTTTGTGGACCATCGTTTGAAAATCACTGTCTTCAAGATGGATCTCATTGTTTCCTTCCTCTACCGTCCTTAGCAGCCCCTAGGCACAAGGTGTGGGGATTGAGAAATTCCTAAGAAAAGACAAGTAGGCAAAATTGGAAACTGCTCATGTCCCTGACTCGGTTATCCCCTTGTAGTAAAATGCTGACAAGGAGGCTATAGGAGAGGATTGGTACATTTTGCCCAACAAAGGCACATGCCTGCTGTTGCCCTCCCAGTTTTTGTCTGTTAGCAGAACAGTCCCAAGTCTGGATACACAAAGGCTTGACCCATGGTGGGATTAAAAATTAAACCAGTGGCCTTTTGCTTTGTTGTCTCCTTTGGGGCCTGTGGTGACAAGTGCCCAGGCTGGGATGGATTCTCTGGTGTAAAGGTCTGAGATTATTCAGCAGCAGTCCCTCCTCGTGGATGTCCAAGGGTGAATTATTTTCTTCCTGGCTCCCATGTATCTGCCATTAACTGGGAATCAAGCATTGTATATGGGTGGGGGGACGGGACAGGAGGCATGATGGGAGGGGTATGTTCTATGTAACTTATTTGATGAAAATATAACTTCAGAAATGCTGGAGTTTAATTTTGTTATAAATTATCTGCTATGGAGAAAAGTATTCTCTAGCTCTCCTGGAGCTATGCTAGGTGTTGGAAAGCTCTGTCTGACAGAGCCCCTGCTCCTAATTCAGCTCGCTGCCTACTGTGCCCAGAATGCCCTCCCTCCTCCTCTTGGTCTCGAGATGCAAAGTCTTCCTTGATTCCCACCTCCACTATGCCACTTAGTGTTGGCACTTTCCCTTCCCAAATTACCTTGGATCTACTCCTCTCTGTACTTTGAGGATAGGAAGCCTTTTGTTTCTGTCTTAGAATGAAAGAATGAAAAAGCATTTATTCCTCAACTTACCCCTTCGTGGAGGTGGGAGATCCACACATTTTATGCATGCACATGTTCTTAGACTCTTTCAATATATTGATAAATTATACTGATTTTTTATTCATTTCCCCACCCTCACACCCCTCCTCATAGGGTAGGGAGAGGAATACAAGGGAAAGCTATGATCATATTTTTTAAAAAGACATCAATAAAAACTTATTTTAAAAAGAAGAAAAAGCATATCACAAGTCCTTACTGCGTGCCAGTCATTGTACTAAGTCCTGTGGCTACAAAGACAAAAAGAGAGATGGTATCTGCCCTCAGAGAGCTCCCATTTTACTAGGAGGAGACAAGTGGTGGCCAGGGAAGGGAGTTAAGATTGGTAAGTCAGTCAATTGCCGTGCCCTTTCCAGAACCAACAGTCAATATATTGATACATTGATTCAGTTCCTACTGTGCCCAGAGCAAGAAAGGAGAAGGGGGCAGATACAGAATGGCCTGGGTGGGTTGCTGGAGGGGGTGGAGAGTATCTGTGTGCCATGTATACAAGAAGTGTTTAATAAGTGAACGTTTGGTAAATTAGATTACCCAATTGGCTGATCAAATTTTGAAACCAAAAATAATACAATTACTTTCTATAAGAGCTTGGTTTAAGTTTGTTCATTCAATCATTTAGAATTTCTGTTGAAGTAGAAGGAGGGAAAAGTAGTTTGGGGCATCTTTGCTTGGGATTTGGAGTAGCAGTTGGAGGAGTTTGGATTTTACTTTATACAGAAGAGAGAGCCTTGTGTTGATATCAGCCTTTGAGCTGATAAATTACGAAAGTGGATGTTTCGGAAGATTCATTTGCTGGTTGTGTTCTGTTTGAGTTGGAGGTAGAGAAATAGGCTCGGAATGGGGAAACATTCAAAGACCTGCAAATAATTCAGCTGGAGGTTATAAGTGTGACCTAGAGGGCTTGTAGGATCCTAGGTCTAGAGCTGGTAAAGGACTGAAAGGGCCTCTAGTCCCACCCATTTTACAGATGGGTACACTGAAACCAAAGGCATTGATTGCATTACCTATGTGGTAAATGGTATGGCTGTGAGAATGGAGGGCATCTAGGTGGCTCAGTGGAACACTCATCTTCTTAAGTTCAAATCCAGCCTCAGACACTTCCTAGCAGTATGACCTGGGCAAATCACTTTAACCCTGTTTACTTCAGTTTCCTCAAATAGCAAACCACTTTTTACCAAGAGTCCAACAAGACTGAAAATGACTGAAAATGGAAGGAAGAGGAAGGGAAGGGCAGGTCACCAAAGATTAAAACTAGGAAAAAATGCTTCTGGTTAGGGAAGGGGACAGAAGCAAACTCAGATTATATTTTATCTACTTGGCCTTGTTTTGTGTTCAGCATCCTGTCTTGGTATTTGAAATTAAGGAATGAGAAGAAACAATAGTTTTGAGTTTTGGTTTTTTTTAACAATCACAATTAATACTTTTGAAATGGACAGAACAGCATATAAATCTATGTCTGCCTGAAGGTTCTTCCTTAAATCCAGGGAGGCAGCTGGGTCTTCTGACACTATAGTTAAAGGAGCATTCCACTGGATTGCTGAGTGCCTGGATAAATAACTGGGCTGCCCCAAGACGTGTTCATGTCAAAGTACCCCTTTCTGCCTCTTCAGACCCTGCTCTGCTCGTTGGCTAAGTGGTTTTGAGTTGTGGAAAGAAATCCTATGTAACATGATGACCATAACTCAGATGACCTGGTCGTTTTGCAATGTCCTGGCATCGCCTGGCATTTGAACCCATAGAATGTTACTGTTTTAAAGGAGCTATAGTAGAGAAGTGAAAGAGTAAAAAACTGTCCCCTTGAAGGAAGTACTCGAGGCCCTTCTCAAAAAGCAGCATGTATTTTCTGTCCATAGCCTGGATAGAGATCTTCTGCATCTCTAGCAGGTGTCTGCTATGAACAATTGAAGTCCCAGCACTACTGCTGAACTTGGCATAGCTTTCCTCGTCAGGAGCAACTGTTGGTTTGGGTCAGTTTAACTGAGTGGCCTTTTTGTCTTTATCCTTTTATATAGGAAATATCTCTCTGAGTAAAAAAGAGGGAATGGACATATTTGGCAATAAAGGTGATATTAAAACAAAAAACATCCATAAAATATTTTTAAATTTGACATGATAGGTGGGGGAGAGACACAGAGACAGAGACAGAGGGGAGGGAAGGGAAGACAGATTAACATTTGTGACATAGAAGGAAAGATGCTGGATTTGGTGTCCCTGGACCTAGATTCTAACACCTGATCTGCCACTTACTAGTTGTGGGATCTTAGTAGATGAGGGCCACTCATGGCAGGTTTCTAGGAATTTAAAAAGTAGGAGTCTTGATTCAGTGCCTTCATGTGGAAGTAAATGCTTCTTCAAATAAGTGATTATGTAGCAACCCAAGCATCTGTTCTAGGTAGAGGAAAAGGAAACCCTAGTGGAAAACTTAAGTGTCCAAAGGAAATTCACTGAAAGAAATTCCTTTCCCTCTACATGGGACTTTGCAGGTTGGGAGGATGGTGGGCTCACCAGATGGCTTCCCAGTTCCCCCTTTTCCTTAATGATTGTATCAGAGATGTTCCCTCCTTTTGTGGAAGGGGAAGTCTGGGGCTTCAGGCTACTGACTGGGGGGAGACAAGGAGTATCAAGGCTTTGGGTTTCCTGAATGCCATAATTGGTTGAAGGAGATGACAGTACTATGTTCCTTGAATTTCTCAAGGTTAGCTAATTGGAGTAGGGTGGGGGGGGGGGGAAGTGCCATAAAAAAAATCTTACCTCTGATGACAGCTGTTGTGGGATCACTTAGGCTCGGATAGACACTTCTCTGGGAGATTCTGATTGGGAAAAGAGGGGGAGACTTTTTCAGCTGGTTGTGAGGTGAAAGCAAGAAACAGTTAACACAAGATACTTGTAATGGGCAAATGCAAAGGAAAGCAAGGACGGCAAGTTTATTCTACCAGTGAAATGCAAGCTCAGATTTCAGAGGGGTAGTGATGGAACAAATGCCAATTAAAATAAATTCCTTACTTAATAACATAGCGTTGTATAAATATGTGTTTGTATATATATGCTATAACAAGCAGTGTGGATTCATTCACATTACTCCAAGAGAAGAGTGCTTGCACTTCCAGCTACAAAATTCTAAGAACTAGATCAATTGTGCTGATTTTTTACAATTTTTCTGAGCAAAATCATATCCATTAGAAATAATAAGAAAGGAGTATAGAACTATGGAGACCTAACATGGGAAATATTTTGGCAGTTATAGTTTGGTTGGCTCTCCCATACCTGGGCACTTTTCTGGATTGCAGTTTCTTCATCTGTAAAATGGGGAGCTTTCTCCAAAGATTTCTCCAGTCCCTTCAGAGTCTAAGTCTTGTGACCCTCATTTCCTGGTTGCTCCTGCTTAATAGAGGTTCTGTTGCATTGGAAAGTGGGCAGAAGGCTATTACAAATAGGTTGGAATGTAGTTATCCAGGTTCTGATAACCTCTCCCCTTGCCTTTGGCTGATTATCAGGCTGACCTAACTTATCTTATGCTTTTGGATGGCATGTGAGACAAGGCCATCATGCAATAAAAAAGATGTTTTTTTCAGATTAACTGTCTGGTTTGATATGGGTTTGAGATCTGTATTGGAGTAAGGGATACTCATTCCATCCTGAAAAAACAGAAAAGGCTGTTCAGTTTTTCCTGTTCTTAGTGCTACTGTCTTTCTCTTTTGCTCCAGTGTTCTTGGAATTATAAGCTTTTCTAAAACCATGAGCTGTATTTGCTGATTAGGCAGTTGCTGTATTTCCTTTCTGGACACCGGGTCATTGTACGGTTTCCTCAGACTTAAGCTGACTTGAAGTCTAAAGCTTTACAACCTTACGGTCAGTGAGGCTCAAAGCTTCTGAGCTGGCTTCTGTGTCCTCTTCAGTCTTGTCATATCATCATTTGGGGCACTGTGATCCTGTCCCCAGTGATCCATCTGTTGGGTCCTTTTAAGATTGAATCCATGTAACATTGAAACCATGTAACATTTCTTTGGTTACTGTTATAATGAGAGGAAGAGGGGGTTATATAGTATCCTTCTCTATAATTTGTGCTACTCCTGTCCCTGTCCTGTGCTACCAGGGCTAGTTCCTTGCCCTTCTGTTTAATGGATCAGTGGTAACTTCCCGGATAAAATTGATTTTTAGGTGCGTCTTTCAGGTTTTCTGCTGGTTGAACTGGAGATTGCCTTTGGAGTAGGCTGGGAGGATAATTTTGGTGATGGAGGAAAGAAGCTTAGGTGGAAAAAAATCAAGGCTGAGAACAGAAAGAGAAGGAAAAAGGGAGAGAAGGAAGAGGAATAAATAGATCAGAAAGGATGCTCAGGCTCAGTGAGAATTCTACTAATAAGACTCTGCTTTTCTATGCTTTACTTGCTTTTGCGTAAGGTTGAAAGTCTATTATTCTCTTAATTAATTTAGCCAATGTGATCTTAAATTTCAGTTCAGTGAAATTTGTTTTTAAAAGAGGGCAGTGATTTGCTAATTGCTTCATCCATCAGCCCAACCTTAACTTCCAGTTACCATTCATTCTTCCCTTCCTTTTGAATATTGGTCCTGAAAAACTGGGACACCAATGCATTGTTGATGGAGTTGAGAACTGATCCGGCTTTTCTGGTGAGGCTATTTGGATAACTATGCCCAAAGGGCAACCAAACTGTGCATACCCCTGGATCTAGCAATACCACTACTAGGACTGTATCCCAAAGAGATCATTAAATAGGGAAAAGGACTTAACACATGCAAAAATATTTAGCAGCCCTTTTGTAGTGGCAAAATATTGGAAACTGAGGGGATGCCTGTCAATTGGGGAATGGTTGAACAATCTGTGGTTTATGAATGTAATGGAATACTGTTGTGCAATAAGAAATGATGAACAAGCAGATTTCAGAAAAACCTGAAAAGACTTGTACAAACTGATGGGAAGTGAAATGAACAGAACAAGCAAAACATTGTACACAGTATCAATAACTGTGTGATGATCAACTATGAATGATTTAGCTTTTCTCAGCAACGCAATGATGCAAGACAAGTATAAAGAATCACAAAGGAAAGTTCTATCCACATGTAGATAAAAAACTGATGAACTCTGAATGCAGATCAAAGGATATGTTTTTTCACTTTATTATTTTTTTTCCCTTTTGATCTGTTTTCTTCTTTTACAACTATGACTAATATGGAACTGTGTTTTACCTGATAGCATGTTCATAACCTATATCAAAATTACCTACTGTTTTCAGAAGAGGGAAGGGGAAGGAAGGAATCAGGGAGGCAAATTCAGAACTCAAAATCTTGTAAAAATGAATGCTAAAAATTGTCTTGACATGTAATTGGGAGGAAATACTATTTAAAAATTGCTCCTGGAAAACATGCCATTAATTTGGCTCCGTTTTGTGTGCCTTATTGGCTCGTACAGCATTTGAAATCCGGCAACTACAGGTCAGACTTCAAGGCTAATGAGTGTGCCAATGGATCATGGAGAGATGACGAATATTGAGCAGAGCCAAGTGGAAGCGTTAACTCAAAGGGAAACTTCTGGAGCTTGAAACTCCCCAGAAGATGGTTAGTCAGCTAAGCCAGAGCCTTGGGAGTAATGCTCAAGCAGACCCTTGTTTGTTGGAACCATTCCCTTTGCTCCATAAATGTCTCTGTCAGGCCTCCTGGAAGATGATCTCATTATGGTGAAGGTCAGAATCTCATTGGACTGGGTCTTGGTGGCACTAGACATTGCTCCTTATTATGGCTGGGGTGGAGGACAGGGCTGTAATGCTGTTTGATTTTTAAAGGGACTTGACCTGAATTTTTCAGTGGTGATATGGCCCAGAAAGACTAGCTTGTGGCTTAGGTCATTCCCTCATTAGTGTCCTTTTGAAGTTCAGCCAATCAAGGTCCGTTGTATGTCAGGTCTGGAGAAATCCAGAGGACATAAGGTATTTACATAAGTAAGCTACCAATAGGAAGCATTCTGTGAGTGGTTCTGCCATTGAGTAGGCAGGGCAGGGTGTGGGTGGGAACGGTTAAGCAAAGCATCATGGAAGAGACAGGACCTGAGCTGGGGCTTAGAGGATGGATAGATTTTTGGACCTGCAGAGGGAAAAGTGGGGAAGGGTAATCTCATTAGGGGAAGAGAATGGGGGTGAGAATGAGTAAGTCCTATTTGGTGAGTAGTGAGTACTGTAGCATAATGAGGATGGGGTATGTTTGTGGGGACTGAGGTTGCAGTTAAGATCCAAGAGACAGGCTTGCTCCAGAGTGCATGAGGTAGCAAGCAATGGTGGGCTAAGGAGGAGACATGGTTTCTTGTAGGCACTAGGGAGCCATGAAAGATTTTTAAGTAGGACAGTGATGGCCAGGCCCTGCAGAGGTATGTTCTCTCTACCAGTTTTTGTTGAGGATACTTTCAGAGTCCCCTGGGAGGTGAACACCAGTGGGATGTGCTGAGTTCCAGTTCCAGCTTTGCTATGCTCCAGCCACATGCTCCTGACCAAGTCACTTGACTTCTTTCCAAACCTCTCTGTAGAAATGGCTCAGCCTATACAACAGATAGGCTCCTGATGAGAATCCAGTGAGTGGATGGATGAGCACCTGTGGAAAACTGTAAAGTATCAGGCAAATATGGAGGAAGGGTATGGAGACATTAGAGTCCAGCTAGCCCACTGTGTCCTCCATGTACAGTTGAAGAGAGGCCAGAGAGGTGGGCAAGGTCACTTGAACCCCTAAGACTTGCAGAGAAAGAATTTGAACTCAGATCTCATCCCTGGTGCAGATTCTTTCCCTTGCCTCCCTTAGCATGTGCTACTTCATCAGTTGGGTCCTCCCCTCAGAGGTACTAATTGCAGCCCATCGTAGCCATCTTTGCCCATCTGGTGTCCTCACAGATAGTCTTAACATACAGGATTTCTTCTCATTTTCTTGGGCAGTCTTTGGTCCACTTGTCTCTCTCTCTTGTTACCTGCCTGGGTTGTCTCCTTTGCTGATTCTGCATTTTCTGGATAATGCCTTTCAGCCCATTTCTTATGAGTCTGGTCATCTCTGGCAACCCACTTCTGCCCACTGTGGTCTTACCAACCATTGAGTGGCATCATTGCCTTATGGGATCTAGCAGAACTGATCAGTCTCATTCTGAGTAGGAAGGAGAGAGGGAGGGGGGCTGTTGTGGAGCTCCCAGGTGTTGGACCAAAGGTTTGACCGCACACTCCTGTCTCTTCCTCTCCTAGTTCTCCTGGGGTCTGCCATCACATGCTAGCTAGCTTCAGATCTTCAGTGGGGAATACCCTCCCCCCCAGCATCTAAATGTGCACACAGAGAACACTGAAAATGTGTCTTTGCCCTGGCTCTTGGTCGGGAGAATTGAGATTGACAAGGGAATATTATGATGATTTGTTTGTGTTGTCCTGCTTTGTTCGGATTGTTTTCAAAGGCAGCGGAAAAAGAACTGCTGGCCTTGGAGCCAGGAAGCTCTGGTGCTCTCCCCCCACCATCCCCCCCATAGGTTGGCTATGTGACGCTGAGCAGGTCACCTGTCATCAGGTACTCTCCATATAGTGCTGACCTGCTCTGGTGGAGGGAATTTCCTCATCCAGGAATTCCTCCTACCCATGAAACCACAGGTTCATGTCTCTATCCTTCTGAGTCTTGATTTCTGACTTTGAACAACCTTTTCCACTGTGGACATAGTGTTGCCCATTTGCTGCTACCTTGTAGCTTCAGGAAAGTCATCTTGGCACGTGTGGATACATAGTATGGAGTGAATTGTTTTTAAACCTTCCAAAAACCCAAGACGACTTGGAAGGTCAGTTCTAGCCAGTTCATCAAACATTTATTTACCATTCTGGGCAGAGCATTGTGCTAGAAATTGGAATGATATAGCTAAATGCGTTTTAAAAACTCTTAGCTCACTTAAAGTGTCCTTGGGCAAGCATTATTTGGACTATACTGTACAAACATGAAAACATTTGTATAGATTAGGCTTTTAAATAATAATACAACTAGCTAACATTTATATAGTAACTGTAGTGTGCCGAACACTTCACTAAGAGCTATGTGATTATTATAGCTTATTTGGTCCTTCCAGCAACCTTGAGAGGTAGTTGTTATTATTCACATTTTACAGATGGGGAAACTGAGGTAGACAGCAGTTAAGTGACGTGCCCAGGTCCCACAGTGAATACTTGTCTGAAGCCAGATTGGAACTCAGACCTTCCTGATTCCACCCTCCAGGACTCCATTCACTGTACCACTGAGCTGCCCATGGTAAGAGGAGCACCCTTAAATGCGATGCACACCCAGAGAAAGAACCATGGAGTCTGAATGCAGATCAAAGCATATGATCTCTTTTTCTATTGGTTTTTCTTTCTCACGCTTTTCCCCTTTTGTTCTAATTCTTCTTTCACAACATGACTAACTTGGAGATGCATTTAATAGGATTGTACATGTAGAGCCTATGTCAGATTGCTTACTAGCTTGGGGAGGAGGGAGGGGAAAAGAGGGAGAGAGAGAAAAAATTTGAAATTCACAGTCTTGTAAAAGTGAATGTTAAAAACTCTTTATATGTAATTAAAATCATCAGTCATCTTTGGTGAATCCTTGCCCAGAAATGAGGGCATAACTTCATGAATTAAAATGGCTGGTTCCCACCCTTCAGGGCAAACCAGCGCTCTGAAGAAGATGAGGATGGGCTTCCATGAGACACTACGTCCCTCATGCTGGGCCTTGGAGTTTTTTCTGGTCTTGCTACCCTCATTCCTTGGAGTTTTTTCAGGTTCTGCTCCACCAGAATAAAGAATGTGGTGATGATAGGAGAAGAGGGAAGAAGGAAGAACCACGGGGAAGTAATGGGAGTTACAGTACAGATAGGAAAGTTCAGCAAGATAACACACATGCACAGTTGTTAGTTTGGCTGGTGTCACCACTGTGTGACGTAGAACCCCACCCCATGCTCCCCAGTTGGAGCATTATGCTGCCCTGTGGAAATGGGGACGGCTCTTAGTGGTACAGGCCTTACATGCCTGACCCTGCCTACTTGTCATAGTCTGCTTTACATGCTTAGGAGGTGATGTGGACTTAGTTTGCCTTGGGAGGCTTCGGGATATTCATCTGGGGAAGGCTGTGCTGCTGACTTGAGCTGGGGCTGGGGACAGGGGAGACCCTTGTGTAGGCAATGAGATTCTTACTGGTCTCAGGAGAACAGTTTGCTTTGATGAAGCCTGAGGCCTAGATGTGCACCTTGGGTAACGTGGCAAGGTTTTCCCAGGATTGCGCATATTGAGAGATGAGCTGAGAGCAGTAGAAGTATTTCTTTCCGGTCCTGTCATATACATAGAGGTCTTAAGCGTTGTCACATCTTTAAGTTGGTTGAGGAACTTTTCTCATTGAGTTAACTAGTTATATTTCTGAGAAAAATCACCTCATCTTCTGTAGAATTTCTTTGCTGTGTGTTTCTCCTATACAGATGGAACCTCAGAATTAAGAGGGACCTGAGAGGCTCATTCTGGCCCATAGCTGAACAAGAATCCCCTCTAGGATGGGCCAACAAACGTTTGTCCCGGCCTTGCTGAAGGGGAATCTACCAGTTGGCAAAAAACCCCATCCTGTGCTGGGGGGGCTCATTTGGGGTGAAGATGGAGCAGCCACTGTACAGCTTCAGGGCCAAACAGAACATGGCAGACAACTGCCATGTTTCCTTTTGGTCTTTCTTCTTTGGCCTACCCACCTTCCCACCATTAATAGATACCCACCTGGACACTGTCCAGTTTAATCTGTATCCTTCCTAGCTAAAGTTTGGCCCCAGAACTGAAGCCAGTCCTCCAGCTGTGATCTGACCAGGGCAAGGAGAGAGGCACTCTTCCGTCCCTTGTACTCCCTCTCAGTGAAGCATAGGATTACTGTGTGTGTGTGTGTGTGTGTGTGTGTGTGTGTGTGTGTGTTATTGATTCTGCAGTTCTCTAAAATTTCCACATCTTTTGGATGGAAGCAGTTGCCTAACCAAGTGTAGACTTTACATTTGTCCTTCTTAAATTTCCTGTTACTAGACTTGGCCCAGGATTATCAAATACCAAGGTCTTCTTGAATCCCATCTCAGTCATTCAGTCCTCCTGACTTCTCATTCTCATCTGTACAATTTGAGTACAATATCATCTCTGGCCTCCTTCAAGTTCTGATTCAAATGTGGACCTGGAAAGCACAGCACTAATCTATGAGGTTCTCCACCCAGCCACTCTCTCCTTCTAAATCCACAATCTAAAGCCATCAAATCAATGAGTATTGTCCTTTCTAGAAGAAGATCACCTCATCAGGAAGGTGATGCCATGACCTGCAAGTGAATTGGATTTAAGTGAGGAAAGACAGTGCAGTCACCACCAGGGATAGTTTTTGTTTTGGCCAGAAACCCTGAGGGTCTTCCCCTCCCGGTTTGATTTTTTTTCAAACTAGATTGAAGAGACCATTCTTTGCCACTTCTTTTTACCTCACCTTATTAAGAGCTTACTGTGTAAGGGGTAGGCTGGAGAGACAAAGAAAGGCAAAAAAACAGTCCTTGACTTCATGAGCTTACACCCTAACATCTAGATAAATAGAGAGTATTCTGTCTGGAAGTAGATAACCACTAAGGGGAAGGTACTGGCAGCCCAGGGACCAGGAAAGACCTCCTGCCTTTCTTGGAGGCATCTGATCTACGATCACTTGACTGCTCTTTGGATCTGGTCATATAGCCAGTGATGTCTCTATCTACCCAACTGTACTCTTCTCTAGCTCATATCTTCCCACATTGTTCACGGGATGCCAGGAGAGGTTTAGTCAGATGCTGAACTGACATCTAGATAAATGCAGTCTCCAACATGCCCCTCATGCCAGTGGTCCAGGAAACCTATCAGAGGAAACAAAGCTGATTCATCATGACCAAAGTTGGTAAGAGATATCTCTTAGTCATCACCACTTCCTTTGCTAGGAGTTCACAAACCATAATTTGGAGACTAGATATCTAGAATTTTGCTTTGAAATCGAGTTCACTGGCTTCCAGTTTGCAGGATCTGTTCTTTCCTTAACCCCTTTAAAGTCTAGGCCTGTGCAGTTCACTAGTGAATGTTTGGCCTAGGTTTGTATCTGACCTCAGATACTTAGTAGCTATGTGACCTTGTGCAAGTCATTTAACCTCTGTGTGTATCAGTTTGGTCCCTCTCAGAATTGCTGTGAGGATCCAATGAGAAGATATATGGAAAGAACTTAAATATTAGCTGTTGGTCGCTCTGCCCTTATTTCATCATTGTGGGGAATTCCTCCATCTGTGCACATCCACACCTGCCCAGTTACTTCCTTTGGGGAAGTGGCTTGAGAGACCGAGAACTAAATGACCTGCTGTGGGTCAGAGGAGGGCACCCCGGTCCTCATCCCCCAATGCCAGAATCTATTCACTGACTTGTCATGGCAAGCAAAGTAGGATCTTTTGCTGTTTTTGTTTTAGTATAATCAAGTGCCTCTGATTGAATAATATGATAAAAGAAGATTTTCCCCACCCATTAATGGGCCTGCCCCACCCCTGCCTTTGAAAACCCAGCTGTTGGCTTCTCTGTCTGGTAACTATGTATGTCATGGTCAGACAGTTGGATCTGTCTGTTGAGCTGTGATGTGATGTCAGGCAACTGGAAGCCCTCGCTGTTGATCTGTATTTCCCTGTATTTTCTCCGAAGTTCAAGGTGCTGACTTTTTTCCCTGAACTAAGTGAATGATACATGTGCTTGATTAAAGTGATTGTTGACCCCTCAGAAGTTGCCTTTCCTTTTAGAAAAGCAGATCCGAGGACCTGTGGTGCAGCCCTCCACATACGTTGGGGCCCCTTCTTTCACACTGACCTGGAATTCTTTTTTAAATCTCTTCAAATTCCTCTCTTCGTGTGCGGTGTGCTATGATTCACAAAGCACTTTGTGTGTGTTATTTTATTGGATCCTCACCACAGACCTGTGAAGTAGATGCTCCTATCCCCATCTTGTGGAGGGGGAAACTGAGTCAGAGGGAAGTCAAGCAACTTCAGCTGGGTCACAGAGCTAGTGTATATCTGAAGCAGAATTCAAACAAAGGTTTGAATATCCATTCATTGGGCCAACCAGCTTTTAGTTGGTCTTGTGATATTTGTGAAGGGAAGAGATAGGAAAAGAATCAGCCTTTATTAAGGACCTACCATATGCCAGAAACTTTGCCAAGCACTTTATAGATCTTATCTCATTTGATCCTGACAACAACCCTGGGAGGTAGGTGATATTATGAGCCCCATTTTACAGTTGAGGAAACTGAGGTAGGCATCAAGGTTAAGTGACTTGCACAGGGTCACACACCTGAAAAGTGTCTGAAGGCACTCTGTCCACCATGCCACTAGGTGCCTCCAGGTGTCTGAATGCACCTTAATAAATGCCTGCTAATTGATGGATTATCCCCTTGAGGACCTCTCAGGACATCTCTTGGGTTTCCTATTCATTTCTTTGCTTCTGGCACTTTTAGGCCATCTAGATGCTCTGAGCAGCAGTTTTTACCCTTTCTGTATGCCCTGTTTCTCCCCCCGCCCCCCAACTCACAGGAGGCCTGGGGACCTCTTCAGAATAAATGCAGAAAATAGGAAACAAAATCAGTTGTTGAAATAGTTACTAAGGGATTAAAAAAAAGCAGCCACCAAGTTCAGAGACACCAGGTGAAGACCCCTTACCTACAGGATGTTAAATATGGTGGCACTTGACTTAGGTTTTTCTCATTTTAGTGAAGATTTTCTTTTCTATTCTGTACCTTTTCAAATACTTTTCTTCCCTCAGGTGTTCCTGGTTCCTGGTATTTGTTTGAAGTCTCTCTGTCCACCATCTTGGCTCCTTCTCATCTCTCCTTTTGGCCAGGGAGCCTGGATAACAACTGCCCTTTTCTAGGCCTGTGGCCTGTTTCTCTGCTCTCCAGCCTTGTGCCCTCCTCTTAATGCAGTTCACTGGGGCCTAAAAGTGCTTAGTGAAGGCAGCCGGGCTCCGTCTCCTGGTTGTCTTGGGTTGCACCTGCATAGGAATCATTTTTCTCTCATTTCTCCTTGTCCAGAGTGATAATTGACATTGACGCTACTGGCATCGTTTCCTACAGAACCATGTCTAGATGTGCATTTATCTTCTGCTACCTGTCTCTGCTCCCATCTTCTCCTCGTATCTTTGTTAAACTAAGTTTGTGGCCGTGCATCAGCTGTAAGTCAGTTACCGGTAGTTGGGCTCTTTCCCCGCTTACCACATCCCTCCCCTCTTGCTATGTTTGCCCCCTCTTCAGAAAAGCTTGCGATGAGGCTCCAAATATTCAGTCATCCTTATTCTCACCATCTTTAAACCTCCCTCCTTCAGGCCAGGCTTTGTTTTTACCTTGAAATACTTCGTCCGTTTTTCTTTCCGAAGAATATTTCATTTTCCTTGATGTCTGGGAGAGTAGAAACATGTTCCTTTCTCCATCCCTCTTACTTTCTCCCCTTAGAAGCACAGGAGTTACCTGGTCATGGCAGAAAGCCAAGCGTCATGCGCTCTTTTCAGGACGTAGCAGATCTTCATGCCCTCCTTTCTTGAGGGCAGTGAGATCCTGAGTTCTTGGGATGCTACATCTGCTGTCTCTTAGCACCACTTGGCCACACCCATTAGGCTCCACCCGGGGGCTCTTGAGGGAAGTGTGATTTATTTGTAGCAGTCCAGAGAGTGTCAGCTGGCTCTAATGGGCAATTAACAGCTTCCTGCTGAAGTCCTGGTTCAGACGCCACAATGAAGCCAGCAGATGCTTCTGAGCAGTTCTTTGACTGATTTCACTTGCCAGTCTTTCTTCCTCCCAGAGCCCCGAGTACTTTTGGATGTCTCAGCCTGCCACTTTTGAAACAGATGTGTTTAGAAATAAACTGAGAACTCACTTCATTAAGGCTTCCTCCTTTGGCATCTTAGAGATGAAAGCATATTGTTCACTTGTGTCAGTCATGTTCAACTCTTCATGACCCTGTGTGCGGTTTTCTTCAAAGAGGTATTGGAGTCATTTGCCATTTTCTCCTGCAGCTCATTTTACAGATGAGAAAACTAGTCAAACAGACTCAAGAGACTTGGCCACAGTCACACCGCTAATAAATATCTGAGACCAGATCTGAACTCAGAAAGATGAAGTCTTCCCCACTCCAGGTCTGGTGGTCTATCCACTGCAGCGCCACCTAGCTGCCCCTCAAAAGCACATTATGAAATTTTAAAGTATTTCACATCCTGTTTCTTCCAAATGAGGGTCCTAGATGAGCTCTCATCTAACCTTATAGTTACGTTATTATTATATAATTATATCATTACAGAAGTTACAGGAGATTCCTAAAAAGCATCCTGCTCATCATTTCTCAGAGCACCGTAATCTTCTGTCATAATTCTATACCCCAAGTTCTAAGATGCTTTCATTGTCCCTACAGGGCATCAGTGAATGTCCCAGTATTTTTATTTGAATGCAAAAAGCAGTTATTTCACCCAGTTGGGCAGCAGCCACAGAACATTCAGTATAATAGAGTAATAGCAGGACAGCTAGTTGTCCCAGGGGTTGTTCTGCCTGGAAACCGTGGGAAAGATGGGAAGGAGATAACTATAAGCACAAACCAACACTTATGGAGGTGCTGCTTAGATTATCTCATAGGAACCTCCCACCCGCCCACCCTAGCTGGCGTCGTTATTTCTATTTACAGATTTGGAGACATTTGAGGCTGAGGAGGGTTAAGTCACTTGGCCCTTGCCACTTAGGTAGCAAGGAGCCTTTGTGTGCCCTGTCCTCCGCACTGGGCTGACTAGATTCTGATCTTTAGCAGCAAGGTTAGGGAATCACCTTCCTACCCTGGACCTTAGTTTCCTCTCTGTAAAACCAAAAGATTAGGATTCCCTCACTTCTCAGAAATCCATGCTCCCTTGTGCTTCTGGTGGATTGTTCAGAGTTCAAAGAATCAAATATTTGCGTAGGGGGGCATTGTCTCATTCTTTGTCCTTGTATGTGCAGTACCTTATACAGTGCCTAGCACCCAGCAGGCTAATAAACCCATCAGTGATTAGGCTAATGTTTTATTGTTTATTAATTCTTAATGCTGTTGATGGTATTGGTTATGGTATTAATATTGACTAATAATTAATAAATACTTGTTGATTGGTTACAGTGACACTAACTGAGCTCCCTTCCCTTCCTCTTCCTCTCTGAACTTCCCAGTATGCTATGCCCAGTTTTCTTTTGGTCAGAACCTGTGATTCATGGGGTGCAGGGAACTCAGAGAACTGCTTATACCGATGAAGTATGGCCACCATTCTGCCAAGGCTGCTGGGGGTCGGGGTGGAAGGTTGCCTGGAGCTCTCCAAGTTGAAGTGACTTGCCCAGTGTCAGAGGTGAGACCGAGTTGTCCTGCCAACTCCCAAGACTAGCCCACATCTAGTACAGATTTCACAGTGTGTCCTAGGAATGATGGTCATCTCTTTGGAACAGTCCCAGTTCTTGGGCACTTAGCCTTGGGTTACTTTGTGGCCTGAGTAAAGTCCTCTCTGCTCAAACTGCCCAACCCACACTGAGTGTTCTGCCTGCCTAGACACTCTCCTGGGCCAGCCCAGGGTTATCTGTGTTGTCATTACACTAGAGCCTGTATGCTTCCATACTTAGCACCCAGCTCCTGGGAGCCCGGGCCACTTTCTGTAACAATAATTCGGCCCTTTTTGTAGCATTTGGGGAGTCTG
>CM053772.1:20482201-20563912 GCA_028658325.1 Potorous gilbertii
TGAGGATCCGCTGGGACGGTGTTTGTACAGAGTTTAGCACAGTGCTGGGCGCATAGTAAGTGCTAATAAGTGTTTGTGCCCTTCTGCCAATTAACCCCGCAGAATAGATGTCCTGGTGGTCTCCTAAGGGCCCCATCAGGGTCCTTCTGACTGATGGTAAGATCTAACAGGGCAAAGTCAGTCCTCTGGGGCACCCTCTCGATCACTGAGAACTGAAACCCAGGTGGGGATGACTGGCCCTAGACGGGTTGGTGGGCAACCCCCAGGGGGGCCAAGAGCCCTCCTCCAGTTTAAAAATGGGACTTGGGAAGTTGAACAACCTTGATGGTTCTTTTTAGCATTACACACACACACACACACGTGTTCACACACACACTCATTAGCATTCGTACATACACATGCACATACGCACACACATCCTTACATTCAAGAGTGCTCACACACATGCTCACACTCATACACAAATGCGTACTCAGGAGTACTCATACACACATGTTCATATATACTCTGTTATTACCTCAAGTCCTCTCCATCCTCCTCTCTGCCAGGAAGAGTTAGAAAAAGGGCCCTGTGAGAAGGGTGTGGAAGGCTGTTGTATGCCCCTGCTGAGCTCTCCTAAGTGACTGGAAGCCTCCCTTTGGAAAACCAGAGTCTTTATGAAATTTGCCTGCCGTGGTGTGCTCTCCTCCATTTCAGAGATGCTGACTGAGTCATGTAGGAGGAAATATAGGACCATGGAGTTTGCTCTTTGCCTCCGGCATCCTCTAGCAGGTGGAAAAAAGGGAAACGTTCATTTGTGGTAACAGGCCTGTTGCACCATCTGTCGGCCCCTCTGGACAGTTGTACCTTGTATTTCATCACCTTACAAGTTTCTGACTGTCTCAGTGCCCAGCCATAAATGGTACTGTAATCTCCCTGAGTAATGAAGATCAAGCCCTCCTTGCCCGCTTTGAGGAGGGCCTCAGTAGCCTCTCCCCACATCTGAATCTGATAGTTTCACCCACACCTGCCTCTGCCCCTGGGACTTTTCAGGATGTGGGTGTTGATAGCACAGCCCTGCCTTATTTCAGGATTTGAGCCCTTCTTCTGTGGCTCAACAGAAAAGGTTAAGAATTCCTGATAGAGCTTTAAAGTTTGCAAAGTACTATAGGGACATGATTTAGGAGGTAACAGTGATAGCTCACATTTGTATAGTGTTTACCATTTGCCCATGTTACCATGTGCTGTGTTTTACTGTAACGATCTCATTTGAAATTCACAACAACCCAAGATGCTATTATCTCCATTTTAAGACAAACAGAGGTTAAGTGACTTGCCCAGGGACACACAGCTAGTGAGTATCTGAGGCCAGATTTGAGCCCAGGTCTTCCTGAATCCCAAGTCCAGCATTCTCTTCTCTACCCCATGTTTAACCCTAGACCGTGGTGGGCAGACCTCAGAGACACCTGCTCAGGTGAATGGAGGTGGTGTTAAGTGAACAAATCAAATGCCTCAGGATGTGCCTTAGTCCGCAACACCTGGACAGGGTTGTTTCTAGCTGCTTGGCCAGGGGTCTTCTCACTTCATCCCCTTTTGGGAGCTGCTATGACTTTTTTTGGTCCATTTTCAATAAACCTTTATTGATATCTTTTATTTTAAATCATTGGCATTTTCCAATATATCCCTTCCCCTTTACTGCCCCAGAGATCCATCCCTTAGAACAAAGAAGTGAAAACTTTAGCAAAACTAAGCAAGATAAAAAATAAATTGAGCCCAGTGTCACCTGGGGAGCTGGGAGAGGTACCCTCTTCCACCTTGCCTTGGGGCCCATTCATTTTCTATTGTTTTCACCTTGTTCTCTTGGTTCTGCTTACTTCACTTTGTATCAGCTCATGTAAGTCTTCCCATGCTTTTCTCCTTCTAGACATTATTTCCTAGAGCACAGCAATGTTTTGGTACATTCACATACGAATTTGTTTAGCCATTCTGAGCTCAATGGACTTCTACTTTGTTTCTAGTTCTTTGCTCCTACAGAAAGTGTTGCTATCTATATTTTAGTCACTGTGGAGCCTTTCTTTTCAGTCCTTACTGTCTTGGGTTTTATGTGCTAGGAGATTTTTAGCATCTACACCAAGCCCTCAGGACTTCCAATTCTAGAGGCTGAGGGTTGGGGAGGACTGGAGGATCTGTGTCTGTCTCATGCACATAAATTCCTAGAGGATAAAATGCATGGAATTTGGGAAAGGCTAAAGGCCCAAGTCTGATGTGCAGGTGTGATAACATTTCAGTTTCTGATGATGCTACAGATTAAAGGTCTGCCTTGCCTCAAACTGATCAGTTCCTGGACTGCTTTTAAATCACTGGGGTGTGCTTAAACATTAGCTTTCAAAGACTTTTGCTCTTTGGGGGTGCTGACATCTTCCAAGATGGAATGCTGGAGCTCGGTAGGAGGACAAAGGATGGAATTTCATGCTTTGCTCTGGATTTCCTGACTCGGTCAACTCTGAAAGCAGCTCCTTAGCATTTACTGAATGCACCCAGTCTAGGGGATATTCTGTTTACTATGTATATCTGGGAGTTAGCAAAGAAAAAAATTCAGTGTGATCCCTTCCCCTAAAGGGAGACCAAGAGATCGGTGACATTATTCAAATCTGGCGATCATGACTGGGAAGACCTTTACCTCTTCACCACTGGAGTCGCCACAAGGGCTGATTCCCCCGAGACGTGATATCAAGATACAGTCCCTTGAGAAAGCCATCCTAGGCCAGAGCTGGAAAGAGCGACTTTTCTGACCTCACAAATTCCAGTAAAGTCACCTGCTTTTTTCCCCCTTCAGTCCTGGGACATACTTGTCCCTCACCCAAAGATACCCTGGCTTTGGGGAGGACAGAGGAGGGAGGAATGTGGATATTGCTGGGTTTTTCTTGAACTCGTTCTTGATCCTGTGACTCTGGCCATTGAGAAAATGATAAGAATGTTTTCCTGTTTTCTGGCCTTTTTGTCTTTGAATTGGAAGGTGGGGAGAGGAAGGGAAAAATGATAACCTTGCATCCCACAGAGAACAGGGAGGTATGGCAGACTCTAGCAAATATTTGTGGGTTTTATGTCACTCTGTAGGGGCCCCCTGTCAAGGAACCAAGCTCTCCTAGAGTGAAAAAATACTGCAATTTACTTGCACACTCACATAGACTACCTACACAGCATAAAAAGTGAGTTCTCTTGAATTTCTCAGACCTTTAAGGTCAAGAAATCATTTTCCATGCCCCTCCCCTCATTGTAATAAGCCTAGATATTCTGTTTGTAGCCAAGGAGGCAAGTGAACTTCTCAGTCAATAAACGTGTGTCCTCTGTGAATCTGCACAGCCACGCTGTGGTCCCTTGGCAGAGAGATCTTTGAATAAGTCTGCCCTGAGTTGGGATGACTCATTCACACTTTAGGAATTTATTTTAAAATAGCAGATGGTTTAAATTTAATATGAATATGGAAATACCAGAAACATTTTGCATCAATATTCATTAGAGTAGGTGTAAGATTTTTTGCTGTTTATAGTGGAAGTTTATGAAGTTCCTGACAGGTTAGACGACATTCCAAGAGGTTCATTACAATTCATGTAATTAGAATAAATATTCATGGAATTTTAAGTAATCCACCGGACCTTTCTTGGCATACATTTCCTTCTGTGAATCTCCTCTTACCTGTGGAGACAATTAACCAGTCTTTATCAGAGTATTTTATCTTCTCCAGCTCTCAGCTCTTAATGGCTCCTCCAAATTGGTATCTGAATAATGTGGCTGGCAAACTGTGATTGCTCTCCCCCCCCAGCCCTGGAAGGGTCATTCAGTTATCTGGAGTCCTTTCTGCTTCTCTTCTAATAATACTTTGCCATTTCCCCTGGAGGATTAAGAAAGGGAAAATTCCGTTGTGGGTCTGGAAGGTTGATAACTTCCTTCCCTCAGTCTGCAGCTGAAAAGGAGCTCCTAATCCGTGATCTGTAGTCCAGCCCTGACTTGCCAAGGTCATTCAGCCAGTAATCATCGAGGCAGAATTTGAACTCCCCATGGACTCTGGAGCCAATACTCTTTCACCATCCTATCCTACCCTGGAATGATTTCATTCCTTCAGGAGTGGGGAGGGGGAATAATAAATTTAAATATGTTTTATTCCCCCAGAAAAGAAAGATGCAGTGGCTTTGATGACATACTTTAATAACCTGTCTCTTCTCATTTTCCTTGGAAAGGGTAGGACACACCAGCTGGACTTGGTTTGAATGACCAGGCACTTGTAGGACTCTCCCGCTCTCCCATACCCAACACACCCCGGTCAGTTTTTCTGGGCTGTGAGGTTTTCGTTTGCCGTCTTTTACAGCGAACCCCTTCTGTGTCACTAAATGTGGTGATCCCATGAAGGAGCCCAGATGGCCATCTTGCTCACCCTACCAACATTAAATGCATGTATAGTAGAGATGGATGTGAGGCAGTCTTTTCTGGTCAGGAGGGAGCCCAATGACTCCCGGCCTTTGGCTGGACTTCTCTGAGAGTAGTCAGAAAGATGTTATTAGAGATGAGGGGAGAGAGAGCCCACCATCTCACCTCATTTTCTTTTTCCATGCGCTCTAGCTCCTAGCTCAAAGGTCTTCTCTCTCTCCTCTCATTCTCCACCACAGCTGCCCAGGTTGGCTCCTGAAGCCCAGGTCCAACCCCATCACTGCCCTGCTTAAAACCCTCAGCAGCTAGCTGCCCCCTTACCATGGGATCAAATACAAAACCCTGGCATTCAAGGCCTGGCATTCTGGGTCTCTCTACCACCTTCCTAGCTGTCCATCACAGTCCTTTGTGAATGCCACAGTCCACCTGTTCCCTGAACTCCACAATCCATCTCCAGCCTCTGTGTATTCCCATAAGCCTTCCCTTCCATGCTTGCTGTGTCCTCGTCTCTTCCTAAGTTCAGATGCTACTTCCTCTGTGAAGCCTTCCCTGGTTCCCCTTCTTCCTCCCCTCCGCTATGTGAAACCTCTCCTTCTATAATGGACCTGTTTCCTATGTCAGACTTACAGCCCAGGTCAGTTATTTTGCATTCATTACTGAAAGAGCTTAAACTGTATAGAAGTAATAAAATATTTTTTTCTATCACATTTTAAATGGAAAGGGCTACAGTGTAAGAATTTCATTTGTAAGCTAAGTTCCTTTGACCTGAAACCCTTAGTTAGATGAGAAGCAGCAGGGTATGATGGGAAGAGGTAGAAAAGGGGTTTGTGTTTTAGCTCAGGCAGTTACTATGTATAACTGGGCACATCAGACCTCGGTTCCTCCTTTTCTGTGAAGTCAGTGATAGGGATACTTAGACTCTCGCTCAATGATTGAGCCTTTGTATGGAAAGAATCACACTAGATGTTGAAGACTTTGTAAGCTTTAAAATGAAATGGATTTATGAAAATATGTGTTTGTGTTATGTTACCTGTTTCACTAACAGACCCATAAAATATCTTTGCAGAAATTGCCTTGCAACAGGTTTCGATGTTCTTTCGATCTGAGCCAAAGTGGGAGGTGGTGGAACCGTTGAAAGATATAGGTGAGAAGCTCCTGTGAAAAGACTGATCAGAGGCTGCCAGGCCCAATGGTTGATTTTCAGATTTTCCTTTGAGACCCTCAGGTCCTGAGCTTAGTGTCAGGAGCCCCCGGGTTTGGTGCAGCACTTGTGACCCTTTGCTTCTATGAAAGGTCTTAGGTCCTGAGCACTTACAACCTGTGCTGACAAAGGGAATTCCCTCATGCCAACAAACTGGCAGATCTCCTGGCATCTGAAGGGAATTTTTAAATGAGCCATATTCCGGTGGCCTTTGTTTTTAAAGGCTTGCCTTCGGTGACTTTTGGCAGCTCTGGCACCCTGAGCAGGTAGTCTGTCTCAGACTCAGGAAGCCCTGGGTTTGAGCCCTGCCTCTGACACACAGAGGCTGTGTGACCCTGAACAAGTCATTTAAGTGCTAAGGACCCCAGGAGGAAAGGAATAAACGTTTCGTAAGCGCCCACTATGTGCCAGGCACTGTGCTGAACTCTTTACAAATGTTATCTCATTTGGTCTTCACAACAACCCCAGGAGGTTGGGGCTGTCATCCCCATTTTATCATTGTGGAAACTGAGGCAGACTGAGGCTAAGTGACTTGCCCAGGATCACACAGCCAATAAGTGCCTGAGGCCGGATTGAACGCAGGTCTTCCACACTGCAGGCACAGCTCTCCAACTAGCCACCAGTTGGCCCAGGCAACTCTATGAGCTGCAGAGTAGGTCTCATCTGGACTGAGTAGGGGGGGCTTCCTAGACCAATGAAATCAAAGATCTGGTCCCCCAAAATGAAAAATTGCCCTGGCCAAAGGAGTGGGGTTGGGGGTATGCCATTGGTGTTGGGCAGTCCTGGGTAATCTCACTCATCCATAGTGGTTCTCCATGTTTGGAAAATATCCAGCCATTGTCTGAGTCCCGTGGAGCAAGCTTACATATGTTCCGGGTTGTAGACCCAGGCAGGGAAGTTCTACAGGAGGCACGTAGGCCTTAAGAGAACTCCATCATCTTGGAGCCTCCGGAGTCTGACTTCTTGACCACCTTGATGTGTGTCCAGGGCCCTTTGGGCAGCTTGGTGAAGCCTGTTCTCAGAACATTGGTGTTAAGGGCACAGGAGGAAATCCATAGGATTACAAAGGAAACTAGTTACATTAAAATTAAAATGTATCCAAATACCTTCAGATATTCAAATATTTTTTAATAATAAGCTCACAGATTACAAATGCCAAGCCTGTGCCCTAGACCAAACCTCAAATGGAGCTACCAGTCAAGGGGACACTCCCAGAAGGCCTCCAGAAAAAGTTCTTTGTTCCTTGAGTGCCCTTAACTGAACCCCAGGAATGCTAACAAGTCGGAGTAATTATATTTTTAGCTAAAGTTGAGGACCTTCTTTAAAAAAATAATAATTAATGAGGAAATAAAATCAAATCAGCATTAATTCACCCCCCCCCCCCCAGTACTGGAATATTATATCATTTTGATCATGTCTCTGCTTTTTTCTCTTTCACAAAATGCCCTCTGCTTTTGTACTAGGTTGGAGGATACGGAAGAGATATTTCTTAATGAAGATTAAGAGCCAGCCAAAAGAACGCCTCGTGCTAAGCTGGGTACGCGGGGGTTCCACAGATCATGGCTCTTTCTGGGTCTTTGAGAATGACGGGTTTTTTGAGGCTCAGCAAGGATGATGTATTGTCCTTTTATCTTTTCGGGCCTTTTCCGCTCCTAGAAGTCAGTTTCTTTATTAATTATTCCAAGTCATCCTTATTTTATTTGCAAAGCACAATATGTTTTCTACAAGAAAATCTGCCTCTGACCCGTGTTGTTCCCCAGAAGTCTGAGAACCCAGGCATTAAGACTGTAGACTGTGATTGAGCTGGAAGGGACCTTCGTGGTCTTCTCACCCAACTTCCTCCTTTCACCAGTGAGGAAATCGAGCCCCCAAGAGTGGAAGTGACCTACCCAAAGTCACACAGTTGTATAACGTGTCTGAGCCAGGTTTGGAAGCTGGAGCCATGAGCGCTTCCCGCTGGACCACACTTCCTTTCACACTTATTGGCTGTGTGACACAGGGCGGGTCACCTGCCATGTAGCAGCTACCTCCTGGGCTGTTGTGAGAATCACATGAGATAATCCAGGTTGTCCCCTTAAAGTGCCACCTAACTGTTGAGTAGGTGGTGGCCAGAGCAGCAGGACGAGCAATAGGAATTCTCTGTGGCCAGCTTCCTGGTGATCTGAGAGAGGGGTGTGGTTCCCCTAGGTGGCCTTTCCGGAGTTGCCACTTGGAGGTTTCTTTCTTTATGAAAATACCTTAATTCTTAAAAATTACATTAGCACTGTGTTCATCCTCTGGGTTCTATGAACACATTTGGATATGTGTCCTAAGAGCTGGGTCCCAGTGGGGACCTTCTTTGGCTCCTTGCCCCAGGACAGGCTCCGATGTTCCCATGTTCTCTGCCTCTCTAGGCTGACCTTGGCCCTGACAAGTACCTGTCAGATAAGGACTTTCAGTGGATCATCAGACTCCTTCCTTCCTGTTTGGTGAGTAATTCCCCTCTGGTTCCCTAAGCTGCTGATATCAAATTCCTGGCCTTTCCAAGTGGGAATGTCAGGTCCTTTCCCTTTTCTTTTAGCTGAGTTTGGAGCCAAGCCTCTAGGTCAGTAGGAGAAGAGATCTAGAAGCCTTTCAATTCAAAATCTAGGGAGCATCAAATGATCCCGGCCTTTATGCCCAAACCTAAGCAGATAAACCAGTGCCAGGCAGATGGAACCTCTTCTGGGTTTTTCATTTTAATCAAACTCTGGCAAGTTACCCATTAACTTGATTGCAAAGCCAGCTTCCTCTCTCCATGGTGCCTGATGGGGACAAGCAGAGGAGGGGGGTGCAGAAAGACCCAATTCTGGCAGCAAAGACCATAATAGAGGTTCCCATGATGGGGAAGGTCATGGCATGCTGAGATGAAGTCAGTAGGTCATTTTCGGAGGCAGCCCTTAGTAACGCAGTTACCTTCCACAAACCAACAAAAACGAACCAGAAGTGTGTAGGCTCATCCAGGCCCTCGAGTTAGCACTGCTAGTCTTCCAGATCTGTGGCTCATGTGCTTTAATTTAAAATGGGGCAGGGAATAAAATGACCTTTAGAGTTACTGTCAGCTTTTCCATCTCGTGGGCTGGCTGCTATTTGAATATGTAAAAGTGGTTTCAGTAAGGCAGGAAAACCCAATTTTTAATGGTGTTGGTGGGTGAGTGAGTGGTGTGTCCTTGGATTGCTTCCTTCCCCAAGGCTGTTCTCAGCAGCTAGATTCCTTAAGTGGGTGTGGCTCTAAACCCCCAAACAATGCCCCCCCCCATTCACTATAAGGGTCAAGGCCAAGGGCCTTCCTCTGCCTACTTTGCTGCTTCTAAGTTAAATTACAGACTCTTCTCTGGCATTGAAAGCCCCTCACTGTCTCCACCCAGCCCCACTTCACAGACTGATTTTACTTAGCCCTTCTTCCCCTTACTGCCCACCCCCAAGATTTCCAAACACTTGCTCATTCTATTTCATCTTTTCCATTTCATCTCCTGCCTCACATCTATGAGTGGCCTGTCTCCCATGCCCCAAATGCTCTGCCTTCTCCCCGCACTTTGAGGTGCCACCCCCTGGAAGAAGGGGCCCCATTGTCCTACAATAGGGGCTGCCTGGCCCCTCCCAGACTGACATCACGCACACACATGTACATGTATATGGGCATTTACTCCTCCATAGACACATAATTTTTGCCCAGTGGGAGATGAGCTTATGAGGGCAGACATCATTCTGTTCTTGACCGTGACATCCTGGTGCTTGTTGGATTGGGTTGGGTCGACTCCTGGAGTGACTTCATTTGTCCTATGATGCAGGGTTTGTCTAATAATAACATTATTTAGAAACTTATTACACTTTTGCAATATATCCTAGCAGTTTTGGCACTAGTTAACCAAAACTGCTTGAGCCTTTCACGATCAGAGGATCACAGTTCACCAGTTTGGGGCAGAAATCAAATCAAGAAACTATTTTCATTATAAGCCATGAAATGGTGAGATTGATTGAGTGACCGTGTTCCTCTGTCAGTCAGGTGATCCAAGGAAAAGCCCATCATTTCCTACCAGCTTAGAGCTGGAGCAAGCAGGTATGTGGTGTAGGAACACAGTGGTAGAAGTCTTGGTTGGGTAAGGCAGCTTAGTGTGGTCCTGTGTAGCAGGGGTCCTGGGGAAGGGCAAAAATGAACTTAGGCTGAAGGGGAAGAGAGAGCGAAAGTGATTGCTTGTTTTGCTATAAAAAGGCCATTTTAAAGATGGAGTGAGTTGCTCCTTCCAGAAAGGAGGAGAGGGGAGACACAGGGTCCCTCTGTCTTTGCTTCCTTTTACAGATCTTAGGATAGTATTCTGAGTTACCTCCCTTCCCCTCCCCGCCATCACTCCCTAGAATTGGTTCGGTCCCATAGCTCTGAATTCTCATTGTTTCCTAGCATCTACCTGGAGCCAGCATTTCCTTCTAACCAAATTGGAGTTCCAGGTCCCCTAAGGACTCTGTGTAGTTCATTCCCTGGGGACCTGCTTCCTTAGTGCTCTCTGACCCGTCGCCCCTAGCTTCACTGTCATCATAGTTATCTGCTGTGCTACCTCCCAGAGAAAGGGCATGAAGCCTTCAGGAGCACTCTCCTGCTTCGTGGGGAGCCTGCTCTGTAGGGCACCTGAGCCTCCCCTGTGGCCTGGCCTGCATTAACTTGAGCAGAGGTGTAGGGGACAGTGAGAGAGGGAGGGAGTAGACTGCTTCCTCTGAGCTGGGTTGGAGGGACCACTGAGGGGCAGAGAGGGAGGACTTAGCTCCCTTTGGCCGCTCTGTATTCCCCTGAATAGTTCATGGGAAAGCAGGTTCCCTGGCGCCTCTGTTATCTGTTACCCTTCCCGGGGTGGCATGATCTCTCTCCTTGGAGCTCCCAGGATGACTTCACCCTCAGACAGCTGGGTTTTGCCACGTGTTTGTTCTCCCCAGCCTGGCATAGAGTGGTGCTTAATAAAGCCTTATGGAATTGATGCAGATCCTTTGTTCTGTAGGGAAGAGGATGGTGGAAGAAGTCACCAACCATTAGGCTCAGGGTGATATAATGGGGGGTGGGATTCTGGAAGCCCCTGGAGGTCAGGCTGCATGCTCCCGAGCACACAGCACACAAGCCATTCCCAGTGAGGGTTGTGGCTGATTTAGTTATAAAGAGTGGAAGATGTTCTTGAGAAACAGCCCAGATAGAGATTGGAGAGGGCAAGCACTGACTGTTGAGATAGCCTGGCAGCCCCCTGCACGCAACTAACAGGTGCTCTTTGTCTTGGCAGCACCCTTACATCTACCGAGTCTCCTTCGCCACAGCCAATGAGTCCTCCGCCTTGGTCATTAGGGCATTTAATGAAAAAGGAACACTGAAGGACCTCATCTACAAGGTACTTGGACAAGCCCCAGTGGGACATTGGGAAGAAATGATGGGAGTCCTGGATTCAAATCCTGCCTGTGGTGCTGTGACTGTGTTACTGGCGGGGGGCAACCTCTCTGAGGCTTAGTCTTCTCATCTGCAAAAAGGGGATAATCCTAGCTCTCTGTGAGGCTCCAATGAGATAATGTAAGAAAAGCATTTTGTAAACTTGAAAGCAGTCTCCAGAGGCGAGTCATGACAGCTGTTACTTAAAGTTCAAGCTCGTGAACATCAAACAGTTGTCAGCGTCCAGTTCATTCGCCTGACCTTCACTTTGGAGGAGGGGCCTTTGGGCTGGCATCGGGTCGTGCAGGGCCCAGAACTTTTTTGATTTCACCATAGAAAAACTACTGTTGTTTCAAGAGTACTTCCATCCCCTTTGCCCCCTGCTCGCCTCTGCTCCCGCTTCTGTCTCCCAGCCCACCCAGGAGAATCGGCAGCATGTTTCATGATACCACAGATTGTCACCGGTGACATGAGACTTGTGGGCTTTAGGTAGCAAGGCACCAGCCTGAGCCTGCAGCCTGCCAGCCAGTGGGGGCTGAGGTCCAGAGCATGCTGCCTCCTGTGGTGGACTTCAGAACAAAGGGAAAGTCGGCCTCTTTCTCTTAATTGCATCAGGTGCTTCTGGTTCTAAAAACCAGATGACCAAGCGCTGCCCTTTCCATTCTGCAGCCAGGTCTAGCGCTGGATTCCTGGTGCTTTAAACAAACGGTCACATGACTATTATCATGGCAATTGCAACATTTAGGATAAACCCCAGTTAACCAATGGTGGAGCCAAACATGGAGGTGACTCTTCAGCCCAACTCCTTTGTTGGAGCTAGGTTTATGTGAATTGGGGAAGAAGGGAAAAAATAAATGCAATAAAACCTAAAAAAATGAACCATCCCCCCCCCCCAAAAAAAAGTCTGTCTAGCCCCCATGTCCAGCCAGTGTGTGTGAATGGGTCTGGTTTTTATCACGTCTTACGTACCCAGAGAGTCCAAATATGGCTTTGTTGGCTTCCCATTTGCTGTTCGTAGCATTGATATTAAATGCTATGAGCAGACCATGATTTATTTGGCCATCCCCTGAGCGATGGACAGACCGGTGGTTTCCAGCTTACACCAATGTTACAAATAAATGAGTGTTTTCAGATCAGTGAGCACGGGTTTCCTTCTCATGGCGTTCAGAGGCTAGACTGCCCTGCTGGTCAACATCTCTCAGGAGCTTTGTGACATTCTCAGTGCTCTTTGCTCTCTCCCGACGTTAGCCTTTTCTGTCTCGTCTGTTTCCCGGCTGGCTTTCTGACATTGACCTTGATCCTTTCATGTTCTTTGCCAGTGCATTGGGTACAAGGTGATATCTTTTGTTTGGTTTTTTTTCAAAGTCAAAACCAAAAGACCCGTTCCTGAAGAAGTACTGCAACCCTAAGAAGATTCAGGGTCTTGAACTCCAGCAAATAAAAACCTATGGACGACAAATATTAGAGGTGAGGAGGGTTCAATTGCTGCTTCAGATGTAATAGAATGGACATACTCTTTCCCCCTGCCTCTGCCCCTTCACTCTGGGTGGAGGGTTACACCACTCCAGCCAGAAATGTCCACGTAGAGGCAGACACTGTATTGCAAAGAACTCTGGGAAGGGAGTCAGAGGGTTCAGGGTCCAAATCCCCTCTCTGCTACTTCATGCCCATTAGACTTTGGGCAAGTCACTGAACGTCTCTGGACCTGAGTTTTCTTATCTGTAAAATGAGGAGCTTGAACTAAAATGACCTCCAAGGTCCCTCTCTTCCAAGTTTAAATCTTACAGTCATCACTGTTAATAAACCTATAGATAAGGGTTTGTGAATGCGGCTGATGATCTTACATATGTGATATAAATGATAATTTTATATATAGATACATATACGCATATACTTGTATAAATATATTATTTATATATACATATACATGCACACATGTAACATACATATATATCTACATACATACATTTATGTATTTATCCTCTGCAAGCATATATGAAAGGTCTGCAATACATCCCCTTCCCCCACCCCAAGCAACCCTGTACCTCCTCTATAACCAGGAGGTGTTATTTGGATACCCAAGGAAGAGGCCAAGAAGCTCTAGACTGATTATAGGTGGTAGTTTAATCAGTCACCATAAATGCTTACAAGCAAGGGTCATCTTCAGTCTGGGGCGGCTACCAGACAGTTCTGTGGATCCCCGATGAACCCCCAAATCCCCGTGGTAATTATAGAAAACAAAGGAAGAGGTGCTATTGAGTGCATCACTACTGATTGGTGGATATATTTTTTTTTCTGCTTAGTAATGAGCTTGGGAGTTAAACCAATGTTATGCCCAAACATAAGCTTGTGTATGGATCATGTACCAGTCACATATGGTTCACCATTTTCTTATGATGGCTTTCATAGGTCATAGTATCTAAAGTTTACGAGTCAGTGTCTAAGTTAGGATTGTAAACAGGTCACTTTATTTGGGCTTCTACCTTTCACAGAGTTCAAGTTTTTATGGCTTTTCACTTATTACTGTATTTTAGGACTTTTTCCCAATATGAACCCTATAGTATATTGTGTGTGTGTGTCCCCTTCATGCAGTTTTTTTTTTCGTTTGGTTGAGTTTTGGAGGCAATCGAGGTTAAGTGACTTGCCCAGGGTCACATAGCTAGTAAGTTTCTGAGGTTGGACTTGAATTCAGGTGGTCCTGACTCCAGGACTGGTTCTCTATCCGCTTTGTCACCTAGCTGCCCCTTCCATGCAACTTTAAGCTTTTAATAACAGAAAACTGTGCACTAAAACTTTTTGAGACACCCTGTGTATGTATGTGTGTCTAACAGTGTGTGTTGGTGGATTATATATACACTAGTACATACTCTGTAAAAGCAAATGTTAGACAAAGGCAGCAACTAACTTAATTTTTTTTGAACTCGCTCAATAGTTTCATTGCTTACCTGTGGGTAATTTGTAGGTGTTGCATTATATAGTATCTGACCTTCCAGAAACTCAGTTCACAGGGATCAGTTTATGTCCACAATTTCTGACTTTTCTGTCATGAACCAAGGTTCTTCATTTCCCATAATCTTAAGGTTCATACGCATTAGTGTAAAGAAGTTGTAAAAATGTGAAATTGCTTCCTTCTGCCAGCCTCGGGCTCACGGTTCATCTTAGAGACCTCCAGGGCCTGGCCAAGCTAGAACACCACCACACTTGCCTCTATATGGAAATTTTCCATTTTCATGAATATGGATCGCACTGTGGGCCATTTTGATATTGGAATGTGGATCTTCATATATGTAAACTGACTCAAAGATCATCCTCCCACTCTCTGTTTAAGATTCTGCTGGAGAATATTGAGGGGCACTGAAAGAAACCCCGAAGGGCACCGGGTGGTATCTCATGTCTACACTTGACTCTACTAATCCCACAATTAGCAGAGCAGCCCTATTCTTTATCTGTTAGAGAACTTAGCCTCTTACTTCATGGAAGAATCCAGTGTCATTCTCTTCAGTGGAATTGACAAAGACTGGCATCGTCTTCCCAGGGGCCTGTTTGATTTGGGTTTCAAAGTGTATTAGCTTTTAAAATCATTTTTAGTTTTTTGATGCCTCTTATTTTACATCACTATTATTTCCATTATATTTCCCTTAACAAGTCTTTCCTTGTAACAACAACAACAAAATTTAAGTTGACTTTAAATAAATCCTTATGAACAACTGACAAATCAGAAGGTGTCCAGGTTGGTTAGAGTCCATAAGACCCTTCCTGGTGTCAATGGAAGGACTGAGGATGAGAGGGCTTAGGGAGTATGTGAGAATCTTCTTCAAGTATCTGAAAAATTGTTTCATGGCAGACAGACGGGAGCTTAGCCTCTAAAGGCAGGACTGAGAGTGAGGTGGGTCACCAGGGGGACTGGCATCGCCACTTTGTAGGGATGTTGTGGAAGGCATTCTCCGTCAGATATGGCTTAGACTAGAAGTGCCAAATGGTAGCAGCCCCCAGTGCACCAAACCAGACTAAAATGTAATTGGGAAGTATTTAACAAGATGACCAGAAATACAATAGAACACAAATAATGTTAATATGTGGTTTTTCTAAGTCAGCATGTAGCCTTCAGAAATCTTTACGTAGGGTTTGTGGCCCAGTGGGGCTTAGATGGTCTCTGTGCTCCCTTTCAACGTTGAGATTCTATGGCTTAGAACCATTTTTTTTAATGTAAAATGTTTGCAGGTTTTATATGTATGTACAGGGAGGGGATTTCCTTAGGGGAGGGTCCATGCATGAAAAATAATTTGCACAACATAGATAACACCTTTTCAGAGCACAGCTGCATTCTCCGAGTCAGATGATCTATAGCCCTGCATTTTGCCTTGGCTCATTTAGGCAATAAAGTTCCTCCACGAGAAGGGATTTCCTTATGGCCACCTCCATTCTTCCAACGTGATGCTGGAGGGAGATACATGCCAGCTGCTGGATCTCGAGAATTCCTTGTTGGGCCTTCCTTCCTTCTACCGATCCTATTTCTCACAATTTAGGAAAATTAATGTAAGTTGCTGATGGCAGTAAAAACGGAAGGGTATTTTCAAAGTAGAAATACATATTCTTGTCACAGTGGCAGGACATGGGATTGGGGAGGGAGCCTTGGATATATTGAGGGAACATGAAATGGTTTGGTAGGGACAGGCTTAAACAGGATCTGAGGCAGTGTGGTCTAGTAGGAAGAACCCTGACTGTACACAGTCAGGAGCCCTGGGCTTTCCTTTGGACACTTCACTTTCCTTGATGGGGGACTTTGGGCCTAGAGATTCATGCCAGGGCTGACACTGGCTGGCTCTGAGGGACTTACTTTACCCTTTGGGAACCTAGGAGAGGTTTCTGGGCCAGTTAAGATGGCAGGCCTGGGCTACTGGGGAGACGAGGAGGGGACAGCAATTTCCAGAGAAGCACAGACAATGCCCTTTAATCTGACTCTGCTTCTTTGGCATTTGTCACCTGAGTGTTGGAACACCACGCTGTTGGTATGACTCATGCATTAGACAGAAGGTGGTGAAACCTGAGCATGGAGGCCAAGGAGAGCTTGGAGACTGAGGCTTTAGTTTGTCCAGGAATGAATGGGGGTGCTCTGTCTTGTTTTCCTGCAGACATTAGAAAGTGTGGATGTCCACTGCTTTGGACATTTACTTTATGAAATGACCTATGGCCGGCCTCCAGACTCAGTTCCAGTGGACACTTTCCCTCCTGCCCCATCCGAGGCTGTGGGTCAGTATGCTCTTGGACTTGTCTTCTTTACCCGAACTTTGGATGGCCACGTACTTTCTTTTCACAGTCCAAACAAAGAGACCAGTTGGGGTCATCTTGCCCCACAACTGAGACACCTTAAACATTTACAACCTTTTAGCTGCCTTGAATTTGGGCATCCCCTACAACAGCTAAGGGAAAAGGCAGACTCTTTGCTCAACTGCTAAAAGTGCTTGCACCACAATCTGAAATAGGCCAGAGATTTGGGAGAAAATTGCTGTAATCACAGGATCATTCCTGGTCAGGGGTGATGACAGAATGTGGGTGTAGGCTTGAGTCAGAGAGAATCTCCTGGCACCATCCAAACAGGCAACGGAGAGGCAGACGACCTGACTTCTGGTGCTAGCTCTCCTGCTTACCAGTCAAATGGTGCTGGCCCGGGCATTCCCCATCTCAAGTCCTCAGTTTCCTCATCTGCAAAATAGAGATGCTCAATTAACCAACAAGCACCTATGATATGTCCCATTGTGCTAGGCACTGGGGTTGTATGGACAGAAATGAAGCAGTCTCTGCCCCTTTATGAGCAAGAGGAGACATATCTATCCATCCATCCTTCCACCCATCCATTCATCCATTCTTCTTCCTATCTCTATCATCTATCTGTATCCATCTTTCTGTCTGTGTCTGCCTCCCTATTAATCTTTTCTTTCTGTCATCTGTCTTCCCTATATATCTTCCTCTCTCTCCATCCCTCTCCCTCCCTCTGCCTCTCCTTCTTCCTCTCTCTCTGTCTGTTTCTGTCTCTCTCTCTCTTTCTCTCCCTCTCTCTATAAAACTGAAACAAAATGGTTTTGAAGGGGGAGGCAAGAACAGCCAGGGGTATCAGAGAAGGTGGAGTTTGAGCTGACCTTCAAAGACCCCCAGGGATGCTGAGGGTGAAGGTGAGGGAGGAGTGCATTCTGGGAATGGCAGTAGATAGTCATGCCAGGAATGCCCACCTGCCAAAGCTGTTGCCAGGATCCAACCAGAAGTTCCTTACAGTGCTCTGCAAATGTTGTAATTTCTATCTCCTCTACCTACAGCTCTCAGAGACCTTTAGATTCTAAGCTGATCCCTGGCTTCCTCTTGGACCTTGTTGAGCAGACATTGTCTGGAAGGGAAAGTGCCATTTGAGGGGGTTAGTCTTCTTCACCTTTGGCATTTTGTGTGGAGGCAGCCGGGCTCCTCTGATGTTTTTGAAGTTCTGAGCGGAAGCAGATTTACTTCTGCTTTTAAAAGAACAAACGTTTTTTATGAATGGTGCCTAGAATTCCTCTTCCCTCTCACTCTTTTAAAACTTATTTCTGACATTAAACCGTTGCCTCGTCTCAGTGTGCAGTCTCCAAAGCTGTTTTGCATCACCCAGCCATGAGGCTCAGGACTGCCAAAGTTACTCTCCCCAGTTTGCACCATCTGTGTGTATGCAAAGCGTTTTCAGCCAGCCGAGACTTGTCAGATGGCAGTGGTGGTGGCGGGTTTGCCAGTGTGTTCTGTGTAACTCAATGCTGTTTCTTGGTTTCCAGTGGCCGTGCTAGAAGCTCTGCTGTCTCAGGAAGCCTGTAAGAATGGCATGCCTACCGTGTCCCGTCTCTTACAGATGCCGTAAGTCCAGAGGGTGCCCGCGCCTGGGGAGAGGGAGGAAGAATCCCCTTGACTGTAGGCCAAGGGTCCTTAGCCCTGCCCTCATGGAGCTGGTCAGGATGTTCTGGCAGGTGACCTGAGAAAAGGCTAGGCAGTGGCTGCCACCTTCTTCCTTTGGGGAGGTGTCAGTGTGAGTGAATTCTCATGCCCCCATCCATTGTAGCCTCTTAGACTCTTTCTGCCCTTCCCCACTTCTTTTATTAATATCTTTTCTTTTCGTATTAACTTCACCTCCCTCCTTGTCTTCTCCCTTTCCCCCTCCTGTGTAACCAAGAATTTAAAAGGAAAGAAAACCAGGCCAGTTTAACTGATGAGCACATCCAGCCAGAGATTAGAGGCAGCCTGGCCCTCTGCAAGAAGGGAGGGCTCCAAGAGTCACTGGCCACTCTATTGTCCAGTAGTCAGCTCTGACTGGCGGCGGCAGTGGCAGCCACTTGGAGGCTGTTGTGCTGGCTCTGCTTACTGCGCCTGTTTGTTCCAGCCCTGCCACGCTTCTCTGTATTCCTCAGAGACCTTGTTTCTCACAGAATGAAATGCTTGTGGTGTAATGCCAAGATGCTTGCTGACTCTGCTCTGAACTAGGTCAGCCCTGCACATGTGTGTGTGTGTGTGAGTGAGTGTGTGAGCAGCCCTGGTTCTGCCATGCTTTCTGGCTCATTGAGAGCTTTTACCATGATCTGGAGAAGGGAGATCAAGGATGAGACTCACACACCTTGTTTCACAAGAGTTCTGACCTCTTCCCATATCCTTTGATCTCCAGGTCTAAATACCTGGTTATGAGTGGCCCCAGGGGCCTGACAAGTTACCAGGACCAGGAATGTTGACCCTCCCCCCCAGACCCAGAACCTTTCCCTTCCCTGGCCCTCTGGCCAATGGAAGAATTTCCTTTACCCTCTTGGCCTCTTGATTCCAAGGGAGCCCCTCACCTTTCTGCTGCTGTCCTGGTATGTGTGTTTCTACAGGAGACCCTTCCTGGTCTATCTGTCTGCTAGAGTCCCCGCCCCCAAAGAGTCACCTTCTGTCTACCTTGTACTCATCTTTTTGTTCATCTGTTGTCTTCTTCATTGGACTGGGAGCTCCTTGAGGGCAGGGAGTGTTTTTACCTTTCTTTGTATCACCAGCACTTGGCACACTTAGCCTGGCACATGGTAGGTGCATCATAAACATGGCCCAGCTGGTGGGCACATAGTAGGCTCTTAATAAATTATTGTTGGTGTATTCTCATGGAGAATGTCCTGAGTCTGTGATCCCAGTGGTGTAGGGGTTCCCTTGATGGGGGCCCCCCTCAATCATCCTCACAGAAGGTGTTATTAGTGCATGAGTGGAAAAGAAAGGCGGTTGTGGGTGACCTAGGTTTCTACAGGCTGTCCTGGGAGCATGATCATTGTTTATGGCATTATTTCCAAAAAAAATGGATTCTGGGCACCTCACAGCAGTTTTCAGCATTTCAACATACACCGGCTGTGTAAGGAGGGAAGCCACCTATCTGGAGACTCATTTCCTCACATTTCCTCACTCCAAACCCAGTGGTTTTTTTCTCCGATGGCCAGTTTTGAAGACAAAATCCAATCTTTTTCTCTTCCACATAATTCTGACCTACTTCAGGTATAGCTTGTTTTAAGTCAGTGAAGCATGATGCACCTACATTTCATTAAGCTGGGCTTGCTTAGAGCAGCAGCGGGGCATGAGCCAGCCAGAGATTATAGCCCCAGTGTCTGGGAAAATGAGGCAGATGAAATTGTCAGGTGCTCACACCATGTGCATGCACACACACAGACAGTCACAGACATGGGAGCAGAAGTGCTGCCTTCTCAGTGACCTCCTCTCCTCTGGGCATTCCAGATTGCCTCGAGCTATTTCTGTGCCCGACACCCCCAAGCAGGCAGTTGCTTGGCATCTGCTTTTCTTTGAGAGAAGGTGGGATTTGTCTGCTAGCTTCCAGCCTGGGTACTTCCCTTTGCACACCTCTGAAGATTTCCCTGATCAGTCAGCAGGACTTTATGGCCCTTCTTTGTCCTTCTCACCAGGTGATTATGTTGGTAATAAGGCTGCCCCGATGCTCAGTGAGTGTGCAGAGTGTCACTCCGGGGTGGGAAGTCACCCAAAGACCTGGTCATGTCAGACCAGGAGGCCTGGGGCTGGATGGAGAGGGCCTGTGAGAGGAGAAGTTATGGAAGGAGGTGGGAACCCATTCTCCCCAAAGGAGACCACAGATACTGGCAAGTGTCCAGCAACCTCTAAAATACCTTACTCTGGAGTTAGCAATCTGCCAGCAAGCATTTTTTCAGTGCCTTGATGTGCTATGGCTACAAGGATGAAAGCTACCCTGCCCCCAACACGGTTCCGTTCTAGTGGGGAGAACAACACATACACATATAAATGAATACAAAATACATACTGGGAAATCGGCAGGGGTTCCCAGAGTAACTGTGTTTTAGAAGCTGACTCCGAGGCCATGAGGAAAAGGATTTCCTGGGGCCATGTGCTCTGTGGCCTTCACAGCACTTTGATGGTGTCAGGCTACAAATGTCAAAATTATCTTTGTCATGCAGAGGAAGGGCCCAGCAAGCCACAACAGATAGAGGGTCAGGAAGCCCTGGACTCACGTGCCATGCTGGCTGGGCACCCAGGGAAAATGACTGAACTTCCCCCTGCCCCAGACTCTTGAGTTCCCAACACCAACTAAATCTCAGGTGCAGAGGTTTCTTTGAATGTCCTTGTCCCCTCGGTAGTGAATGAGTAACTGGTTTTAATCTTTTTTTGTTTCTGCAGGCTATTCAGTGATGTTTTCTTAACCAGTTTTGAGAAACCACAGTTTAAGGTAAAATGGGCTTCACCTGGGCTTGATGTGGGCTTGGTACCTGTCTGGGGCCAAAAAAGAGAATGTCCTGATTATGGCTGGAAGGGCTCTGGAGCATCTTTAAGAAAGTCCTCTAAGTTAGGAAAGTCTTCCTGTTTCAAAGAGCAAAGGAAAAGGATTTTCTCCATTGGATCAACTGAGAAGATATGTTAATTCTCTGCCTAGGGAGCCACTGCCCTGGTAACCCTCAGACATCCCATTGTTTCTTTGCGGTGTATTTATCTGCTTGTTTTCACCCTGAGTTCTCTCCCCTTTCTCCCTCCCACCTTGCACACATGGCTGCACAGGGCACTCAGTGGGCCTCCCTGTTACTGACCAAAGGCTGTATGTGCCCTTTTCTAGGCTATATACGTTGAGTTGGGTTAAGCAGGTTCAGAGTCTGATTCTTTGAGTCTTTCTCTGCTTCTGAGCTTGGGACTAGCAGACCCTAAGTTCCCTTGAATTGTCCTTTGCTTTGTTTGCTCCTCAAGAAAGACTATAGCTGAGACACTGGGCAGTGACTTATGGAAGCCCTGGGCAGAAAAATTGCTGTGATTTATGGGTCATGGCTCAGCAGAAAGGACTTTGGATGTAGGCTCAGGACCCAAGTTCAGTTCCTTCCTGCGCCACTTCCCCAGGGGTGATTTTGGGCAAATTTCTTCCACTGTGAGATGAGGAGGCTGGAGCAGGAGGCCTGTCCCATCCTTCCCGCCCGACAACTCTGATCCAATGAGTCATTTCTGCGTGGGAAGGGCTGGGGCGATTGAGCCTGAGCTCACTGGTGCTGGCACCTTCTTCCTTGGCACGTTTCCTGTGGCTCTTGTTTCTAGCCAACAAATAGTCTACGAGGAAAGATAGTTTTTATTTTACCCTGATTGTTTCTCCTTTTCTGTCCAGATCCCCACAAAGTTAAAAGAGGCATTGAAAATCGCCAAAGAATGCATAGAGAAGAGGTTGATGGAAGAGCAAAAACTGGTACGTTGCTCATGGCTGTTCATGTTTTCCATTAAGGAAAGATGAAGCCAGTGGGGATGGCTGGACTTGATGGACAGCTATCTGTCTGTACTATTCAAGGCTAGAATGCATGCCTTCAAGATGGCTGGGTGGGTGGAAGAGTGGATGGATATATGGATGGGTGGATGGATGGATGGGTGGGTGGGTGGGTGAGTTTGTGAAATGAGTGGAATATTTATTAAGTGCTTACTCTAACCTAGTCACCTCACTACGATCTGGGGACATAAAAACAAGCAAATAAGACAACATGTAGGATTTTAGAGAAAACCAATTATATTGAACTATATCTATAGACATTTTTTTCCCATCTAATTTCTTTAATTTCCTTTGGGGGTCTGTGACGCCCCCCAGGTCAAGAGCCCCTGATCTAATTGTCCAGCAGGTAGTTAACAACATGCAGGTAGACCCTACGGAGAATTTGAAGCTAGAGAAGTTTGGGAGTCATCTCTACTGGCATGAAAGGTGTAGCCATTTCAGCATCTGACATTACCAAAGGGTGAGAGGAGCCATCAGAGTAGGGCACACTTTCCCTCAGCACTCTGAGGAAAGCTGCTTGGCAAGGCTTTGGGGGGTCCAGGTTATAGCACAAGGGGTGATGAGCTCACCTGGTTCATTCATTTTACCTGGATAACTTCAATGGGAAAATCCTTTGGCTTTTAAAGCCCTTTCTAGATTGGCCTCAGTCTGTCTTTCCATACTGACCTCCCCTGTTTTCACATGTACAGCCAGTTGATGTGCCTGTTCCCCAAGTACACCCTTTCCTACCCTTCTCTGTCAGGGCACTCTCATGGGCTGTCTCCCAGGGTCCCCTCCTACATGCATGTCCTTTCCTGATCCCCTCAAGATGAGATGTCCACAGATGTATATGCACACGCACACATATGTACACGCACACACGCACACATGCACGCAGTCACTTTGTGTACATTCTGGACTCTCTTGGTACCTCTCCTTTCCCCTTGACAGAATGAAAGTTTGAGGCAGGGGTTGTTTTCATTTTTGTTTGAATCCTGAATAGAGAGCTGGCCTCAGTGTCAGAAAGTGCTGGGTCCAGACCCCAGCCCTGACTTTCTCACTGTGCTAGGCCAGAGGAGTCAGACAGGGCCTACAGCACTTCTGAGAGGGGTCTGAACAAGATTGGGTCTAGTTCTTTGATTTGCACATGTTAATGTACTCATTAAAAAAGAAATTCATTAGCGAGTGGTTTTTCTAAGGCCGCATGCGGCCTGTAGGGAGCCTTCTATATGGGTTCTCTGGATTTGACCCCGCTGTTCTCCATGCCTCTCTTAAGGCTATAAGCTGCAGAGAGGAAGCTGACCTACACCTGCAGGTGATATTTCCTTCTCCGGGGGCTCCTGATACCAGGAAAATCTCAGATCTTGTCCCAGCCTCCTCCTCCTGGTTCCCAGCCCGAAAAGTCCTCCAGGTCACAGGGTGTCTCTCATTAGGAAGAGGCATCCATCTGTGAGACAGAACCAAAGCCTGGCAGATAAATCCCTTCTGTGTGAGAGAGGCCTAATGTCTGTGGTGGTTGTTTTTTCAAGCTTCACCAGCATCGCAGATTGACAAGAGCCAAATCCCACCACGGCTCCGAGGAAGAGAGGAGGAAGCGAAAGATCTTAGCTCGGAAGGTGAGAAGGAGTGTATGTGTGGCTGACTAGTGTGGAGAGTGTGATCAAGGAAAGCATCTCTGAGCTGCTTTCGCGGCAAGTCTGCGTCAAAGGTTCTGGCCCCTTGATGCTCAGGTGACCTCAGAAGCCCTGGTTGGCAGCCTTTATTTTTCACAAACTGCACGAAATCCACAGGGAATTTCCTGAGTGTCTTCTTCTCACTTTTACCCTTTAGATTTTGTGTGAGTGTTTTACTTTAATGAAGCACATTCGATATGACAGCAGATCCTTTTCATACAGTGAAGATCTTGTTTTCCTATGGAGCAGCAAAGCTCTATGGGACAGTGGGATAGGAAGGAAGAGTGTGGAATTTGGAGCCAGAGAACAGGTTCAAATTCTGCCCCTGCGCCTCAAGGTGGTAGAGAAGTCACTTTCCCTCTGAGTTTGTTGACTGCTCTCTGAAAAGAAGGGGTAGGACTAGATCACAGATTCTTAACGTGTGTGTGTGTGTGTGTGTGTGTGTGTGTGAGAGAGAGAGAGAGAGAGAGAGAGAGAGAGAGAGCAGTCTGGCAAAGCCTATAGACCCAATCTCAGAATCAATTTTAAGCATACAAAATAAAATATACACAATTACAAAGAAAAGCAATTATACCGAAACATACATTATGTGTCTTATCAAAACATGCACAAATAATCACGTTTTAAAAAACCACACATTCACAGATGCCACATTAGGAACCGTTGTATTAGATGATCTCTAACTCCATAAGGACCAGAAGCCTCAATCGATGCAAAAATACTAGAATTTACTTGGAGATAACATTTTTCCTATTATCTATTTTCTTTGCTTCTGGTTTTAGAAAGTGTATCCACTGACGCAGCTTGAGCTTCCAATATATTCTTAAATTTGGGGTTTTCTAGTGCCAAGCCTCATGGGGTCCAGAAGCCTGTTAGATTTTAGTCTTCTCAGACGTTAAGGATGGCCACATAGGATCTTGTCTGTTTTAAATCTGCCCCCTGCTTCAGCCTGTGGACCCATTTCTTCCCTTTTTCCTCTATTTGTTTTTTAAAGAAATCAAAACGCTCTGCGTTTGAGAGCAGTGAGGACCAGACGGCCAAGTACAGCAACTCCAATAATTCAGGTAACGTGTCAGAGAGCCCGTCAACCCAGACCTGGCCTGAATGGCCTTGAATCCGTTGGGGAAGGGAGCTCCCTAGCTCTCCAAGGCCTCTCTGGCTCTCCCATTTCTGAAGATGGAGGCATATGGGAGTGACAAATTAAGCCACAAAATAGAACTGAATAGTCAAGTAAGTCTTTACTCACATAGTTGAGAAAAAGTTTCGCAGCATCTGAAATGATGTGAAGAATGGGTCAGAAAAATAGAGTTTTGCCAGGAGGATCTGTAGTCAAGTGTAAGGAGACAGCATGGCTGACATTGACATATAGAGTCTTGGGAAGAAAGGAGGCTTGGTGGCCCCTGTTCTGCTCAGACACGGTAGAAAGGAAAACAGAAAATACAGAAAGTGGGAATCTTCTCATTGTGAACAAGGAGAATCACTGTATGTCTTGAAAGAGCAGTAAAATTATGAAAAGGTAGGCAGCTGAAAGATCAGCGCTTGGATGGAGAAACAGGCCAGAGCCCGGGGGATCTCCAAGCTGGATAGTCATCCCCTGAGTAACTGGAGGTTTGCCATAAAGTCAAGTGCCAGAAAAAAGCAAATCCTGCTTGCACTGTTTGTGTCACCTACAGGGCTCTGGGCAAGAACACTTTTTAACGCAGTTGCATTTTGATCAGGTGCCATGGTTGCTCTTCTCATCTGTGGTATCATCTCAGGAGTGGCCATTGGGACAGGAAGAATTAGCACCTGTTGCACAAGCTACTGGAACTTGCCCAAAATTGGATTGATGGACAGATGGATAGATGGGTGGACAGATGGATGGATAGACAGATGAATAGATGGGTAGACATACAGATGGGTGACCAACTGAATGGAAGAAAAATCACTTGGGTTAAGTGCTTTCCATCTACTAACTATCATACTAAGTGTTGAGTATACAAGCACAAAGTCCCTGACCTTGAGGGGCTTACATAATGGGGGAAAAACACAAGTCAAGGGATGGTGACCAAGGAGGACAGTGAAGGGGATTATAGGGATGGCAAGTGGGGCTCCAGGGAAGTAGGCTGACACACACACATCCAGGAGTAATAGCAGAATTAGTTTGATGATGGAAATGGATTCTAAAATGGGCCAGATCTGAAGGAGCAATGAAAGGCAGAAGTCCAGTGATGAGTGGTTTTTCTCTGAATTTTCTGAATTCTATCACCATTGAGCAGAGAGAGTATATAACCCTCATCCATGTTCTTGACTAATGCTGAATTTTCCATACTCTTCTTCAGTTAATGTGAGACTTTTTTGTCTTAGCAGGATCTGGGGCAAGTTCTCCATTGACATCCCCATCATCTCCTACGCCGCCCTCGACAGCAGGTGAGTGAGTTGTCCAAAGTGTAAGTTTAACTACTCCACAATCAAGGGGATGGCAACTCAGCTGAAATTTGTGTTAGTGCGTGAGCTCATGCATCCTCAGGAGATGGAAATGTCCGAGCAAGAGAGAACTGATTGGGAAGCAGATGGTTGGACTCCTCAGTATTTGAATATTTCCCAGTAACTATGGTTCAAGCTTGCCTTGACCAGTTCATTTTCCATGTCATATTTCAACATGCAACATGAGCCTGGCTGATCCAATTATTTCTCTCCTGTGGCTAATGAAGACGTATTCTGTGAATGTTCCTGGGACCTTCAGTGGTCTTCAATTTATTGCCTTGGTGATGAGTTGCATTTATAGATTTTGAGGTATCCTATGGCTACACGAGATCTGTTTCATCATACCCAAGGACATGTTCTTCCAAGTACCACCTCTAAATATGTTCCACCATTTTTTGTCCAAAGGTTTAAACATTGAAGCACTCACAGCTGGTTAAATGCTCATTGCTGGCACTTAGTTTGGGAAATTTTCCATTTGGAATAAATTTTCCAACTCTGCTCCTGACTGCTGGTTTATAGAACATGGCTACAAACTAACTTGGTAGTTTTTCAGTTTTCAGCCAGTGTGGTCTAGACAAGGCTCCCTCTGATCGAGGGTTTTATTGTGTCAGCTCTTCAGTGTCTAATTCTGTGCTTGGTTTTGCCGAGAACGCCAGCCGGCATCTTCTGATGTATTCTTATGAACAGAAACAACCGAGCTGTCAAGTTAGTTAATAAACATTCAGGAAGCACCTGCTATGTGCCACACACTGTGCTAGCTGGAGATACAAATGCAAAGAAGTGGTGCACTGTGTCTGAATGAGACCATATTGATTATACCAAGGGTTTTGTGTGGAAAATGAGAGTTTTAGAAATTGAATGCACATAGTTACCTCTAAAAGTAGGGTATTTGTAGCACTCCTAGTCACACAGCACATTGGATTCCTTGAGGATCAGCTCCCCTGGGTTCAGGAGACTGTAGGTCTGCCCTCTTAAAACTATGGTTCCCAAGCCCTCACCAGTGTGTTTACTCTTAATAGTCACTGGACACGGTTAACTTATAGCCAAGCCCTTAGCTATCAGGAGCCTGGATGGCCTTATAAGAGTAAGAAGACATCCTCCTCCCCGCACCTGGGGTCACAACTACACAGGAGTGAGCAGGCATATCCCTAGAATCTAGAGCACACTTATAGAGAGCAGTAGCCCAGGGAGCATGGCCCTCTATGCCTTTCCCCTTCTGGTGGGACCCTCTTGCTGCTCCCCTGAGCCCAGCTTCTCTCCTATGTATCACATATTTGGGCAGAGTTCTACTTTGCAGCTCAATACTCAATGGCCAGGGCCAGTTCCCTTTGGACCCAGAGAGCTGGTAGTGACTGACCAGGTCTGCCCCTCACTGGGTGTCTTCTGCTAAGCAGGCAGTTGCTATGGCTAGTGGGGGAAGGGTTTAAATCCTCTCCTTCACCCTGCCGCAAGGAGCTTCCCTTTGAAGGCCTGGCCTCTTCCCCCATAGCCACCATAGGTCTCCTGCACTCACAGAGCTCATGCTCCTCAGAGCCCCAGAGAGGCTCGTTCACAAAGGGAGGGCTCTGGGGCATGGTGCCAGGATGGTCTCCAACCATCCTGTTACTGGAGACCCTCTCTTTCCATCATAAAGGGGTAAGAAAGTGGAAACACTTTTTTTACCCTTCAGTTTAATAACTAAAATACTTTTGTCTGTGTTTCCTACTCTTTACTTTCTCGAATCTGTTGGTTGATTTGGCCAGGCTGGGGTGGAGGAGGCTCTTGTTTCCCCCCTACCCCCAATTTAATAATCCCACCTCAGTGTGTTAAGGGATCTCACTGATGGCTGGCTATCTGAGCCAGATGCCCCTCCCCTCCCAGGTGGGCTCCCAGTGGCTCTAAAGTCTCCCTCTGAGACTCTGCCTTGTGCTTAAGGCACTCTCCAATTCTCTATCTCTTCAGCCCTGTCTCTTCTGCTCTTTACCAAATGCTCTGCTCTAGTGAAAGGAATATAGATTTAGAGCCAAAAGGGAGCCTGGAAGCCATTGAGACTACCCTTCTCATTTTACAGAGAAGGAAGGGGAGGCTGAGAGAAGTGTGACATTGGGGGACTTGCTGTTCACCCTTCCTTCCCTTTCCCCAGGTCTCACCACAATGCCTTGACTTCCCTGCCTTAGTCCCTCTGCCCTCTTCCCTAGGACTTGAATGACCACTCTGCTGATTGCCCAGTTCCTCTCAAATGCTACCTTCTTTGGGGACTCTTTCAGAATGACCTTCCCACAGTACTCCAGCCTTTGCTGGTAATGTCGGTCCATTGGGCAGTTGGCATTCTATTCTCAAAAACAGAGCTCTTCAGTCCTCCAATTCCAGGTCCCAGTTTGGGTCCTTCAGTCCTCCAAAGTAATGAGAAGTGATTCAGTGATGGGACCCTTTACTTCCCTTCCTGCCCACCCCAACTGTTAATCACTGGGCACTTGTTAGGTGTGTGTTTGGGTCAGGCCCTAAGAGTGAGTGAAAACTGGGGGAGAGGGAACAGGGAGTAGTCAGCTTTTCCTAGAAGTTTAGCTGTGAAAGGGAAGGGAGAGAGAAAGAGCAATGGCCTGAGGAGATGGCAGAATAAAGTAATGCATCTCCCAATAACACATCTTTGTGGAAGCCGGATGTGCTTTTAATCAACCATTCAAGAGATATTTCTCAATTCCCACTGGGCTCAAGATTTGAGAGATGCAGTTAGCCAGCACAGCACCAGCATGTGGGCACTCCATTAAAGGAAAAAACCAAAAACCTTGATTTAATCTTATGTAAGACACTGGCAGGGCTTTTTAATCTGGGTCTGTGAACTTGATTTTTCAATATTTGCAGAGCTATAGTTCAGTATCATTGGTTTCTTTCATGATCCTATTGGTTTTATTTTATGCATTTAACAACTTCGTTCTGTGGAGGGTCTCGAGGCTTCCCTGGTCTGCCCAAGAGTCCCAATTAGGGAGAGCTTTGAATGCCAGGCAGAGGTGATTCTGGAGGCAATAGTGAGCCCTACTGAGTAGGGGTGACACAGTTGGGCCTGCTTTAAGAAAATCCCTTTGGTGACTGAATGGCAGATGGATTGGAGTGGGGAGAGCAGACTCCCCCACCGCGCTGCAGATTATAGATGAGAGTCTGTGCCACGGGGCAGTATAAGAGGACAGAAGTGGGGGATGTTAGAGAGATGCTGTAAAGGTGAAGTGGACAGACCTTGACACCAGATTGAATATGGGGGAATCCAGGGTGACTTCTAAGTTGTGAACCTGAGGGACCATGAATTGGGAAAGGAGAAGGGTTTAGGAGGAAATATAATGAGTTCAGTTTTGAACATCTGGGTTGAGATGCCTAATAGGCATTCAGAGATGCAAGATTGGAGATCAGTAGACAGCTTAGTGGCTTAGTATTGGGTAAGCAGGTTTGAGTCATTAGTGATCACTATTGCTGTTCAGTCATTTTCAGTCATGTCTGACTCTTCATGACCCTGTTTAGGGTTTTTTTGGCAGAGATCCTGGAGTGGTTTGCCATTTCTTTCTCCAGCTCATTTTACAGATGAGGAAATGGAGACAAACAAGGTGAAGTGACTTGCCCAGGGTAACACAGCTACTAAGTGTCTGAGGTCAGATTTGAACCCACATAGATGAGAGTCTTCTTGACTCCAGGTCTGGCCCTCGATATCCATTGTGCCACCTACCTGTCCTTTTCAGCAATATAGATGGCAGTTAACTATAGGAGCTGACGCTTCCCAAGTGAAATGGTTTAGGAAGAAGAGAAAATGGCCCAGGGCAGGGCTTTTGGGGATTCCCTCAGCATTAATAGGAATGACCTGGATGAAGACCCAGCCAGAGAGACAGAGGAACATTCAGATGGGTAGGAGAGAGTGATTGGCAGTATCAAAGGCTGCAGAGAGGAAGGATGAGAACTGAGAAAAGGCCACTGGATTTGCCGGCTAAGAGATCTTGGTAACTTTGGAGAGGGTGGTGTGGGTGGATTGATGAAGTCAGAAGCAGGAAGGATTATAGAGAGAGGAAAGGAGATAGGACCCCGTTGTAGGGTCTTCTTAAGGAGTTTAGCCTCAAGGGAAAAGGAGGGAGACAGTAATTGTCAGGGACAGACACAAGTGAGGGGTTTTTGAGGATGGGGGAGACATGGGTGTGTTTATGAGTGGAGGGAAGCCACCAGGAGAGAGAGCGTGGGAATGATAGTGGGGCATTCTACTGGATGAGGCAGGAAAAAGGGGCTCACCAGGGTTTAAGGAAGGAAGTGGAAAGGGTTCCTTAGGGAGATGTAAAAGACTTGCCTTCACTCTAGGTCTCCCTCCTTCTCCCCCAGCCCCAAGGCTAGCATTTCTGCTCCCATGATCCCTGTGATTCAGGATTGTTGCAGGCCTGGACAAAACCTTTTTCCATCTCCCACCTGTTAGACTGTCCTTCTTGTAAAGCTCAGCCTGACCCTGCCCACAGCTGCTGAATCCAGGAATCTTAGCCAAGAGGCTCCCAGGGGCCATCTAGTTCCTCCCTAGGGGCCATCCCATTTTTGTTTGAAGAGAGGAGACCCACCAGTTGCCTGTTCTAGCCACCTGTGCGCTCTCAGGCTTGTCACCCGCTTGTGTCTCAGTGTCCTTCATAAAATGGAAGAATTGATTGGACTGGGTGGCTGCTGGACTCCCGGTTCCAAACAACATCTGGAATCCTCCTCTGACCCCGAAGGGCATTCCTCAGCTCCTAGAGCGCTTCCATTTGCTCCTCTCCAACTCTGACCCAATGTTCCTATCTCTTCCCTCTGGGACTGACCAGAGCAAATTGGACTCTTCCCCACCTGCTGCCCTTCAGATACTTGTAGACACCCACTGCCCTCTGAAAGCTTCTCTTCATCTCTTGGTTCATATGTCACTGTGATTCTTAGGTAGCCATAATGATGACCCAATAGAGATATCTTCCTTTCTTAGGTTATTAGGCTCAGTTTTTGTGTTACTAGTTAAGGGTATGAACTTGATGTGCCTGCCATAAAGTGGGCTTGAAGTCAACAAGACCTGGATTCAAATCCCAGCTCTGGAACCCTTGCAAGTCACTGAAATTCTGGCCATAGGAAACTCCTTAGGACTTAGGACCAAGTCCCAGACCCTGGTGGCAACAAGAAATAACCAGACTTTTGCACGTGTGTATTCTGCATATATTTGCAGTTAAAGATCATCTTATGCTTGTGAAATATTTCTGGTCAGTAGCACCTGCCAAATGCAGTCTTATGCTTGTTCACTGATGGGTTTCCTGTGCAAAACACCATCATCACCCTCCTGAGAATGCACCTAACTGTCTGTCTCTGGTCTTGGAAGCCACTGGGGGCTTGCTGTGAAGATGTAGCAGACATAAGGAGCCCAAAGGCTGCCATGCTGGATAGCTCAAGAAACGGTCTTGCTTTTTCTTGGCCTTTTACTTGTGACATGTAATAAACATCCCCCTACTACTTACACTTTTGATTAGTAGAATAATCTCCATGGCACATTGCCCAGAAGAAGCCCTTCAAATAATCCTAATTTATGTTCAGGGGTCTTAATGCCCCACTTAGTATCTTGTGCAGACCTACTGATTTGTGATTTCTTAGTTCCAAAAAAGGATTATTAAGTCACAGAATTGAAGAGTGGGAAGGGCTCTCCATGACTTAACAACGATAATTACAATATCTAGCATTTAGAGAGTATTTTGAGGATTGCAAAGGGCTTTATGAACATCTCACTTAATCCTCACAACAATCCTGAGGTTGGTACTGTTGTTAGCCCATTTTACAGATGAAGAAATGTTGTACAGCTTGTCGTTGTCCACCTGACTGAATCATGCCATATAACCAAAGGAATATCCTCTTCAACAAATCAAATCAGAGGTTCTTCACCACTACCTGAGGCTGTCCCTTCCACTTTGGGGACAACTCTTCCTCTTAGCCTGTTGTTGGTTTGGTTCCATTGAGCCTAAATCTCTCCTTTGTCCCTTCCCCCCGGCCCTTCTGGGGCCAGACAGAAGGCCAATCCCTCTTCCATGTGCTGGCCCTTCAGGTCCTTGAAGATGACTCATGTTCCCCTGGTCTTTTCTTCTCCACGATCCAAGTATCCCCAGTTCCTTCACTGGATCCTCTTGTGTCCTGGACAGACACAGGCCCTTCACCCTCCTAAGTGAGAGAGTACTTAACCTTTCCTCTAAGTGGTTTTATATGGTTGGATTTGGGGTTCCAAAAGGAAGAATTGATGAAAATAGAAAAATCTGCAGATAGAATCCAAAGGAAAGTCAGTAACCCAAAGACCAGGATGGGGAAAGCAAAGAACAAATAATGACATTGTAGCCCTAGCACTTTCTGGTTTATAAGCTCCTTTAATTATTTGACAAAGAATAAGAATAAACCCCATTTGTATAGGACTATGAGGTCAGCAAACCTGGTGGAATAAGTCATATCATCATCCCCCTTTACAGACGCCAAATCTGAGTGATTTGTAGGGACCCATGGAATTAGAATGCACACCTTCCGAGGACCTGACCTGCACAACACCCACTGGGTCCCCTTGGGCCCCCTTTCAGTGGTCTCCTTTGCCCCTTGATGTATTCCTGGGAACAAAGTCTTTACCAGCATTATCGTTCTTTTACACTTGAAGAAACTGTTTCCTTGATATCAGAGGGTATCTCTGGGAACTCAGTGATCCCCTGGTCCAGGGCTTCCTAACTTTTGTTTCTTCAGTTGGATAAAGCCAAGGTCCCTCCCAGACTTATGGTCTTAGATGCATAGGATTACAAAGGAAACCAAATACACTGGGATACAGTTATCCAAATACTTTTAAAATCACAAGTTCACAGACTCCCAGATGAAAAGTCCCTGATCTAAGACAACCCCCTCATTGTACAAATGAGAAAGCTGAGCCCTCAGGAGGAAGAGGGATTTACTTGGCGTGCCATTGTATGTAGATGAGCCGAGATTTGAACCGCTGCTGTCCTCTTGGAGTATCTCAGGTGTGTGGGCAGTTGTGTTGGCTCCACTCTTGGGGCACAATCAGGGCTTGTACTTTTTCCCCTTTGTGTTAACTCATGGATTTAATTCACTTGAGGACAAGATGAGTCAGCTTGCAGGAAGGTATTATTGCTTACATGTGACTATGGAACCTCTTGACTTCAAAATACAAACAATGGCCAGGGTTCCTCCTCTTTTAAAAATGGTCACGAGATGTATTTTAATACTTCAATTGCTCCTAAGTTTTTCAAGGCAGGTTTTCATGTCAAACTCCTATAGTCCATTATGACAAAAAAAAAAAAAACCCAAAACCAAACCAAGCTTGATTTTCAGGTCTCTGGGTTTTTTTGATATAATTTTATTTGCTATGGAAAGTCACACAACCAAGCAAACAGCAGCTCTTCAGATGCCCAGCCCCTGAGAAAGGATATTTTTGTGGAGAGATTCTTGTTCTTCTGAGTGTATGGAAATAAGATTTTACTGGTTCAAAAAGAACTGGTGGGATGTATTGATTTGTCAGTGGTTTTCCCAAATGCTAAAAGGATCACTTGAATGTTTACAAACCAATGAATGATTTTGTTCATTAAACTAGCTTGGTTTGGCAGGAGGAGTCACTGACATGTCCTTCTGACACTGACATGTTACCTGTGTTTGATTGAATGACATTAACATCTGAATAATGACTCGAATCCCCTCTTTCTCTTTTTCTTTCTTTGCTGTTTTCAGTAGAGCATGCGCCATTTTGAAGGTGAATTTTCGGTAAAGTAAGCTGATCCTGGTTTCTCTAATTCTAAAGATGCTCTGTTTCAGTGTGGGAAGTGTAACCTCGTTTTCCTGTTTTCCATCACTGAGCAAGATGAACAGCAGGAAAAGTGAATTAGAAGTCAGTTCCCCTTGTCTGGGATAGTTCATTGAAATACAGCATCTTTAAAAAAAAAAGGACTTCATTTGTATTCGTCCCATCCTCATTACAGACCTTGCAAAGTTTCCATTTTCACTCTGACTGTAGCTTAAGAGAAGTTGTTAAACCCTAACATCAGTGACTAATTGTCTGCCAGTGAGTTACTGTGTTTTATAGGGCCTCATCTAAATAAATTACCATTGATTAAGGGGCCTAAGGAAATCTACTGTGAGCCGATTTCCTCTGATAGCCTTAGTCAGTACAGCACTGACACAGCTTGCCTTATTTGAAAAGCTATCCTGAGTAAGTGGGTCCCCAGTCTCTTTCAATGAAGGGTTTGTTGGCATTTTCCAGATTTCTCATAAAGAAGTCAATCCTCCCTCTGGCCTCTGCCCTCCTGTTCTGGTCTCAGCTGGGTGGCCAGATTAAGTTTCATCCAACCCTTCTGAAAAAGGCCTGTTGGTGGTAATGGGAGGAAGGCCTTTGAGAAACAAAGGCTGAGAACTATGAAGGGATGTGAAGAGCCCTGGGACTTTAGGGGCACAAAGTGAGTGGCATATGAGAGGTCTTGCTGGCTTCCCTGCCCCCACACCTCTTTCTGAGCTAGAATGGAACACTGGAATCCAGGGCAATCCCATCCTCTGGGGGATTGAGGAGGGTGGGATACTTGACTACTCTAGTCCTTGGTGAAAATGGAGAATCGCTGGTCATCCTTTTCCATCAGTCATTCTCTCATCTTTTTTTAAGACAATTAAGTTGCCCTGGAGGGTCTTTAATACTTGTGCTTAAGTTGGAAACTTTGATTAGCATCTACTTTAGTATTTTAAAGATTGCATACCCGCACTGTGTATATTCTAGAGATGAATAGGAATGATAGCCACCCAAAGAAGTTTGGCAGGAAGTTGTCCCCACAGTGAGACTCTAGCTCGACAGGATGAGTTTTCATTTTAAAAATTTACCAATATATTTTTTACACCACAAAACAACACCGCAACAAACAGTAAGAGTGTGTTCCCAGAGTCTGTTCCCTGGGAAAGTCAGTTTGCTGATTGCTAAAAGAAAAGAAAGACTGACTGGATGGAACTACCATTGACCCTTGCAGGTCAGCGCTTGGCAGGTTGGTTGGTCGTCCATGTTGCCTTTATTTACAGGGCTGTGATGTTCTTTTGGCTCTGTTGTCCTCATTCTGTGTCACCTCATATATCTTCTTCCACGATTCTCTGCATTCTTCATACTTGTCCTTCTTTTTGGTTCAGTAAAATAGTCCCTTATATAATTCCTGTGTCATTCTGTGATCTGGGCAACATTCCCTAATCATCTGATGCATACTTGTGTCTGGGTCCCTGGGTAAGACATGATCAGTTTTAGGTAGAAGTTGATGGAAGAGTCTAAAAGCCAAACCAGAGTTTGTGTGGATCCCACCTTTGTTTCTTTTCACTTGAGACCCTAAGGGGCTCAGTAAAAGTGAGTGGTTGTTTCCCCTTTCACCTCAGGCTCCCACTGTGTGCTGCCATCTTTCCTGGCACTGAAGATTGATTCAAGCCTTTCCTCCTTTATCCCCATGCAGGTCACCTGGCTGCTGCTCCTGTCTGTACATGTAACATCCACTAAGGCAACTGTTACTCAGCCCAGGAGCTTGGGCTGACTTCCTTGGGGGCTCATGAAGCCCGTTGCTGGTGTAGATGGCCATGAGTTTTAGAATCACTCACTCACCTGCCCCCCAATCCCTTCCTTTGGGGCCCTCCCCTGTTGCCTCTGGCACCTCACTCACTTCCTCCTGATCAAGGTAACTGTGCCAGGCAGGAATGTAAACAAATTACAAACCTTAGAGCCATTTATTTTACTCCTGTTCTCCATGACATTCTCCTCTCATCCCATGTTCTCCTGGAGCCCTGACCTGCCATCTAGCAAAACTGGGTATGTGGGTATGTGTGTGTGGAGATTGACCAGAGCAGACCCAGCTTTTGAGTCAGGAGACCAGGTTCAAAATCCTGGCTTTGCCACTTCCTAGCCAGGTGACCTTGGGCAAGTTACTTAGTCTCTCTCTTAGCCTCCATTTCCCTTTTTGCAAAATGAAGGGTAGGCCTCCGAGGTCCCTCCCAACTCTAGATCTGTGCTTCTCTGTGTGGTTGGATAAGTACAGATGAACAGTTCAAGGCATGGGGCTTCTGGTCAGAAGGCCTAGGCCTTTCTCTCTGCAATGAGCCCTTAAAATTGGTGGCCTTGGGTAGCGTGGGGGCAGCAGCCAGAACCCCTTGAGAGGCTTGTGCTTAGAGAGCCTGGGCTACAAACGCGAAAGCTTGTCATTCTTCACTAGCTCTGTGGACACTAAATCCTGCTGAGGTGGGTACAGTGGGCTTCCAGAGGGCCTGATAGGCTTGTCCTGCTGAACAGATCCGCTTAGAAAAACAGAGCAGGATGTGAGCCATGAAGGGCTCCTCTGCCTCCCTCAGCAAATCTGCACCTGCCGAGTCTTTGTGAAGGTCTGAAGGCCCCTGGTAGTGGGGATGGAAGGGATACCTGTGAGACTATGTTTTCTCCTGTGTAGGTTCCTCATTAGTGATCCAGATGAACAACTCCTTCATGCGGGAGGGAAGCTGGGAGGACTCAGAGTTTAGGGAATGTGCCCAGGTTTGCATGTAAGAGGGGAGTGGTTTGGAGCCCATGTTTCCCAGACTCTGGCTAGGCCTGCTCTTCACTGCAAGCAGTTGGACTTTCTCATCTGGTAAAAAGCCCTTTTCAGTCATAATCATTTGACATCCAGGATGTCCCAAAAGTTAGAGAGCAGCTGTGAAGTGTTCATAATTTTAAGCCCCCTGCAGAAGCTGGGAAACTTCTTCCATGGCCCATTTCCCATCAAACATGGTGGCATTTCATTCTTCATTCATCTCTTATCTGTTGTCTAGGAACAGTGGTACTGGGTTTGAGTTTGTCTCTAAGCATTAGCATTACTTAGATAAAGATAGATGGAGAAAATACAGATCCATCAGGCACCATGCCAAGCCTGGGGATACAAAGAGGCCAAAGACAGGCCCTGCCCCTCAGGGGCCCACAATCTAATGAGGAGGGTAGCAAACAGATATGTACAAACTCACTGTACACAGGATAGACTGGGGATAATCACAAGGGGCCTGGGGAAGGCTTGCTGGAGAAGGAGTCTGGGATTTTAGTTGGAACTGAAAGGAAACCAGAGAGCTCTACATAAAGGGATGAGGCAGGAGAGCCAGAGAGAATGCCAGAGAAAATGGACCGACAGGTGGATAGAAATCTAGAGCATTTATTCACAACTTACCTTGTGTGCCAGGCACTGCCCTAAATATGGGGGTTACACGTACAAGGATGCCAGGGGCCACATTCATGTGTGATTCTTTCATTTCAGCTGTGTTGTAGGTAAATGAAGTTACAGAAGGTGAGTGCTTCCCAGGTGGGAGATGTCAGGCGTTACTCATGCTTGCTGGCCCTCGTCTCCTGTGTTCCATCGGTGGTCCTCATCCATCTGCATTCCACAATTACACCTTTAGTTGTGCACTATTAGGTCTCAAGTGCAATTTGGCAGAAATGGGAGTAATTCCTCCCTTTCTTCCTTCTGTGCCCTCCCAGGTTCATGCCAGCATTATGGGCATCTCTGGGCATGTTACGTGTGTGTGTATGTGTGTGTGTGCGCGCACGCGCGCACCAAGGACAGCCTGGCCCACAATACTACTGAATCTGGAGGATTTTCCTGTATTTGCCCTGATTTTGTTCTGAGTGGGAAAAGATGCCTAGTTTGTAGTGGGAGCCTTCAGTCCTTTGGGATGATGGGAGCCCTCAGTACTTCATGAAACTACAGACCCTTGTTTAACACTGACCCCAGAATCCTCTTATTTCTCCACTATTTAGTTATAAGGTCAGGTCCTCCAGTGACCCAAAGGGGGCCCCCCATCCAAAATGCCAGTGAGCCTCCCCTGAGAAGGGAGAAGCACTGTTCAGCTGGCTTGTGCTTGGTGCTTCTGGCTGGAGGAACAGTTCATGACCAGACTGTTATGTTACTTTATTATGGAGACGTCTTACAAGTGTTTCAGTTCTTTTGAGGGAGAAAAATAATGAATACTTGGTCATTGAAAATCATTTTTAATATAGCAAAAAGCAGCCCCCTTTCCTCCAGTACGACAAAGTGGAGCATGATGTCCCTGAGAGTGTTCCTTTGGGTCTGGTTTAACTACCAAGAATGCTAAGTGGTTTGATGCTTTGTGTTATAGGGCAGGTTAGGCACTTTTTAGGAGTCACAGGAAAGATGCCTATCAGTAGAGGGGCTGCTCCATGCTGGAAGCTCCCTATGTCAATGATGTGACAGGTGTACTGCATGGCTCACCCATCCCCCAACAAAGTTGTCAGGGTACCTTTTTAGACACTGATGGTTACCTGCTACAAACCTTGCACTGAAGTCAAGTATAAAAATGCTAGTCCTAAAAATCCTAATAGCTAATATTGATGTGCCAGTGCTCCAAGGTTTAAAAACTTTATTACCCCCATTTTACGTGTGAGGAAGTTAAGGCAGACAGGTTTGCCCAGGATCACAGAGCTAGTAAGTACCTAAGGCTGAATTCTGTGCCCCGTGCATTGTGCCATGTTCACATCCTTCCGAGACCACAGAAGTGGCTTCTGTAGACTGGATTCTGTTTAGCAGAGGCTTTGGAAGTTGTAAAAGGGGGAGAATGTGACACTTCAGGGCAACAGCAAACTCATGTTGGTTCCCTGGGTGCTGTTCAGTCTTGGCATTGACTTCCTTTAGCCCTCCTGAACTTCCATTTCCTCATCTGTAGAATAACAAGGTTGGACTAGATCCCATCTGAAGGCCCTTTCAGCTCTGGGGCTGTGATCTGTGATCCTGTGGATTACCTGGGTGCCAGAGGGTGGGTATGCATATTCATCAGACTTGGGATTGGATCAGTGCTGTGGAACCCTTTGTGCCAGTGCAGACAGATCCATCCAGAGTCCTGGAGAGTCACCCAGAGGCACGAGGTTGGTTGATGTGAACAGGGTCACACAGCCAACCATTATGGGGCATAGACAGGCCTAGAACCTGGGTCTTCCTCTCGGACCAGCTCTCTCCCTCCCACCCTTCCATCACGTTCACGATGTTAGCTGTAATACATCCATCCTGGGGAGCGGTTGCAACCTGACCATTCATGTCAGTGTGAACTCAGAATCGACTTGCCTATGCTGTGTTTGACTGTCATTTCTTTACCTCCTCAGGTGTGTCAGCTTTACCACCACCACCTGCACCTCCCCCTCCCCCAGGACCTCTGCCTTCTAACATGGATACACCAACACCATTACTCTTTCCATCTGCATCTGTGAACGGTACCAGCCGAGGAGCCTTACTCAGCTCCATTCAAAATTTTCAAAAAGGTACTTTGAAGAAAGCCGAAACCTGTGATCACAGCGCCCCAAGGATCTACTGAAATGGACTGTTTACATTTGGCTGCCGTCTTTGTTTTTCCCTTTGACACCCCCCCTGCACATTCCCACATTTCCACATTGAGTGACTGATGAGCCAGGAGGGTGGCACCATGGAGATGACCAGCAAAAGGTCTCTTCAAGAGGGCAGTGATGCAGCAAGGGAGTTCGAGTGTGAATGGAAACCTTGCTTTTGTCTGTGGGCATCTTTGAGTTATTATCAAGAGTTCTTTCTACCAACTGAATCAGAAAACAGGGCACCAGTGACAGTCCTCAGATCATGGCAGCAAGTGCATTCTGTGTTGCGGTCCCACCTTCCTCCAGAAAGAGCAACAGGGAAACCGAGGAGCAGTGAATACTGTCTGTCCCAAAGTACTTTCCAAGTTCTCAGAGATGCCTTCCATTTGTGCTGACTTCATCTCTGCTGTTTCCATAAGAGCACTTGGCCCAAAGCACAGCCATCACTGAATTCAGAAGATAACTGGAGCTTTTGAGTGGCCGGAGAATAACTTGGAAAATGGTGGTCATCTTCTGAGTTTTAACAGACACTTCGTTAAGTCTGAAAATTGTTCAGACAGCCCCTCCAGGCCCCAAATTGCCACTTTCTAATTAGAATCTTTTGGAAAAGGGATGAGAGAATGTTAATGGGATTCATCAGACAGGGATTGCTTCTAAGGTTTTACACCAAATTGGTTGAAGTCAAAGGAGGGTTCCTTGCAACACAAATAAATTGAACATCTTTAAGAAATTACCATCTTGGAAAAACTGAACATAAATACATCTTACATATTCTTAATGTTATTGATTTGAGAAGATCCTTTATTTTATGATTTGCTTAAACCTTTAAACAAATTGCACTTTAAAGGATTATAGATAATCCATTTTTGAATTCAAGTATACATCAGTGTTTGTAACTATGCAGAGAATGTCATTGTGTATAGTTTCATGTAACCTGTGATATATATTCAGTTGTATTTTTTATTAAAATAATAAACCATGTCAAGAGAACTTGTCTATACAGATGAACTAGGTATTTGAAGACACTATACCTTAAAGATTCTTGGAGACACCATTTAGTAAAGGTGGAGAGATTTGTACAGTATTTTTTTCTAAATTTTAGTTTTCCTTTTTCATGTCCTATTTTCTTGTCATTTATTAATAAAAGCTAACTCCTACCATAAGCAAGATCTTCCTTTTTCACATTTAAATATGGCTTCAATATACATGCTTGTTTTAGGAATTTCTGGGAATGACAGTTCTGGAGATGGAGGTATTTAGATTTAACACAATTTCAAAAATACTAACATTGCCTTGCTTCTGCCAAGATGGCAGACAAATGAGTCAGGAGCAGGGGAATAGAAACCAATTTGTCTCCCTAAGATGTTGCCTACTCTTTAACCCAAACTCCATTATCTTTTCTTTTCCCCTAGAAGTAGGATCCCAGGATTTAAGAGCCACCAGAGGTGGCCTTGGAGGTCTTCCAGTGTGGCCTTCCTCCATAAAGTGGGATTCATTTTATTTTACGTAACTGATTTGTTCTGTTTGTTGGGAATCTGGATGTAAAGAGACTTGTGAGGTCTTGCCATGAAGAGTAAAATAAGTTCGCTTTGCCCTTGTAGAAATTTAGGCCCAGTGAATCATTTGTATTTGACAGGAGGGAGGGATCCCTTTAAGTAATTTGCACAATTCTGGGAAACATTGGCTGTCTCCTTCCCGAACCCCACACAGGCCTGATGCTTATGTCTTCATCTCCCAAAACAAAGGAAATTCTCCTACTCACCATACAGTAATTTGGGAGAATTGTTCTTATGTTTGTCATGACATCAAGATGATGACATGACTTGCAGTTGACTTTGATTTGAGGGAGGGAGGGCTGTGCAGGTCCCCAGCCTCACTTTCTCCTCCAGAGCCATCTGGGTCCAGTAGCCAGATAATCATCAGGATGACCGGAGATGGCCCAGGATGCAATGGGAGACCTGGCCAATTTAGGCTAAGGTCTTATCAGATTCTCACTTTGAGTGAGATACATCCAATCAATGAATAGGCCTCTTTAAGTTCTCAATGGATGGTCCCTTTCAATAAAAAAACAAAAACAAACTGGGAGGGGAAGATGCTCAGGGGTCCTGGGTAAAAGAGAAACAGTGGCTATTTAGTATTTACATTCCCTCTGTGCTAGGAGGGTGAGGACCTGTGGTCCAATCTATGAGGTCCATAAGGCTTGCTCTTTGAGCAAGTAATCGGGCCAGTAAACGCAAAGGAAAACAGGCAGCTTTTGGCTGCCTTTGAGACGGAATAATCACAAGAATTTCACCAAATGACTGGAACCAAAAGGCATTTATTCCTTATCAAAACAGAACTCAACTGAATCAGATCAAGCTTTCCCTTTGTACAGATAAATATCAGGCTGACCCCAGGCCAATGCCTCTGATGCATCATAATGTTGGTAATGGAGGCAGAAACTTTCTATCGATGAGTTTTCTTTGGAGCAGAAATAGCTTAACTGTAACAGACACAAAAGGGTGGAAGGTCTCACGACTGAGATGGAGTGTTCCTAACCCAAGCGCTTTGATGTCTTCCCTCCACAAAATGGTACCCAGAGGCCTTGTGGCTCCAGACCAGTACAATTATGGGTGTGAACCAACAACGCATCCTAGCCTCTGAAGCAATAATTACACGCAAGAAATCCCATGGACTTCAACGTCAAGTGCAAATTAGATATTTAGTGTTTTCTTGGCGGCAAAGATGATGTCCTTGACTTGAGGGATACAGTTTTCTTCTAGAATCTTTGCATAAGGCATAGGAACATCAGCCCCTGTGACTCTGACAGCAGGAGCATCGAGGAAGTTAAACGCAGGACCTGAAACAAAGAGCAAACATGTGAATGCCTGACAGAACAAATAGACCAATCGATAGTTCAGAGAAGTTACAAAACAAAGGTTCTGCCACTTCATTTTTCTGCCTAACTGGCAGCTTGAAGTATCTGGCAGTTTTCCCCAGTCTTAACTGGATCCTACTTCCTGAGAAGCATCTAAATTCAGCAACTGTTTATTAGATGCCTACTGTGTGCAGGACCCTGTGGGAGGGATACAAAACCCAACATAGTCCCTTTTTCCAAAAAGTTTCCATTTTCTTGCTTGGGGGGTGGGAGGGCAATGAGGACCTACATTGTGAACAAGATCACCTGGGGTGGGAAAGAGCTGCTACCACCATGTGTGGTAAGCCTGGATGGCTGCTAAGCAGGGAAGAAGACAGCACACCCAGCACGGGTTCCATGGGGCTAGGGTCTGACATACCTTCCATGATCCTTGCACAGATCTCAGCTCCCACCCCAAACTGGGGCCAGCCCCCTTCAACAGTCACGAGGTGATTGGTCTTCATCACACTGAACTCGATGGTCTCAATGTCCATCGGTCTAATGGTACGCAGGTTGATCACCTAAAACGCAAGATGTTTTCTTCTTGTCAAGTTGTCCTGGGGGAGTCCTTAGAACACAAGTGCAATGTCCTTGCTTGGGTTCTTAATGATGCTACTTTATTTTATTATTAAATGCTTAATTTGCTCACACTGTATCTAAGACATAAAGTGGAAAAGTGAAATTGACTCTGTCCCTCACCCAGCAGCTGCCCCTCCATGTTCAAGTCAAGAAATAAACAGCAATGGACTCTTCAAGAGCATTCTGCCATTGGTCAAACCCTGAAGACATGCTTCTCCAAGATGAGTTCTGACAGAATTATGCCAACTTTACAGGTAAGGAGACTGGGAACCCATAAAGCAACCTCCCTGCAATTCAACTGCGCTCCAGGACACCATTAATTCATGTTCCTTAAATAGAAACCTGACCAGGAAGGGCACCTGAAGGCACTAGGCTGCGTCGGTGGGATATGCCCAGATGAAGGCCTATGACATATCTCCTCTTCAAAATGAGGGGAATAGGCTAGAGGCTGTGAGATGCCTATGATAGGGAAGGAAGATGGAATCAGCAGGCCACACAGAGCATCTGGGCAGTGTGAATGAGGATGCTGAGAGCAGGAGAGGACCAGGAGAAAGAAGTGAGGACAAATGACCCATTGCCCCAGAGGCCTGGGAATAAGAGGGTTCCTAGTGATTAGAGGGGCCAGTGCGACCTGTTCCTGGGAAGCTGGCCAGCCTCCATTCAGGGGGCTTCTCCCTCTAAGCCCAAGAGAACAGGAAGGACACACCCAGGTATCCTTGCAGGGAACATCTCTGTGGGAACCAGGACCAGCTATGATAGAACTTGGATGTGTAACTCATGGGAGGGAGGAGGAAACCAGGTCATCCAGGGCTGAGAGGAGCTACAGGTGGAAAATGTAGAAAAGATGACCAAGAGGGAAGCCAACTACTATCATGGACAAGAGGCATCAGGCTAGAAGAAATGGGAGGTAGTTCCAGAAAGGATCCCCTGTAATTAAAGGCAGCCTTTTGCAGTTTCCAATCACATGAGTGTCAGAAGGGTTTTCTGCTGAGGGAAGTTTGATGAAATGACTTCAGGAGTCCCTTCGCTCCCTGAGGATCTGAACCCTTCTGGGCAGTGGGTGTGTCACAGCACCATTCTGTGTTGGGCTACAAACCTTAACACCAAGCCTCATTCTGCTCAGTCTTTGAAAACGAAACCAAGATCCCAAGAATGCTTCAGCACTTAGTAAGAAGAGGGTATTTGCTATAGCAAATAACAAATATGATCAATTGAGATACTCAATCATGGCCAATCAGAACTGTCCACACAATGACCACAAGTATAACAGATGAGGACACCCAACGCTGGCTGCGTCCTGACAGTGACTGTGCACAGCCCTCCTCTCACTGCACAGGGAGCCTACACACAGTATCACACAAGGTGGAAATACTGATCATATTGGTTAAAATACCATTTTTCCCCCTCTTTCAACATCTTTGTTACAAAAGATGGCTTTCCGGGTAAGGAAAGGTAGGGGAAGAGACATCTCGAAATGACTGTGACATGTTATAAAACATAAATTAAACAAACAAAAAACCCCCAAGATATTAACCTACCTCACATTCCACTCCCTCTTTAGACAGAATAGCAGCTGCTTCCAAACAATGGCCAACAGGTCGTGAGTGGGAAACCAATGTAATGTGCGTTCCTAAAATCAAGCAGCAACGGATAAGAACGAGGTTACTTACATCTCACCACTTTGTTTTAATATCTGAAAGTTAAGTCTAGTGCTTCCTGAAAACAGAATATTCCTAGAATAAAAGTTCTTTCAAATCTACTCATCTCAAGCATTAAAAAAGTTAACTAGTTCAACAAAGAGTAACTAACATAACAGTGTTTTACAAATATTTTTCCATTTGATCCTCGCAACAACCCAGAAAGGCAGGTGCTATTGTAATTCTTATTCTACAATTGAGGAAACTGAGGCAGGCAGTGGTTAAGTGACTTGTCCAGGATCACACAACCTAGGGGAGGATGTCCAGGGGGCTCTCTCCACTGTACCACTTAGCCTCAAATAAAAATAAACCAGGCCTGAGCCCTAAAATCTTTCTACTGAAAATTCAAGGAAATTAACCAACTAAATGATTACTTCACTTCTCTTATCTACATGAGAGTGGGGTGGGGTTTGGGAGGGAGTGTGTGACAGTTCTTTACCTTCCCGTTCTATTTTAGCTTTTCCAATGGGAATCAGGAAATCTTTCGACTGAGCTTCCTCGGTAAATTCAAAAGGAACTCCATACATCAGCTCGTTTTCCAGCACCACAACTAGGAAACAAACAGGATTGACCCTAGATGAGAATGAAAACTTCAATTCCAGCCCAGGAAGAAGAGGGGACAGGCGTCATCTGGGCCTCCTCTCCTCCCCACCCCATGGCCAACACCTCCCTAGGAGAACTGAAAGATGCCACAAGAGAGGGAAGAAGCGGAAAGTGCCAAGCTCATAGGGGACAGCAAAATTCTGGAGCCCTGCCAGAGCCCAAATAAAATGTCTATGGGAAATTAACAAAATAGATAAAAAATACAGCCCAGAGAATGTTAATTTAAGGTTTTCTAAGTCAATGTGAGGTCCAAAGAGATCAGAGGGATTCCAAGTTGGTTTCAGGCTATTTTTTAAACAAGTATCGGGGAGTTTTAAGGATGACTGACTACTCATGTATTTTAAAAATAAATCAGTGACATTAACCTCTAGAAGAGTCCAGTTAAAAAAGCTGTGTTTTTTATATGAGGAAATCTCAACCGTTGTAGTTTTCAAAGACAGCTAAGCTTAATAATGGCTTGTTTATATTACATTCATCTTAGCTAACCTGGCTCTTCTGCTTATTAAAATTAAGGCATTTCAGAAATCCAGAAACGCTATGGATCACAAGCCGGGACAGGGGCAAACACACGTTTTCTCTGTTTAATGAACGTCAGGATATTATTCACATTCAAACAGGAAGAAATCAAGATTTAAAAACAAAATTAGCTTCTCTCTCCACATCACCTGATTAAAACTAGTTAAAGGTTCAGTTCCTTTAAAATGGGCATGTTTTACTCTCCTTTCTAAGGTTTTCCCCAGCTATAAAATTCTATGGAGGATTCTCTGTAAATCAGAAGGAAAAAAGGACTCACCAGGATTGTCGTCCCGGATCGCTGATTTCATAAGGCCTTTTGAATCCTCTGCACTCCAAGGACTGACTACTTTTAATCCAGGACAGTGCCCATACCAAGCTGCAAAACACTGGGAATGCTGGGCAGCCACCCCAGCGGAAGCACCATTCGGTCCCCTGAAGACAATGGGCACAGGCTGAAGTCCCCCTGACATATAGTAAGTCTTGGCGGCGGAGTTTATAACCTGGTCGATGGCTTGCATAGAGAAATTGAAGGTCATGAATTCACAAATTGGCCTCAATCCTGCCTGTTAAATTAGGAAAAAACCGACGTAACTAAGTAGTTTAACGAAAAGAGAAAAAGTATCAACTACCATTGTTGCATTACATTGCAACAGTTTAAGATCAGGTTAAAAATGATCCATGTGCCTTACGTACCATGGCGGCCCCTACGGCAATCCCGGCGAAGCCCATCTGAAAAGCAAAAGCACAGTGTGGAGGGCAGGCCTCCCTTAGCGCACACACACTTTCGCCTCCTCAGGGACGGGCACCTTACCTCCGATATGGGGGTGTCGATAATTCTCTTGTCTCCATACTTCTTCCACAGGCCTCTGCTGACCTGCAGTGAACATGAGGGTAGAGCTGGTTACCGTGGGGGACGGCCAGGCCCGCCGGGGGCACCCAGGATCCTTGGTCATTACCTTGTAGGCGCCATCGTACTGGGCAACCTCCTCTCCGAGTAGGAAGACCTTCTCATCCCGTTCCAGCTCTTCGTCCATGGCCTGATTCAAAGCATCTCGAACGGTCACCTGTGGCATCGGGAGGGCACTCTGTCGGAAGAGACCCAGGCCCCTCCCAGGGCTCCCCTGCCCCCACACCCAGGACGGTGGAGGAGGATGGGAGTGGGCCAACCCAGAGAGCCACGGTCACATTAGGAACCACCCCAAACCACCCCCAAGCCAAGCCAAGGTCGCATCCCCCTGCAGACACAATCCAAGCTACAGCCAGAGCTGGGGACAAAATCGTCCATCTGGGCCTATCCCTGGGAATCCGAGGCAAAATGTTTGCTTTTAATTAAATTAAGCTGATTAAAACCTGTTTTGGTGGAACATATGATTAAAGAACTGAAAGTGGGGGAGGGGGATTTGGAAAAGGGAGGGGTCTCTTGGGCCATGGCAAAGTTAGCCCAGAAAAGTGGTGATGGCGGACGGCTGTGACCGGGGGTCTCTGGTTTGGGGGTCTGCCTTTCCTTGCAAAGCTGGGGCTCCCTTGGGGAAAGGGGGTGCAGGAGGGAAGCCCGGGGTCCCTGGGGTTACGTTTTCTGGCTTTCTAAATGTGCTCGCTAATTTTCAACACTCCGATTTTCTACAGGCTCGAGCCGCTTGCGGGGGGCGATGCTAACCCTGGGGGGGCCCCCCCAAGAGGATTCTTGGCCCTGCAGCCGGGGGGGGGGGTGGAGGAAAAGGAAGGAACATTTGTTAAGCACCTCGGGGCACGATCGGAGACCCACGCGCCTGCCCTCGATGGGCTTACACTCCTCCACGGGCGGCCCCGCCCCCTGTCCAGCAGAGGCCCGGGACGGCAGCCCGGTACACGGCACCGCCCCCCGCCCCCGGCAGGGGTCTAATGCGCAGGCGCAGCCCCGTCCTCTCTTCCCCCCAACCCCCGCCCCGCGGCCCCGGCCGTCCGACCCCGTTACCTGCAGCGCCGCGGGCGCCGAGCGGTGGAAGCGCCTGCGCAGCAGCCGGGATACCTGGCGGGCAGGGAGAGACAACGAGAGTTAGTGGGCTGGAGGGGCCGGGGCCGGCGTGGGAGGGCTGTCTTCTCTTCGGGGCCGCGCCTACCTGCTGGCCGCAGCCCGTCAGCCCTCTTCGTACCAGCCCCGTCGCCATCTTGCCCGTGTCCTCTACCGGTGACGGAGGCTCGGTCTAATGACTACGGCGAGCCACAGCGAGGGGACGGGTCGGCCCCGCCCCTGACCTCGACGCCGTCCAATGGGAGGGCACGGTGTGCGCGTGCTTCCCGCCTTCCCGCTCTGGGAGGCGGGGCAAGGGCGGGACCCCAAAGCCAGACAGCCTGGGATTGGAGCTCGAGCGTCTCCCTTTCCGCCGGAGGCGTCACCTGATGTCGATTAAAATAAACTTTATTGAGAGCGTCCGGCAGACACTCCGCGGGCACGCCGTGCCCTTTGCCTGCCACCGGGCGTGGGTTGGAACCCCCGCCTCCTTCCAGCCCTGACGCTCCGTTCTCCTTCCCGGAGAGCCTCTCCGTCCGCTACGTTGCTTTAAAGCGTCTGACCCTCAGTTGTCCGATTGCCCTGCTAGATGATGGCTAATTGTCCAGCCGTGCGCCGGGTCCAGTGCGCGTTGTGGGAGGCCTAGGAGCTCGTATTTGGTTGTAAATATCAGCTCTTGAGCTGCACTTGGATTGTCAGTGTCAGCTTTGTCAGTTTCAGCCGAGGTCGGCTTTGTAAATATCAGCCCCGGGGGCCGGCTCGGATGGTAAGTATCACCTAGGAGACCCGCCCATCTCCATCTAATAGCTTGGACTCCATCAACAGGCACTTAATTTTTTAAAATTCCATTTTGCTTTATTTTCAATTCCTAATTTTTCTCTCTAGCCCATTGGGAAAGCAAAAACGACACACGTTACAGATAGATGCATGTCAGGCAAAACTTATGATCACCTTAGCCAGGTTAAAAAACACAACCAACTTTGTCCTCTGAGACCTACGCCTTTCGGTGCAGATGCATAGTCTTTTTCATCATGAGTCAGTGCTCTGGAATTGTGAGTGGTCATTTCGATAATTCCTAAATTTTTCACAGTTGAGTTTTATTATACTGCTGTTGTTATCATGTTGTTTCCCTGGTTCTGATCACTCCGTTTTATATGAGTTCCTGTAAGTCTTCTCAGGTTTCTTTGAAACGATGCTCAACACCCACGAACTCACCTTTTAACAGCGAAGATAACTTGCAAATAGCTGTTTACAACTTAGTCAAGGTTTTTTCAAAAGCTTAAAATTGCACTAAGACTTTTGGGATGCTCTGTATGCAAAATAGCTTGGAGGGCAGGAAAAAGCATCCTGAAGAAGATGGTGTTTGAGTTGAGTCTCGAAACCCCCCCAAGGAAGCTGGCCAGTGTGGATGGGTGAAAAGAACATTGAGGGCCTGGGCATAGCTACCAGCTCTAACACTTTTATTACCTGCACAGCTTCAAGCAAGTTACATAACGCATCTGAGCCTCAGTTTCCTCAAAAATATAACGAGAGGATTAGAGCAGGTGGCTTCTGGGACTTTTCCCAGCTCTGAATCGGTGATCCATTGAGCAAGGACCTTCTTGGGCAACATCCTTGACGGTACAGTGGAATCCACAGCCTCTTTACACCCTTAGGCAGTGCTTGATGACTTTCACCCCAGATCTTCCCTCTGGGGACAAATAAAGCAAGACGAGTTCCTAGGAAATGCATCCGTACTTCAGACACCACACCTGAAGAGAGTTATCAGGGTGACTCTAAACCTTCCAAACAGTTCTAACCTTCACATGGTATGACCTACGGAAAGGGGCCCCTCAATAAGGCAGCTGTCTCTACCTGTATCAGCTGCCCTGCCTGGTTTCAAGTCCACGAACAAGATGCCCCAGCCCTAGGTGCCTTTTGGTGTCTCTCCCTTTCTTTCCATGTTCTTCCAGCTTTCCTGCAGTCTTTTGGGTGTCACCTCCTTTAGCTTTTAAGCTCCCAGAGCACAGGGACTATTATTCTTTTTACCATTTGTGTCCTCAGCACTTAGTACACTATTATCATAGACACTATTTATTGACTTGCTGGTTTGGATTGGCTGCTGCCCTCTGGACCTTGGGCAATTCAATTTATTTAGACAATTCAATTTAACAAACTTTCATTAAATACTTACTATGTACTAAGCACTGAAAATACAAAAAACCAAAACAATCCCAGCCTCCAAGAATCAATGTGAGACTCTGTGAATAGAGAGGCTGGGACTAGAGTCAGGAGGACCCGACTTCAAAAATGACCTTGGACATTTATTAGCTATATGACCCTAGACAAGTCACTTAACCTCAGTTTCCTTATCTGTAAAATGGGAATTATAATAGCACCTCCCTCACAGGATTGTTGTAAAGATTAAATGAGATATTTGTTAAACGTGCTTAGCAGGGTATCCAGTTTATATAAATGCTTATTCCTTTCTCTTCCTCTTGGGGTGGGAAGAAGAAAGTAGTATATAGGTAAACACAAGATAACTTCTGGAGGGAGAAAGTACTGGCAACTGGCAGAATTAGGAAAGACTTCCTGTAGGAGATGGTCTCTGTATGAAGCTCAGGTAAGGAGGGAAGGTTTGAAGGGAAATGGAAGATGGAATAGTGCCTGTTTGACTGGAGCGGAGAGTAGGGGAAAGAAAGTAATTTAAGTCAGTCTGGACAGGTAGTGGAAGCCAGGCTCTGAAGGGTTTTATAAATCAAAGTTGGTATTTTATCCTTGAATCAGTAGGAATCCACTTGAGGCCTTTGAGCAGAATTATTAATACCTATATAGTCATGGATGGTTGAATTAGGGGACTAAATGCCCCCCAATCTCTTTTTCTCTTTATTATTCACATTTTCTCCTCCTCACTCTTCTCTAACACGACACCAGGGTTAAAGCAAATTAGGGCAGTAGCCTCAGCCGAAGCCTTTGGTTACTCAAATACCTAACAAGGAGGGATTGAGGAGGTTTGGAGCAGGTTCAAATGTGAAAGAATTCACTTAGATCTTCACTTTTAGCCAATGGGAACTTTTTATTTTAACTTGAAAAAAGCATCACAGTGCAAATCAGAACAACTCTGAGGTACCACATCACATCTATAAGATTGGCTAACATGGCAAAACAGGAAGATGATAAATGTTGGAGAAGATGTGGGAGAGTTGAAACAGTAATTCATTGTTGGTGGAGCTGTGAGCTGATCCAATCATTCTGGAGAGCAATTTGGAACTGTGCCCAAAGGGCTACAAAAATGTGCATACCCTTTGACCCAGCAATATAATTTCTGGGACTCTATCCCAAAGAGATCATAGAAATGGGAAAGAGTCCCACATGTACAGAAATATTTATAGCCTCTCTCTTTGTGGTGGCCAAAACCTGGAAATCAAGAGGATGCCCATCAATTGAGGAATGGCTGAACAAGTTGTGGTACATGAATGTAATGGAATACTATTATGCTATAAGAAATGATGAACAGGAAGACTTCAGAGAGGCCTGGAAAGACTTATATGAACTGATGTTGAGTGAAAGAAGCAGAATGAGGAGATCACTGTACACAGCAACAACCACAGTGTGTGAGGAATTTTTCTGGTAGACTTAGTCCTTCATAACAATGGAAGGACCTAAAAAAATTCCCAATGGGCTCTTGAGTCCAAATGCCTTCTACATCCAGAGAAAGAACTATGGAATTGGATCACAGAATGAAGCCAACCATTTTCTTTTGTATTATGTTATGTTTTGTTTTATGGTTTCTCCCATTCATTTTAATTCTTCTATGCAACATGACTAAGGTGAAAATGTATTTAATAGGAATGTATGTGTAGAACCTATATGAGATTGCTTGCTGTCTTGGGGAGGGAGTGGAGAGGGAAGGCAAAAAATTCTAAGATATATGGAAGTGATTGTAGGACACTGAAAACAAATAAAATAATTAAAAAAGAAAAATTTTTAAAAATTAAAAAAAAAAAGGAAAAAAGCATCACAGGCCTCTTTAGCAAGACAGCTAAGTGAGGCCTCAAGTTATGTGTCTGTAGAGATTTCAGAATGATGATGTAGTTTTAGAGATTTTTATGGGGGTTGAAGAGTAGGGATAGAATGAGGAAGATGGATACGGAAGACAAGGGAAATTTTATGGGTAAGGGGGAAGTTTTATGGTTTAAGGATTTAAGGACAGGGCAGGAGGATATGGGTTAAAAATTAAAGGACCCAAGGAACGCAGCATAAGGGAGACAAAATCAATTCTTTTGGTACAGGTTCAGGATAATTGGGAAAAGGACTTTAGGGTGTCTTCAGGTTACAGAATAAACCAGGGGCTTCACAAAGTACTAGAAAAGCAACCTTGTCTTTTTTAACTCCTAGGGCACTGTTTGCATCTTAATCGTGATTTGGTTGTTATGGGGCATGTTGAGGGAGCCAGTGAAGACTGACCACTCGTCCACCCACACAAGAGTCAGCCATTCACTAAGGTCAGGCTGGGTTAAACTGCCCTTTCCCCCTTTTTGGACATACTCCTCAGCTCAGGCTACACGTTATTCTTCCTCTTCCCCTTCAGGGTTGTCCTGGATAAGTCTTTTCAACTTCTGGAATATGAAGTTTGGAGGAGATGTGAGCTAAGTGGTGAAGATGGTGGGTTCTGTTTTTAAGATGCCTAAACAATTCCCAGATGAAGATGTCCGACAGGCAGTTGGAATTCAGGAGAGAATCAGGGTAAAATGCACAGCTGTTAGGGTCAGAAGAGGTCCTTTTTGTTGACAGTATTGTCTTTGGGGAGACCCTAGAAGAACATGAGGAAACACTGGAAAAAGTATTGGATCAACTAGAGCAGAAGTTCCCCAACTTGTTTGGCCTACCACCAAACTTTTCAAACTTAAAAAAAAAAAAATTTCTCGATGCCACCTTGGAAATTTACTTTATTTTACCTTCTAACAAATTTTTTAAATCTTTTTTTGCATCATTTAAAAAAAATAGGATATGAAATATAATAAAATATAGGAGATAGGATATACTTTTATTTGAAATGATGCATCTTAAATTTAATAATTTATTATTTTTTTGTGTTTTTTTCCTGTATTGAAATTTTGATGATGCAGTATTTTGTCATATAACAGTAAATTGTATATTGTAAAAAGTCATTACCTGCACATATTCCTGCTGACATGTGCTGGACTTCCTGACAATGTGTGACACACTCACCTGTCAACACTTGATTGTTAAGACCTGATCAGGACTTGACCACTGATTGATTATAACTTGCATTTTGTGTGTTTATTTGGAAAATAAATATAATCACTACTATGTCATACTACAGAGGAAACATGTACAAACAACTTTTCAAATTTTTGTCTTCTTTTCTTATGCTTCCCCTGCCTGCCCCTTTATTTTTGTTCAATATCCCTTAATTATACCCCAGGCTACTCTCCTCATTGTTACAGGGCCCCTAGGGGGCAGTATTGCCCACTTTGAGACCTCTGAGCTGGAGGAAAATGGATAAATGCCAGCTTTTTAGAAGCATTATGAAGTGTGTGGGTTATTTCATATCTTAACAAGGTGTGAGTGAGACAGAAGCTTTATGACTTGGCCACGTCTACAGAAGCATTGAGATTTAAGTATGTTTCTTGAATTTGGTTATTATCACAGATTTGCTAAGAACTGTACTTCTGTTGCTAAATGACCAAATGACCTGACTGATGTTTACATGATTGAAGAAAATCAGAGGTAGCAGGGCCAAAAAAAAATAAAAAAATAAAAAAGCCAATTCGTCCTAAAAAATTACAAAGCCTTTTGAAGACCAGTGGATAGACTGATGTGAACAAACTTTCAAAGACTCAGTCAGCTGCCTAATATATGCCACCACTACTGGCCAACGCAGACAAAAAGCAAGCCTTTTGTCCTATGTACAGGTTCCATCTTGGAAGGCTTGAGAGCAGCCTTGCACCAAGCAAAGGATGGTCACCAGAAACTAGTCAGAGGGCTGGGAGACAGCAAGATTTTTCATCCATTCTACAAGTTAGAGTTCTTGACTTTGGAGTGTGAGTCACTGAGCAGATCACAGACTCAGCACATAGAGTGTAATTACAAAAGCAATTGACCAGTCCACTGACATATTTTGACAAGTGCTGTTAAATGCTGCTTGGGCATGAGCTCTGCATATATGACCTGCCAGAGAAGGGTCTCAAAGACTACATGAACCAGTTAAACATCTTTTATAGTATCCCTTGGGAGCTGGGCTACAAGCAGATAGTATTACAGAAGAGGGTTTGACACTCCTACCAGAGAGGTGAACCTTGTTTGACCTGAACCACCCTTCTCTACTTCTATTGTCTATAGGAATGGTGAAACCAGATGGCTGATGAAGAGCTGTGAAAAGTGATACAAAACCATGGAGCAAGGAAATGACGCTAAAGGACTCCACTTCCAGTCCCCTGAAGGTACCCTGCTGTTGAGACAATGACAGAAGTTGACGATGTGCAATAGAGTACTGTACCAGACGGTACCATGATACAGTTGACACTACTCAAATCACATCCCACTTGAAAACTTTGTGTGATGTCTTTGAACATACCAGTCAAGAAAGGACCCTACAGCCAGTAAGGAACAGATTTGACTGGCCACAAATGGTTTTAGGCCTTGATAGGAAGTCAGAAATATGACTCATTGTTTGCAGAGAAGTATTGCCAGCTTGTGCCTGGTTCATAGGAAATAGAAATACTAGCCAACCTTTAGTCTTTGTCTACTTTGACTTTTTGTCCCTGGAGGTAGATAGGGTTGGTGACTATCCATTTCAAAGAGTAAGGCCTATCCAACTGGGAACCAGAAGTCTTTCATGGTTGCTGAAGTATTGTAGGGAAAGCTTTTCTCAGTGAACGGGCTTCTAGCCAGTATCCATTCTGACCAAAAACAGGGATTTTGAAAGGACTCTGTTCAAACAAGTGTTAGCTTTGGCCGACTTCCAGAAGGATAGAATTACATCTAACCACCCACAGTCTCAGCATTTCAAGCCTCACACAGCTGAACATGTGGCATTCCCAGAACACAGGTACAACTCGACCAGGATGTCACAGGCTTTACATAGTACCTAACAAGGACTGAGCCAGAGCCACCACCTCTCTATTGACTCTCCATTTGGCATCTGTGGTCCTGCCTGGGGCACTCCCAGGATAAGCTCTTACCATGTTGCTAACTTAAGCCTTGACTAACACATCAGTCTCTTCTCTCTGACCTGAGGTCTGGAAGTTGGAGTACCCAGCTCCTTCTAGTGCCTTCCTCTACACAGGGCAGAAACTGTACTCTTGGCTCACTCTGCCCAGCCTCTGTTGTCCTGAGTGATTTCAGCTCCAGAGAACAAGATATCCTCATACCACCACCTCCCCCCCACCTCTTTCTGTATTCTTTGGTCTGTTGTCTCTTCTCTTTAGACTGTAATCTTCTTGAGGGCAGGTACTGGTCCTCCTCTAGAAACAAAGGACAAACCACAATCACAGCCCATTTATGTGTGTTATCCAGACACACATAAATACTTACTGGATTGGATTGAACTTTTCTTTCTGTACTCTCTGAGAATGGAGAGACTACAGATATTCACATCTAGTACATCTGTTGTCTGCCATACTTACATCTTCCTCTCAGAAGAACATTTACAGAAACAAACAAAGGTAAGATACTTGAATTCACTGTCAAGGCTTTGAACAAGGAAGAAAGTGGGGCTTTACTCACCAAACTAAGTCAGCTCAGTGAATAAGTGCGTAGAACCACACTTGAAGTTAGGAAGACCTGAGTTCAAATGTGGCACCAAATACTCACTAGTTGTATGACCTTGGTCAAGTCCCTTAACATCTTTGTGCCTATTTCCTCATCTGTAAAATGGGAATAATTATTGCAACTACCTAGAAGGGCTGTTGTGAGGATCAAATGATATGTAAATTAATTAACATGTAATTAACATGTAAAATGCTTTACCAACCTCAGTGCACTCTATAAATACTAACTATTGTAAACAATTTACTGCAGCCATTTATTGCCAACAAGATAAGAGACACCAACAGACACCTCAAGCAGCTCTTAAGAAAAAGAGAAATGAGCTACAAGAGGAAATAAAACTATATTAGTAGGGGACTTTACTTTTCTCCTCTTAGAACTAGATAAATCCAATCAAAAAATAAACAAGAAAGAAATTAAGGTGAATAGAATTTTAGAAAAGTTAGATATGATAGACCTCTGGAGAAAACTGAATGGGAATAGAAAGGAATATGCCTGTTGCTCAGGGTTATGTGGCACCCCCACAAAAAACTTACAACCAAATTCAGAAAAGTAGAAACATTAAATGCATCCTTTCCAGATCATAATACAACAGATAGTCAATAAAGGGCCATGGAAAGATATATTAAAAATTAATTGAAAGCTAAATAATGTAATCTTAAAGAATAAGGGGGTCAAAGAACAAATCATAGAAACAATAATTTTAGTAATGAGGACAACAATAAGACAACATGCCAAGATTTGTGGGATGGAGTCAAAGCGTTAGTGTGTGTATGTGAGTGTGCATGTGCATGTGTGTGTATGTGTGTGCGTGTGCGTGTGTGTGCGTGTGTGTGTGCATGCGCATGTGCAGCAAAACCAAACTTAAATCTTGATTTTTTGCACTATGTTATTATTAGGACCTGAGTTTCCCCTTACATGGCGAATGTTTATATATCATAATGGAAAAAGCAGTAGAGATACTCATTCTGTGAAACTTGTATAGCAGTTTGATGGGCAGTGCATCTGAGCAATGAATTTTATTTTTAAATAATAGGCATGAATGTTTTCATATGCCTTAAATTTGTTCATGTGTACAAGTACTTGCCTTTTGACAGTAGGAATGTTTATGCTGAAAAGTATAACTAAAAGGAATATTTTCCTTTTTTAGATTAGAGGGGATAGAGATGAAAATAAAATGCCTTCCTTTTTAATACATAATTTTCCTTAAACCAGTCTACGTTTATATGAATATGAAACTTTCCTGAAAAAAATTGGATTTGAAAATGTAATCTAGCCAACCAGGCAACTGTGAGAATTTAATCTTTTCAAAATAACTTTTGACATTGCCTGCAAAATACCACTGGGTTATTTATAAGACATTGGAAAATTCTTTGGAGGAACCTACCTCTGTGTACTTTGCCTCTCCCCACCCTGCCAGAAAAAAATCACAAAACAAGGATTCAGTTCAATTCAACAAATAATCATTAAGTACCTACTAGATAAAAGGAGGTGGGTGAGCCCCCACCAGGTCTAAATCTAAGTACAAAACACCAAGCTAGGCACAGTGGAGAAATAATGGGAGGAATTATATACTCCCCACCTTCAAAGAATTTTTATTCTACTGCAGGAAGAGAGGGTACCACATGTTGGGTGGTTGTTGTCCTTGATTCTCAAAGAGGACCAAAATGACATCCCTGTGATAAAGTGAAGTTTCAACGTGTCCGACTGTGGCCGAGCAGACCAATACAAGCTTAGAATGCTCTACCGCAGGTTGGGCTCAGTCTGTGTGAGTATTTGGGGTGTATATTCCAAGTTTGTGCGTACTACATTTACTTTGTGCTATCTCAATTCTGCTTTGCTCATAGAGCACAGCACCCTTTCTGATGTGGGCATGACATGCTGAGTGGTCCTGTGCCAGTGTCTCCCATGTCACACAGTCAAATTCAAAGTTCTTGAGAGTGTCCTTGTATCACTTCTTGTAACCACCATATGATTGCCTGCCCCCTATGAATTCTCCACAAAATAATCTTTTTGGCAAGTGTACATTTTGCATTCAGACAACATGGCCTCCCCATCAGAGTTGTGCTCTCTGAAGCATAGTTTGAATGCTTAACAGTTCAGTGTCTGGCACCTTATCCTGCCAGGTGATCCTCAGAATCTTCCTAAGACAGTTCAAGTGGAATTGATTCATTTTCCTGGAATGGTACTAGTAGACTGTCGATGTTTCACAGACGTACAACTATGAGGTCAGCGCAACAGCTCTGTAGACCTTCAGTTTGGTAGTCAGTCTAATGCCTCTTCTGTCTCAAACTTTTCTTCAGAGCCTCCCAAACACTGAGCTAGCTCTGGTAAAGTGTGACCTCATAGTCAATGTGTACATCCCTGGAAAGTACACTATCAAGGTAAGTGAACTTATCCACAGCATTCAGAACTTCTCCATTTGTTGTAATTGATGGTTCCATGTATGAATGGTATGGTGGTGGCTGATGGAGCACCTGTGTTTTCTTGGTGTTAATTATTAGGCCAAAATTAACACAGGCAGCAGAGAATTGATCCCAACTATTTTGCATCTTAGCATCAGAGGCTGCATTGAGAGCACAATCATCTGCAAACAGAAAATCATGCACCAACACTCCCTCCACTTTGGTCTTGGCTTGTAGCCTTTTCAAATTGAAGAACTTACTATTGGTATGGTAGTTGTCCTTGATGCCATATTCATCCTCTTTGAAAGTATTTGTCAACATGGCTGAAAACATCATGCTAAAAAGCTTTGAAGCAAGCACACAGCCCTATTTCCCTCCACTGGTGACTGAGAAGGCACAAGAGCATTGTCCACTATCCAGAATCTGGGCAAACATGTCATCATGAAATTGATATACAATATTGATGAACTTCTTTGGGCAACCAAATTTTGACATAGTTTTCCATTACTAACAGTGTCAAAGGCCTTAGTTAAATCTATAAATGCTGTATACAGACCGCTGTTCCGCTCCTGGCATTTCTGCAGGAGTTGTTGGGGAGCAAACACCATATCAACTCTTCCTCAGCCCTTTCTGAAGTCACACTGGCTCTCAGGTATATGATCTTCTTCCAGGTGAAGGATCAGCCTATAATAGGAGGACTCTAGCAAGAATTTTTTCAGCGATGACTAAGAGAGAGATCCCTCTGTGATTGTTGCAGGACAATCCATTCCCTTTACCTTTGTCGAGATGGACAATAGAGGCATCCTTGAATTCCTTGGGGATGACCTCCTTTTGCCATATAACCTGGAAAATTTCAGTCAGATTTTGCAGGTAAGCAAATATATAATAATTTGAGGAAGGACAGAGTGCACAGGATGGAAACAGGTCACCTTGCTGGAAAAGGAGGCATCGAGCTGACCCCTGCAGAAGAATAAAGACTCTGAAAGGTGGAGGTAAGGAATGCATGTATTCTTCTATGACTGATGCACAGAGGTGGAAGGCTATATGTTAAATTCTGGAATACTGACCAGTCTGATTTGGAGGATCTGAGGGGGATTAGTATGAAATAAGACTAAAAATGTAAAGGGATAGGGGTGGGGGGAGGCCAATTGTGAATGGTTATGAATCTCAGGCTAACAAGTTTATAGTTTATCTTCAGACATAGTAAGGAGCCATTGAATTTTTTTTTTAACAATGACATTATCATACCTGTATTTTAAGAACATCAGTTGGAAAGTCATGTGGAAAGTGGGCCAAAAGAAAACAGGCCAATTAGGAGACTTATAGTACACAAGGTAAAGGTTAAGGAAGGCCTGAACCAAGATGGTGGATTCATGCACAGAGAAAAGAAGAGGCATGCAAGAGAGTTTATGAAAATAGAATTGTTTTGAACTTGCCAATTGATTGGATATAGGGAATGAAAGAGAGGGAAGAATCTAGCTTGACTCCAAGGCTGTGAATTTGAATGACTGGGAGAATGATGATGTTTGATTGAGCCTCTATAATAATAGTTCACAAAGAGGACATGCGTTAGGAATGAATCTTTCCAGGCATTCACTTTTTATAGTATAAAACTGGTATATAGTTCACAGCTCATTCCAGAGTTTCCTTTGAGGGAATTATTTTAAAATAAAATATTGACTCCTATGAGAAGTATATTTATTCCTCATAAAAAGAAGAGCCTAACAATTTCATTTTAGGTTTTCTTTCCCTGAACATAGAGGAATTAATGTAGGAAGCTAAAACATGAATTTCCACATTCTAAGGGGTAACAAAACGTAAGTTTTTATAAGCTCAATATAACATCCAGAAATATACTCCATTAAATGCTTTCATCAAGCTGTTACAGATGCTAAGCTTTTTTCTCCATTCTGTGCTCTGTCGTTGCCAAACTTTTATGGAATATTCCATGGAAAGTGACAGATTTTTCTAGCACTTAGAACAATTATACTAAAGCAGCATCCCCAAAGATTTAAATATCACATATACAATCTATATTTAATGGGGATTTTTTTCATTGCTCTCATATATCAAGTGGCTGAGGAGTTAATATAACTCTCTTACAGTTTTTCTACAAGGCCTAAGAATATCTCTGCCTTTGGTGCCCCAAACAGAAGTATTTAAGAGGCCGAAAGCAGGATATGGAGGAAAATTAAAGGCATTTTAAAGCTGCATATTATAAAGCAATAATTACCAAAAACTGTTTGGTTCTGTACCAACATCTAGGATGACCTGCTAGCACAGGTACTTAGATCTGCTTTTCTAAAAGGAAAGCAATTTTTGAGGGGTCAACAGTCTTCTTTAATCATCACATATGCCAACAGAGAAAATACAAGCATAGAAATAAAGACCAACAGACATGACTTTTAACTGTCTGACCGTAAGCAGTACATATGTCACAGAGCAACAGACAGATCCAACCAGAGAGAGAAGCACCAACATCTGGGTTTTCAAAGGTGGGGGGTGCTCCTTAGAGGCTACTCAGAGTTTCATCTGGCACATGTACCTTCTTCCAAAGAATAAACACCCAAAACAAAGCCACCTCAGAGCCACTTTTCAGAGCCAGAGGGTATCACAACCCTTGTGACCCAGTGTGTCATTGCAAATTACCAAAAAGTGTGGGCCTTTCCTACAAAACAAGCTTCTCATAATCAAACTTCCCGTAATGGGCTCCACTTGAGGCCTATTAATGGATGGGGAAGGTACAAAACAAACCTCCCCATATCAAGCAATTTTCATTAACATTACGAGTACTAGTTAAAGAATTTAAATAGAAAAACAGATCAGAGGAATAGACTAGGTAAAAATAAGAGCAGCCCATGCAACAAAAATGACTGAAAACACTGGAAAGCAGTTTTGCAAAACTAAGTTTATATTGGTTGGTTGGTTGTTGTCCTTCATCTTCAAAAAGGACCAAAATGACATCACCAGTGTAAAGTGAAATTTCAGTGTGTCTGACTGTGACTGATCAGACTGATATGAACTTGGAATGCTCTACCACAGGTTGGGCACAGATAGTCTGCATAAATATTTGGGGTGGATTCCCAAATTGCACATCCTGCATTTACTTTGTGCTGGCTCAATTCTGCTTTGCTCAAAGAGCACAGCACCTTTTCTTATGTGGGCATGCTATGCTGAGCAGTCCTGTACGAGTGTCTTCTATGTTGCATAGTCAAATCCAAAGTTCTTGAGAGAGACCTTGAGAGTGTCATTGTATCGTTCCTTCTGGCCACCATGTGATCTAAATAAATTGTGATATATGATTGTGATTGAAATACTATTGTAGTGTAAGAAATGAAAAGCAGGTTGATTTCAGAAAAACCTGGAAAGATGTACATGAACTGATGCAAAGTGAAGTAAGCAGAACCAGTATACAATGACAACAGTATTATATGATGATCAAGTATGAATGACTTAACTATTCTCAACAATACAGTGATCCAAGACATTTCTAAAGGTCTTACCATGACAAATGCTATTCACATCCAGAGAAAGAATCGATAGGTGGATTGAGGCATACTATTATTCAGTTTTCTAATGCTTTTTTCTTTTTATCTGTTTTTACTTTCACAACATGACTAATATTTTGCATGATTGCCCATATATAATCTATATCAAATGAATGAATGTTTAAAAATCGTCTTTACATGTAATTGGGAAAAATTAAAATAATATATTAAAATTTTCTTTTAAATAACGGATTCAAGTAAAAAGATTTGACGTCTGTGAAACTGATAATAACGGCTCCCACTTCCCAAGGTTATGAGGATCGTCAATAATGGTTAGTAAAGGTTTACTAAGCACCTCGTGCTGGGGATGCAGATAAGAAAAAGACAGACAATCCCTGCTCTCTGGGAGTTTGTAATCTGAAAGGAGATCGCGGTGGTGGTTGTTTGTCCCTTCTTTTCAAAGAGGACTAGTGACACCAAGAGGTGATACCTTGACTTGTGTGTGAATTGGATTTAAGTGAGGCACGAAGTCATCAGTTTCACTTCTCACTTCCAGAGTCAACCAACATCCAAGGGCAAGATAAATGTCATGAGACTGACCATGGCCTGAGATGTAGTGAATGACCTTGGCATCTTTGATGTCTGACTAAGCTCTACTCACTTCACTTCAACCACCTTCATAGCCATTGGAACAAATTGTTCTCATCTGCCTGTTCTGCCAGGAGGAGTCTTCATGGGCTTGGGGTAGACACCTCTACCTCATAGCTCACCATTGGTTACCCTCAACTTGATTTAGCCCATCTGCTAAGATAGTTTACCAGGATGTGGACCCTGCACACGCTACAGCTACTTGGAGCCACAGGTGAGAGGTGAGTTTGAGGTAGGTGCCAAAGATGGATGAGCAGCTCTGAAAAGAGCTCAGCAAAGCTTCATACAAGCGGGGCTTGTCCTCCCTGAACACCCCATAGGGGAAGATAACCCACCAAAGAAAACTGAAAATGCTTTGGGGATAGGGGGAGCAGAAGGTTACCTGGCATTGGGTCATGGTAAGCAAATCACAGAAGTCCCAAATGAGTGCAGCCAGGTGGGAGATGAGAAGATGTCTAAGGAGTTGTCAGTCCTATGCCATCTCCTTAAATGAAGGGATATGTCTTTCTAGTTTTCAATCAAAAGGGCAGAAGGTACTAATGAGGTATGAGTAACAAAGCTGATTGCATCTTGCAAAATGATGGAATTTCCCAGTGATGAGTTTACTGGAAGTGTGGAGATGTCAAAGAAGTCCACAAGGAGTGCAGAGGGAAATGAGATACCTGAGGAAAGGAGAATAAAAGGAGATCATCTTTGTAAAGTGTTATATAAATTAGTAGCTGTTGCTTTTATTAAAAAACAATTCTGAGGTTCTGCTCCCTTCTTAGAAAACTGACAACCTGTTCTAGAAGCAAAGCAGATGCCCATCAGTTGGAGAATGGCTAAATAAACTGTGGTGCATGAATGTACATATTATTACTTCACAGTAAACAATGACCCAAATGAAGAATAGAGAGAAAAATGAGAAGATCTTCATGAACTGATGCAAAGAGCACAATACCTGGAACATCCTCAGTATTTAATATAATATACACTTATTGACTTGATTTGACATAAACAGAAGCAAGAAGACAATATATATTTTTATAATGTAAATAGACCAATAATCCTTAGATTTTCTCTCTTGGATCTCTTTTCCAGGTCAGTTTTTCCAATTAGATATTTTACATTTTCGTCTATCTTTTCATTCTTTAGGTTCTGTTTGACTGATTCTTGATGTCTCATAGAGTCGTTAGCTTCTACTTGCCTGATGGTAATTTTTACCAAATTGTTTTCTTCAGTTAATTTTTGCATCTCCTTTTCCATCTGTCCAATTGTTCCTTTTAAGGAGTTATTTGCTCCAATTAGGTTTTGTACTTCCTTTTCCATTTGTCCAATTATCCTTTTAAATTTTTCTGTGATTTATTTTTTCATATTTTTAAAGTCATTGGTCAGTTTTTCTTCTATTTCTATAATTTGACTTTTAAAACCCTTCCTGAGCTCTTCCAAGAAGGCTCTTTGTGCTTCAGACCAGTTCATATTCCCTTCTGTAGTTTTAGAGGGGAGTACAGTCTCAATGCTGACCTCTTTGGTATTTGTATTTTGGTCCTTGTCCCCATAGAAAGATTCTATGGTCTTTTCTTTTCTGCTTTGCTTCTTACTCATGATAATCACCCTTTTCCTGGCTTTTAAAATAGATCTCTGCATCTATGGCACAGGGGACTCTGTCCCATAGTTTTTGTGCCTAAAACTTGAGACTTTATGTGTTGTGACCTCTGGTTCTTTCAGTTAGAAGCTAAAATGCTGCAGCTTACCTGGTGCTGGGCTGACTGGTGTTGGAAAGCAGAGACCTGGTGAGGTCTTTTTGGGTTTCCCTGAAGTTATGCTACAGCTAGCTCATTAAGTGTGTGTGTGTGGCGGGGGGTGGTGTGTGGGGGGGGTCTGGCTACAGGAGGTCTCCTTTACTGAACTAGAGCATAGGAAAGCTCAGTGGTTGGTGATTCCATCTAGGCTAGTGTCTTCCTGATTCCCCTGGGGTGCTGAGGCATACCTGGGGTCCTGATGTTGGTGCTTGTGGGCTTCACCCCGCCTGGGGCTCAGGATCTTCTCCCGGTTTGCTGAGGTGGGGTTGTCTGGGACAGCTCTGGTCCTGCACTATCCCCTTCAACCATAGCAAGAGGGACCCTCCTTAGCTATTTTCCTAACCTCACAGGCTAAGAGACTATTTACCTCTTCTGCTGCTCCCACTGTTTCAGGGTTTTTCCTGGGGAGATATTCTCTGGGCTGTTCAGGGTCAACAAGGGAGGGAGGTAGCAGTTAGTGATCACTCCACTGTCTTGGCTCCCAGAACTGGCAAATCTATAATGTAAATAGAATAAGAAGAAGAGAGTTGAGAAAATGGACGTCCATATTTTCATGTGGTAAGGGGAGAGTAGGAGCGCAGAAGGTGATTAGATTGTGAACTCTTTCAGGGTCTCAACTGCTTTTTGCCTCTTTCTTAATACACGCCTAGCATGGAGTAGACTCTTGATAGTATTGACTGAATGGGAATACTGCATATGTAATCAGATACAGTGGATGTAATGGTCTGTTTACTGGCTTTTCTCTCCTTATTTTAAAATCTTTGTTTCAGAGGTTAGTTTTCTGGGTAGGAGAGGAAAAGAAATATTTGGAGATGAATGTGCTGTAAAAAGAATAGGAATCAATTTTTTAAAAATTAACTTAAAAAGATAAAAACAAACAAAAAATAAAACTAAGGAAAGTCAGAAGAAAATCCAGGATACAAATTACATTATAAATTTTTTTAAAAAATTTTTCCTAAGGAAAGTTATGTGTAGAGATCATACCAGACAATCAAATAAACAAATCATATCTTGCCAGGAGAGTAAAGCCTTTAAAGATGACAGTGATGCTGAAGCCCATTTTGCCAAGCTATTTATAGATAAGCAGCATCCAAAAGCTAGAAAGATGCTTTTGTTCTCTTGAATTCTTAATCGTCTTTCAAATCTTTTCTTAGTTTGTCTTTGGTTTGGGAAGGGCCATCAATCCACTGGGTTATTTCCACTGCTGCATGGCCAGGACTCAATTTTTCAGTGGTGAAGGAGGCAGATGTTTGGTAAATGTCTTTGGAATAGTCTTTAATTAACTTTTAAAATAAGCAAATAAATTAGATTATAACAGCTTGAAGACTAGGGGGCTCTCTCTTCATGTCAATAGCAGTGTCATGGAGAAACAATTGTCTCAATGATGTGAGAAAGGGATTTGTGCCTGGTGGGACTTTCCAAATGTTTCAGTACTTATGTTCTCTGGCCTTAGCCACATTTTTTGTGGGTTGCAAAATCAGACTTGAAAGCACAGATCTTGGCATTTCAGTGCTAAAGTCTTTAAAAGGGAAAGGTTGCAGTTTTAGAGGACAAGGAATGACATAAAGGAAGGACTTTGAAAACATTTGCCATCCCAAACACACTTTAATGGTCATTGGAAAAATCTCATAATAAGGAAATGTATGTGCACACCCCCCCCCCCCCCGCCAAATAACTTTGTGTTTATTTTGTATACATTTTCTTATTGCCCATGCAAAGTTCACATGTGTATACATGACCATTGTGGAGAAGAAAGTGAGGTTGGTGACCTTGTACAGCCCTCCCTCCCTCAAATCAAAGTCAACTGCAAGTCATGTCATCATCTTGATGTCATGGTCCTCTTCAGGTACAAAGGACAAATACAACTTGTGAGTAGCAGCTCCTTTCCTCATCTCTTCTCCCCTCCCCTCTTTCTCTGTCCTGCACTTCCATAGCCAAAAGCTGCCTAATCCTTTTGGTTTACTGTCTAGATCTCTTGCTCAAAGACCAATCCTTAAGGCCAGTTCACTCTGGAGCTCCTAAATTTGAACAACAGGTCTCCTCCCACTTAGCACAGAGTGAATGTGAATACTAAATAGCAACTGTTTCTCTTTTACCCAGGAACCCTGAGGGTCTTCCTTTCCCAATTTGATTTTTTTGTTTTTTTATTAAAAGGGGTCATCCCTTGAGTAACTACTTAAAGAGGCTTATTCATTGATTGAGTGTATCTCACTCAAAGTGAGAATCTTCTAAGACCCTAGCCTAAGATGGCCAGGGTCTCCCATTGCATCCTGGGCCATCTCTAGTCATCCTGATGAATATCAGGCCACTGGACCCAGATGGTTCTGAAAGAGAAATTGAGGCTGGTGACCTTGCACAGCCCTCCCTCACTCAAATCAAAGTTAACTGCAAGTCATGTCATAATCTTGATGTTGTGGTCCTCTTGGAGAATCAAGGACAAACACAACATAACATGACAGTTCCAATAGAATGTCAGGTCCTTGAGGGTGGGGACTGTTTCACTTTTGGTTTTGTATAATTGTACTTAGTACAATGACTAGCATATATTAGATTCATAATAAATATTTGTTGATTGCTTGGTTGAACCTCCTTTGTAACATTGGTATTGGTAGATGGGCTGTGCATCCTTCCCTCTGGGGGAGGAGAGAATGGCAACGTATCCCCTAATACCAGCATTCTGAAGGGCTTCCTCTTGTCTACTTGGCTGTAAATCATACGGTGCAATGCTCTCCAAACAATCCAAGTTGGGAGTGGCCCAATGGAGGACCACAGAGAGACTGGAGAAGGACTGATAGACTCCAGCATATTGTCAGTGATGACTTACACTCAAGAAGTGATGTAAGACATCCTTCAGGAGACCTAGAATTGGAAAAAGAAACAAATTGGCAATCCCAGCAGGCATTGCCAATCTGGAAATACAAATGTATTTGTAATGGAGCAAGAATGCAAGTTAACAGATAAGACAGTCCAAGACCCAAACTGGTGTCCATGGAATGTTCAAAGAGATGGAGAAAGACCTCCAGCATCTGTGTGGCTAAGAGAAGGGAAGAGACATTTATTAAGTACTTCCTGTGTGCTAGGCACGGTACTGAGTCATTTACAAATGTTATCTCATTCAGTCATCACAAAAACCCTGGGAGGCAAGTGCTATTATTAGTATCCCCATTTTTCAATTGAGGAAACTGTGGCAGACAGAAGTTGTGACTTGTTCAGGGTCATATTGCTAATAAGTGTCTGAAGCAGGATCTGAACTCAGGTCTTCCAGACTGAAGGTCTAGCATTCAATTTATTGTGCCACCTAACAGCATGGTGTAGTGCCCAGCTTGAACCCCTATTTCATGAGCTGCAATGTTCCCTTGTTGACTCCAGGATTGGCATTCAAAGCTTTCTACAACCTGACACCTTCCTACTTTTACACCTTACTCTCCACTGTGTGCTCTGTAATTCCTGGCATCCTTGCTGTTCCTGGCTCAAGACTTTCCATTTCCACACCTTTGCTCTGACTTCCATGCTTGGAGTCTGCCATGCTTGGAATGCTCTGCCCCCTCCACTCCTCCTCTTAGATCTTAGATTCTCTGTCTCTCTTAAAGTCTCAGTTCAAAGCCTGTCTTCTGCAGAAGCCTTTCCTAGTCCCTCCCTTACCCAGCTGCTAGTGCCTTCCCCTTTTAGATCACCTTCCCTCCATTCTCTATGTCTGTCTTATCTATACTGAGTTATTGACACCTGGTCTTCCCATGACAATGGGAGCTGCTTGAGAGCAGAGGCTGGTTTTTGTCTTTCTTCGGAGCACAGTGCTTGGCACATAGTCAGAAAAAGTTCATTGATGGCTTGGAATCAGAAAGGCCTGGATCTGAATCCCACTCCAGACCATCCCTGGGCATATTATCACAGAGAAATCACTAGCCTCCCCAGCTTCAGTCCCCTCATCTTTAAAATACTGCCAATGTATACCTATCTCCAGGACTGTGGCAATGTCCAAATGAAATAAAGTATGTCAAGGGTTTTGTCTGTTTCCATCTATCACCTCTGGCAATGGAAGGGACCTCAAGGGCCATGAAGTCCAACTCCTTTTGGATTCCATCTCATTTTACAGATGAGAAAATTGAGGTCCAAGGAAGTGGGGGAACTTGCTCAAGGTCATATAATTAATTAACTCTCAGAGACAGGCTTTGAACCCAGGTCCTCTGACTTCTTTAAAATGTGTAAATGTCAGCTGTTGGTGTCATGGAGGATTTTCAGGAGAAAGAACCAAGTGAGTAGAAAGATCTGCTGTGCTTGTGGGCAGCCTTACATCAATGATATCACAGATTAATAAAAGTTCAAGAGGGTCGACTGTTGACGTTTTAGACTCGTTTTATCTTAACAGGCTCATTTTGCATATATCCTTGTTGTATTACGTGGTTGAACCCAAGTATATAATAATGAGCTGTGTTAGAGCCTCAGTTTGTTTTCACCTAACTATGGGGTTAACACCCTGGCCAGTAGACATCAACAAACAAAACTATTTCTCAGACATTTTCATCTCCCTAAATTTGGGACTGTTCTTCCATTATGAGGAGGTACCTTGTGAGGATACAAGTATATCTGTAATTATGATTGGATAGTAACCTATTATTGGATACTGAGGATGCAATTCACAGACCATGGTTCTGTGCCCACCATTTCCTATACATACGTGTGGTTGCTGGTCACCACTTCTGCACCCCAGCATGAGGTTGACTGGGGCCTGCTTCTCACCTCTGGGGTGTCCAGAGGCAGAGGGCCCAGTATCCTCTGTGGTTTCCAAGATAACCATCAAATCATGCCCACTATCAAACTTCCTCTGGTGCTATATTTATTTTAACATCAACCATATGTGCAAAAATATTTAGAGCGACTCTGCTTTACCAAAGAACTGGAAACCAAGGGTGTCCATCATTTGGGAATGGTTGAGCAAATTATGGTATATGAATGTAATGGAATATCATTGTAACTTAAGAAAGGATGAAAGGGTTAGTTTCAAAGAATACTAGGAAGACTTGTTTGAATGGATTCAGAATTAAGGGAACAGATTCAGGAGAACACTATATATGATAACAACATTGCAAAGACAAATGATTTGGAAAGACTTAAGAATTCTGATAAATGCAATAACCAACTATAATTTCAGAAAAACTGATGATTAAGAAGGCTGCCTGCTCCTGACAGAGAGGGGATGGACTTCAAGGTGCAGTTTGAGTCATGTGACATGGCCAAGGTGGGAGTTTATTATACTTGACTGTGCATGGGTGTTACAAAGGTTTTGGGCTGTTTTTCCTTTATACTTGGTGGGGAGGGGTAGATAGGGGAAGCTGGTGATAGGGTTGCCAAAAAGGGGAAAAAAAAACCATTGAACTATATGTATATAAGTGTGTGTGTATGTGTGTGCGTACACATTGGGAGGAGATCAGTAGAAGACAGAAGATATTTCAGTTAAGCAGGGTAGCTCTGACAGCTACACGATGATTTTAGAGGGAAAGAAAAGGGAGAAGAATAAGCATTTTAAGGTTTAGGGTAGCTCTTGCTGTGTGCTTGGCACTGTGCTAAGTTCTTTACAGATATTTCATTTGATCCTCACAAACACCCTGCGATTCTGTTATTATCTACATTTTATAGTTGAGGAAACTGAGGTAAGTGACTTGCCCAGGGTTACACAGCTAGTAAGTGTCAGGATTTGAACTGAGGTCTTTTTCACTTCAGGCTCAGTGCTCTAACCACTGTGTTGCTTGGCTTCCTCTAACCACAGAGCTAAGCATCCAATGTGGGTCTAATTTATGAAGTACCTAAAATGAAAAGCTTGCTTTATGTATTGGAGATAAACAGTTTCATCTATGACCCTCTCTATTCTACTGTGTATGTGGAAGTGCTCATTTTAGTTGGTTTAAGTTCAGAATTTTTAAAATGGAAAAAATAATATCACCACATATCATATATGGTGTAAGCTCATTAATCCAAATAAATCATGGCTCTGTGGGTCCACTTCCAAAGCCTAGCCAAGAACACACAGATCATTAGTTGGCCAGTCTAAACAGACCAATATGCTAAGAGATTTAACACCAGGAATTATCTAGCCCAACCCTTTCCCGTTATACATGGGGACACTGAATTTCAGAGAAGTGAAGTGATTTGTCCATAGCCACATAAGTAAAAGTTGGAATTAGAACTCAAGTCTTCAAGACTCCAAATCTCACATTGACTGTACTACAATATCCTCCAGTTTCACTTTATTAGGAAAGGTTGATATGATGTTTGCTGCCCAACAACTCCAGGAGAAATGCCAGGAGCAGAACAGAGGTCTATATGCAATGTTTGTAGATCTGACCAAGGCCTTTGACACTGTTATTCATGAGGGCTTATGGAAAATTATGTCAAAATTTGACTGCCTGGAGACATTCATCAGTATTGTATCATCAATTTCATGATGGTATATTTGCCCAGGTTTTGGATAGTGGACAGTGCCCTTGTGCCTTCACAGTCACCAGTGGAGTGAAACAGGGCTGTATGATTGCTCCTATGCTTTTTAGCATGATGTTTTCAGCCATGTTGACAAATGCGTTCAATGAGGATGAACATGGCATCAAGGTCAACAACCATACTAATGGTAAGTTCTTCAACTTGAAAAGGCTACAAGCCAAGACCAAAGTGGAGGGAGTGTTGGTGCATGATTTTCTGTTTGCAGATGACTGTGCACTCAATGTAACCTCTGAAGCTGAGTTGCATCAAAGTATGAATGAATTCTCTGCTACTTGTGCTAATTTTGGCTTAATAATTAACATCAAGAAAACACAGGTGCTCTATCAACCACCACCACACCATTCATACATGGAACCATCAATTACAACAAATGGAGAAGTTTTGAATGCTGTAAATAAGTTTACTTACATTGGTAGTGTACTTTCCAAGGATGTACACAGTGATAATGAGGTTGATGCACACATTGCCAGAACTAGCTCAGTGTTTGGGAGGCTCTGAAGAAATGTTTGAGACAGAAAAGGCATTAGGCTGACTACCAAACTGAAGGTCTATAAAGCTGTTGTGCTGACCTCATTGTTGTATGCCTGTGAAACATGGACAGTCTACCAGCACCTTGCCAGGAAACTGAATCACTTCCATTTGAACTGTCTTAGGAAGATTCTGAGGATCACCTGGCAGGATAAGGTACCAGACACTGAAGTCCTTGCTTGAGCTGAACTGCCAAACATTCAAACTATGCTTCAGAGAGCACAATTCTGATGAGCTGGCCATGTTGTTTGAATGCAAAATGTATGTTTGCCAAAAAGACTATTTTATGGAGAACTTGCATGGGACAGGCAATCACATGGTGATCAGAAGCAGTGATACAAGGACACTCTCAAGGTCTCTCTCAAGAACTCTGGATTTGATTGTGCAGCATGGGAGTCACTGGCACAGGACTGCTCAGCATGGCATGCCCATATAAGGAAAGGTGCTGCGCTCTTTGAGCAAAGCAGAATTGAGACAGCACAAAGTAAACGCTGGATGCGCAATTTTGGGATATTCACTCCAAGTATTCGTACAGACTATCTGTGCCCAACCTGTGGTAGGAGAGCCTTCCCAAGCTTGTATTGGTCTGATCAGCCACAGTCAGACACACTGAAACTTCACTTTATCATGGTGATGTCATTGTGGTCCTCTTTGAAAACAAGGGACAATAACCATTAGGAAAGGTAAGACTTAATATAAGCAACCTTTAGGTGTTGCTGTGGAGCATGTCTTGTTCAGGATTAAAATAATAAATCATTTTAAAATTACAAAAGGGTTTTTGGAAAAAGAAATGGGAATAGAAGTTTGAGAAATGGTAAAGCAATTTAAATCCCAGTATTCTGTTTGGGCAAAATATATCAAAGAAGAACTGGCCTGCAGGACAGCAGTCAACTGAAGGTAACTGAGAATTTTGAGACTTTCCTTGCTAGAGAAAGAGAAATTGACCTACTTTACAGGGAAAAGAAATTGGAGGTTGTGGATGATGTCAGTGCCAGGAGAAAAAGTCTTATGGATGTTTTCCTGTTCGCAGAAGATCTCGCTTTCCTGTAATCATATTAGCTGTTTATTAGAAAGCCAGCAAACATCTCAGGGCACAAATCAATCATGACCAGCTCAGTCTTGTACTCTGCACATAGGCAAAGCTTGAGTCCTAATGGAAATAAATACAAAGATGCTAACATGATAGTAATGGCATATAATAGGTCTCTGGCTTCACTAGACAAATTATGGAGGGTATCAGTTTTAATATGTAATGCTATTAGCATTGTACAGACTGGAAAAAAAATAAGACACCACAAGCTGGAAATCAACTGACTTCTCCTTTTTAGCATGTCTACTTTCTATTTCTATTTATAATAAAAAGGAAGCCCCTTGAGGGCAGGAAACATTTTGTTTTTGTCTTTGTTTGCATCTTTGGTGCCTAGCAGATGCTTAATATGTTGGGGGGTTTTTTCTTACAAATAAATGAAGGCATTCTTTCAGCAAAGTTGGTTGTAATGCTTATATCTATAAAAATATATCTGCATGTACTCACTGGGCCCCTCCAATGACTTTGATACTGTCCATAGCATAAGATACAGACCCTGCCCACTTCACCAGATTCTTATGAGAATCAAATAAGATAATATGTGTAAAGTGCTTTACAAACCCTAAAAGCACTATAGAAACATTAACTAGTATTATTCTAGGGTCATTTCCCTTCCCATGATCCTTTAGGAAATTTTCCCATGTCAGAAAATCCATCGACTGTACATCACAGAATTGTTTCCTCTCCATTTTTTATTTGAGCATTTAAGATGTCTGGGTTCCTGTATTCTCTTTTGTAAGTTGTTTCCAGAATCAGACACATGATGTGTTGAATGAGGTATCACAGAATCACATTCCTCTCTGACTCTCTTATTTGACTTGGCACTTGGTCATCCCTCCTTTGGACTTTCTATGGTGCAAATAGGAGCTCCTATGGGAAACATCCCTCCCTACCAGCCTCCTGGACAGCTGCTGACACAGGCCATCAGATACTAAATCCAGATGAGACCAGAACTCCATCCCATGCCCTGGATCATCTCCCATGCTTTGTGCTTCTTTCTCTGAGCTCAGCTGACTGACAGAGATGCTGAGATGCACATGAGAAAACTTCCTCATGGACATTGGTCTGGAGCCATTGAGAACTTGAGGTAGTAAGTGGTCTCAGATGTGACTACTCAGTCTAGTCATTTTTAGTCAATCCTCTCCTGCCCCCCAGCAAGGGGGTGTGGAGGCAGCAGATGAGGACCAGTCTGACACCTCTAGTTGGGCACATCTTTGATCAGGGGGCCCCCCAGAAAGGAACAGGAAAGATCTGTGATTAAAGTAGGACCATATCCAGGGGTGGAGCATGTGACATTAAAGGGGGCCTCATCCCAGATGTATTTTCCCAGAAGGGATGATCGGTGATGTTGATCAGTAGTATCCAGGAAATCAGGTGATATTCCTGGCATCCTTTGCCCCAGTCAGACCACATCAATAAATATGTGTTCATTTCTGGCAACCTCAGAGTCCAGGATCCCTTGAAAGACCTGGGAATGTTGGTCCTGGAGAGGAGAATCCTCAGGGCAGACATGATAGCTGAGTCCTAGTGTTGAAAGAGCTGCCCCCGAAAGAAAGATCTGACTTGTTCTGCTTGGCTCCTGAGGGCCAAACTAGGCACAGTGAGTCCAAGTGAGGAAGAGGAAGATGTAGGCTGATGCCAGGAGCAAAATTCCTAATAAAGAGATTGGTCCTAAGGAGGAGTGGGCAGACTCAGGAGGGAGCAGATTTTTGGTCACCGGGGGTCTTCAAAGAAAGACTAAGGAGGGGTCTCTCTCCATCCCTCCCCCACTAGACTCAATTCCATGAGGGCGAATATCACATCTCTTCTAAATTTGGGATTTGAATCTAGCACCAGCATCTGAGCAGAGTAGGCATTTATTTTAAAGCTTATTTTAAACTTTAGCCACCAACCAAAACAAATATTCATATTTTCAAACTAGAAAATGTACATTTGTACAGGAAAATATAAACTTTGATTACTCACAGTTGACATATGCATACATGCACATATACACATATATAGAAACAAATGAGGCACTTCCATCATGATCTTGTTTAAAGCATATATATAAAGTGTAATAAGCATATATGTGTATATATGTATACATATATATGCACACACACTTTCTTTAACAAGATAATTACAAGTGTCCTAATTGTTTCCATATCTCATATATTTCTATCCAGGTAGGCTGGTGGTACTGTAGATAGAGCACTAGGCCTGGAGTTAGGAAGACCAGATTCACTTATTGGTGATGTGACCCTGGGCAAGTCACTTAACCTCTGACTGCCTGAGCTCCTTCTCTGTAGAGTGTGGATAATAGCACCTACCTAAGCATCAAATGAGAGCATATTTATAAAGTGCCTTGCATACAGTAGGTGCTTAATAAATGCATATTCTCTTCCTCTTTAGAATTCCCTTTCTTCTGTGTATTTTACTGGATTTTGAACAAATGAACAAGCAGGCATTAAGTCATTACTATGTGTTTTCAAGCACTTTTCTAGGCATTGAACATACCACTTTAAACGTGAGACAGTCCCTGACCACAGGGAACTTACATTCTAATGGGCTGGGTGTACCATACAATCTGGGGATTCCCCAAGATTGTGATTGGAGCTATAGGACAGTTGACCATCATGTCAGTAGTACATAGATTTGCTTACTGTTACCAGAGTGAATGCAAGAAGCAGAAAAAGTGGGTGTGTGTGAGGTGTGATCCCTGAGGTCTGGGACCCAAGGGCCACTCATGTAGGTGGGGAAAATGATGGGGGCAGCAGGGATGATGAGAAGAGGCACCCAATAGGCTGTGGTTTCTTGGTGGGTGTCTGAGTCTAAGGATATTATGATGAAACATCTTGTAAAAGGTTTGCTTGCCACATATATACATGAAAGTTTAGGAATTCATTTAGACAGGGAAAAGACAAGCCCTGGGCCCTGGGCTCCTCCCCACCTCATTCATTTATGTGGGAGAACAAAAGGATTTTGGATCTGAGTAATTCTGAGGTTGGTGACTAGAAGAATAGTGTTTAACAGATACCTACTGGAGGTAGTTTACTATGTGGAAATTAACAATGTGAGTATTGTAAAGTATCTGACCCTAAGTCAGAGTGAAGCCCATGGGAGTGAATGAGACCTCGGTGACAAGAGTTAAGAAGACAAATTCAAACCTAGGAGCATTGATTAGGGAGAATGGCTCTGGCTCTGTGGTCCAAAGAACCTGGGGGTAATGAATCTGTTCTAGAGAAAGTGCCAATTCTAGGCAAAATTCAAAGAAAGACCACTGAAAGGAGTTTTTCCCTTAATCTGACCATTAGGTCTATTAAAACTTTTGCCCTTCCAAAGGAGCCATAGCCGAAAAACTCAAGGTCAACGTCAGATCCTATTCCTCCTCTTATGAAGAAGACATAGCCCTTCTGCTAAGCATTATCACTGAAGCCAGCAGCTAGACATGGCAAGAAATTCCATAACTTGGGGTGTCCAGCGGAACTCTACCTGGCAGTGACCAGCTGTAGTCATGCGTCTGGCAAAGCAATGTAGATCAAGGAGCCCTAGGAGCCCAGTGGAGAAAAAAACTTGGCAGGGAGAGACTGAAAAGGAGGTGAGACCAGCAGGAACAACTGGATGCTGTCACCTGGAATGACTGGGGCTCTGTGGTGTCAGACCTAGAAGCCACCCCACCCACTTCAGTCACCCACAGTCTGCTGCTCCATGCATGTTCCTTACTAGTGTCTGATGGTTTTTATATTTTGTTGGAGAACATGCATAGATTTCAGGCGGGAAAGTTCTCTACTTTGATTACTATACTATTTTCTTTAAATAATTTTGCTTGTAGCTAATTGTGTCTACAGTCAACTAGCATTTATTAAGCCCCTACTATGTTCTAGGCACTGAGAAAGACAAAGAAAAGACAAAAACCATTCCCTGCCCTCCAGGAACTCCCAGTCTAATGGGAGAGATCACATGCAAACAACTCTGCACGAGTAAGATAAATATAGAATAAATTGTAGATAATCAATAAAGGGAAGGTATTCACATTAAGGGGAGTTGGGAAAAGCTTCCTGTATAAGATAGAATTTTAGCTAGACTTGAAGGAAACCTGGAGACAGATAAGAGAAGGGAGAGAATTCCAGGGAAAGGGAACAGCCAGGGAAAATGCCCAGTCAGGAGATGGAATTGGTCACAGAGTCTGTGGGAAAGTACCTGGTGTAAGAAAAGTATAAGATGATTGGAAAGGTAGAAAGGGGCCTGAATGCTAGAGAATTTTCTATGGGGTCCTAAAGGTATTGGGAATCGTTGGGGTTTATTGAATAAAGGGATTATATGATCACCTATGCTTAGAAAGCTCAGTTTGATAGCTGAGCAGGGAATAAATGGGAGTGGGGAGAGACTTGAGTAAGGCAGACCTCCCTCCCCTCCCCCTCACCCCAGCAGCTGCTACAATAGTCCTCAGGTGAGGAAGTGAGGGCCTGGACCAGGGTGGCTGCAATGTCACAGAAGGGGGTATATTTGAGAGATGCTACAAAGGAGGAAATGATATGATCTGACCTCCAATTGAATAAGAGGAGTGGGGGTGGCATTGATGCCCCAGGTGTGAGATTGGGTGACTGAGAGAAAAAGAGAAGTTAGGAAGAGGGGAGAACACGATGAGTTCAGTTATGGACATGCTGAGTTTAAGATCTATGGGACATTTGGCTCTAGATATCCAATGGACAATTAGATATGTGAGACCATAGGTTGAGAGAGCATTTAGGGCTAGAGAAACAGTAAGGGCGGGCAAGCTGGTTATGAGCATGTGCGGCCGCCACCGTCATTTATGTGACTCTTTAAGACTTACAAAGTGTTTTACAAATATGTTTTCATTTGATCCTTTCAACAACCTTGGGGTAGGTGCTGTTATCGTCCTCATTTTACAGATGAGGAAACTGGGGCAGACAGAAATAAAATAGCTTGCCCAGAGTCACACAGCTAATAAATGACAGCGGTTGGATTGGAACTCAGGTCCTCCTGAGTCCAAGTCTCGCCCTCTTTCCACTATGTTACTTTGCTGCCCTGAATCTCATAGTCCATTCCCCACCTTTTTTTGAGGCAATTGAGTTTAAGTGATTTGCCTAGAATCACACGTGTCTAAGCTGGGATTTGAACTCATGTCCTCCTGATTCCAAGTCCAGTGGTCTGTCTTCTGTGCCACCTCACTGCCCCTGGGGTAGTCTTAACTCACTGCGAGAACAGGGAAAACCATTATTATGAATGTTGCAACACTGAATTTATCATCCGCTGAATAAGAGCTTATGATATTTACTTAAGCTTCAAAGATATTTGCCTGCGTCACAGGGTAGAATTTGCATTGTTTTAACTCTCAGATCCTGCTCTTTCAAATCAGATATATTCAGAGCCTGGAGATAAAATGGAGATTCATCGATAACATTTTCCTAGAGAAAAGGAACGATTCAGCGATGTCCTTATTGAAAGGGCTAATTTTTATTGTGGTATGAAAATGGCCCATTCCCCAAGGGTTTCTGGATGCAAGATTAAGGTAAGCCAAATACGGAGCACAAAAGGAGGACCTGAGGGTGAGCTCAGGCCAGGGCTCATTCACATCCAAGTTGTTAACCATCACTGGGATAACTCTACAGAAGGACAGGTCTTGTTTTACCCTCATAAACTGGATGTTGGTCTAAAGAGATTTTATAGCACAGTTTGCTGTTACAGAAGAATCTGACACCCACTTACAGGGTTGTTTTTTTCTTTCCAGTGTTTGTGAAACCTGATCTGGCTCTTTTTTATTCCTGGAGGGTGGCAAAGTGGGTCAGATGTTTTAACAGAAGTCAGCAGTGCTAACTCCACAAATTAATGCAGCTTCTATCTGTGCCACATTAAACCCGATAAGACAGTTGGGAAAGGGGATTACAAGTCAACATCCTTAATTGCCTGGAAACCAGAGCTTCCCTTGAAATTTTGAGTTCAGTGATAATTGGCTGCAAAAGAATGATTTTTGTTTAGCAATTTTATATCAATTATGTTTATTTATTTGTTTCAGAGAATCAGTTGTCTAGGTGCTCTGTTTGGTCTTAAGTGACAATGATTTGTTAATAACCGTAGTAGCTGCCAGGTCTATAGAGCTCTCAGACTTGCAAAATGCTTTGCAGGTAATCTCCTCCCATCAGGATGTTAAGTCCTTTGAGGGAAGGAGCCATCTTTCTCTTGTATTCCCAGCATTTAGCATAGCACTGGATACCCATTAAGTGCCTACTATGTGCTAGGCACTGGGCATACAAATAGACTGAGTGAAATCATCCCTATATCCCTTTGAGTTTACATTCAAGTGAGGGAGAAGCTTGTACATAGATGTATATATATAGAATAAATGTTGTTTTCTGTTGTTTAATTATTTTCCAGTTGTGCCCGATTTGTAACCCCTTCTTGGCAAAGATACTAGAGTAGTTTCTCATTTCCTTCTCCAGCTCATTTTGCAGATGAGGAATCTGAGGCAAACAGGGTGACTGGACTTGCCCAGGGTGACCCAACTAGGAAGTATCTGAGGCCAGATTTGAACTTTGGAAGAAGAGTCTTCCTGATTCCAAGCCCGGTACTTGAAATGTTTGGTGCATTAAATGCCCTACAGAATAAATAGGACATCACTCTAAGGAATCATAAAGTAGGTAAATACCAGGCAATTTCAGAGGAAGGATGCTAGGAGGTGGGGCAAAGAGGGGAGGCAGAACAGGTTGCCTGCACAAGATGGTGCTTGAATTTCATCGAAAAGAAGGTGAAGAATTCTAGAAAGTTGAGGGGAGGAAGATGTTCATTCAAGGTATGGAGGAATGCCAGTGCTGAAGCACTGAGAAAGGAAATGGAGTATCATATGTGCATGGGTTGGAGGAGAGGTCAGTTTGACTAGATCAAAGAATGTAGTAAGGGACATAACATCTAATAAATCTGGAAAAGTAGGTTGGAGTTAGATTGTTCTGGACTTTAAAAGCTAAGCAGAGGGATGTGACCCAGGGCAAGTCACTTAAACATGGCCTTAGTTTCCTCATCCGTAAAATGGGAATAGTAACAGCACTTACCTCCTCTAGCTGTTGTGAGGATCAAATGAGTAAATGCTAATTATATTATCATTGCTAACATTAGTATCCTTGAGGCAATAGGAATCTCCTGGAGCTAACAGAGTTAAGAGAGGTAGAGGTATGGGAGAGACTGGAGTCAGGAAGACTGATCAGGAGGCCACTGCAGTCATCTAGCTGTGAGATGGTATGGGACAGAGCTCAGGAAATAGAAGTAGGAACAGAGACCAAGGGTTTGATATGAGCAATTTTTAAAGATTGGAGCAGTAAGATTTGGTAACTGACGACACCTTCAGGATTCTAGGAATAAGCCTAAGGAATTGTGGCTTCTTACAATATTACTCGCAAGACCCAACCTTGTGTGTGTGCAACTAAGTGGCTCAGTGGTTAGACTTCTGGGTCTGCAGTCAGGAAGATCTGAGTTCAAATCTGAACACTTTTTAGCTGTGTGATCCTAGGCGAGTCATGTCACCCTGTTTGCCTCAGTTACCTCATTGGTAAAATGAGCTGGAGAAAGAAATGGCAAATCACACCAATATCTTTGCCAAGAAAACCCAAAATGGGGTCATGAAGAGTCATACACCTGAACAACAACATGGATTTATCAGTTGATATTTCTCCAATATCAGTTAACTAGTTGAAATCAATTAGCTTTTATAAATGGATATTGACTGAGAATGTGATACAAGAAAAGAAATATAAAACTGTCCCCCAACGTGTGGCCATATTCTCCCTCCTATACATACTCTGCCCCTGTGGAGAAATGGGCTCCAATTTTGAGTGACTGGCACAAAACAGTCCTCAGCAGTCTGTGGAATGACTTCTTAGCCCTGGGAGTCCTTTCTTCTATTCTCATGGTCCCCACTAAGTTCACCAAGTATGGCATCACCAGTGGATGAGTCATTCCCCTACTCAGCTGAGATGACTTCTTGCTGGACTGGTCACTCTTCATTGGAGATTCCTCATTGAACTTAACTACTGAAAGGTACAAGGATGGAGAAGCTCTAGACAGTCAGGTAAGACAAGACTGGGGGTTGACTCAAATCATGAGTTTCTTATTGCAAAATTCAGACTTAAATTGAAGGAAGTAGGGAAAAATCATCAGATTGTATAGGTATGACCTAAATAATATCCCTTGGAATAAGAAGTAGAAGTGATGAATAGATTTAAGGGATTCAATCTGGTAGACAGAGAGCCTGAAGAACCATGGACAAAGGTTTGCAATATTGTACTCGAGGCAGCAACAAAAAACATTCCAAAGAAAGGGAAGAGCAGGAAAGCAAAATGGTGGTCTGATGAGGCTTTACAAATAGCTGAGGAGAGAAGGAAAAGGAAAGGGAAAGATATATCCAACTGAACACAGAATTCCAGAGAATAGCAAAGAGAGATAACAAGGTTTTCTTAATAAACAATACAAAGAAATAGATGAACACAATACAGTGAGACAGGCAAGAGATCCCTTCAAGGAAATTAAGTATCAAGGGAAGGTTTCATATAAAAGTGGGCATATTAAAAAATGACATAGACTTAACAGAAGTAGAAAAGATTAAGAAGAGGTGACAATCGTATAAAGAACTATACAAGAAAGAGTTTAACATCACTGATAACCATAACAGTTGGGTTACCAATCAAGAGTCAGACATCCTGGAGAATGAAGTCAAGTGGCCCTTAGGAAGCCTTGCTAATCATAAGGCTAATGGAGGTGATGGAATTCCAACTGAGCTATTTAAAACCTAAAGGATGATGCTCTCAAAGGGCTGCACTCAATGCATCAGCAAATTTGGAAAACTCAACAGTAGCCACTTGATTGGAAAAGATCAGTTTACATCCCAGTCCTAAAAAAGAGCAATGCCAAAGAATGTTCAAATTACCAAACAATTGCACTCATTTCATATGCCAGCAAGGTTATTGCTTAAGATCTGCAAGCTAGGATTCAGCAGTATGTGAACTAAGAGTTATTGGAAGAACTGTTTGTCCTTTATTCTCAAAGAGGACCATGACATCAGGAAAGTGATGCCATGACTTGCAAGTGAACTGGATTTAAGTGAGGGAGGGCTGTGCAAAGTCACCAGCTTCACTTTCTCTTCTGGAACTGTCTGGGTCCAGTAGCACAATGTAAATCATGATGACTGGAGATGGCCTTGGATGTAGACTTTTTAAGCTAAGGTCTTTCCCTGGTCTCAGTTGACTGAGGCAATGCCCATTTAGTAATTAAACATCAGAACAGCAAGTTGGTTTTAGAAGAGGCAGAGAAACTAGAGACCAAATTGTCAGCACTCACCAGATTATGGAGAAAACAAGGGAGTTCAGAAAAATATCTACTTCTGGTTCATTGACTCTATGGACCACAGCAAAATGTGGCAAGTCCTCAAAGAGGATACCAGATCCTGTATCTGTCTTCAGAAATCTGTATGTGGGCCAAGAAATAAGTTAGAACTGAACATGGAACAACTGATTAGTTTTAAATTGGAAAAGGAGTAAAATATGATGATATATTGTCCTCATCAGTGAATTCTTTCTTAATAATTTTAAGATAATTATCTTCTATTTCCTTCTTCAGCTGTTCCAGGAGAGGTGCTTGTGCTTGCGAGTTCATAGTCCCTTCTGAAGATTCAGATGGCAGTACAGTCTCAGCTCTGACCTCTTTGGTGTTTGTGTTTTGGTCCTTATCCCCATAGAAAGATTCTATGGTTCTTTCGGCCCTCTGCTGTTTCTTCATGATGTTGATTGAGTGTTGTGGCTTCTGGTTCTTTCAGTCCAAAGGTAGAGAACTTTTTGCTGAGCTGATGTGTGAAAAAGCTAAAAGCGGGTTTTTGTTTGGTGTTTCCCCAATCAGCCTTAGGTTTAGCTTGTTAAGTATGGGGGTGGAGTGGTCTAGTAACAGGAGATATCTTCTCAGC
>CM053772.1:20564412-20589651 GCA_028658325.1 Potorous gilbertii
TATCTTCTCAGCTGACCTGAGGCAAAGGCAAGCTCAGGGGCTAGTAATCCCAGCTTCCCTATTGTCTTTCTGATTCCCCTGGACAGCTGAGGCACGCCTAGATGCTAATGTGTGTTCCCACCCCTCCTGGGGCTCCTCTCCTGGTGCTGAGGCTTGCTTGGGTCCTAGTGCAAGTTTTCCCTGCACTGGGTCCTCTGTCCTTCTGGTTTGCCTCTGCCACCGTAGGAGGAATCCCCCTTAGCTATTTTCCTCATCTCAGGTGTTATGAGACTACTGGCCTCCTTCTGCTGTTTCTGCTGATCTGGGATTTTTCTGAGGAAATATTTTATGGTTCTTTCATGGTCATCAAGGGGGAGGAGAGAGCATTTGCCAATCACCCCGCCATCCTGGTTCCCGGAGGTTCAAGTAGGTGACTTACCGAAAAGTTTGATCCCTGGGCTGAAGGTCTCAGGAGCTGCTGCGCTGATACCTGGCTCTCCGTGGCTCTCACTGACTGGGTTCGGCTTGTCTCCCACCCTCGGTGCCGCTCCTCTGGTTCTGCCCGCAGCTCAGGTTTCTTGTGCTCTGTGGGCTCATCCCCACAGAACAGACCTTTCCTGTGGATCCTCCAGTCTAACATGAGCTCCAAAACTGTCACCTTCTGTCTCCCACTGGATTCCGCACCTCCAAACTTTGGTCAGATTCTCCTTTTGGAGGTACCTGAAGGAGTTTGTCCAAGAGCTTAGGTGAGTCGTTGCTCTCACTCTGCCATCTTAGCTCTGCCCCGATATATTGTCAGAGTACATCATGTGAAATGCCAGGCTGGGTGAGTCAAAAGCTAGAATTTAGATTGTCAGGAGAAATATCAACCACCCCAGATGTACAGTCAATACCACTTTAATTGCAGAAAGTGAAGAATAGTTAAGAAGCCTCTTGGTGAGGGTGAAAAAGGATAGTATAAAAGTTGGCTTGAAGTTTAACATTTAAAAAGCTAAGATCTCGGCACTGGTCCCATCACTTCCTGGCAAATAGATGAAGAAGAAATAAAAACAGTGTCAGTTTTTATATCCTTTGGCTCAAGGATTCCTGCAGATGGGAACTGCAGTCATGAAATTAAAAGATACATGCTCCTTGGAAGGAAAGCTCTGGCAAATCTGGACAGTAGACTAAAAAGCAGAGACATCACCTTGCTGACAAAGGTCTATATAGTCAAAGCAATCTATGGCTATGAGAGTTGGACTATAAGGGAAGCTGAGCACTGCAGAATCAATGCTTTTGAATTATGGTGCTGGAGAAGACTTTTGAGAGTCCCTTGGTCAGTCAAGAGATCAATTCAGTAAACACTTAAAGAGATTGATTCCCACTACTCCTTGGAAGGACAAATACTGAAGCTGAAGTTCAAATATTTTGGCCCCATAATGAGAAGGCAGGACTCATTGGAAAAGACACTGATGTTGGAAAAGTTTGAAGGTAAAAGGAGAAGGGGATGGCAGAGCATGAGGTGGATAGAGAGTGTCATGGGAGCAACGAACATGAGCTTGCACAGACTTCTGGAGCTAGTGGAGGATACAAGGGGCTGGTATACTGTGACCTATATCTTTGGGACACAAAGAGTCATATACAACTGAACAACAGCAACAAAGCTGAAACTGCCAGATTACTCTATGCACTGCTCCTGTTGCTTGATCTCCAGTGGCTCTTCTGACCTTTCCAAGCTCACAAAATCTGCTTGGCAAAGGCACAGTGGTGGGAAATAGGATGTTGTGGAAGGGGTATGACTGGCAGGCAGATCTGACTGTGACAGAGAGTGGAATGGGAAACATGACTGGAAAGGTAGGTGGAGGACTGAGGTTCATTCCACTTTTGATTCTCTCCTGTCTGTTCCTCTCCTCATTTGTATCAGTCTTCCAGGAACACATTCTCTAATCTTGCTAAGCAGACAACTCTCCCACCTCTTCCAGCAATTATGTTACAAATGTGAGGGACACACTTCTTACTTAGCCTAAGGACCTGCTCAAGTACATGACTCAAGGCTTATTTATGGGTTTTTTTTTCTTATTTTTCTCCCTGCCTATCATTTCAGCAGACTCACTCAAGGGTGCTTTAAAAAGAAATAAAATTGATCGTAGTTCCTACTAATGGGGATCTTAACTATCATCATGGTGGCACCCCCAAGGAATACAAATACAGTTATTTGCTATGAGCTCCTCTTAAGTAGAAGAGACTTTTTGAATTAACTTTTAATTTAATCTTCATAGGATTGTGGACATAAGATCATAGATTTAAAGCCAGAAGAGACCTCTATCCCATGTAAGGCTGAAGGTCAACTGAGTCAAATAATCAAGTTATTTGGCCCTATTTAAAGTAAGTGACAAGATGTTATGCTCTGATATCGTTGTCAGGTGAGGACAAATAATCTGAACCAGATTGGTTGAGAGACTTGGTCACATGGTTTAGGGTCTATATAAAACCAAGTTTGGAAGCTGCTAGCCAAGTCTATGAGAAAGAACTGTCTTAGGTAGGGAGAGGTGATAGAAGACTGAGGAACCTCAGTCTTGGCCTTGACCTTGGTCTCCTCCCACCATCACCTTGGCTAGAGAAACACTTCAGGAATTTAGGAAGCATCAGAGGATTTTGTGCTTTCCATGAGTATCCTGGTCCTCCTAATTAACCCCAGCAGTTTTGCCAGAACATTTGATGCAGCGCCTGCATAGGGTGCCAAGACCAAATTAGAAACATGAAAGAAAGGAAGCTTTAACACTCTCCAAGGACCCCAGCAAAGAATCTACCATTGGAGGACCTTACAAGGAGACCACAAAGAAGATAGGACATTTAGTAGCCAAGAGCTATGAGCCCATTTTCCCCAGAGTCTGTCAACATTGGTGGGAGATTGTGTCATGTACTTCTGCGGGGATATCTTATGCCAATAGAATAGGGTTCTATTCCTCTGTAGTAAATACCATCTTCTAAAAGCTAATGCTTGACTTACTGATTGATGTTAATCATGGAAAGAAGAACACTGGTGGGAAATCTCCCACCACTCTCAAGGCTACTTCTTGAATCCTTAGTGGAAATATGAGTTGAGAGACTAGCTTCAGAATTTGTCTGTGCTACAAGGAGTCCAGAAGATGAGCTATACCATACCTAAGGGTATCATTCTGGAGATTGTTGCTAAAGAACTTTCAGGAGCTGTGCATTACCCCTTTTTCAAAGCTAAAGTCTAGCTTTGTTATAAACTGATAATCATGTGGAGAGCACAGTGATAGGGGCTGGTGAATTATAGCATTAGAAAGATTCTCCCAACCCCTCAGGGCCACCCCTAGGACCCTGGGAAGGTACATTATTGCCAAGCCTTCTAGAGAGATGTTTCTGCCAGTGCATTTAATAGGGTTTGGAACAACAGCCCCAGAATCGGTATGTGCTACATATAGATGAGGAAACCAAGACCAAGAGAGGTTCAGTGTCTTGCCAAAGGTTGTATGTTGTTTGTCCTTTGTTCAAAGAGGACCAATGATATCACCAATCACCAATATCATCACCAGTGATATCTTAACTTGCACATAAGTTAGATTTAAGTGAGGCAGAGTGGTACAAAGTCATCAGCCTTACTCTCTCTTCAAGAGTCACCTAAGACCAATGGTCAAGATGACTGCCAATGGCTGAGGATGCAGTGGATGACCTTGAGGTCTTCGATGGCTGACGAAGTTCTTCATACTCCACAGAGCCTGCTTCAGTCACCTTCATGACTGTTGGAACAAATTGTCCTCATCTTCCATTCTGCCAGGGAAAGCCTTCACATGCTTGAGGTAGATACCCACCACTCACTCATGGGTTTGAGGATTGTAGGTTACCCTCAACCCCATTTAGCCTGTCCGCCAAGAAGGTTTCCTGGGGTCTGGCTGCTGTACATGCTACAGCTTCTTGGAGCCTCAGGTTAGAGCTGTGTGAAAGATGGATACCAAAGGTGAATGAACACTCCTGAAAAGGACTTGGCAAGTCTTCAAACCAAAAGTGCTAGTCCTGCCTGAACACTCCATGCACTCCAAAGGTCCTTTGGGAGTAAATGACAAAGCATTGGCAGCATATGGAACCCTCCTCATCTCTCACCTACCTGCACTACTTTGGGATTTCTCTGAGTGATATCTCCACCATGCCTAAGGAAGCTAATTACTGGGATAACCTCATCATCCTATAAAATCTCAGGGACTCCATCTCATCATCACCCTTTGTCTCTCTGACTAGAGAGTGAAATCCTGAGCTCCAAACCTCCATTTAAGGAGAGAGCTCAACTAAGACATCTCATATCTCAGCTGGTTGCATCACCTTGAGACTTCTCTGGTGACATCTCCACCATGGCTCCACCCATCATTCCCTCTCCACTGTTTTTCCTTGTGTGTTTTGTCTTCTTCTTTAAACTATAAGCCCCTTGGGAGTAGGGATTGTCTTTCTTTTTCTTATTTATATTTCCAGGGCTTAGTACAATGCCTAGAATATAGTTGGCACTTAATAAATTTTTATTGAATTCAATGAATTGAACCCATATTTCTCATTCTGAATCCAGTGCACTAATCCATTTCAAAAGTATGTTCATCCCTTCTTCAATTCTACTCAAAACCTAGTTCATTGTCTCTGGTGATCAATAAATGAGTTTGCCCTTCCAGCTATTGCATTCCTGCCATCAGTCGATCAGCCAATAAACATTTATTAAACAAATACTATGTTGCAGGTGTGGTGCTAGATGCCAGGGTACAAATATAAAATCGAGACGGTCTCTGCCTTCCAGGGGCTTGCATTCTCCTATCAGCATATTTACTGTCATCTATGCCTTGTGCTTCCTGCCACTTGGTTTTTTTTTTTTCAGACCACTCCAGCTTTGAATTGTGCTCTCCTCCCAACTTACTCAAATATCACTCATCTTTCAAAACCCAGCCTGAATTTCATTTCCTCTCCAAATCATCCCTTTCTGCACCAAAGAGAAGTGACCTCTCTCCTTCAAAAATCTTGTAGTAATTATCCTTATAAATGCTTAGCATCTGTGCCTGGTAGGCAAGGTAAGAAAATTGTATCCTCCAGGGCTATTGTACACTGAAGTCTTTGTATCTCACTGTGACATGGTTCATTTATCACAAATGAACATCCCTGAGCCATGGGAAGTGGAATTTTGGGGCATTCAAAATATGTGCCTTTCTAAAAGTAATTTTTAATGTGTTCCTTTTTGTGACCTCCATTGTATGTTACACCTTGTTAGGCTGGCTGCCTCACCTACCCCTGGCAGGAGTTCTGAGGGTTCATGAGATTCATTTGACAACATACAACTTTATGGCATCTCTTAATGAAGGAAAGGGTTGCTGTTACTTCCCAGGTAGGGAAGATTTCTTTCCTTTTTCCTTCTTCATGTTTAACACATTAAAAAACTAACACTCAGTTTGAATATTTGGGGAATATAGCATGTAAATGTCTTAGTGCTGAAATGCTATCAAAAATAGAATATGAGAATATTCAGTTCAATAATTCAATAGTTATTGAGTGCCTACCATTGTAAAATAGAAATAAAAACAGAGGAATTCCTTTACCTCATGGAATTTGTATCTCACTGGAGGGATATAATATATACACAGATAACTAAATATCACAATTAAGGAAAACATGAATTGCTTCATATAATCAATCAAAAAGCATTTATTAAGTACCCATTGTGTGCTAAGTACCTACTGTACAAAGACAAAAAAAATTATACAGTCTCTCTTCTTAAGGAGCTTACATCCTAATGCAGGTAACAGTAAATTGGTCTAAGCTGATCTAAGATTTGGCACCTGAGCTGAGTGTTGCAAGAAAAGCTTGGAGTTTGGAGAAGGGAGTCCTGTGATCCTGGGTAAGTCACAACCTCTCTGAGACTATTCTGTAAAACGAGAAGGTAGATCTCAATGGTCTCTAAGGTCCCTTTCAGCTTCATATCTCTGATCCTATGAGGTGAGGTGCATAAGCAAAGGTAGGGAAGTAGATGATAGACCATTATGTATGGTGTATAGCAAACAGGGCCTGGAATGTAGAGTGAGTGGAAGAGAGGAATGTGAAAAAACAAAACAAAACAGAAACCTTGGAAAGGTAAATTGGAGCCAGATTGTGGAGGGCTGCAAATGCCTATGAGTTTGTCTAAGACAGAGATTTACACTTTAGCAAATCTCAAAATACTTAGCACGAACTTGCTATTTAAGAAAGAAGTCAGTGGAAACCACTCTTCATAAATCATTCATAGCAATGATCATTGTGGAGCAAAGTCAGATGCCACAGAAATAAATGGGGTGATGTCAGAACTATCAAGTCATTAGCTTACCTCAGAACTCTTTTTCTCAGCCCAGTTCTCCTTTTGCCTTCCAAATGGAAGAGTTAGCCATCGATATGCTTCCTATCAAATCAGCATTACAGCCATTAGCCATGAAACTTGAATGAAGTGATTTAAATGATGAAAAACAAATGCCTTGGAGAGCATAGGACCACAAAGTGTGGATGTTCATTGGGTCTCTAGCTACTAGTTTGCAGGGCTGTAGCTACAACTGGTTTAAGAATTACATCAATAAAAACAGAGTTTGCTTGTTTAATAAACAAACAAACCTCAGATTATCAAAGGCAATTATTTAATAGGTTAAGGTGCTATTTTGCATTTTATTTTTTATCTCAGAAACTCAGGAAATTAATAGACCTCTAACTAACCCAATATTTAAAGTGTTATTGTTATTGTGATGGTGCTGATGTATTGTCATTCAAGTGCTCTCCCCACCTAACATGTGCATCTCCCAATACTAGAGCATGCTTTTGGGTGTCAGCCTAGATCCTTGTCCTTTTCTTGTCCTCTCTGAGAATCAGTTGCCAGTGTCCCCTTGGATCTATCCTTTTCAGGTAGAAGCACAGATTCTTAGATTAGCCTATTGTTGGTGCCCAATCAGATCATAATTTGCAGCCCCCAGATTCCTTTAGGATAATTTTTCTTCTCCCTTACATCACTGACTGTGCATTCCATGGAATCACCTCTAACTCAAGGACATGTCATATAAAGATACTTTAAGCAGATGAAATAGTAAAACAAAAGTGGAGGCATTATTCAACAGGAAATATAGTAAAAAAAAAAAAATCATGCATTCTTCCTGATGTTCAGACTTTCCCAAATGCACAAAACATTTTGGGGCTGACCCAATTTTTTTCTGTATTTCTGTCTCTGTCTCTTTCCCTATTTCCTTCTCTTTCCCCCTTCTCTCTCTCTCTCTCTCTCTCTCTCTCTCTCTCTCTCTCTCTCTCTCCCCCTCTCTCCCCCCCTCTCTCTTTCTCTCTCCCCTCTCTTCTCTTTCTCCCCCTCTTCTCCCCTCCTTACCCCTTTCCTCCTCTCCTTCCCTCCATCCATCCATCTCTTTTGCTACCAGAAGGGGAGCAGACTTACACAGACTGAAGTCCCCAAAGTTAGATGTCTTATTCGTTTTTCTGAATCATGACCCATGCCTGCAACAGCTTGAGTTTCTATCCTGCAATTTCCTAGATTGTTTAGGTGCCAGAAAGAGCAGGCGATGCAGACTGGAAGAGCTTTAGGGCACAATCATCCTCATGTCCCAGTATTAGGGGGACATTTAAAAGAGTCATGAGACTTTATGGAAAAGATGCCAAAAATGAAAAAGTTAATGAACACCAGGAGGCTGGAGTTCAGGAGAGACTCTGCTTTCAGTTTGACTGGGGCTGTCTCTAGCCTCCCCTCTTCCAAGTCCCTTCCCCCACCCTCCATCCCTCCAGACCCAGCAATAAGACTAGAAAACATCAGGGATGCAGGAGGTTTGAGAGAAAGGAAGGATGAGGTAGCATGATGGATTGCACTAGTTTGGGGATAGAGACTCCTGGGAAGGAGAAATGTGGTGTCAGCCCTCCACCTCAGACCTCAGGACCTCAAGGGATAAGCTTGCTGAAGCATCAGGCCACAGGTTTTGCCTGGTGATTAGATAGGAAGGGAAGACCCTTCCTACAGGCATAGGAGTGGACAGCTGTCACTGGTCCTGCAGTGAGGTGAGATGAATTAAAGAACGAGAGTTGGTGACATCCTGACCCCCAGGTCTGGTGGTTTTCAGACTAAGCTTGCTTAGTACAAAGGCTTAGGGGGGAGGGAGTATTAATCTTTCTCCTTTCTCTGTGAAAGCCCCCCAAAAGGGTGGGAAATTTTCATTACAGACCTAATGAGGGAAGTGGGTTGCTCAAGAGTTTGAAAGTTGACATCCCTATTTTTGTTTTTACTAGAATAAAGAACCCATTTAATCTCCATGTGCATGAGTAATCCTTCTGGTTTGCCAAAGTTGGGAAAGATCAGAATTTCAATGGGATGGGGGCTGAACCATAGTAGATTTATGAGTTCTTGCAATTAGTCATTCCTGTTTCTAGACAGGGAGTCTGGGAAAGACAACTAAGATGGCTGTGGACTAAGAACACTCATTGTCAGGGAGCACCTTACTCAAGGCTGAAACCATTCCTGAAGTGCCCCCCTCCCTCCATTTCCAGTTCTCTTGGGCATTACTGCTCTTCTCTGTGATCCAGGGACACTATCCTCTTTGCTGTTCCTAGCTTAATACACTCTGTCTGTGAACTCTAAGCATTTTCTCTGATTGTCCTCTATGTCTGGGATTCTCTCCCTTCTCTACTGTGTCTCCTTACCTACCTGACTTCCTTCTAAGTACCAGCTAAAACCCCACCTTCTTCTGCAAGAAGCCTTTTCTGATCTGAAAAGATTTGTATGAACTGATAAAAAGTGAAATGAGTAGAACTAGGAGAACATGGTACATAGCAACAGCAGTATGGCATGAGGATCATCTGTGAATGGCTTAGCTATTCTGATCAATACAATGATCCAAGACAATTCCAAAGGACTTAGGATGAAAAATGCTATCCATCTCCAGATAAAGAACTGGAGTCTGACTACAGATTGAAGCATTTTTTTTAACCTCCTTTATTTTTCTTACCTTTTTTTGCAATGTGGAAAAGGTTTTGCAACCTTTTTTTTGCTAATATGGAAATATGTTTTGCATGATTTCATGTGTATAATTGATATCACATTTCTTGCTTTCTTAATGGGGAGGGGAGGGGAAGGAAGGAGGGAGAGAATTTGGAATGCAAAGTTTTTAAATGTTAAAAACAAACAAATAAATAATTGAATGAACCAGTTTCTGATCTGCCTTAATTAAAGTGCCTTGCCTCTAAAGGTCAATTATCTAATTGTCTCTAATTTAGCTTGTCTATATCATATTTGTACATAGCATGTTGTCGCCTTCATTTGATTATAATAGCTTTTTGAGGACAGAACAGTTTTTACAGGTTTGTTTATTTTTTTTATTACATCTTTTCTTTTTTTGTATCCCTATTACTTGCCACTGTGTTTGGCACATAGTAGGCATTTGATAAATATTTTTTGACTTGACATATGAACTAGAGCAGGTTGGCCCTGGGGCAATATCTGAGGATCTGTAGAGATATTGTCCTTTCTTCAGCTCCAGCAGGCACACCCAATAGAATGGTGAGGAAGTCCTAATTGTTTCAGTGGAAGGTGGGCCAGGTACTTTTACATTACCATTTACAGGGAGATGGTGAGGTCATATGTCCCACACCATGGTGTCTCCTTAGTTTTTTGTGTTGCTCACATAGACTCTGAAACTCCTCTGGCTTCAGTCTGTCCATGCACTTTTGTCTCCAGGTGTGGGCAGAAGGCTTTGTCCATGAGGCTATAGCCTGACGGTGATCATTTTAAAGTCCACCATGGCAGAGGGCTCTCTGGGATGACTTCTTCCTCTGTCTCCTTCACATTGGCCCTTACTGACAATGTCACTTTCTTCCTCCACCCACTAAGGGTGTACTCCCTTTATTCACCACCTTTTATCTGCACCTGTTCCTTCCTGTCCCCAGAAGAGTCATGCAGGAAGCTGTGTTAATATATTCTCCATGAGAATAACACACAATTTGTATCCAGTAAAGTGACCAGATTTCAAATTCATTATTCAGGAGACTCAGTGGCAAAAAAGGGCGAATTTCATGCTTACTGGAATCCTAAAGAAGGAAGGGTATCTCATCTGGGGCTTCTCAGGGTGGTAGGGACTTTGGAGTCTGCCTTATGAAAGATGATGTGGAATAAGGATGAAGTAGAATAGATATTTAGAGAAGAGAAGGTCAATGAGGAGAGACACACAGGATCAGATGAAAAATACATATGTAATGGAGAAATATTGAAAAATCTTAGGGCTATGGTTTAGCATGTAAGTTTAATTTTTTAAAATAACCCTTGAGAGCCTGGGAACCTGAGCTGTGTGCACATCTATTATCAGTCACACTACTTACATATTTCACTAGCTACCATCCTAGACTCTGGCATGACTGGCTTTTCTCAGGTCCTGACCTACAATTCTCATCCTTGGTTGACTCCCACCATCAGATTTCTCTTCAGCTGCTGGCAAAGGAAGGAATAACATGAGAAATAATGTCAACTGAATCATGGAGGCATCTGGACAGCCCCACAACTCTGCACTTGCAGAATTCTTATCTCATTCCCCGTATGGAAGACTCCCAAAGATTTTCTCTCCTCCTTGTCACCAGCTGCACCCCAGTCCCCTTCCACTGAGCAGATGGCCCTAACCTCCCACTTCTCTGAGAAGATCAAGGCTACCCTTTGTGAATGCCTTCAGTGCTCTCTCTCTCTCTCTCTCTCTCTCTCTCTCTCTCTCTCTCATTCTCTCCATTCTTAGTAGAATTCTCAGTTCTCTTCCCTTGTTATCACAGCAAAACAGTTGCCATTCACATATGTCCTTGTCCCAATTCCCTTCACTAGTAACAGACACCACCCTCTTCTTGACCCTCTCCTCAGACATCTCCTTTTCTCATCTAGTTATAAACATGTTGCGGTCTCCCCAATCTTTCCCACTTTAAACCTTCTCTTGACTCATGTATCCCATCCAACCACTGTCCCATCTCTCCATCCCTTCACTGCTAAACTGTTTGAAAAAGTTGGTTATGCCTGATGTCTCCACCTTTCCTCACCCCACTGGGACTGAGTTTCTTGCGACATCACTCTTCTGAAGGTAAATTCTCAAAGGTCACCCGTGACTACTTGATTGGCAAATCCAATAGCCTTGATCTCTCTGTAGCTTTGGACATTGTTAATCACCTGTCTTTGTGAATGTCCTCTCTCCTCCCTGACTTTCAGACTCAACTCTCTCCTGGATCTCTTCCTACCTAACCCTTCTTTGTCTTCTTCACTGGCTCATATGCTAACAAGGACATCGTTCTACGGGCTGAAAGGGACTTCAGAGGTCATTTAACCTTTCATTTTACAGTGGAGGAAACTGAGACCCAGGAAGTGAAGTGACTTGCTGGAGTATGCACAGATAACAACAGGCATCAAAGGTAAGATCTTAAGCCAGGTCCTTGGTCTCCACAGCCAGGGTTCTGCTTGCTGTCCCACACAGTCTCCCAAACCTCAGTCTCTTACCCCTCACGTCAGGAGAGTGTTCCATAATAATTTGTCTTTGCGTTCCCCTCTTCGAACTCTCTGGGTGATCTTCCTCCCTCCCAAAGTTTCTGTCTCTATCCAAATGACCCTTATTCTCTCTCCCTAGTCTTGACCTTTTTTAGTGGCTTTCTGTTGCCTCTCAATCTAATGAAGCTCCTCTGTTGACCCTTCCTACCCTTTAAATCTCATTACGTTTTACTCTCCAGATAACACTATTTAATGGAGTTACAATGGCCTCTTTGTCAATCGTCATATAACACAGACACTCCATCTCCCATCTCTCTGCCTTTGTACTAGTTGTATAATTTTCTCACACACACCCCTGCCCTGCCCCATGCCTGAAATGCCACCATTTAGCATGGCGACCAATAAATAAATGTTTATTGATTGATATTGATTAATTGGAATGTTCTCTATCTTCCTTTCCACTTCTCAGAATCCTTGACTTCCTCAAATATCACCCGAAGCAGGAAGCCTTTCTCAGTTCCACCTACTAGTCCAGCTAGTAGAATTTTCCCCTTAAAAATGACCTTCCATTTACTCTGTATGTATCTTGCAAGTATCTATTTATTTTCATATATCTCCTATTAGAATCTAAACTCCTTGAGGGCAACAGCTGGTTTTCCCTCCCTTTCTTTGTAAAGCTTGCCTTAACAAGTACCTGACACATAGTAGGTTATTAGTAAATGCTTGTTGATTGAACCCTACCTCAGGACATCTAGATGTCCAACAGATCCCTTTAACTAAAGCTCGTTCTCTCCCCACTCCCTCTCCAAACCAGCTAAATTCTGGGAATGTAAATACAAGCAAATATTAAACAGTTCCTGTCTTCAGGGAGCTCACATTCTAATGAGGGAAGACTTCATGTGAAAGGAAACTACAAATTGGCTGAGGCCAGGGAAAATTTACCTATATGGGTACATGATGGAAAAGTCCCAAGAATCAGAAGGATTGACCTGGGCACTTTCCTTTAAATGGAAAGAATGGAAGAGTTGAAGAGGCACCAGGAATTGAGCACACTTCCAGGGTGAGGAGGTTGCAGGGGCATGAACTCTCAGACTGAGAAGGCTGCAGTGACATGGTAGAGAAAGTCTATAGAAGTGAGAGGGGAGCCTGGAGAAGAATGGAGAATGTTTATAATGTCGATGTGCCTCAGTGGTTCTCCTTGCTGTAGGCATTCCCTCCATTGGTGAATATTGTTGCTCACCCATACCTGCCTACACCTTCTGCATGATTCTCAAACATGTTCACCCATGATTTCTCCCCAGAGGGTCCACCCAATAAATTAGAGACCCTCCTCTAGCTCCTCTCACATTTTATGGGTCCTTTTGAAAGCACTCATAATTAGCCATTTCTTTTCCCTTATCTCTAATATATACATTCCTACTCCAATATCTTGGGATGGACCAAACATGACTCCAGGGGCTCTCAAAGGCCATTCCAGTAGAGTATATGCACTTTGGGCAGGTTCATCCAAGCTGGAAGACTTCATGTTCAATGAGTAGTGATAGAGTCACAAAAACCCCTTACCACCAGTAGATTGGCCACTAGATCAAGGGAACTCAACCATAAATATGTGTCCCCCCAGGGGTAGGAGAAGTTTGTCAAGGAGGAATGTAGAATATATAGCAAATATATTATATTCCAAAAAACAGATGTATTAGTGAAAAAGATGCTATATACCAAATTGTTTTCTTTCTGAAAAATTAATTCATCTATTTTATCTCTTGTGCATATGCATGCAAATTCTAGAAATAATTTCTTTTTATGTTGAATAGGGAATATAGGAAAATTTACTATATTATACCAGAGGCTACAGGACTGAGAAAGGTTAGGAACCGCTACACTAAGCAATGAATTCTCTGGCCACAGCAACCTACCTGTCTTTTAATATTAGCATCAGCTGAGCCAAAGCATTACAGTTCCAGTCAAATAGCAGTCTATGATAACAGTAGCTGACATTTAAACAGTGTGTTAAGGTTTGCAAAGTACTTTTCCTCTCTCATCTCTCTTGATCCTCCCAATAACCCTGTGTTATGTTGGTATTCTTGTAATACTCATTTTATAGATAGAAAAAAAACAACTGAGACTTAGAGGGATTATGTGACATGCCCAGAACCACAGAACTGATCATTGTCTAAAGTATTCATGGAACTAAGACTGAGTAAATTTGTATCATATGACCGTAACTCTTGGGCTATAAGAAATGGTGAAAAGAGAATCTCCAAGTTTTGTATGAACAGATGCAGAGTGAAATGAGCAACATGAGGAGAACGAGTTACATGGGTACATCATTGTTACAATAAACAGTTTTGGAAGACTTAGGAATTCTGATCAATGCAATGATGCGCTATGACCTCCTGTCTCCATGTGTAGAATAAGACATTGACTGTTGGACAAGGCCTATGTAGGAATTAGTGGCAGGTAGCGGGGCGCCATAAAGCACAGACTCACTTCCTGAATTCAAATGTAACTTCAAATGCTTGCCATGTGATCCTGGATAAGTCATTTAATCCTATTTGCCTTAGTTTTCCCATCTATAAAATGAGCTGGAAAGGGAAATGTCAAATCATTCCATTATCTTTGCCAAGAAAACCCCAAATGGGATCCCAAAGAGTGGGACATGACTGAAAACAAGTGAACAACAATGAAAGAATTAGTTTTACTTGGTTATGCATGTTTGTTAGAAGGGTTTTTCTTATCTTTTCCCCTTCCCCATCCCCTGTAATGGATGGAGATAGGAGAGAGAGAAAACAAATTTGTGTTCATTGGAAAAATAAAAATTTAAATTAAAAAAAGTGTTTGAGGTAACACTTAAATGGTCTTCGTAATTTCAAGCAGAATACTCTATTGACTATACCTGGCTGCTTCTGTCAGCAAACTGATACTGATGAAGTGCTTGCTGTGTTCCAGGCACTGTGCTGAGCATGGGAGATACAAAGGATGTCTTCTGAATCTAAAATGTTCTTTTCCTCTTTATTCCTTCCACCTTCTTGCCCAAAATAAATGTTTCCCAGATTTCCCAGGTGCTTCATCAAATTTTCTTTATCTGTTATCAAGGAGAATTTCTAAAATAACACACACGTGCACAGATGTCTTAGGCAAAAAGTCTACCTTTGTATATGCTACAAATCTTTGTTGTTATATTTTCCAAGGGAAAAAAAGATCCCTATGTTAGTAAGAGAATGACTACTACATGGCTGACTCACTTCTTTTTCTCCTTGTCATGTATTTTCTTAATGATATTTTCATCACCATCATTGGAATTAGGCACCAGCCTCGGGGCATCCATCTCTCCATTGCCCTCAGGAGTGTGTGTGTGTGTGTGTGTGTGTGTGTGTGTGTGAGAGAGAGAGAGAGAGAGAGAGAGAGAGGATTGCTAAAAATGCTGCCCAGTTTTTCCACAAGCAGTGCAGTCCACTGTCTCCCTCTGTTTCAAATTTGAATCCAGTTCATCCTCCATCCACAGTGCTGATCTCAGGTATAGGCACTGATGAATGAAATCAGGTCTCTTTAGCTGGAGTCCATGGATCTCCATGGGGTCTCTGGAAAGATTTCAGGGGGTCCATGAACATGGATGGGAAAATATTACATCTTCATTGTCACCAATTTCTACTGGAAATTTAACATTTTCTTCATTTATTTAAAAATATTCTTCTGTGAAAGAATCCATAGGTTTCACCGGATGGATTGCTCAAGTGGTTCATGGTGCAAAAGAGGTTAAGAACCCTGGACTACATCAGTGGACTGACCATTTATCCTAATCTGGACAAAGACATTGTAAAAAATCCTTTTAGGTTTTTTTTTGCTACCGTCATCCATGAAGGGTCTCTGTGTCTCTCATTATCTCTGTCCATCCATCCTTGTTCTCTCTCCCTTCTCTCTTCTCTGTCTCAACCCTCCCTCTTCTCTTCTCCTTTCCTCTTTTCTACTCTCTTCTCTCCTTCTCTTCTCCTTCATCTTCTTCTTTTCTCTCTGTCTCTGTTTCTCTCTGTCTCTCTCTCCTCTCTTTCTTTCCTCCCCCTCATCTCTCTGCTCCTTTCTATCTTCTTACCTCTTGGTAGATAAGCCCAAGAACTTTGAAAATGGTAACAACCCCTAGACCACTGTTCTGCTTCTAGCTCCTGCTCTCAGCTCAACCTAGTTCATCCTAGGAACTAAGTCCTTGACACTAAAATCCTTGTCACTGTCAAAAAGTTCAGTGTCTGAAATAGATATGGCTTTCCTAATGGGGATGACATTAAACACAGAGGCATTTCCCCCTGCTTTGTTGTTGCATCTTCCCTCTGGCTTGGGCTGAAACCTCCCATATGTAGTCTTTCCTCCATTAGAGAGCATGCTTTCATTTTTCATATTTTGTGTTCTTAGACTGGTGTTTGACAGATAGTAAAGGTTTAAAGGCTTTTTCATTCATTCATTCATTCATTCATGATCTATGACTCAATTGGCTCTCCCACCAAGCCTTCCATGGGCTCATTTTCCCTGTTCTTTGCCTTTTGATGAGGCGTTACTGCTCATAACTGTTTGCCAACCTTGTCTGACAAGTGAATTTATATTCTAAACAGGTTTAGCATGACAAGATTTGGTTCCAGAGGGCAGGGAATGAAGGACACATCCTCTAGGTGCGGAATGTAAATGGCCACTTCCTTTTGTGGAAAGCCTTGTTTCGTATCATGAGAATCTCAATATTGATACCGTCTACTACTTAATAATAAACTAGTGTTTATATGGCGCTGCAAAGTTGGCCAACACTTTACAAACATGATCTCATTGGCTCCTCACGTACTTGCTGTTATTTATCCTCAATTTTCAAATGAGGAAACTGAGACTCAGGGAGATGATGAGACTTGCTCAGAGCGGTTTTTGTGGTTGAGTCATTTAAATCAATCTGCTGTCCGTGACCCCATTGGGGATTTTCTTGGCAGAGATACTAGAGTGGTTGCATTTCTTTCTCCAGCTCATTTTATGGATGAGAAAACTGAGTCGAAGAGAATTAAGTGACTTGCCGGGGTTCACACAGCTAGTGAGTACCTGACGTCAGATTTGAACTCAGGAAGAAGAGTCATTCTGAGCCCAGGACTCCATGCACTACGGAGCCCCCTAGCGGCCTAAATAACTCGCCCAGGGTCTTGTAGCTAAATGTCTGGTGCTGGATTTGAACTCAGGGCTTCCTGACTTCAAGTTCAGTGCTCTACTCACTGTAGCTAAATCAGTATGTAGTGGGATATGAACCCAGATCTTCCTGACTGCAACTGCACCCATTTGAATATCCATTTGTTAGCTTTAGATAAAGACATCACATTTAAGAATTAGAATTCTACATGTGGCATTCCTTCAGTGGCCATGCCTAAATACCCAAGTTTCAGTTCTCTCTGTGATAGACCTGATGAGGCCTCTTGAACACTTTGTACAATGATGCCTCCCGAGACAGCCCATTCCACTTTGGAACAGCTTGACTCGGTAGGCAGTTTTTCTCAAATTAGTTTCTTTGCTATTCCTAGAGCCTCCACCCCCGGGGGTCCAAGAGAACATGTTCAATCCCTCTTTCGTGTGATACCCTTTATATACTTGAACACAGCTACTGTGTCTTCTCTTCTCCGGGATAAACAAAAGATTAATAGAGTCTAGAAACTGGAGATTCTTAGCTCCCTCTATTTTCCCTTACTGGTCCCAGACTGAAAATGAGTTACTTTTTTTTTGTTTCATAGATGGTCAAAGTTCGAAACATGCTGTCTCTGTGGCCAGCCCATGGATGATGAACCATCTCCAGCTAGGTTGGGTCCCAATAGGGTGATTAAGAAAGTTTGAGAGACATAATTTTTAGGTACTGTAATCATTTGATTAATGATGCCAACATATTAATAAAAGAATGGTCATTTGGTGTCCCTGTCTTGGACCAAAGACCTTGTGGCAAGCTCACAGTTTTTATGCCCTTCTAAGAGTAGTTATTCCAAGGTTGACCATCAACTCTGATTGGCTAATGATTAATGAGCAGTTACTTTACAAAGAAGGGGGCTTACTCCACTGGTGAGTTGAGAGTGACATCATGTCACTCTTAAACAGAGAGAATGTATCTATATGCAGACCAACCCCAGACTTGGACAATTTAGGGTCTGTCTCCACCCAAGCATGACTGAATGGAATTCACCTTGGACTAGAGAGTCCTTGTAAGGTTAGGTGGGGTCGGATAGAGAAGATTAGCTTAACCTTCAGAGACTGAGGTCTTGAAATGAGGATAGAGAAAAGGGGAAACTCAGAATCTCCCCAAATCATTAGTTCTTAATAATCATTTCTCTTACTAGGCACTTAACTCCCTTTGCTCCCAGGATCATCCATGATACTTTTCAAACATTGCAGTAGTACAGGCCAACTTTGCATTTCATTGGCATCCCTTTCAATAATCGAGGTCCTCTCCATCACCCAAAGAGGCTTTAGAGTCAGACTCTGTCATGGATGGAGGCCCAGCCTTAGATTCAAGAAGGCCTGTCTTTAAATCTTGCTTTAGAGAGTTACTAGGTAGGTGAACTCGGGGCAAGTTACTAAATCTTGTGGAGTCTCATTTCCTCATTTGTAAAATGGAAATAACAACAGTATGAACCCACAGGGTGGTTGTGAGGGTGAAATGAGAAAATTCATGCATATAAAATGCTTGGGAAATCTTATAAAGCATCACATAAAGATAGCTATTATTACTACAACTACTACTATTGTACTTTCCATTTCCAGAGTGCCTTAAAGCAAAATTTCTTAACCTTTTTGTGTGCTGGAGCCCTTTGACATTCTGGTGAAACCTATGGATTTCCTTTAAGAAAGTGTTTTTAAATGCACAAAATAAAATACGTAGAACTACAAAGGAAATCAAGTATGTTTAAATGCAATTATCAAAATATTAAAAACAAACAGGATCATGGACCCTCATCTTAAAATTTAAGAAGCCCTTCTTCCCCATACCACTTGAAGAAGGTAGGTACTTTATCAAATTACATTAAAAGATTAAAAAGACTGAAATGTCAGTGTATCCCCTGTCAATGGTCCAACTCTCTTCATCGATCAAGCCAGTAAGTCCTCAGTTTATATCTCTAGCTCTGACCTTCGTTCAAGCTCTAGAACTCATCTTTATGAATGTCTACAAGTTATTTCCATGAGGATGCTCTAACTCAATTCACTCCCAAAGGGTTCCACTCTCAACGTAATGCCAAATTTCACTAAGAACTTTCCTGTTTCTCTCCTTGTCAATGTAGTTCAGTAGAGAGGGTGCTATGGGCCTTAAGGGAACCACGAATCTAAGGATGGGACAATATCAGGAAGTACCACCCTCTGCCCTGGTCCAGCCCCAACCAGAAATGATCCTCTCTGTAACACAATCAATGAGGGTCACCCAGTCTTTTCTTGAAGACTTCCCACAAGTAGGAACTCCCCTACTTCCTGAACCACCTCACTCTACCTTTGGAGAACTTGAATTCCAAGGAAAGTTTTCCTGATGTTAAGCCTAACTTGGAATCTTTGAGACTTCCAACTATTGCAGTCTAGGGATCTTGGGAAACCTGGAATCCAAGAGCAAAGGCCATGCATCTGCCCTGAAAGAATTCAAATGCTCAAGCCTTCTTTTAGTCCAAGAAGTTTATTAAAACACCGGTTGGGGTGGCTGAGATTCCTAGTGAGTTTGAGCTATTTGTGATGCCAATACAAGTGGGACAGATTTTAAGAATCTGAGCAATTTAATGGGGGAAAGATTGATATTTTATACAGAAAGATTGTGGGAAGATCTGGAAGGGATTAAGGAATGGCAAGTAATGTGGGGTGGGCCAGGTATAGACAACAGAAGGATCTAAGTGGTCAGAGAGCCCCAGTGAAAGGGCAGTTAGAAGGACTATTGACTAGGATGGGCCTGGTGCCTCAGGCCAATGCCAGAGACCTGAGTTCAGGGGCTTTGGAGTCCAGGTCCCAAAGACATGGTCTTTTCCTTTTAGGGGTCCATCATTAGTGCCCCATCACACCTGTTAACTATACATTCCACCCTCTCAGATCAAACAAGACAAGTCTAATCCGTCTTGCACCACCTCAGATGCTTGATGACAGCTCTCACATTCCTCCCCCCCTTCATTTTTCCAGGTTAAGCATCCCCAATTCCTTCAGCCAGTCCATTCAAAACTCTTCACACTCTTGGTTGTCCTCCTCTGTCCTGATCAAGGTCTATCCTGAGAATAATGCTCCAAGTGCTCTTGGACCAGAGCTGAGCACATCAAAACCATCACTCCTCTAAGCCTAGACATTATGCTCCTCTTCATGCAGCCCAAGATTGGATCCCCACTTTGCCATCTGTTACATTGCTGATGGCTACTGAGCTTGCTACGTGACTCAGTAATATAGAGCTTTGAGCCTAGAGTCAATAAGAACTGAGTAAAAATCTAGCCTTAGACACTGAGATCTGGGTAAGTCACTTAACCTCTGTCTGCATCAGTTTCCCCAACTGTAAAATGGGGATAAAAATAGCAACTATTTCTAAGGGTTGTTGTGAGGATCTAATGAGTTCATATGGATAATGTCTTTAGCACAGTGCTTAGCACATAGTAGGCGCTTTAATAAATGCTCACCCCCTCCCCCTTGCCTCCCCCTATGCTGATCCTGCCCTTAGAGAGTGCCAATAAAACCCCAAGATCTTTGTCAGACCATCGGCTATCTCACCACTTCTCTCCCATCTTGTATTTCTTAAGCAGTAATTCCTCAAACCCAGTTGTTTAAAACTTTACAGTGATCCCTATTCATTTGCACCTTATTCAATGCAGCCCAATGTCCTTGGCTGTCAGAACCTTTGGAGATCCTGCCTGTCATCCAATGGGTCAGCTAGCCCCGGGGCTCTGGCTCAAATACATTGAATAGGGAATCTTCCATGAGAAATCTCCTTCCATAAGCAACCTTCCTACTGTACAGGTGAGAAAACTCAAGCATACTTTTTTGCAGACAACAAAGAGGGCTGCTCCTGGCCCAGTGTGGTGCCCATTATATGTAATTATGGGAGGAATCATTCTGGTGCTGATAACAAACCTTGGATTTATAGGCTGCCTTTTTCTTTCTCCAGAAGCCCCGAGCGTCATGTAGAACCAGCTTCATGCCCCTCGTACCAGAGACCTTAATCTAATTGGCAATCTTAATTCTGGAAGCTCATTAAAGGATGACCTTCAGAAAAAAACCAGGTAATTAGAGACTTCATGTAAAAGACAGCATGAACTAATGTTAAAAAACAAACAAACTCCCAAACCCAGTCCCCAAGGACCCTGCAACTTTGTCTGCCAGACTGCCTGGGCAGTGTGAGGAGATAAGCTCCTCCCTAACGTTGTAGTCCGAGCCGCATGGAGGCCAAGCTACACAGGTGAGAAGTCTAAAGCAAGCTAGGGCTCCTGGCGGTGAGTTTGCTTGGCTTTACATGTACCAAGTTGTGGTTGGGGCTCGTTAGATCCTGGTTTAATTAGTAGGAGCCAGGAGTGAGGGAGAGAAACTTGTCCAGACCTTGAGTTTGTCTGTGCTCATTACTTCAGGGCAATTGTTAGTATTGTTGTGAGCTCTATTCTGGGACCGGGAACTCCTGGGATCAATCATGTCTCCCTCCCAGCCACCTCCACTCCCAAGAACTCCAAGTATTTTCAATAACCGGGTTCTCATTTCTCCCCACAACAATCCTGCTGAAGGACTGAAAAGATCTATCTACTGGGAGAATAAAGAGTTCCTTCTTGTCTTGTAGCTCATGAAATGTGGGTGGGCAAGATACAGCCAGGTGGAACCCTTCATTAACAGTCCAGGGGACACAGCAGATAGAACCATGAACACAGAAACGAGAGTTAAGAAAACCAGATTCAAATCCTGCCTCAGACATTTACTAGCTTTGTGACAATGGCCAAGTCACTTAACCTCTTTGTGAATCCCTTTTGTAAAATAAGGGTAACAATAACATCTGCCTCACAGGGAGGTTGAGAGGACCAAATGAGATGACACAGGCCAAGTGCTTTGCAAGCCTTGTATAAATTGTGTTTGTGTCCTCTGGGCTCAACCATTCAATTCCATTACTCTATCAGGGCTCTAGGGGTAACTGTAAAGATTTTACAGGTATCTCTTCCCTAATGTTATTAACCTGAGCCCCCACTGGTGTCCCAATTCCATTTTTTCACTTGATAGCAATGAACTTTTACAAAGGGATATTTAGCTCAAAAGTCACAAAAGAAACAAAATAGAAACACTTCCTCCCAATACCTCAGGGGACAATGGGGGCTTACTCTTAGCACAGTTTCTACATAACATTCCATGTCCAAGTACGGCATGACTGCCTGAAAATTCTGCATTTTAGCTGTTTTGGGGGTCCTGAAGGTCACTCCCCAAGTTGACTCCTCTGGGTGTGGATGCTGAGCTGGCTACAAGACTCAGATTGTGGGAAGCTCAGATGCTCCAGTCTAGACCATGTGATGCCGACAAGGTTCCAGGCTCTAATCTCTTCACCTGAGAAGGAACAGACAAAATGGCGTAAACCAAGGACTGAAGCCTGTTCTCAGAACCAGGTGACTTTGACTAGAAGGCCCAAGGTCTCTCCTCAGCTTATAGCAGAACCTGTCTCTCATCGTGATCCCGGGAGTTCAACTAAAGGGGATGAGATGAAGAGATTGGACCAAAGCTGACTCAGGCCTTTTAGAAGAAACCCTTTGTTGTAGCTATAAGGCCAATCAGAAGGATTCCTCCTAACCATGTGGTTAGCAGACCAGAACTAGTCACAGAGTGACTAAGCATGTTAAAGTCTCTACATAGATAGCCCTTGCACTACATATCCTTCCGACTCCTCCAGAAGTAGAATCTCTAGCCTCCTGAAAGGGTAGGGGTCACTGCACCACACTCTGAGAATCTTGGATCTATGTCATTGCTTCCAGGAATAAGGAAATCACTGTTCTCTGCCCTGGTCAGACAGCATTTGGAATATTGTGTTCAGTTCTGGACACCACAGTTTAGGAAGGATGCTGATGAAATTGACGCCAAAGGGTGTCCAAATTAGGACTGTGATGGGCCTCGAGTCCTTATCCCATGAGAATACATTGAAAAACTGGGGATGTTTAGTCTGGAAAGGAGCAGAAATACAGCTCACATGATTACTGACTTCGGGTGCTTGAAGGGATGTCCTGTGGACCTCAGAGTGTCAGGGTCAGGAAGAAACCAAGGGGCCAAGTAGTCTTGTTGTACTTGAACGAGAATGACCTCAGTATAACTTCCAAGTGATCTGCCAGCCTTTGCTTGAAGATCTGCAGGGAGGGAGGGCTCACTCTCTCCCTGAATAACCTGTTCTTTTCTGTCTTGAATTAGTAAGAAGCTTCTTTCTTCTGCTTGGGAGACCAAGTAGTTTTCTCGGATTCTTTTCACTGTGCTTTCTAGGCCAAAAGAAACGATTACAGTCTCTGGAGAAATGTAGGCAAGGTTCACCCACAGGGTGATGGAAAGGCCCATGGTGGCAGTGAGCATGGCTGGATGGTATAATCAGGAAGGAAAGTCTCCCATCAAGGACATCATCGGTGAAATTGGTGACATTTACAACGACTGGGTCGGTTACCCCTGAGGGAGAGCTCATAGGCAGCCAGCGTGCTCCATTGACATCCATGCAGTGAATGTTACCCATGTCCTCTTATGCTTATGTACTCATGAATACATGTACACATGTAGGTATGTATATGCACAAATGGCTATTTGCAATGCATATAATTATGCATGTATATATACTTGTATGAATACACACAAGTCTATATTTGTATGCATGCACACACTTGTGTACATATGTATACAAGTGTATATTTGTGTGCATACACACCTATGGATATTTGTGTGCATGAATACATACTGTGATATATAAACAATTCTAAAGACAGTTTCTGGGTAATTGCTCATTTTATTAATTATTGCTAGTAGATAATTAATAAAAGGGGTGAGTGGCACTCTTGAATGCCAAAAACCTCTGGTGGCTTCTGGACACTTATATGCCCTTGGAAGAATGGGTGTTCCTAGCAGGCAGCATTCAACTCCGAGTGGTTAACAATAGTGAACATGATAATGAGAGGTGGTCCTATTCTAATGAGGGGCAGGGGGACGTGACTGATCATACAGACCTGTCTGACCAACACAATAATCTGGATTTCACCCAAATTCCACTTTCTTTGTAAGGTTTTCTAGTTGGGTGGGGCAACATTTTCACCTAAAAAAGATAGTCTAGGGGTATAATTTTTGGGGCAAGGTCAGAGGTCTCTTTGAAAGTCTGGACTTTGAAATAGGAAAAAGGAAAAAATTCTGGATCGCTCCAATAACTGCTTATTTACTCAACACCTATACATCTGTGTGCACGTGTTTTTGTATGTATGTATACACATACACATAGTTTGTGCACATGTATTTACAGGTTTCTTCCTCCATTAAGACTGTGAGCTCTTGGAGGACTATCTTTTGCCCTTTCTTTGTACCCCCAATACTTAGCACAGTGCCTGGCACATAGTAGGTGACTTACACATACTTGTCGACTTGCCTCAACCTGCCATGGTAGTGGGAAGCCATTCTCCATTAGTGACATCACGAGTCCCTTCCCTATCTCTTACCAGGACCCGCTAAGCCTTTGCTCAGGGCTGAAGGTACAAATAGCAGGGAGCTGCTCTTCCTGTAGGGAGGGAGGCAGCCACAGAGGAGCGGAAGCCAGGGAGGACTTTGGAAAGTCACAGGGATGAGGATGGGAGTCCAGGGAGGAGTAAACTGATGGGTCCTTTTCAGGAGTGAGGACAAATGGGTAGATTTTCAGAGATGAGAAGTGGGTGGAAGCAGGGCAGCAAGGGTTGGTGGGGTGGGCTGGGAAGCTTTCTGGGGTCCGGCTGGACATAGCCTGGTGCTTCTATCCAATGAATCATTTCTCCTTATCTCTTCACTCCTTGAAGTAGACTTTGATGGTGGGAATTTCAGAGCTGAGAGGGTTAAGTCTGGGGGGATGAGATTGTTGAACTGAAATGAGTTACAGAATATTCTAAGCATTTCTGACCAAGAGAGGAGGCCTGGGCACAGCTTCTCCCCCATATTCTGGGTACTTATTAGAGAAGATCTAGCCGTCTGCCCGTGAGGAGGTGGGAGCATTTGGTACTGCGGGCATCTTCTGAGAAAAAAGAGCTTCTGGACCGGCCTTGCCCAGAATCATAACCAATTACATTAGCTCAGCGTCATCAGCTTACCGAAGCCCTTGACAGACGTTATCTCATAAGGTCCTCACCACCACCCTGGGAGGTAGGTGCTCTTATTAGCCCCGTTTTACAGATGAGGAAACTGAGTCAAGCAAGGTTTCGTAAGCTGCCTGCCCAGGGCCACAAAGCCAGCTGTTGTCCGAGGCAGGATTTGATTTCAGGTCTTCCAGACCTGGTTCAGCCTTCTCCATACTCTACTTACTAATGCAGCTGAAATGCCATGATAGTAAGCGCCGCTGTAGGGAGCCCGGGACCCCCCACCTCCGCCCCCGCGGGAGGCAGGGGCTTCCTGGGGCCTCTTCTTGGCACTTTGCTCAGCTGTCACACCTGGGCGCGGGCTAGACCTCTAAGGTGTAACCCCAAGCCAACCCATCAAGCAGGGGCTGAGGCCCCCCTGGGGCTCAGGCTCTATGCCGGGCTGGAGCGCACCCTCTGGCAGGGGTCGGTGGGTGGGGATAGAGGTTTCCCCCACGGTATAGGGTCCTAGGTTACAGGCTGCCC
>CM053772.1:20590151-20717657 GCA_028658325.1 Potorous gilbertii
GCCTGCCTGGATCTGCTCTCTTCTCTCAGTGGGGTGCAGCCAGGGCAGGGGGAGGGGAGGGCTCCGCTCCCGTCCGGGGCTGGATGGACCTTTGCCGTTGGTTTTTCAGGGCTCTCTGCAACGGAAATCTCCTTCACTGTGTTTCTGCGCGGCTTCCACTCTTCCAGAATTTGTCAGGAGTTCTTTTTAGAGGAAATCCATGGGCTGTGGGTTCGGAGCTAGCAAATGTGAGTCTTTCTACTCCTCCATCTTGGCTCCGCCCCCCCCATACCTTTCCTTTAAACTTTTTTTTTATTAAATTTGATTTTTTCCAATTAACATATTTTTTCCTCTTCTCTCTACCACCCCTTCTATCTCACTGGAAGAAAAAAAAAAGAACAAAACCCTTGAGACAATAATTGGAGGTCACACAGAAGTTTCTGTATTGACCATGTTTGATAGTATATGTTGCATTCCTCATCTTGAGTCCATTACTCTCTGTCAAGTGGGCAGCTTTCTTCCGAACTGAGCCTTTGAAATCATGGTTGGTTAATACATTGAACAGAGTTCTTAAATCTTTTCAGGTTGTCTTTACAATAATGTTATTGTGTAACTTGTTCTCCTGGTTTTGCTCACTTCATTTTGCATCAGTTCATATAAGGATTCTCAATTTTCTCTGAAACCATCCCCTTTGTTACTTCTTGTAATACAATGACATTCTGTTATATTTATAGATTATAATTTGTTCAGCCAGATATTTCCCACTTGATGGATACCCCTTTAGTTGCTAGTTCTTTGCCACCACAAAAAGAGTTGCTCTAAGTATTTTTGTACTTACAGATCCTTTTCTTCTATCTTTGATTTCTGTGGGGTATAGATCTAATAGAGTTATAAACTGGGTTCAAGAGGACCATTCCAGGTTGCTTTCCAGGGTGGCTAGACCAATATTACAGTATCACCTACAGTGCAACAATATGTCTGATTTCCTATGATATCCCTAACATTTGTCATTTTCCCTTTCTGTCCACTTGGTACCATTTCTTTTTCGGAGATACTGGATGTAAATGTTTTTAACAGTTGGCAGTCTCCTTTCATATCATAGATTCTTGTGCAAAGCATTTTCAGTTTATGTAATGGACATGATCTATTTATTGCTTTGATTACTTTTGTTCCTTGTCTGAGTTAACATTCTCCCTTCAGCTATGATTGTGAAAGGCACTGCCTTTGGGTTTCTTCCATTTTTAAAAAGTGATGTGACCTTTTATGTTTAGGTTGAATATCCATTTGGAACTGATGCTGGATTCAGCTTATTTCTTTATTTTCATTTCCCCAGCAGCTCTTGCTGAATAGAGAGTTTGTGATTATGTTTATGTTCTTAGGGTTAAATTTAGTTCTTAGGGTTACTGCACAGTGAGCTACAGAATTCAATTGTTTTGATTCAAACTTTTCTATTTTTAAATCATTACCAAATAGTTTTGGTAATTGCTGCTTTATCATACAATTTGAAATCATTCTTTTTTTCATTATTTCTCTTGAAAATATAGACCTTTTTAACTGGATTTTAAGCTATTATTTTGTCTAGCTTTATAATGTAATTCCTCGGTAGTTTGATGTAGCATTAAACCTATGAATCAATTTAGGAAGTATAGTCATTTTACTATTTTGGTATAGCCCAGCCACAATGAACATCTCCTCAGTTGTTTAGGTTATTCTTTCACCTTTAAAAAAAAGTATTTTGCAGTTTTATGTATATAATCTTGAGTGTATTTTAGTATATTGACTCCCAGATAGATTGGATGTCTTGAATGAGGTTTTGTCTTGTTTTATCCCGGTTTTTGCTGTTACTGATATAAATGCTGCTGAATTTTTGGACCTAATTTGTATGTTGCCCCTTGTCTTCATTTGCCGATGATGTGAAATTTTCTAAATAAGTTATCATGTTGTCTGTAAATAGGGTTAAGTTCATAAATCAAGGTGTTGATTATTGTTTTTTTTTTTTTTAAAGAAGGAACTGGGAACAAGCCAGTGGATTAAGAAAGTGAAGACAGGAAGTATGAATGGGACTAGCTGGCAGAGGACAGTGGAGGGTCATGGGCTCAAGGGTCCAAGCAGAGGAATTGACTTTGGCAGGAGTGATTGTCCTTTACTTAGAGACTAGAGCACAAGAGGAGAGAATGAGAGATGCTGAAGAACAGTTCTGTGGTATGGATCAGTGGAAAAGAGGGAGCTCATGGGAGGTGGTTCTGTTTTTAATATAGTATTTTCATTTGCCTACTTGAGGGGTAGTATAACCTATAGTACTATACTAAATTATAGGGGACTTGAGAGAGAAGAGGAGGGAGCATGATGGAGGCAACTGGGAAAGAATCTAAGAGTCACGATGCCACAATGAGGGCCCATGTTCACTGAGCTAAACTATGTTTGTAGTGGATCCATTCAGCACAGTTGTTTTGATTTAATCCTGCAGTGTTCTGCAGGAGTTGAGTAGTAGCAGAGAAGGTGGCTTCTATGAGTAAATTTAGAGTTGGAGCTTGTCAAGAAAAGACAAGGGATTCAGCTTGAACTGGTAAACCATAGGGTCAGAATTGTGTAGGGAGGAAAGGAAGGACAGAGGATGGGTGTTAGATTGGGAGAACTATGGAGGGACTCGAGGTCATACATAGTATGAGTGAGAAAGCAGTATGGGACGGATGTGGCAGAAAAGGAGGTTGAAGAGGATTTTATGCTCTGAGAGGAGCTTTAGAATTTAGGATGATGGAGTCACGGGTGATAAGATTTTTATCGCCCTTGTGACTGAGATGGAATGAAAAGATAGACCATGTGTGTTAAGAAGGTTGGTGACCTAAGAGTGTTGGAGGGGACTTTCCTATGTGTGTTGAAGACCTGAGTATGAGGGCATGGGTAGTTGTACAGAGGAAGACTGTGAGCCCGGTCCTGAACTTCTCATGAAAGAGAGAACAGAGATCCAAAGGTTGGTAGGTGACTACCACCAGGACCTGGACTAGAAGCCATGGATGAGGAAATGTACTTCAGAAGAATGGATGCCACTTCTTTCTCCTCTTCTAGTCCTTGAGAAGTCAGGAGAAAAGGAACTCCTGAAATGCAGGGAAGCTGTAGCCACATTTCATGAGTTCCAGATGATGGAAATAGAGGCAGATAAAGGAAACTAGGAGAAAGAAGAGATTGTAAACAATTAAGTTGGGATCCCAAAGGATGGACTCCTTTTCATGGAGGGGCAGAGCAGAGGAGGGGACAGGAGTGAGACTGTGTAGGGTGCTGACAAGGGTAAAGGATTTTCACTTCAGCAGCTAACTGAATGCTAGGGGTACAGAGAACAGGAAGTAGGAGGCAACAGCTATACAGTAGGAGAAAAATCAATTTGTCTGGACCTGAAACAAAGGAAAAACAAAACCCTTGCAACAAATATGCATCATCAGGCAAAATAAATTGCCATATTGCCACTGTCCACAACAGGGTGGCTTACTTGGTGTCTTGAATCCCGTCCCCTCTCTGTCAGAAAATAGTTAGCCAGCAAGCTCCATCGTTGGTCCCTCGGCATCATGGTTGGTGATTACATTGATTCAAGTTAAGTCTTTAAATGTTACTTGTCTTTGTGATATTGTAATTCTGTCGGTTCTTAGGGGACCGCTTTCCCGGGTCCTCTGATGACTTTAGCCTGTCAGTATGTGAGGTTGTGGTCAAACTTCTTTAGTCATCACTCCAGACATCGGGGAGTGGGCAGATGTGTGTAGGTGGAAGGTTAGTAAATATTTGGAGTGGGAGTCCCCTTAGTCAGACTGGACTCCAGCTGCAACCTCATCCCAGGGTAGAGGAGGATAAAGTACAGTCAGAAACAACCCCTCTCCCTCAGCTGTGAATGGAGGAAGCTCACCACTCCAGGTCTCTGAGTCTTTCCAAGAGGAGCAGAGCATGTGCCAGTGGCTAGGGCCCCAGCCTTGGAATTGAGAGCACTGGCTTTAATTTTGGTTCTAGACGCCTACAGGCTATATGCTTCTGGGTACATCACTTATCATTTGTTCACCACCCCCTGCCTTTCTGGCTTTCAGCTCCATCATCACCTTCATCATGTGCTTTCCAGGATAAACTCAGCATCTGGAAACTAAACCTCCCTGACCTGGCTTGCTTCTGCCCCTCTGACTGGCTGCCTAGAAGAGTGGAGCACTCCTCCTCTAGCTTGTCTTCAGGGAAGGCTCCAAATGCCAGTCATCTCACTTTTTTGCTGCCAGTCCACCCAGGCACTCCTCCTACCCCTTTTCACTTCCTTTTTCATACTGTCTTCTTCCATTAGATCAGAGGTTTCTTGAGGGCAGAGACTGTCTTTTTCTTCTTTGTAGTCCAAGCATTTTGCACAGTGCCTGGCACTTAGTTGGTGTTGAGTAAATGTTAATTGTATTTTGTTCTTAACCTCTTTGGGCTTGAGGTTTTTTGTCTTTTTTTTTTTAATCCATGAAATTAGGGAACAAGTAGTACCAACTTCCTAGAATTATGAGACTCAAATGAGATAATGTCTGTAAAGGGAAGAATGTAAACTGCCCAGAAATTGGACGTTCTTCTTATTCCTTTTATTGACTTCTAGTAGTACTTATGGTGGTCTGAGGCTTAGGACAGCTCAAGGATGTGTGATCTTTGTATTGAGACACTGATAGATGAGTGGAGAGGGCAGGTCCCTAGGGAGCACACTGAACTCACTGTAGGGCCACCAGCTTTAGGTGGAGGAAGCCTTTCAAGGCTTCACCTCACCCTCATTACTTGGCAGCCCTGATACTCAGGATCTCGTATTTTATTAGCATATAATTTGCATATGCAGAAATAAATCTGGATTCCAAATGCCAAAGGAGATTTTGTTCTCTGCAAAAAAAGATCAGAAGTTAGCATTGAAGCAGGTTATGCTATTTTGGTGTTTATAATACTTGCCAGAAAGGAAAATTGTTTTCATTTAGGCTTTTTGAATAAATATAAAGGTCTAAATTTCCAGGTACATGATGAATATAGTTCCTAGGAAAGCCAATGCATTGAACATATTACAGTAATAATTTACTTAGAAGCAGTCGAGCACAGCATTAACATTAACCTTGCCATGTTGGGTTTTGTGTACCTCTTTGGCAGAAGTTTGGGGGGATCTAGAGGTACTTCTTGTTTAATTGCTCTCATGAATTATGAACTTGGGAATTTCATAGCAACCCTGTAAGTGAATGTTGGTGTTTGCTATGATGCAGATGGGAGATACTGTCTGGCTTTATTTTATGACCACCCAAGAGTTTATGTTTTGATTTAGCAATAAAAATGGTTCCTAAGAGCCCAGATCTTCCGTATCAGATAGAATATTGAGGCTCTCTGCTCCTTCTTTATTTTTACCTCCTTTTTCACTTTGTGGATTTGATAATCATGGGCTTAGTTCTTCACATCACTTATGACAAAGAATTGTGCATATCAGTCCCTGCTAGTGACCTACTGCTGCTGCACTACTAACAAAATTGGGAGTGGCTAGTGAATGGTGGGAAGGAGTTTATAGTTTAAGTGACTTATACTGGCAGGATTTTTTGAGTCTTGACATCAAACACTATGCTTGTCTCCATAAGGAAACTGACCCAAGAAATACTTGGTTAAGCGACATAGCCTGACTTTTTTGTTTGGACAGTTTGGTTACCATGTCTGCATGTGGACCCCTGAGTTTGTATTGCTAGAGCAAGCATCAGAAAGTAATGTGCAGAGAAAGGTCTCAAAGGTGGGGATGCAATTGAGCCCAAAGCACAGGCAGATGGCCAGGCTCTAGGGTAAGGGTGACTTCACCTGGTTTTGTGCCTCCTGCCATTCTCTCCTTTTTAACAGAAAACATCAGGGTAGTGATGTTTGCTGATAAGATAAAATTATTCACAACTGCCAAGGACTCCACAGATATGAGGTGTTACTATGGACCATCCCAGCCTGACTTGTTGAGGCCATTAAGGACTCATTTGGGTGGTAGGAGAATGCACAAAGGCATCAGTTGCCTAATGATAATTTTTGGATGACTTTGATTCATTTCAATAATCTGTCTCGTGGTAGGGACTGAAGTGATTGTTGTCATTTATCTAAGAAAAATTGGCCTTGTCTTTCTTGGGCCCATTTGCTTCAGCTTACTGTTTGTATAAACACTGATGACAGAAACCATGGGACTGGGATGTTTAGTCTTCCGTTAGAAGGACATGAAGATTTTTTCCCCCATAAGTCCTTAACATCATGTTTTCTCCTTTGATCTAGGGGCAGGGCTAGGTGATGTTATTACTAAACCCTCAGTGAAACTTGGAAGTGCAGCGACCTAGCATGAGAGGCGTGGCAAGCTGCCAGCAGCCCTGGACATTGGTTCCAGTTTTCCCGTTAGGGAGTGCCTGTGCTGACCCTCTGTGGATCCAGCTGCTGAGGGCAGAGCACGACCACAAAGAATGGCTGCCCTTCTGACTGCCCCACAGTTCACTTGGTTGTTTGCTTTGAGGTGGGGAAGTAGATGTTTTAGGCTCTGATTTCAGTCCCTGCCGGGCTATGCAAATGTTCTCTACATGCCTGAGTGACCTTTTGAAAACGAGTCTATGTGATCTCCTGTAGCCAGGGCCTGTTTTGGGAATTGTGGGCCAGATCCTGCTAAAGTGGGAAAAGTGAGTCTGGTGAAGGACTCAGAACAGCAAATACTTTGCCTGTCAGAAGAGAAATAAGTCCAGTTTTCTCCTTGCATTGACTGGAGCGTGACACTTTGCTTGGCAGTTTTCTTGGTAGGGTGATTGTGGAATGAAGTGTGACTGAACAGAAAACTGAGGCAGACCCTGGAGCTGGGACCACGTGTGCTTAGAGGCTTCAGGACAACTGATACAAGGAAGTGACCTTAGTGCAGGGCCAGATGTGGAGCATGGCATTGGCGCTGTGGCACAGCGTGGGCTCAGAGTTGGTGGATTGATTTTCAACTTAAGGTTCTGAGATTCTCTTAGTCTCTATTACACACACTTGTGACTTGGTTTGAAAAACTTTTCTGCAGCATTAAAGTTCATAGAAAAATATTTTAGAAACTTTGATATTTGCTTTAATTTTTTAGTTAGTAGGTATTAAAAGTAGAATGACTTGAAAAGTTGATAAGGGAGAGATTTCTAATTTTTAATCTTGGTGCTTCTACTCGTTCTATTGATGGAGAGGGAGGGTTTTCTTTTTCCCTTTTCGTAAATGACCTTCCTGATACAGGGTCATCACAGATTCAAATCAGGATGAAGTCATACAATAATTTCTTTGTAAAAATTCTGAAAACTGCATTTCACAGAAGGTAGACAGCTGCTGATTGATTATAGCATTGGAACTCCCGGTTTTACTTGTTAAGGTTTTCCTTCTTTCCTAACTGAAATAATTCTTTTTCTTTGTGAGCATGTCAGTCATGCAGATAAGTCACTTACTATTTAGCCAAAGTGGAATGCGTAGGACAGTCTAAGAATTAATTATTTGTTGTCCCCAGGGACTGTGGCCCTTGAGGTAAGGAGAGAGGAGTCTGGAAGTTCTCTGAAAATATGATACAGTATAGACCTTTGTTTGGTGGCAGATAAACACAAACCATGAGTTGTGATGTTTAGTCTTCTGTAGAAGGATGTGACAGTGGTTTTTCTGTAAGTCCTTAATATTCTCTTTTCTCCTCTGGGGGCTAGGTGATATTTTTACTGACCCCTCAGTGAAATCTGGAAGCGCAGAGACCAAGCATCGGAGCAGATGGATAATGGAGACTGGGCCTATATGGTGAGTGCGGTGTCGTAGCTCTCTGTCTGCAGGTTGTGAAATGTGGCTGAGTAACTTTTTATTTTTTCTTCCATGCCCACACAGACCCTTTAACATGAACTTTTAAAATATAAATAAGTTATGAATTCATAGATATACTCTGTAATTAGAATAATAGAAAAATAAATAGAATAATCTGGACCATGACATTTATTACATCCTATTACTTGTGAGGTGTTGGGATACATTTAATAGTATATTTATGTATCCATATCCAGTACAAGCATCTCTTTTAAATACTAAAGTTTAATGCTGGCCAATGAAATCAGATTATGAAATTCAAAGTTTTGCTCTTAAAATTTTTTTTCTTCATCAAAGTCTAAATGCATTGAAGTGATGCTCTTGGACAAATTTATCCATTTACTTTGCAGTTATGGAATTCAGTGAGATTTATTTATGTAATTTAGTGGATAAATGCCATAGTCATTAATGGTAGCCTTTTCCCCACAAAGAATCACAGCAAACATAAGGTTATTTTTGTATTGTTTTCTACCTTTCATTAGGAAGTACTGTTCTCATTAAATCCTGATCTCTTATTGGTACAGAATAGTAAGACAAAAGGTTCATGATAGTTCTCAAAATTAAAGGCAGGATTATGACATTAATATTACAAGTATAAGCAAACTGTCAGGATATGGAAACTCGGAAATTGCCTTGTCTGAATTGCATATATCACGGTTCTGTGGTTAGGACATATGGATGAGACTCAGCCTTTAGCTTCCTTACTAATACAAATCATTTGTTCCATAGAAAACATACCAGTAAACTTTGCCCATATTTTGATCTTAGCACAATTTTTAGGTTTTTTTTTCTTTTTTTGGGGAAGTAAACAGAGGAAGTATTAAGAAGAGCTTTTTTGGTCATCAACTCACTTTCCTTTTTGTTAAGTAAAATGATTCCATTGATTTAGGGTAGTTCTTTTTCAGTTCCTCTGCAACAGAGGTTGGCAGTCAGAGTTTCTCACGCGTCTCCATCCCTGAGTAAGGATTGCAGTGGAGACCGCTCATGCCATGTATCCAGAGACACAGAGGTAGGGTGGCCCATTGATGCTAATGCCTGAGCCTTCAGCCCTGGCGTTGTATGTGGTCACAGAGGCAGGTCTGATGTGCTCCAGATGGTTATTTTAAATGCAGAGTTTTTGTTTTTAGAGTGTCTTTGACTCTTGGCAACTGTAGTTTGGATAGGGTTTTTTTTTTTAAGTGAGAATATAATTGTAGCAAATATCTGTCTTTCTGGTCTGCAATGTTTATCTTTCTAATTTTGGCATCCCTGAGGCAGCTGGTGGTGCAGTGGATAGAGCCATGGGATGGGAGTTAGGAAGACCTTAGTTCTGATTCGGTCTCAGGCACTTGCTAGCGGTATGACCTGGAGCAAGTCACGTAATTTCTATTTGCCTCAGTTTCCTCAGCTGTAAAATGGGGACAATAACAGCACCTGCCTCTCCAGGTTTGCGTGAGGATCAAATGAGATATTGCACAGTGCCTGGGGCGCAGTAAAGGCCATGTGAGTGTTACGTTATTATTCCATTTTTCGTTGCTTTTAATACAAAGAGGCATTTATAAGATTGAATTTCAAACATACTGTATTTTAAACTACATTAATCCTTTTTGGTAATATGCCCTATTTGCTATTCCCTTTGGTTATTACAAAAAGTGTACATATCTGGAAGCATATAGTAAGTAATTCCTTATTTTCAGAGTTAGGTTTTGGAAAACAGTATCTTCAAAATTGGGCAATTTCTTTTTTATTCTGTTGAAGGAGGTCCTTAAATTTAGCAGTGATATTATACACATTGCATTTGATCCCTTAAGGCCATCATTTGTCATTGAAATTAGTGGGATAAACCTAATTTCCAGTGTGCTGCTAGTGTTTGATAATACAGGTTGGTCCCTCTCTGCGCTTGAGTCACACTGTCTGTTGTTTTTTCAGATGACTGATCCAGTCACACTAAATGTCGGGGGCCATTTGTACACAACCTCCCTTACCACGCTGACGAGGTATCCTGACTCCATGCTGGGAGCCATGTTTGGGGGGGATTTCCCCACAGCCAGAGACTCTCAGGGCAACTACTTTATTGATCGTGATGGACCCCTTTTCCGATATGTCCTCAACTTCTTAAGGACTTCAGAACTGACTTTACCTCTGGACTTTAAGGAGTTTGATCTGCTTCGGAAAGAAGCTGACTTCTACCAGATCGAGCCCTTGATTCAGTGTCTCAACGACCCGAAGCCCCTGTATCCCGTGGATACTTTTGAAGAGGTCGTGGAGCTGTCCAGCACTCGGAAGCTCTCCAAGTACTCCAACCCGGTGGCTGTGATCATCACGCAGCTGACCATCACCACCAAGGTCCACCCTCTGCTGGAGGGCATCTCCAACTACTTCACTAAGTGGAACAAGCATATGATGGACACTAGAGACTGCCAAGTGTCCTTCACTTTCGGCCCCTGCGATTATCACCAAGAAGTCTCTCTGCGTGTCCATCTAATGGAGTACATTACAAAGCAAGGCTTCACGATTCGCAACACACGGGTGCATCACATGAGCGAGCGGGCCAACGAAAACACTGTGGAGCACAACTGGACTTTCTGTCGCTTGGCCCGCAAGACAGATGACTGACCCATGACCCCACGAAAGACTGGCGGACACTGGCTCACAGATGAAAGGTTAAAGAAAAATCACCCTAGTGGGCTTAAAAAAAATCTGTATTTATTTAAAGGATGTGAGGACTGGAAAAGAAATTTGTGCTTATCAAAACTTTTCTCCTCTCCCCTCCTCTCCTTTTGTCCCATTCACACCGAGTATGCATGTGCCTGTTCAAATTCTCAAGATACCTTTTTTATAAAAAGAATTCTAAAAATCATTGTGGTCTATAATCTACCTGTTAACAGAACGTTTTCTATTACAGTGCTAAAATTGCTACTGTTTAAACGGTTCCTAATGCAACTACAAGGCTAAAAACACTGGAAGAATTAGCAGGGTACTTCTGATGCCTTTGAAAATATCAAAACTTGATGGGAGACCTAGTTTCCAGGCCAGTAAACAGTGTTGGGATATGAAAGGAAGCCCTGCTCCAATTGGTTTAAAGTACTTGTTAAGTCCTGCGTTTTCTAGCTTGGACAGCGTTTCTTTCTATGCATATAAATCAAGCAACCAAATATCTGTAGCCATGGAAATGTTGGACTAGAAATATTTATATTGGAGTTTGAACACAAAATGTCCCCATGGTAGAAGTCTTACTTTTTATGCCTGGTGCAATATTATTCCCAAGTGTACTGCCTGCCCAAAAGAAGCTAATAAAGAAAGTGAAATATGGAAACTAGGATTGGATTCATTAATTATTGTTGGTAACATGCCTGTGTGGGAGTGGACACTTTTTTCTCTTAAAGTAATTTCAATATAATATTCTGGAGAAGTTACCTGTAGACCTTCCGATGGAAGTGTAACGATCACAGTGACGTTTGGAAGACATGGAATCTTCCTGGATGCCTAAAATGAACATGTTGAAACAGTTTCATTTCACAGTGTCCAGTTCCTTTTAACAAACCAAGTTTGTGCTCTAGCATAGTCCTCACCGAATAGCTTACTAATGTCCAGGTTTTAGCTCACTAGTCAGTTTTTGCCGCCTGTGTGCTAGGCAGAGGAATCTGCTAAAAACGGACCAAAGCCTCTGTGGTGCTTGAGATTTTTTTCACATTTATTTATTTTATTTTTAACTTATAGAATAAAATGAGCATTTCCATGTGGTGCTTGAGATTTAAAATAAATTTAATTTTTCTGATGTAAATGCAAATAACCTTGCCACAATGAAAAAAGTACAACTGTTTCTCTTCCATCGTTATGTTTTATTTTATATGACTTTTATTGGTTCTGTTTCCTGCAGCAAAAAGGATTAGCTCTGATAGCTACAATTTGCTGATCGCTAGAGTATCAGGCTGCTGCTATTTCTTGCTCAGGAAGATTGCTTCAGAGCCACAAAAACCCCAGGTCAAAGGACTGAGGTTAAGTCATTTCAGCTCTGGCTCTCCAAGTCATCCCGGTAGGCTGCCTGATTTTACTGATGTGATGAAAGTGCACTTCGGGACTAACAGACAGCAAGAAAGGACCCTAGCAGGGAAGCCTGGAACCTCAACCAGGGGGCCAAAATGACAGAATTGTCCTGTGAAATTTCTTTTTCCAGTTTAGTTAATGGTCAGGTTACTGTATTATAAATAGAAGTTTTACAAAACCTTAGCAAGCTGGCAGTTACACTGATTGGGAGACTGTACATTGGGTATAACAACCTTAAATTCAACTTGTATTTCCTTTCTGTAAAATTCTTGTCACTTTGTTAAGTTATGGAAAACCCCCCAGTTTAGGGAGGTCTGTCACTGTGTGAGAGGCTTTTGGAGTATGGGAAGAGGCAGAAGACCAATTGAATCCAGCTTAAAAAACATTTTAAACTCATGGTGAAACCTTCTCCACATCTTTTTTTCTTTATTTACAATCACATGGTCGAGTCGAAAAACTTGAGACAAAAGTCATTTTCTTTCAGATTTTTGAATGATTAGTACATAGTTCCATTTAATCATCTAATAGCTAAATGTTTAAATGGATTAGTTGCAAACTTGAGTTGGTAATATATTAATTTGATTTGTGGTAGGATATTCCTTAAGAAAATCATGTTTAAAATAGAGACAATCTAGTATTTTAATTGTGAAAAAGTAGTTTTAAATCTGTATCAAAAAGTCAGGCATAATTATTGCCCTTCAGAGGATTGGGCTGATTTGATTATTAGTGCCTGCTTGTATCCATAGGTTTCTTTTTTGTGAATTTTAGAAGTTTGTCAAGAAGTTGGCAGTTGACGAGGAAAGGTTTATTTTTCACAGAATATATAGAAATGTACTGCTAAAGGCACTCAACTAATGATTTGCTTGATTTTTCTTCAACTTAAGTACCTTGGATTTCCCTTTATCACAGTATAAATTTACAGTACGATTTCATTCTGCTTCTTGAATGTAAAATACAGTTCGTAGTTGGCAAATCTCATAATTTGGATCGGTTACTTTTTAAGAATGACCTCAGGTATTTCTCATAGGCAGGATTCCCCTGTTTGGAGAAAGAAAGAGATATTAAAATGACTATTTCAACCAGGATTAATGTCAATTTTTTTGTTCCCAGCCAACTCTACATTGGAAAGATTACGTAAGATTCTCAGTTTTTATTTTTAAAGAATTCAGGCTCTGAATTTATGAAGAAACATTTTTCAAAGATCAGCCTCTCCCTCCCCCCCTTTTTTAATCAGTGTAGACTTAATAGTGTGGGTACATAAGGCCAGTTGCAAAGTAGTCTTTGATCTTAAAATTCCAACCCAATAAACATTTATCACGTGAGGGCTCCATGCTTGGTGCAGAGAATATAAGGATAAAAGCATAAACATTCTGAGGCCTCATGAATACGGATGTCTTTCTGCATAAGGTTCTTTAAAACTGAGGAAGAAAAATAGTCTGTCCTCAGGAACTGCTAGATAAGTTTACCTACTCACCTGAGCTGCTTACTTTTGTAGCAGCAAAGGTTAAAGATGCCAGATGTGTAAGGTAGAGTGGAAAAGACCTGCTCTTAATTTCAGAACTCAAACCTCTGCTTTGGCCCATTAAACCCCTTCCCCTCCTTCCCAATGCAGTAGAATGGACTGGGTGGAAAGAGCCATCCCATATGCCTTTCGTAGTCTGACATAGGCATCAAATTTATCACAATAAGACATTTAAAAAATAAATTGGCATGAAAAAATACGGGTAGGCCTTTTTAAGCTACATTCCACAATTAGTGATGAAGCAGACCAAGATCAGTCACTGAGTCCAGCTAATTGGAGGGTTCACCCCAACAAGCAGATAGCCTTGGGATAAAGGCAGAGGTAGTTTGGATTCTCCCTGTTTTTTAAAAAAATACACATATGTTTTTAGGATGGCAGAATTGGGAGTAATGAATCAAAGAAAAGGCAGTCTGGGGATCCATGAAATAAAAATTTTCCTAATAACTAGAGCTGCCTCAGATGGAATGGCTGCCTTGGGTAAGTATGGGTTCGTTGTTCGTAGAGGTAGGTCTTCAGATGGAGGATGGATGAATACCTGGGGATGCTGTACTAGGGATTCTTGATCAGTTGTGGGCCAAACCAAATGACTTCTGAGGTGCCTTTCAGCTCTGAGTGCTGGTGACTTTTTTTTTTTTTTAAAAAAGCACACTATATCCAAAACTACAATTGTAAATTGTAAAAATAAAATTGTAAAATTGTAAAATTTCACGTGAAGTTTTCTCTCCCTACCCTAAGGAAAAAAAAATAATTGCAGTGCAGCAGCTGGTACATTAATTTGAACCTATCTCCAAATTGCATGGCTTTTCCATTTGTAGATATTTTAAAAATTTATACACTGTGCATTTTTCTGTCCATGTAAATAGGTTAAAATATATTTTGTAAAGACTAATTCAACTGTTTCTGGAAATTTTGGAGGTCAGCCAGATTCAATTTGAACCTTTTACCACTGAAACTTTTGGGGCCCTTGAGCCATTTTAAATTACACATTCTTCTAACCACACTGTATTCTGTATTCTAACATCACTGTATTCTGAAAATCCATGTAATAATGTAGTCGATTATGTGTAGAGTTGAGAACCTGCCATTACTGTAGTAAAGAGGTCACATATTCTAAAGCCTCATTTTGCATGTGACGTTGTTAAATAGGCTGACACCCCATCAGCTTTAAAATTCAACAATTCACCAGTGTGGTTCCCTGTTTACACAGAAAAAGGAGTATTTAAAAGCCACTTTATAGATCCCCTTTCAGAATGATATATGATTACATTACATTACAAAGATATTCTGTATGCTGACATCCTTATGGCAGTAATACAAAAATCAGCTAATTAAAGACTCAAGTGCTTTTGGGATATACAAACTATTAAAAACCATGTTTTTTTTCATGGTAACTTGGAGAAGGAGTCAATTCCTTTTTGCTGTCAGTATACCTGGTTTTCCCTGTAACATTACTTTGGATATAGAGGAGTGGGTTGATTTTTTCCTTTGTTGCATACCAAAGAGGGAAAATATATATTTAGCCATGTGAAAATTACATATTTTGCGTATGTATATATGTATCTATACATATAGATATACACATGTGTATACATTTACGTGTGTGTATATATACACACACATGTTGTGAGTTCACTTTTCAGATTAGATCCACCAGTCTGGATAGGAATACCCTTTTATTTCTCTTTTAGGATTTGTACCATAATATCACAGAATATTAGAGCTGGAAGGTATCTCAGTTTCCTCCTCTGTAAAACAAAGAGTATTAGATGGTCACTGAGCCTCAGAGCTAGTGATTTACCTGAACCAGTTAGTAGCAGAGATTTATAACCACAGAACTAAAGTCTAGGTTGGAAGGGAGGCCATTTAATCTAACCCACTGATGGAAAGGAAACCCCTTGATCATATCTACACCTGACTGTGACCAAAATCTCCTTGAAAATCCCCTACCCCCATCACAGTGGTCCTCAAGCCCATGCCAAAAAACTTCAAATTCAGTGTCCACTGTTCCCTTCAGAGGCAGCCCATTCCACTTTTGGACAGCTCTAATGGCTAGGAAATTTTTCATTACCTCAAGCCTAAATTGAAGTCTTTGGGCCTTCAATTCACCACTCCTAATTCTGTATTTTAGGAACGAGCAGAGCAAATCTTGTCTTCTTTTTAGGGATATTTCTTCAAATACTTGAGGACAGTGATCATGTCCCCACCAAGTTTTTCCTTCTCCAGGCTAAAAGTCCTCGTGTCCTTGAGCCCATCCTCCCATGCCATGATCTCAAGGCTCTTCACCTGGTTTTCCTCCTCTTGATACTTCCGATCATCAATGATCCTAAAATGTGGCACCTAGTGCTGAATGGACGTGGGATTCCCGGATGCTTTCCTTCTCTTAATGTAGCTGCACCTTACAGAAGCTTTCTTGGCAAATATTCTGTTGACTCATATTGGACTTGGAAAGCCCCAGATATTTTTTCAGGTCTGTTGTTGTTTAGTTTCCATCTTGTCCTTATGGCTTTGATTTTTTGAACCCAAGTGTAACACTTTACGTTTATCCCTATAAAATTTCGTCTTATTAGATATGGCCTAATACTGTAGTCTGTTAAGATTGTTTTTCATTGTGCCATCCTGTGTGTTAGCTCTTCTCGGCTTTGAGTCATTTTACAGTTTTGCCAAGCATGCTTTTTCTGTTTCTAGCCAGATTGCTGATAAAAATGTTGAAATGAAAGCATGGCCCTTCCTTGGAAACCTCCTTTAAAACTCACATTGAACTTACTGGGTCTGGCCTTTCAATCATTTGTGAATACACTTATCTTACTTCTGTCTAGCCCACATCTTTCCATCTCTCCTACAAGAACAGTGTGAGAAATTTTATTACATGCTTTGCTAAAATCTAGATAAACCATCTCTATAGCATTCTTCTGTTCTACTAATCTAGCATCCCTGTAAAAAAGGGAAATGATGTTAGTCTGGCACGGTGCGTTCTTGACGGAGCCAGGCTTTTCTCCAGATCATGGTTATTTCCTTTTCTGAACAATCTCTGGTCATCTTTTACAAACTCACAGTTTTTTTATTATGAGCCACTCTCCTGTTATCATTTGTACTTTGAAATGTTTGTATTGTTAATGAATAAATTCACAAAAAAAATTTGATTTAAAAAATACATTCTAGAATTTCACCAGGAATCAAAATCAAACTTGTTGGCCTATAGCACATGGACCCCATTCTCTTCCTTTTTTTGAAAATCAAAAGAACATTCTGTAAATACCTCTTATATACTCCATAGGCTTTCAGAGATCACAGAAAGTGTCTTGGCATTCATTTTTTCAGTACCCAGCGATATAGTTCACTTGGGTTTGATGACTTGAACTCATCCAGGGTAGCTAAGTGTTTAATATCATTTCTTTATTTACTGTTTCTTTCCTTTCCTGTCCAAAGATCATTCTTAGCTCAAAGAGAAGCAGATGCAGACATAAGCTCTGGCTTCTCCCTTCTGCCAGTGAATTGCATCTCATCTACTCCAAGACGTGGTCCTTTTCCTTTTTTCATCCGTCTTTGGGCTAAACATCCCACCCAGAGCTTTTTGTTATCCTTAGCTTTCTCCACCAGCCTCAGCTCATTCTGTTAGCATTTCTGACACTGTTCCTAGAGGACTGAGTTATGCTTATGTATCATCCCTTGTTCCCTGTCTTTGCTTTTATTTTTTTGTAAATAGGTTTTAAAAATCTGAATTGACTGGTGAACTCCTTAAACCTCCATATTAATCTCTTTAGACAGTTCATTTTCCTTATCCATTGTATTGGATTAGATTGTATCATGGGCATGTTCAGAATTTTATTCTTGAGAATATTCCATCCCTTGTGGATTGTTTTCCTGTTTAGAATTTTAGTTGATGGGATCCTATTTTTCCTTTGAACCTTTTGAATTCTCTTGTCCTCCAGATATAGGATATATGCCTGACTATTTCTGATATCCCTCTTCTTTATCACAAAGATTGAATAGTCTTTGTTTCATTTCAAATTTCCACCCCAGCAACCAGGTCCTTCCTGTTGTTGAGAATTAGATCCTTAATAGAATCTCCCCGTCTGTTCCTCCATTTTAAAATGATGTTATCATTAATGCAAGTCATGAAATTGTTAGCTACCCTACTTTTAATAGTGTGAGAGAACTCCAACTGATGTCCAAGTGACCGAATTTTCCCATCACTAATACGTTATTCCTTTGTGTCAGGCTTTTCTTCTGTTTCCTGGACTTGTCTGTTTCCTCTTTTGGCCCAGATGGGCTGTGAAATGCGCCTACGACAATGTCAGGTTTGTTTCTCCAGTGGGGCTCTGCTGAAATCCTCTTCGCCATGTTTCCTCCATTTGATATTCCACCTCCTCCTCTCCTGCTTGGTACAGGTTGTCCCCCAAGCCCAGAGCGCTCTCCCCACTCTCCGTGGCTTCTTGGGGTCTTCTTTCCAGCTCAATTCAAATGCTTCCTCCTATGAGAAGCCCTTTTGGATTTCCTCAATCGTTGGCCTTCCTTACCCATTAACTTTGTATTTATTCTGGACATGTTTTGGATTTACTTATCTTTCCACATGTTGTTTTGACCTCAGTTCTTTAAGGGCAGGGACAATTTTGTTTTTATATTTTCTCCTCAGTACTTTTCATGGTGCCTGGTAGTTACTAGGCATTTAATAAATATTTGTTGAATTATAAAAAATAAAATGCTTCCTCCTCCTCATTCTTAGCTTTTCTGCACGTGAATTTGCCTTCTTACTATGTGGTGCTATTTCCTTCCTTTCTTTATCTTCCTTCCCTCGTTCTTTTGAATATACAGTAAATACATGTGCATATGTATGTGGGCATATATGTGTATTTGGACAAATAATATGTCATTGTTATATTTTAAGATGTGGATCATAAATTCAAATCCAATTCTCTGATATTACCTTCACTTTCCCAAACTGCCATTTATGAAGCTCTTGCCTTTGATGAAAATGCCCCCTGGGCATCTAAGGTTGACAGCCTCTTGCTCAAGACTTTGTACCCTAGCAAAGCTTTCTAGGTCATTTGTGCCCAAGGCCACATGAGTAGTTATGCAGTCTGACCAGAAGTTCTGGGCTGCATCTTGGGTATATGCTCTGGGAAAGACAAGAGAACTTGACTTTTGAGAGGCAGTGGACTGTAGTGGATAGAATGCTGGACCTGGAGCAAAGATGTGGGTCCAAATCCTGCCTCTGACACTTAGCTGTCATGAGCCTCAGTTTCCTCATCTGTGAAATGGAGAGAATGCCTCTAGTGCTTAGCTCACGGGATGATTGTGAGACTCAAGGGAGAGAGTGCATGTGAGGTACTTTGTAGCACAGTGGAAGGGGCTCTGGCTCTGGAGTCAGCCTGTTTCCTTTTCCTTCTTCTCAAATTTCTTCTTATCCTCAGGACCTTCTCCCACAGTCCTCCTCCTCCAGTCTTCTTTGAGCGTGATTCCTTTCCCGGCTAAGCCCATTCCCTTCTTTCATCTCTGGCCACATCTCCCCAGAGGAGAAGGCCTTCGCCTTTTCTGCTCCACCTTCACCTTCCTATTTTCTCTTCTCCAGAGCTCATTGTTGGCCTTTGTGACAATTCCAGAGCTGGGCTGATCACCTCACAATTCCCCTTTCACCTAAAAACCTTCTTTTCCTACTCCTCCCACAGCTGGGAAGGGGTGTGCACCATCGATGCCTGTGATAGGCCTTTGCTCCACTGCACGCCCTCCAGGCCGTGGGGTCTGACCATTCCTGGACAGCCAAGGCATGTCCAGCTAAGGCCCTACCAAGGAGAAACTGCATTGTCCTTGCTGTTGGCAGGTTACTTATAAGTAAAATAGAGCTGATACAGCACTCTGGGTGCAGAGTGGAAAAAACACTCTGGACTTACTCTTTCCACTGGTTACCTTGGCAGGGGGGAGGGGAGGAAGGGAATGTGACTTCATTTAAAATGGTGGTCTAAAATTAAACTTGATATTGACATGACAAAATGCAAATTAAGTGTGAATTAAAGTCACAGAGCTGTCAATGCAAGGATGTGGCAAGACACCTTTTTGAAATTTAAGGAGAAAAAAAGTCATGTTTATTTACTTTCATTATCCCAGTAACACATTTATGCTATAGAACATGGTGAAACATGTTTGAGTACTTAGAGGAAACAAATATGAGGTCTTGTTCTAAATCACGGGTTCTTAACCTGAGGCCTGTGAACTTTATATATATAAATATATATATATTCATTACTATGATTGGATTCCTTTGAACTCCCATGTAATTTATTTTATGCATTTAAAAACATTAAAATACAAATTTTGAAAAATATCCTGAAAAGGGGTTTATAGGCTTCACAAATTGCCCAAGTGAGTCCATGATGCCAAAAAGATAAAGAACCCATCTATGTTAAATCTGCTGTTACATTAATTAGATTATAGGTCACAGAACTCTCAATGGATGTTATGGATTTTTTAATTTGAAAGATCCATGATTTAATTGCTGGGGCACTCCTTCCAGTGACTCAGATGGCAACCCTGCCACATCTTAACCTGTATAATTCTTGCCTGATGATTTCCCGAGTCTCCAAAGAGTAGCTGTACATTGCACTTAGATCACTTCCTTATGTTCTTAAAAAAATTTTTTGTGGGGGGGTGTAGCAAATCATCTGAGTATCAGTTTAGAGCTAAGAGGGACTTGGGACCCACTTATTTTAGGACTCCAAAAAGGTAGTAAGGGACAACTGGGATTTGAATCCAAATCTTTCCATTAAATACCATGAAAAAAATGAATGGGGGTATTAAAGGCTGTGCCTGGGACTCAGGAGAGAGATGCTGTCTTTGGGATGAAAGTCCATAGCTTTCTGGTGAGGTTCCAGGCTACCCCAACTTCTAATTACATAAAGTCCTTGCCTTGCTTGAAGGAAGAGCTGGTCATCTAAGGATGGTCATCATTACCGTTGTGGTTGTCCAAGAGGGCGTCTGCTCTAACGCCCCCTCCATCCATGGGACACTGTCAGTCTTTGCAGCAATCAATGTCACGTGGGTTTGTCACTTGAGAGCCCCGTGCTGTATGAGCACATGCTTTGGGCCCCAATTTAGAGCCTGGCAGGTCGTTCCCCATCCCTCATTCCCAGCAGTGCCTTCCTGGCTGGAGCTTCTCATGGGCCTACACCCCTCCCCCTCGATGATGTGCTTAAAATACTTTTAATTGATTTCCATTAGGTTGAAAATCACATGGCATGGCTTGTCTCTTCTGCATTCTAGAAAACTAGACAACAAGGAGATAAATTCTGGCCTTGTTCTCTGTTCTCTTGCATAATTGATGGCATGTTGCACTCCCTACCTCAGTATTGGTTGGTGATAGCTGGGCCCACTCAAACAGCCTCTCGTAGGCATTTCCATCATAGCAGCCAAGTGCAGAATTTAAGGACTCATCAGAGAAGTCAAAGGCATCAGTTAATAAAACTGCATCTTTCCTAAGAGAGAGAACATAGGAACTGATGAGTATGTTTCAGATTATGTTCATGTGGCAATTTCCTTGTGGGAATAAAGCTGGCGGGGATGTGTCCTTTGTGTTCTTCATAACCAGAGCATCCTGATACCCAGTGAATAAATCAACAGTGTGGGCTTCTCTGTTTTTGCCCCAGTGCAACCCCTCTTGGGTTATAAACTGCCACAGCCAACGTCTGAATGCTCTTATAGACCCTCAGGTCTCTGTATACTCTATGATGTCAAACACTGTTACTTTTTTACACAATTCAGGGTCTTTCTGGGTGCCTTGAGCAACTAGGAAGCACTAGTGGATGGAGCCCTGGAATCGGAGCCAAGAAAACCAGAATTCAAGTCCTGCCTCATTCCTTTAGTAGCTGCATGACCTTGGGCAAATCACTTGACCTAGCAGCCATAGTTTCCTTATCTGTAAAATGGGGGTAAGACCTATCTCAAGGCTTGTTGTAAGGGTCAAATGAAGTAACATAAATAAAGTGCTTACATCAATTATTATTTCTAGACCTCCTAAGATATTGTATTATGATGGTCATGTCTGCCCTCATACAGGCGTTGCCTACTTTAGCTTTAGAAATTTTGCCACAAGACCTGGGATTTCATTGATGTATACACTCCCTCTGCTGACATAACATTTGTGTCAACATAAAGCTGACAGCTTTATGAGAGTCTCCAGCTGCTACAAAGGAAATGCATCATCTGGTGGCCAGCCTTCTCATGACTAGGTGATTCAAGTGTAGATAGTTTGGTTCTTGGGACAGCAGATGTGCAACTCATTTCCAGCCCACGTTCAAGTGCTTTCTCACTTAGAAGGACTCAGGGTCGTTGCTCTGGAAGGAACTGTAAAGGTCATCTGCTCACCCCAACATTTTACAGGTGAGGGATGGATGGCCTTTGAGCCCTTGGGGTAGAGAAATGCACATAAGTGGCTGAATGCCCTAAAAGAGGCATTCTCTAGTTCTGTGGCAACCAGGTCATAAGTGAGACCATAAAAAGACAGAGCACAGGGGAGTTCACACTGCTTAGGCCCAAACAACAGCTGGGATCCTGCCTAATTAAAAGCAACTCATTTTAAGTAGATAATGTGTGTGGCCCAGAGATCACTGCCTGCAGTTCGGTTTCATTTGAATATTGGGTGAGGATGGGATTTACTTGGATTTGGTCATAATTTGGGAAATGGTGGTGTTCAGAGTGATTGTGGGATCACAGATTGAGAGCTTGGCAGAGACCTTAGAGGCCCATTGAGGTCAGTTTACTCATTTTACAGCTGAGGAAGCTGAGGTTCAGAGAGGAAGGCAGTAAGTGACTGAGGCAGCAGTGTGCCTGTATTAAGGGAGACTTTGAAGTTTTGATGTTGACATCATCTGTTTTATTCAGTAAGAACATATGCAAATAGAAATTTAAGAAAATTATTCCATATATATTAGACATGGCACCTTGCATATTTCAGTTTGTTTTTTGGACAATCTTTGTTGTTTAGCAGAAAAAGCAGAAAAATGAGGTTCAGGACCTCATTTTTTCAAGTAGCATGACCTTGAGAAAATCATTCAACCTTATGGACCCCCAGTTTTTTCATCTGTAAAATAGAAAAGATGTTTTGTACTATCAACTTCACAGGGTTGTTGTGAGTAAGGGGCTTTATTAACTTTAGAGGAGTATGTAAATGTGGGCTATTATTAATAAGTAGCTTACTTCATTATTAATATTATAAACATCAATGGCATTAACACAGTATTATATCATGTATAATAAATATTGCATTATAAAATTGAAATAGAGATAATGAATGTGACAAGCCTATTTACATATTCACCTTAAAATTTTATCTCCTATTAGTAGTGTGGTATGTGGATAGAAATATTAATGGCTTTTGAGTCAGGAAAACCTGTGTTCAAGGTCTGCCTCTGACACATCCTGGCTGTTTGATCCTTACCCCCTTGGTGCCCCAGGCTACTCTCTAAGACTGAGTTAAGAGGAACTGCTGATCAGCACCAGTGGAGGGAGTTTTCATGCCAGGAGCTCCAAGCACAGATTATACCCTAGGCTCTGGTCTTGCCTTCTCTCCCCACTCTACCCACAAAAATAAAATAGGAGACGTGATTGCTTACTAATTAATCACTTTGAAGCACCTGTGTACATAAGTAACGTGCTGTAACACGAGCCAACATCATTTATTGAGTTGAGAACAAACATGACTGTTCTCATCCCACTTTGAAAATCTTATGGAAGATTTTAAAGCTGAGAGACAACAGTCTCTGTCAACAGCAGGCTAAGAGAATAAGAAATAAATGGAAATGAAATGCCTGCTGGTACAGTCTGATTCTGTGGAGTTTGTCTAAAGTTCATCACATTCATTAGGTTGTCCTGATCCCCTGCATGGCTCCAGCAAACCACTTTGGGCCTAGATCACAGGAGCCTGGCTCCGTAGCATTAGAGAGGGATGTGAGATGGCATCCAGTACAGTCCCCACACAGAGGCAGGAGGGTCATGGCAAGGAAGAGGAAGAGTTGGTTCATGAATCCAGGTCCTGTCTTTCTTCTGCCCCTTAGGTAGCTGACCCCCTACCACACCCCGCCCCCCTGCCATGCTTAATGTGTATTGGGGATCATGCTTTGAGAATACTCTGACCAAAACTGTTCCTTAGCCTAGGTGTGTGTTTGTCCTTCGTTGCCAAAGACCACGCCATCAGAGAAATGATGACATGACTTGCACTTGATTTTGTTTTGAGTGAGGGAGGGCTGTGCAGGTCACCAGCCTCACTTCTTCTCCAGAGCCATCTGAATCCAGTGACCAGATATTCATCAGGATGACTGGAGATGAGCCAGGATGAGGCAATTGGGGTTAAGTGACTTGTCCAAGGCCACACAGCTAGTGAGTATCAAGTGTCTGAGGGGAGATTTGAACTCAGGTCCTCCTGACTCCTGCACTGGTGCTCCATCCACTGAACCTCCTAGCTGCCCACCTTAGCCTGTGGATACTGTAACAGTATCATATCATTGAGTCTGATAGAATATGCATTTCCAGTTACTTTGGTTATCAGTGATTTCATCATATAGCTCATAATATGTCTGTGACTTGGAGAGAAATCTTTAAGTGGAACAGTCACTGAAAATTCATCACATTAATAAAAGAACCAGAGCCAACCTAGCAACAGCCCTCTCTGAACTTAGAGCAGACACCGCAGCTCTTGACCAGTTGGCCTACAATTTGTGCCTGGACCTGTCCTCGGTGCCCCTCCAGGGCATGGGGCTGCTGGCATAAAAGTGGAATTTTTCTGGAGGAGGCTTTGCAGTTTATTTGACTTGTGTGGACCTTGAATCTAGAGCCCTGGGGTCCAGCTCACTCATTTTATAGAGAGGGAGACTGAGACTGAGACCTCAAGATGACATAATTTGTCCAAGGTCACACAAATGCATATGGTAGACTTGGGATTTATGTGTAAGTGAACTGGGACAGTGACTGAGATACAAGAAAATAGTAAATAATCCATCCATGATACACAGTGGAGTCTGATCCATATTCCTCCACAATCCATCCCCTCTCTGCCTACAGATGTGTCAGCTCTCTCTCTCTTTCTCTAGCGCGCACACACACACACACACACACACATCATCCATGGCTTTTTGAGATATATTTTTATTTTAGTACAGTTCTTTGCCAATTTCTGATGTTGTTTCTCCTTACCAAGAGCTAGCTAATATCAGATTTCTACCTAGGTCACTTTCCCTGGACTTGGGATTTCTCTGGTATAGGGAACTCCCTCTCCTAATGAAGGAGGGCAGCATCTCTACAGCTTATGGTTTTAGCTGCCCAGACCATTGCCCAGTCATATAGCGTGTGTGATTTTAGAGCAATGCTGTCTTCTCATTATATAGTGTAAAATATCTCTTGAAAGTCTAGAATAGCTTGAGTCTTTGACATTTCTTTCCCCCAGGAATCCTACTTGCTACCTTAATGAAATCTTTGTTTCCTGGAGTCAGCCCATTGTGCTATGTACTGCATCTCCCTTCCTACCCCTTCTGCCCTCCCCGCTTACTAACATGTATACACTAATGCATTCCTTCTTTTTCCCTTCCTTTTAAATTTGGCAAAACTCAAACCAAATTAAAATATCCTCTTACTGATCTTGTTTTAGAGGCAAGTTGAAATGTGATGGTGATGCCTATCAGTGGGATAACATACAAATGCCTTGCAAACCACTAAGTGCTATCTAAATGCTGGCTATTATCGGTAGTATTAATAATAAATAAAACATCACGAAGGAATAGGCACCAACATCCTCCCTGCTACCTCTCACTTCCTACTCCAGGGCTGTTCTCAGGATTAATCACTTACCGGATCAGAGAAAGGAGGTCGAAATAGGCCAGTGTGGCCAGGTCTGCTTGGGCCCCAGACATGTAGCCATCATATAGGAAGTCGCCCAAGTTAGACAGAAGGCCGTGTAAGGCATACAGATCACAGAGTCGTTTAATTACTTGGTAGATCTCTGGCTCGTTTTCAAGGTTTCTTAGAGAGTCCACAAAAGTTTTCACAGTAAAGTAGTAACAGTGAGCCTAGAAAAGATGCATTTGTGTGAACCTTTGCCTCTTAATTCAGGCTGCCCTTTGACCAAAGGAAAGAACTGGGGGAAGTAATCGTTTTCTGCTCAGAACTGCACCATGGTCAGCAGAGTTAGAAACTGCCATCTTTGAACTTGTTTTTTAAAATGTTTTGATAATTGTATTTTACTATGACTGGTTTCTTTTGTCATATTTGTATTTTATTCTCTGTATGTAAAAGCATCATTCTCAAGGAGGCCTGTAGGTTTCAATTGCCCAAGGGCCCATGACAAAATGATGATGAAGCTGTGATCTAGGTCACTCCAGGCCTGAGCAGGAATTCTCTCTGCAAGGTCTAAAATAGGGGAAGGGAATTTGCAGCCTTGAGGCCACATCTGGTCTTCTAGATCCTTAAGTGGAATCTTTCGAGTGAATGACTTGTTCTGTTAAATTTGAATTCAGTCAAAACCTTCACTTACAGATCTAGAAGGTGACATAGGGTCCCAAGGCTGCAGATTCCCTACCCCTGGGTGGGTTCTGTGGCCTTTGCTTGGAAACTCTGGGTGGGGGGAGCTCACTGCCCCCGAGGTAGCTGGTTTTTTTTGGATGGCTCAAATTATTAGGCAGTTTTTTGTTTTTTGGTAAATATAAAGAGAAAGCTGTGTCCTTATAACTTCCACTTACTGTTCTTAATTCTCCCTTCTAGGCTCAGCTGAGCAAGTCTAATCTTCCCCACGATAATCTTACCAATACTTGAAGACAATGGTTCTGTCAATGTCACTCCATATAAACATTTCCAGAATCAACTGGTCCTTGTGATATGGTCTGTAGTCCCTTCACCATGCTGCTTACACTCTCCTGGACACATTCCACCTTCCCAATGCCTTCTTTAAAATACGGTGCCCAGAATCAAACAAAATACCTCAGATGTGGCAGAATATAGTGGGATTATTACAGAACCAAGGAGTTTTAGTGTTGGAGAAGGCTTCTAGGTCCATCGGGTTAGCCCCTACCACATACCTGACAAATGGTCAGCTAGCATCTACCCGAAGACTTCGAGAGAGAAGGACCCACCACTTCCCAAGGCAGTGCATCCTGTTTTTGGAGAGCTCTAATCATTAGGGAATCCAAGCCTCAATATGTCTTTTTGTCCCTTCACTCATGCCTCCTGGTTCTGTCCTCTTGAAACCAAGGAAGACAAGAATAATCCCTTTTTGGATTCAGGCCTCCAAATATTTGAATACAGGTATAATGTCCCCGTCAGGCCAAACATCCCCAATTCCTTAATCTGAACCTCTCATGATGTGGATTCAAGGCCTTTTCCTATCCTGGTTGTCCTTCTCTGGCTTATCAATCTATCAATTTCTTGCTTTTGGACACTACTTCTGCTAGTACAACCCCAAACCACATTAGTTAATGTCAATTATTTTTTTCCATTTTGTTTTATTTTCAATGAGTAAACATCTGTTTTCTCTACCTCCTCTTTACCCTCTGTAATTCTTGCACCCCAGATGAACAACAACAACAAAAAAGGAAAGCTTGTAAATATGCATAGCCAAGCAAAGCCAATTCCTGAACTGACTCTGTCCAAAAATGGCCATCTTATTCTTCATCTCTGTTAGGAAGTGAATAGACTCACTTCTAGCATCTTGGTTGGTCATTGCGTTGACTAGATTTCTGAAATCGTTCAAAGTTGTTTGCCTTTAAAATAATGTTGTTATATAAAACTGTTCCTGGTCCTGCTCCCTTTGCTTTCCTTAGTTCATTCAAGTCTTCCTCTGACCCTATCCCTTTTGTCATGTCTTTGGGCACAGTAGTGTTCCATTACATGCAAATACCACAATTTGTTTAGCTATTTCCCAATTGATGGATGTCTCGCTAGTTTCTGGTTCTTTGCTCCTACAAAGAGCTGCTACAAATATTTTCATACGTATGGTCCCTCTCCTTCTTTCTTTGATCTCTTTAGGGTATAAGCTTAGTGGGTCAAAGGACATGCACAGTTGAGTGATTATGAGGTACAGTTCCAAATTACTTTCCAAAATGGCCAGACCAATTCAGAGTTCCACCAACAGTGCATTAATGTGTTCTTTTTCTCACAACCACTCCAACCTTGGTTATTTTTCCTTTTTGGCTATCTTTGCCTATCTGATGAGTGTGAGGTAGAACCTCAGCATTGCTTTAATCGATCAATGTCAGTTAGAAAGGTCTGTGAGTGTTCCTAGGATCCAGCTTTGATTCTGTATTGCTTAACATTTTTTTTTCAATGCCTTGGCTTAGCAAATTTGCAGATGACACAAGACTGGAAGGGGTAGTTAATATGTTGGATGATAGATTCAGGATCCCCAAAGATTTCAAACACCTGATTGAATCTAGTAATGTTAAACCTGACAGGCATCCACGTAAAGCTCTATACTTGAGTTTAAAAAATGACAAGTATAAGATAGTGGAGGGTATGGCTTGATGCCATTTCATAAGAAAAAGATCTGGGGGGTCTTGGCGTATCACATGCTTCATACAAACCCACAGTATGATACATCATCCAAACAAACCCTTTCAGTCATCGCATCTGTTGCCACCATGCTCAATGCTCTCTACAGGGGTGAGATCCAGCTTTCATCTCTCAAATTCCAGGCCTATTTCAACAGTTGCTTAGGAGACATCTCCCCTGGATGCCCCATCAGCATCTTAATCTCAGCATGTCCAAGATTATATTTTTCCTCCTAGACTTAATCCTCCTCCTGATTGTCCCTATTTCTGCTGAAGACACTGCCTATCCTTCCAGTCACCCCGGTCTGTGCCCTCAGAGCCATCTACGACTCGGCTTCATTTTCTGTGTGCAGTCAGTTACCACCACCCTGAGCGGGCCTGCATCACCTCTGCTGTGGGCCTCTCCCTCCTTTAACCTTCCACACAGCTGCCTAGATCATGTTTGTAAGCATCTACTTGGTCTCTTTAGTGGCTCCCTCTCCCCCTTAGGATAAAACACAAACTTCTCAGCTTGTTATTTCAAGCCTTTCACAATCTGGCTCCAGACAATGTTTCTAGACTTCTTTCACATTTCTCACATTCCCACACTTTATATTCCAGCCAAATTCTCTGTTCAGCCAAATTGCCGCTTCACCCTCCCCCCACCCCGACATCCCAACTCCATGCTTTTCGCGCACAGTCTGTCTGCCATATCTGGGATGCTCCCCTCTGCCTCTCACAGAACCCTGTACTTCCAGGCTAAGTTCAGGTGCTGCTTCCTGCACAAGGCCTTTTCCGATCCCCCTTGTACCCTTATCATATTGTGTTGGTTTTTAGCCATACTATATTCCCTGGTACAAAGCTCTTTGAGGTGAGTTCTGTTACATTTTTGTTTTCGTATTCTCAGTGATCAGCACAGCGCCTGGCACATAGAAGTCTCTGATGAAATGTTTACTGAATTGGATGGATGGTCAGATGCCTCTCATGGTGCTGACTAATGCATTCCTCGTCTTCTTGGGGGCCTGCTGGTGCTTTTTCCACCCCAATCTGGTCTTGTGCTTTGCAAAACATTGTTAATCTTTGTCTGATTTCTTCAAATATGTCATTTAACACTTTGGGTTTGTCTCTTTTGTTTCTTTTTTCATCTGCTTTGCTTCTGTTTCAGATGCTCTATAATATTGGGGGCGGTCACATGACCCAGGTTTTCTGTCTTCCAATCCAGTTTTCTTTTAAATAGAAATGAGTTGCCTTCCTGTAGGGGTGAACTGAAATTCCTGTCAAGTATCAAGGTTTGCAAACTATAATCTTGCAATGCAGGCATTGTGATTGTTTCTAGTTTGCAGGCAGGGAAACTTAGTGACTTGCCTAGGGCCCCAAAACTAGTAAATGTCTGAACTGGGATTCTGGGTCTTTCTGACTTCACACCTAACCCTATATACACCACACCATAATGTGTGCCACACTGCCAGAGAACATTACTGAGTCACAGGATCACAGCTTGAGAGCTGGAAGGGATCTTAGAAATCACTTAGTCTAATCCCCTTCTTTATAGATGAGGAAATGGAAGCCTAGAGGTGCTAAGTAACGAGGGTCAAGTTCTGAACTAAGGTCTCCCTGACTATAAGGCTAAGGCCTTACAGACTACACCTGCTACTGTGACCGCCCAGTTGGGGAGTGGGGAGATTAGATGATCAGGTGCCGCCATTTTGTGACTTTCCTCTTTCAGCATCCCACTCCCACCCGTAACATTATCCTGGGCCAGGATGACTTTGATAGCATCAGCTTTATCTCATCAGATTTTCAAAGGAAGCAACAACTCTTCCGTCTGTCAGGAATCTGACAACTTTCTCTGACTCCGTGACTTTTCAAATCAAATACAAAAATCTTACTCCTGCAATCCATTTAATTTATTCCCCCTTGCCATTATTTTAAACTTGAGGGCTGCCTCCTGGAACCATCCTGAGTGTCCTGAGGTAGAGGAAGAGGGGTAGATGATGTCTGCAGGTAAAGAATCTTGTACCTGAGTAGGGTCACTGAATGTGCTGCTTTGTGAAAGGAACAGTTCTGAGAAGAAACCTCTCGGGAAAGAGTTACCACCAAGTAGGGCTTCATTTCTGAGAGACCCAGCTCATCTTTTTTGTTTTACTCAGCGGTCCCAGGTTTAAGAAAGCATTTTTGCTGAGAACTAATAAGGAGGCTCATTGGTTCCTCCACTTAGTTTCTCTGTCTCTCTGTGTCTCTTTTCTCTCTGTCTCTGTCTTCTTTCTTTTTTTCTGTCTCTTCTCTCTCTCTGTCTTGTCTCTCATAGTCATAATAAGCATTTACATTTGAACAGTAATTTACACTTCCACTTTCCAAGACTCTTCCATGTTTCGGATCACCTTTGATCCAGGTTACCTTGGGACAGCCATCTATCTGTCTGGGAGACCTAGGGTTGTTCTTCTGGGTCCTTCTGCTCTGACTGAGCTCCTGCTTACAAAAGACAATATAATTCTGAACAACAGGGCCTATGCTGCCTACGGAAGGAAATGTGCTGATGTGCCACAAGGTGGCACTGTCTGCTCAAGTCTGCCATGTCTCAACCTGTCAAAGGATGTCCCACTGGGGACGTATGCTGTGCTTCCTTGACCAAGCTTGCTGTCCGCAGGATTCCAGTCTCTGCTTCCCTGTAGGAGTTTCAGGTCTTTTTAGGTTGCTAAATCTTCACCCGCCTCATAGCAACCTAGGTGTTTTCCTCAGCTCCTCCCTCTCTTACTGCCTTCTCCCCATATCCAGTCTGTTGCTGAGTCCTGTCAGTTCTTCCTACATAGAATCCTCTTCCTTCTGTTGATGTTGCTACCACACTGGTGGAGACCTTTGTCACCTGCTGTAATAGCTCACTTGTTTGTCTCCCCATCTCAAGTCTCTTCCTATTCCAGGCTTTCTTCCTCTCAGCTGTCAAAGTGATCTTCCTCAAACACATCTGACCATGTCACATCCCTACTCAATAAACTCCACTGTCTCCCTATTACTTCAAGAATCAAATAGAAAACGCTTGGTTTGGGTTTGGTTTTTAAAACTCTCCACAACCTGGCCCCTTCCTGCCTTTCCAGTCTTCCACCTCACTCCCTTCCCTGTCCTCTGTGATTCAGTGCCATCAGTTTCTTTGCCCATGATACTCATGTCCCACCTCTGGGCATGTGCTCTGGCTGGCCCTCTCCCTCCTCACCTCTGCCCTGTGGCTTTCCTGGCTTCCTTTATGAAAAAAGTCTGTCCTGATCCCTCATGTTCTTGCCTTCCCTCAGAAATTTCCAAATTTCCCTGGCCACATCTTCTTTGGACATAGTTGTGTACATGTTGTCTCCCCCAGCAGATCATCTAGTGAGCTCCATGAAGGATCTTTAACCTTTCTTTATATCCCCAGCTTAACACAGTGCCTGGCACACAGTAGGTCCTTGATATATGCTCACTGACATTGGCAAGAGGAGAGGAGGAGACCCTTTTCCCAAAACACAGAAGGCCAAAGTAGTCTGTCCGTGAAATTAAGTGAGACTCCAGCAGGATACAGGAGGCAGGAAGGGAAAGGAATCTGGACCCTAGAACCCTGCTGTCCTGTGCCTTTGAAGTGAAGTCTTTAAACAGCCAGAAACCAATAAAGCTGTATTATTAGGTGATCTCATAACTCTAAAGCAATCTCATTGGTGGGGCTTAAGGTCCTTTGATTAAAATGTGGAATGCTGAAGTCTTGGTTGTAAAATGAGGGCAGCAGTTGAATGATGATGAGAAGGTAATGATGGCAGAGAACTGATGACATTTTTCCCTGCCCTGAATGTAGCTGTAGGTGTGAGAGAGACAGAGAGAGAGAGAGGGAGAGAGAAAGAGAGAGAGAGAGAGAGAGAGGGCTCTGTCATATTGTCATTCATGAGAGAGATCTGTCATACTGTCATTCATTGTGTGTGTGAGAGACCTGTTACATTGTCATTCATGTGTGTGTGTGTGATCTGTCATATTGTTATTCATGAAAGAGAGTGAGAGGGATCTGTCATATTGTCATTCGTATGTGTGTGTGTGTGTGTGTGTGTGTGTGTGTGTGTGTGTGAGAGAGAGAGAGAGAGAGAGAGAGAGAGAGATCTGTCATATAATTCATTAGCTACTAAAGGACTTACTTTGGCTGCCTGTACGAGTAGGATGGTGGTCTGGTTCCAAGCCACATGCTCGTCAGTCCCTGAGCTGGTCAAAGCATGTAGTTTATGAGCTGAGTTCCTTATAAGCCTGAAGAAGGTAAAACAAAAACTTCATGGCAGCATTCATCCATTGGTTCTTTTTCCGTCGGGCCATGTGCATATGGGTCTCTGGCCTATCCAAAGCTCTATTAGCTGGTACTTGAAACACTAAAGCCCTGGCTCTTCTGGGAGTCCAGCTTTATCCTCAGTCTCTTGTGTTAGGTGGACTTTATCCGGGGCCGTCCACTTTCGAGGACACAGGTTCCATGTAACTGAATTCAACAGGAATTGGGCAGAAAGAACCAAAACCAAGACAGGCTGTACCTCAAGGCTGCCATTCTGCTGTATCGTGTTACCTCCAGCCCGCCTTCCAAGGCCCTTCCTACCCTGGTCCTTCCCTCCCTCTCCAGGCTCCTCAGACCTTTGTCCTTCTATGTCCTCTATAGCTCAGGGACAGGGGGCTCCTGGCTGTTCTTTGTGTTAAGACCCCTCCCTCTCCATACTTGGCTCTCTCTCAAGCCTGAGATTCTCTCCCTCCTCATTTCTTTCTGACTTCAAGTCTCAGCTAAAATTCCTCCTTCAGCAAAAAGCCTTTTGTGGTCCTCCTTAATGCCAGAGCCTTTTCTCTGAAAGAGGTTAGATTCAAACGAACCCATGAGGACCCGGTCTGGAATATTAAAAGTTCATTGAAGAGAAGGTACTACAGGGTTCATCCATAACAGCAGGTATCTATCTATCTCTTACATATATGTATGTATATATGTATGTGTACGTATATACGTATACTTCCATAGCTTCTCAAACTTGTGGCTAATAATTTTTCTTAGAACTTATTTCAGTGCACCTCCTTTTCAGAGCTGGCACCCCTTTGTTTCATCATTGATAAGTTTATCATGACCTCAGTGCATCAGTAACACGTGCTTGATACAGGCAGACCAATCTGCTTAGTTGGTCCTTGGTGTAGAGTGGAGCACAGCTCATCCTTGGCTGTGCAGCAGTGGGAAGAACAGGGCTGGAGCAGGCCCCAGGGGCAGAATCCCTAGCAGCAGGCAGACCCCTCAACACACAAACACGAGAGGCATCTTTAAAGGACAGTGAGAGAGTTTTTTCACTTTTTCACCTTCGTGACAAGGGAGCAGGGTCCTGCAGTGTTACAATTTAATCCTCTTTTACCTTTACAAAGTATCTTTAATTTATCCTGTATATAATATGTTCAGAGTTTGCATGTTGTCTTTCCTGTTAGATTGTAAGCTCTTCCAAGGGCAGGGCCTATTTTTGCCTTTTTAAACATCTGCATTGCTTAGCAGAGTGCTTGGCACACAGTTGGCACTTAATAAATGCTTGTTGACTTGACTCGACTTGACTTAGTGAAAGAAAATCAGCATTCTCAGAAGGTTCTACAATGAATGTTTTTCAAGCCTACCTGCTTTCAGAAGGATCCTAGGCCTCTGCCTTTCATTCAGGAACAAGCCCAGCTGACCAGCAGGGCTTAGAGAGGAAGTGACGCTGCTGACCCCGACCCCAGCTGCCAGGACAGTAGTGCATGGGACAGCTTCCAAAAATGATGGAGGCTTTGGGGAGCCAGAGAAGTGACTGACCCTCTGAAAACCCCGCCAGCACTGGCTTCCTACCCCTCCTTCCCTCAGCCTCCTCTCTGCAGGCTGGTTTTCTTGGTCCTCTTGGCCCTTGGAAATCAGCCCTTTGCAGACTCTGGTAACCAACCTGGCCTGGCTTCCTGGTTTCTCTTCGTTCTCTTCCTAACTTAGAATCTCCCTTCTCGAAGGCAGGGTTTGACCTGTACAGTCTAGAATTTGTTTAGTCACTAATGTGTGTCAGTCTAGCCTTAGGCAGAATACACAGCCTTAAGGCTCTTTAAAGGTTTTTGTATTGCATTTCTCTCTCTTCTCCCCGCTCCCTCCTTTTCTGTTTCTGTCTCTCCCTTTCTCCTCTTCCTGTCTCACTCCCTCCTCATCTCTCTCCCTGTCTTTGTCTCCCTTTCTCCTTTTTCTCTTCTCTGTTTCTGTCTCTCCCTTTCTCCTCTTCCTGTCTCACTCCCTCCTCATCTCTCTCCCTGTCTTTGTCTCCCTTTCTCCTTTTTCTCTTCTCTGTTTCTGTCTCTCCTCTCCTTCCCCCTCCCTCTCCTGCTCCATCTCTCTCTCCCCCTCTGTCTTTCTTCATGGATGTACTTCTCCAAATTGGCCCAACCCAAAGGGAGCCTTAGTCATTTTGAAGGGAAAGATTTGCACAACGAAAGAAGGAAAGACCATCTGTCCCCTTCTGTGTGGTTAGTCTTTTGCATCTCACTCACCTTGCTGCTGCATGTGCATAGGCTTCAGTGTAGAGGGCTGGGCTGAGGAAGTCCTCTGTCTTCTGTGCTGGACACTTGTCTGTCTGAGTTGAAGCGAGATACCGAATGGACTGAGGAAGGGTCGTCTGCAATGGAGAGCCTTGGGAAGATTGAGCCTGTAGGTAGCTCTTTACCAGATACCTGAAGGAAATGTTAAGTGAGTAGGGGACCTGGTTCCTCATTAGTCACTCAACAACCATCTGACTTGCATTTAGAAGCATCTGGATGGGCCTCTTAAGATTCTCTAGAAGTACAGCTGGAGGCCACATGCCAAAGAGGGAGCCTTGGATCTCTTTCCAGTTTTCCACCCGATATAGGCAGTTACCATTGCCCATCCCCGTCCATGGATGAGTGAGCCTCTGAATTCTAAGACTCTGCTTAAATGTCCGCAGGTGATAGGGAACTCTAGTCCGGAGACATCATTCTGCTCTGTGGTTGCTTCATTTGGTTAGGAATAAATAAATAGATAAAGTCCAAGTCCTCTACCACACACTTGAAGACAGTAATTGTGCCCTTAGAGTTTTTCTCCTCCAGGTTAAAAACCTCCCTAATTTTCCTTATCTGAAAAATGGGGGAAATGATTCTACCCCCTAGGGCTGTTTGTAAGGATTAAATGAGAGAGCATTTTAGGTTTCTGTACACTCCGAAGTGCTTTACAAATGTTAGCTCTCTTAACATGGCAAGGCCTCAAATTGCCCCAGCCATCCTGGTCTTCCTTCTGTGCATGTGACCCATTTTGTCAATATCTTTGGTAAAATGTGGTGCCCTGAATTGAACACAATATTCTAGATACTGAGATCGACCCTTATGTGACTCTGTCCTCTGGGCTTCCAATAATGTAGTCTAAGACCCCCGAGATGAGATCTTCTGGCTGTGGTGTTGGATGGCCAGATCTCTCTTACATGGACAAGCTAAGCTGCCTCTCTCTTGGAGGAGAAAAGAATAAAACTGTACTTGTAAAAAACTTGTAAAATTGGGACCAAGCCTCCCTCAAATTGGTGTGTATTTGTGAGCTCCAGCTGCATATACCCTGAATCAAAAGGAGGAAACCTAGTCTGCCCAAGAATCTCCAGTTACTGTTACTGAGGTCTGGGCTGCTGAGCCTGTCCCCAGGCCCCTTAGTGACCACTACAGATGGGAAACAACATGGCGTTCAATGTCAATAGATGCACATGTTGCTGCAGCCCAGCTAGCATCAGAACAATGAGGACATGGGAGCTTTGTCTGTCAGCAGTAGGGTGCCCTGGAAAAAAGTGGGTTCAAATTCTGGCTCTGACCCCTGTCTCGATGGGTTGACCATCCCCTCTCTGGGCCTCAATTTTCCCACGTCTAATGAGACATCTAAGAATTCTTTCTTCTCTAAATCTCTGAGCTTGATATAAACTTTAGAAAGTACTTCTTCATCCACTTTGGGATCTTGGTGTTTTTTCATCTGTGAAAGGAAAGGATTAGAGTGGATTATCTCCAGGTCCAACTTTGAAGTCTATGATTCTACAGAGTCACAGTCACAGCTGTTGGGGGGGGTCCCTTTTAATGCAGGGATACATTTTGGAGAGACTTTAAAGAAGCCCAATGACATTTCTGGTCAGAGATGTCCAGCTCCCTGGGCACTGGACCTGTGAACAGATTTCAGACATACCTGGCTGTCTGCAAGTACAGCACGGTGTTTTCTCCTTCGTAGGTACAGGAGGCTGTTATTTTTGTGACCAAGGAGGGAAGACCACTCAGCAGGGAGTAGCCGTGCCCCCCACAGGCTCTCCGACAGACCTCAGCCCCCAGGACGCTGTGGTCTGATATCATGGCCTTCATTCCTGCACTGAGTGCATGAAGCTATGCAGATAAATAGACAAGACTTAGTAGGGGAGGAGAGAGCTGAGGACTGAGGGTGCAGTGAGAGAGAGGATGAAGAGGAGGGGAAACTCTGAAATTCAACCTTTTCTGCCTCCCTCTTACTGCATCCCCCTGCAAGTGCCCAGTATTATTCCAGGCATGAAGTATGTACTTAATAATTGCTTACTGAAAAATGAGTGAATGGACCTATGATCTGGAGAGGCTTGGCCACCTTTCCAAGGCAACAGGTGCTGTCTGATTCAGGGTCCCCACTCCCCTCCACTGAAGAGCTGGATAATAGGGTGTGAGTATCACTGGGTTAAAAGCCTGCTCTTGATACTTCTTGCTAACATCCCTTCCATATCTAGAACCAAGATGCTGTGAGAACTGCCTGCTTCCACTGTAATGTCCTATCCCTCCCTCTGTTCTTCTCCAAGCTCTCACTGTCTCATGTCTGCCCTGAGCCTCCTGATCTGTCTGACCAGTAACCACTTTGTTCTAAAGCTGTGAGCTCCTTGAGAGCGGGTGGGCAGGGACAGAGTCTTGTCTTTCTTTGTGGCCTCAGTGAAAGAAAGAGACAGAGAAAGTGGGGCTGCAGACCCAGAGAATAGGGCATGATGGGAAGAGAGCTGGGAGGGAGCCCAGAGCCATGTCTGGGAAGCATGGTGAACATGAGCGTGTGCTCTGTCATAACTCGATCTTTGAGAAGCTGTGCCTTGCTTTCTTGGCAGATGGCATGAGCTTCTGAGGCTAGGCCTGTGTGGAAGGAGGGAATGGTCTATAGGAATGTTCCCAAAGTTAGGGTCCCCCCCATTACCTCTGGCAGGCTGATGGCATTTCCACTGAGTATCTCTTGGTAGGATATTTTGAAGAATTCATTGATGCTTTTATCTGTGAAATAGAAGGCGTAGGCCCTGGCCAGCTGGGGAAACAGCTTCTCTTGCTGAGTTTGATAGTCAAGGATTTTCACCTCTGGCTCACTGAGAGAATGGGAGGAGGAGGAGGAGAGATTATATGGCAGTCTCTGAGCCTGGGACCCTTGTGACTGAGGCTTAGTACCTGTAGTCACTTCTCAGGACGCCAGTCCCGGAAAGCCCAATGTGGGGCTTGGATTTTGTGCAATAATGAAATCTCCCTCTCCCTCCTAACCCAGATCTGCCCTTGGTGCTCAGGCAATCTGGCTACCTTTGCTCTCAAAGAGCACCATGACGCCAGGCAGAGCAGAGACCTAGAGATCTGGAAGGCCTCCAGCTCCTCTGGGCCAGCCCCCTCAGTCTCTGAGAATGTTGAGGCCCAGATGGCTGGTGTTGGCCCAAGAACAACGTGTCACAAGCAAGTGGTAGGGCCAGGATTGCACATCTGGGTCTTCGGACCCCCAGGGGAATAGGTTTTCTCCATGCCACAGTTGACTAGTTAAAAGCAATTAAAAGAATTCACTAACATGTTCTGGAACCCCAAGCCGGTGGAGCTCCCTACAGTCCAACTGAGTCTGTTAAAGACCATAGCTCAAAAAGACCACCGCCCCCACGACGTCCGGGGCCATCTCCAGTTGTTTGGACCCATATCTGGCCACTGGACCCGGATGGCTCCAGAGGATAAAACGAGGCTGGTGATTTTGCACAGCTCTCCCTCACTTAAATCTAATTCACTTGCATGCCTTGGCATCTCCTCCCTTATGTCATGCTCCTCTCTGAGAACAAAGGGCTAACAGCAGCAACAAAATGGAAGTAACTCTGTTCCTCTGCTGTCATTGAATGAACCATTACATGGGAATTTTGCCAGAAGGGCCCTTGGGTTTCCTGTAGTCCAATCCACTTAGATAAGCAAACTGAGGAGAAAAGACTTGACCAATTTTACCCAGCGAGTCAGTGGAATGGCAGAAATTAGAATACCCTTGCCAACTGGCCCCTTCCTACTTTAGGGCCTCTCCCTGCTTACTTAGTATAGACTCCAGATCGACAGCCCCATTGCACCCCAGGGTTCCCAGACTCAAGCCCCCCAGTAGCAGGGATCACAGGTGTGTACCACCACATCTGGCTAGGACGTGCCTTTTTGCCTGACTGACCTGAGTTCAAACTCTGGCTCAGTCATTTACAGTGTGTTTGACCGCAGGCAAACCCTTGCCCTCTCTGGGCCCCAGATCCCTCATATGTAAAATGAGAGGGTTGGACTTTTGAGGTCTCTAGAATAGGGAATTCAGCTAAGATACCTCCTCGGCTCCACTAGCTTTATTCAGCCAATTTGTAAACTGATACACGCCTACCTTTCTCAAAGACTTGTAAAACCAAGACTGAGGAAAGTGGTTTTTATTGGCAGATATTCAGTGTCACTAACTGACTTTCATTCCAGAAAATTTGAGGCATTTGATAATAAGTAGTATTATTCATATCACACTGGTCACAGCTCATAGGGTTGCAGCAGGAAAGGACCTTGGAAGCCATCCAGTCAGACGCTCCCATTGTACAGATGAGGAAACTGGGCCCAAAGAGGAGATAACATGCCCAGGGTCCAAGTGAAGATCACACAAGCAACAAGTAGTAATTGAAGCTCTAAATCCTGGTCCTCAGCACCAAGGCCAGCATTCTTGCTGAGAATGAGCATTTGTCCCAGAAAGACCGGAATTTAACCTGACCTCATAAGTATACAGCTCTGCACATGTCAAATGGGTACATGGGATGGTGAGCTGGGAGGGACCTCATAAGCATATTGTCCAATGCTCTTCTTTTACAGATGAGGAGGCTGAGGAGAGTTATACAGGAGGATTTGCACCCAAGGCCTTTGACTTAGGAGCTGATTCTTCCCCATCCTGTCCCTGTACCATGTCATCTGATGGGAGAATTTCTAGATGAAACACTTGCCTCCCTAGGGAGGCTCACAAACTGGGACACAGACGCAGTGCTGCTGCTACTGCACCAGTTTTGGAAATATCAGAGATAAATTTTTGGTAAGGAAGGGTAAAATATATATTAACATCTGCAGGTAAAGTAATTCCCCTTTTACAAAGAAAAAAACCCCAAAACACTGATGTGAATATGGGCTGGCTAAGGCCAGCCTCTCCCCCAACCTACCTTGTTAAAATCTGGCTTGTAGAACATGGATGTTCTATAGTCTGTGTTCCATGGCAAAGATATGATGGGCATTGTTTTTCCTTTCACAGAGATCTCCTTTTAGGGGCACCACCTATTCTCAGACTGGTGGGGTCAAGTGCAGAGAAGAAAGGGCAGAGAATGGGCAAGGGAGGAGACTGCCAGGGTCTGCTGTTCCCCTCTGCCCCCATGGGCTCCAGTCACCTCATCCCAATCATCTCCTGAACTTGGGGAGTTATTTTGGGGATCATAAAAGATCAGGGTCTGCAGGTCCTCCTTTATGGTTCAAATCTGTTTGCCTACTTGCATTGCCCTGCTGTTCAATCAATCAGTCAAGCAACAAGCATTTATTGAGTGACTGTCAAGCACTTTGCCAGGCTCTGGGAATGAAACTGTCCTTGCTCTCTGGTAGTTGACAGTCAGTTCCTTACCTGCTGAAGGAAGCACACTATTATCCACAAATAATCAATGTCTCTTGATTGAAGGAGCTCCTTCCTATAGATCCCCATTGACCTAAGCTTTGCAGTGCATCCATTCTTCCAGTCACTTGCTTCCTGTTGGTCTACGTGGCTCATGACCCTCTGTCTGCCTGTTGTGCCGAGCCGGTGCCAACACTACTTTCTTTAATATGTGACACCCCACCTCTGCCCTGTCTCCCCTTCATCAACCAGGGCTTCCAAGGAGCAACTGCTTCTCCTAGCCTTTCTCAGCCTCCTCCGCATACCTAAAAACTGCTGAACTGAGCAGAAACGTTCAGAGGAAGACACATAGTACAAGGAAGGAGCAGCTGGGCTGTCTGGCAGAAATGGCAGGCCTATTAGTGCCTGGGGAATCATTTGTTAAACCCAGATGTAGATGGTGCATTTCTCTTTTCCTGCCAGTTAGTGTAGCAGGAGGAACATGGCATTAGGATTCAGATCAATCATGTGGAGAAAATCCTAAAGGCATCCCTGTTTTCCTTCCCTCCCCTCCCATTCTGGAACATGTTCTTAATGCATCCCATTCTAGGGATGCTTATGCCCTTATACCGAATTTGGCAGTTGGTAGGGTAGCTATCTCACCCCTCCATTAACAGTGGGAGAATGCTCTTTCGGAAGATAGGACTGACCACATAGTTGTCCACAGGGGACTGGAATGTGGAAAGTTTCCATGGAACCTCAGGACATTATCATGCATGTCCTGTCGTCTGTCCTTCAGCTTTGGGCAAGAAAGGTTTTTTCCTTTCTCTTCTTCTTCCCCCATGTTTTGGTCCAAATGTCAAGGTCAGAGGAAGAAGGAAGCTGGGAAGGATGGATCCTCTTTGCTTAGGAGGTGGGATGGGAAGCTGTAGCTAGACCATTGTTTGTCCTCTTTCCTTCCATCCCCCTAAATTCATCGCTTTAGGATAAGGGAGCACAGCTCTACTCCAGCTGGCTCAGAAGCCTGCTTCATTCTTGCATGCACCTAACAAATGCTTGCTCATTGCATGATGGGTCATATGCTCCAAGAGAAGGTGAGAGGATGTGGGGGGCCACCTCTTATGGAAATAAAGAATGATGGTCTGTTTGGAGGTCTGACATAGCTAGACACCCCTTCTTAGCCCCCTAGACCCACCCTAGAAAAACTCAATTCTACCAACAGGATCCATGTGGAAGGGTGAGGGGAGCTCTAGACTACCTCCAGTAATTCACAAAATAGTCTAGTTAGATTCTGATAAGGGAGGCATTGTGTAACAATGGAAATAAATAACACATTTTTGGAGCCAGAGTTTCTGAGTTCAAATCCTACCCTGTATTTTTATGCCCTGTGTGAATTGAGCAAGTCACTTATTCTCTCTTGGCTTCCTCAGTTTCTTTGATTGTAAAATGGACCAGTGGAGACATAGGATTTTATGACCCTTCTGTTTACAGCCAGCAATTGGAGGCAGGGAGATTGAAGATGTGAAATGGGGGCTGGAGAGGGGACAGGTAGGAATACCACCCATACCTGGGCTTGATCCTGGATTGGCGCCGGACAACTGAGTAGCGGGTGGCAATGATGCATGCCTTCATCAGGATGGGGATGAATTCACCGGCCAGAAGCTGGACCCGAATCACAATCATGGCGATGTAATTGCTTTGGGGGGTGCCCTTCCCCACGTAGGTACCGTCTGGTAACACCTGGGGGTGAGATGGAGAGAACAAGTGACCCTGGGCATCGAGGGCTTAGGGGTGAGAGAGGAAGCATGTGGAAGGTCTGTCACCTTGTTGCCCCCCATAGAATCTGCAGGTATCACCGCTGTGAAGGACCTGAGGTCAGGCTGCTGCTGTTACAAATGGGAAGCCTACAGCACACCACCCCTTCTGCCTCTTGTTCCTGCCAGCTTTATAACTGGAAAGGACTTGAGAGAACAACCAGTCTAGTGCCCTCATTTTATGGGTGGGGAAGCTGAGGTGGAAGGATGTCGAATGACTTGCCCAAAATTCATTAAGGTAGTACTGTGTGGAGCCAGAATTTGAACGCCTGTTCTCCCTGCCCTCAGGAAGCTTATATTCTTCTGGGGAGATAAAGCAGAGATGTGACAAAGAAGCAGTAAGCTAATTTTTTTTAAACAAGTAAATCCATCCCATTTAGCATTCAAATGATTGCTGTCCTTCACTCCTAGAGAAACCTGGTAACATGACCATTACTCAAACCATGTTTAAAACTTCAACTAGGCTCTTAAAGAAAGTCAGTGGGAAAGATGGCAAAATTCAGAGGCAGTGGGGGATGAGCCAAGTTCTCAGTTCAGCGTAGATCACAGACTGCCCCACACGCATGTTCACCGTTTGGCCATTCATTTGTAGTTTTCTCTAATATCTTGATGATTACCGCTGTCCAACCTAATGTTTCATCAGATTATTAAATCATTGCATGTCTGTCTCAGTTTTTACATTTTCAGTTGATTTTTCATCATATAGATACATCATCCTCTTTTGAAAAATCTTGCTTTCTAATCTCTCTACTTTTTATAATATCTGAACCCAGGAGGAAGAAATTTTGAAGATTACCTAATCTTTTTTATTTTACAGATAAAAAAAAAAGAATGTCATCAGGAAATGTTAAGTAAGAGGCATTGTGTGGCATATGAGATAGAGAACTGGCTTCAAAACTAAGAAAATAATCCCAACTCTTACACCTAGTTGTTATGTGACTCCGAGTGAGTCCTCTAGGAAAATCTTTAAAACTCTAAATTGTAAAGTGCTCACTTGAATGAGTAGAATGAGTTTTCTCATCTGAGCCTTTCCTCTACCAAGGAAATCACAGGGTGGGGCCTTATCTCCCATGTCTAAGCTAATAAAAACAAAGCTGAATTTGAATCCTGATCCTCTGAACCACGAAATTAGCATTCTTTCCAATACATAGCACTTGTCTTTCTTCCCTCTCACTCTTTGGTTCATGTACTCATTCTGTCAATGTGCATTCAGACCACCCTACTTAGACTCAGTCTCAAGGTGCTGAGTGCTTTTAACCCCAACAAGAAACTTAAGATTCTCTGATCAATTACCTGTAACCTCTACTTAATTATCATTCATCCATTCAGAATCACATCTTTATTTTGTGAGACTCGGTTTCCAGATATATCATTAGACTAGATTAGACACAAGAATATTGGGCTCCAACAGATTTGGGGCAAAGCAGGCCAGATTAGAGCACTGCCAATTTTTGAGGGATATATTTTGCTTAGGGCAGGACATGGAGAGCATTGTGTGCTGACAATAGTCTGACCAGATTGCAGACCTGCCCAGACTCAGTGGCCAAACTATTATAAATCCCAACACAGGGGGACTTCCTCTTTGGAAGAAGGTGTGTGTGCCAGATGAGACTTTGGGTAGCTGTTAAGGAGCACCCTCCCCCAGCTTTGAAAACCCAGATCTGAGAAGCAGATCAAAGAGACTGCGCTAGCAAGCCATCGTGGATGTGTCAGGGGCCTTGCTGCTGCATCTCCCTGGAAAAAGGAATCGATGAGAGAGCACTAAGTTCCCACAGAGACAGGCTCAGTGTGGATAAGTTGGAAAAGATCACCTTTACTTGGTGAATGGATGGAGGAAAACCCAGGAACCTGCAGATCTGGAAAAATGTGAGGAAAAAAGTGTCCAAACAGAACAATTGTATCACTAATTTGTTAAGCTATGGATATACATTTGTGCATGTATATACATGTATACACACGCATATATTTACATGTAGATGTATGTACATGTGTAAACACATGTCTCTATATATATACTTAAAAAAAGAAACTATATTTAAAAAATCCAAGTTTCTTATATAATCTTCTTTTGTGTTCTTTTTTGTACACTAAAATGTTGATGTTGTTGGGGATTAAATTCATGATAAAATTTTTTTAAAAAAAATCTCAACACAATAAAAAAAAAAAGAAATTCAGCAAGCATTTATAATAGGCCTACTGACCTGGTGCTAGATGCTAGAAATTCAAAAACCAAGCCAAGTCAGGAGGTACTTATTAAGTCCCTACCATGTGGCTCTCCTGCTCCCTCAGAAGGGTGACCTGATTTTTGGAAACAGCCATAGAAAGGATGGAGGGCTGATGCTCCTAAAGCTATCCTGTGGGACACCTCATTTCTAATAGAGTACAAGCTCTTTTCATTTCATACTTTGTATCCCCAGCACCTAGGCCAGTGCCCAGAATACAGTAGTGGCCTAATAATTGCTGGTCAAATGAATGAGTGTCCTTCAAGTCTCAGATTCAAAACTCTCTCCTCCTGATGCTATGATCTCTGCTCAAAAACAGTGTTGAAAGTTGAAGATCAGAGGCACCCTGGCCTTCTGGTCTCACAATTTTTTACCTGGGAGAAACGGTTCAGCATGTTTTCCCTGGGAATCCTCACATGATCTAACTGGAGGAAGCCATTGTCTGTTTGCTCAAAGTTCATTTTGGGCCCAATATCCCCTACAGTTATTCCTGAAAAAGAGAAGAAGACAAGAGAGGGTTTCTACTCATGTCACTCCCCCTGCTGTCTCCCACCTAAGGACAGGAAGGGGACATGGGGGAACCTTGTCATTGGGTGACTGGCCAATGTTGTTTCCTCTGGAAGCAGTGAGTGGCTGCCATGGCCCAGACAACCCCAGAAATGGATGGGCCAGTATCTCAGACTACCAAATGTTACCTGGCAGAGGGGAGTGGTCGTGAAGGCTCCGTATGGGCACTAAGAAGCCATGCATACCGTGGCACCGGCCTGAGCAGTACAACTGGGCCAGGATCAAAGCGTGGGTCGCCGTTTTGCCCACTGTAGAATGGAGAAAAAATGAGTCCCTACCTTCTCATTTTGGACCTGGGATAGTTAGTGTCCTGGGTGAGGGGCTGAGTGAAAAGGCTCTGTGGGTCAGGGGAAGGGAAATTTGTTCAGGAACTAGGAAGAGGCTCAGGTGAATGGAGCTCAGTCAGATGGAGTGATCAAGCATTGATGGAGCTGGCCAAAGACCTGGGTTCAAATTTGGCCTCTGTGACTTAATGTGGGTGACCTTGGGCAAGGACAACAGCAGCACCTGACATCTGTAAAAACAATGACACGCTTTAGCTCTCAGGCTCCTCTGTAAATGAAGCAAATTAAATGATTTGCCCAGGGTCACACAACTAGTAAGTCTCTGAGGTGAGATATGCAGTCAGATTTTAATGAATTTTTGGTTTAACCTTCTGTTCACTGCTGCCTCATTCAAGTGGCTCCACCTCTCTGGGCCTCAGTTTCCTCATCTGTAAAACGAGGAGGTTGAACCAGATGGTCTTTGGAGCTCACTTAGTCAACTAAAACTACAACTACATAGCCTACTATGTACCAGGCATTGCGTTAAGCCTTCAGGGTACCAAGAAAAGCCCAAGACAGAGCCTACTCTCAAGATACTCATGGTCTCATGAGGAGACAACATGCAAACAATGACCCGCTGATAAGAAACTGAGAGAACTGGTGGGGGTGGGGAGGTGGCAAGGGAGGGCCTCCTGGCTCCAGGGGGCCCTGAAGGAAAGCATGAGGAACAGACAGTCTGGATTGGGGTTGGAACCAGAGAAGAGCAGCCAGGAGGCCAGTGCTGCTGGAGGGAGTCAAGTGTCAGAAGACAGGAAAGGTAAGAAAGAAAGGATCTGAAGGTCTTTCAACACCCAGTGAAGGAGTTTATGTTTGAATCTGGAGGTAACACAGAACCACTAGAATGTGAACTGGGAGATGTTATAGTCATTCCTGAACTTTAGGAAGATTCATGGATGACTGAGAGGAGGAAGGACTGGAGTGGGGAGAGACTTGAGGCAGGCAGACCCCTCCCCATTCCAACAGCTATTGCCATGGTCCAGACCTGAGGTAGTGGGGGCCTACACCAAGGTGGGGCCATGTCATTAGAGAGAAGAGGACATATTTGAGAGATGTGAAGATGGAATTGACAGGCCTTGCCAACAGCTTGAAAATGGGGGGTGGGAGCTGCTTAGAGATAGTAGGGAGATGACTCCTAGGTTGGGAGCCAACCTGGAGGATGGAGAGCGGTGTTGCCTTCAATAGCAAAAGGGAAGTTAAGAGGATGGGAGGGTTTTTTGTTTTTATTTGTTTTTGCAAAAAAAATATGAATTCTGTTTTGGATATGTCAAATTTTAGCTATGTATAGGACATCTAGTGTCTAATAGGAGCCTGAGAAGACAAGGTTGGAGACTGGGAGAGAGTTTAGAGAGGGCCAGGTAGATCTCAGAGTTATCTTCAGAGAGAGGACAGTCCAAGCACGGGAACTGATGAGATCACCAAGGGAAACTGTATACAGAGAGAAGAGGGCCCAGTTCAGAGCCTTCACAGGAGAGACATCAGTGAAGATCCAGCAAAGGAAACTGAGGCCTAGTCACATGACTAGGAGGGAAACCAGGAGAAATGAAGACCGAGAAAAAAGAGAGTATTGAGAGAAGCCAGTGATCAGTCGGGTAGAGGACTGAGAAAAGCCAATCCACTGATACACAGAGATCCTTGGGAATTTTGGAAAGAAGGGTTTCAGTTGAATAATGTCAGAAGCCAGACTGCTAAAGAGTGAAGAAAATGAAGAAAGATATGGGCACCAGCTCTAAACCTATTGTGTGAATGCTGCCGTATTTAAAAATCAGATTTAACATCTTCTAGTGAAATCTGCAGGGGTAAATTGGTATCCATTAATCCAAACTACAATGGGGAATGGCTGAAAGCTTTTAAGAAGACTGATAATACACACTGAGAATATGCACTGGAGCTGGGTTCCCTGAGGAGGAAGAGCTGTCATTGGCCCTGAGTTCAGATCATCTCTTCCTTCTCCAAACCATCCTCTGCATAGCTGCCAAAATGATTTTCTTAAGGCACAAGGCAGAACATGCCACTCCCCTACTCAAGAGTGGCACCCTCTTACTGCCAGGAGGATAAAATAAAAAAAAAAAACTTGAAGCTTGGCATTTAACGTTTTTCCTAATTTGCCTTTGTATAATTTTTCTTCCAGACATTTCATATTACTTCCTTTCATGTACTCTACTCACAAGTTTGTAGCCCACACTTGGGTTTTGATTTTCCACTGCAATGTATTTGTCTAGTTGTCTCACAAACATGTGCCCCTTGGAGTATTTAGCTCCATTAACTTAGGAACACTAAGAGTGTGGTGCTGTGGAAAAAATGCTGGCTTTGGAATCAGGTGGCTTGAGTTTGAATCCCAGCGCTGTTTTGCCTGGGTGATCTTACAAAATTTCTTTGCTTCTACCTGCACAAGGGATCCCATTCCATCTCTGCCTACAACATGAGATTGCCCCCTTGATCATTCCCACTCTCTCCCTGTCTACTGGTTCCTTCCCTACTGCCTACAAACACAACCACATCTCCCCTGTCTTCAAAAAGCATCCCCCTTCACTCAATCGTTCCATCCCTGTTAGCGTCCCATATCCCTTCTGCCCTTTGTGGTCAGGCTCTTTGAAAAGCCTGCCTACAATAGGTGCCCCACTGTCTCTCTCTTCTTGACCCCCTAGAATCTGGTTTCTGATTCCACCATCCCCCTGGAACTGCTCTCTTCAGAAACCATCTTTTAATTGGACTTTTTTCAGTCCTCATTCTCCTTCACTTCTCTGTGGCCTTTGCTGCAGGTGATCACTCACTCTTCCTTGAGACACTTCTCCCTCCTCTCTCTCCTCTCTCTCTCTCTCTCTCTTTCTCTCCCGATTCTCCTCCTCCCTCTCTGACATCCCCTTCTCTGTGTCCTTTGTTGGATCCTCCTCCAGCTCCTGCCCACTAACTGTGGGACTCTGTCCTGGGCCTTCTCCTCTTTGTCCTCTGTACTACTTTGACCTCATCAGCTCTTCTGGATGGAATTACCATCTTTAGGCTGATAATTCCCCTTAACTTCTCTGCTGTCTCCAGTTGCCTTTCAGACATCTTGAAATGGATGTTCAGGAAAGAGGTTACATTCATTATATCCAAATCCGAGCTCATCTTTCCCCCAAATGCTCCTCACCTCTTATCTTCCCTGTTACCATTGAGGACATCATCATCCTCCTTGGGCCAACAATTGAGGTGCCATTCCTCCTCCCCCCATATCTAATCTGGTGCCAAGGCCTGCTGATTTTACCTTTGCAAGATCTCTTGAAAATGCCCCCTTCTCTCCTCTGACCTTCCACCCCCCTCTTGCGCAGGCCCTCATCCCCTGACACTGAATGGTGGCAATGGCCTTTGGTGACTCTGCCTGCCTCCAGTCACGCTGTCCATCCTCCACTCAGCTTCATTCCCAGAGCACTGACTACATTCCCCCCCTACCCAGTAACCCTGGTGGCTTCCTGTTGCCTCCAGGATCAAATACAAAATCCTCTGGTTTTCATTCAAAATCCTGTCTAACCTAGCCTCCTCCTACTTTTCCAGTCTTCCTACACCTTCCTCCCCAAAATGTACTCTAAGATCAGTGACACCGGCCTTCTGTCTGTTCCCCAAACAAGATCTCCTGATTCCAGGTATTTTCTCTGACCGTCCCCCATGCCTGGAATGCTCTCCCTCCTCTGCTCTGACTGCTGACCACTTTGGCTTCCAGGCCCAACTAAGATTCCACCTTCTACAGTAGCCTTTCCCAGTCGCTGTTCATTGCAATGCTGTCCTCCTCATATGTCCTGTTTGTTCTGTGTATAGTTTGCTTGTCTATATTTATCAATTTATCTCCCTCACTAGATTGTAAGCTCTTTGAAGACAGAGACTATCTTTTGCCTCTTTTTGTAACTCCAGTGTGTTGCACAGTCCCTGGCACATACTAGGTGCTTAATAAACACTTATTAACTAACTTTTTTGGCCTCAGTTTCCTCATTTGTAAAATAAGAGGGTTTGCACTGTGGAAGAACCATGAATCTGAAGAAAAACACACTGTACCCTGCCCTCAAGGAGCTTACCTTCTATGGGAGGTAATCCTTAAGGATGCAGGAAATTAACAAGTTAACTCTAAAGTAATTTCTGGGGAAAAGGTTTTAGCACTAAGAGCAGAGGAGATTTGGAGAGGCTTTCTGTGGGAAGCCCTGCCGCACAAGCAGATCTTTGGCAGAAGCCTGGCTTTCTCTGAAGTGGAGCCGGGGCATTCCAGATGGGCAGTTCGCTAGTGCCCTAGTACGAGGCAATAAGCCTGGAGAGGCAGACTGGAGTCAGACTTTAGGAGGAGCAACCTTAAAAAAACCAAACAGAAGAGTTTGTATTTTACCCCAGAGGCAGAGAGCAAGGAGGTCAGACTCCTCTGGCAGCGATATGAAGGGCGGTTCTGAGAGAGGAGAGACTGGATACAGGACCACACTGAGCAGGCTGTTGAAATGGTGCAGGTGAGAGATGAGGAAGGCCTGAACCAGGGTGGTGGTCTTATGAGTGGAGAGAGAAGATGTTGAGATAAAGATGAAACATCCATCCTGGACTTTGATCCAGACCTGTGCTTGAATTCTGCCTCAGGCATTCTCTAACTGGGTGACCCTGGGCAAGTCATAGCCTCCCAACTATAGAATAATAATAGTCTCTGTCATACAGGGGAGGATTTTGAGGGTTAACTGAGATATTGGTAAAGTGCTCCGCAAACGTGTTAAGATTTGGGTATGTGGGGTTGGAGGGATTGTGGTGCCATCCACTCAAGCAAGGAAGTTAAGAAAGTATGGGTGGGGGAGTTCCCTTCCGTGATCTGAGCAAGGCATAATAACTGGAAAGGACAGATGGTGCATCAAATACAAACTGCCTTGAGGAAGTGAGTATATCTACCATGGGAAATCTGTGGGAGGGGCAGACTTGGACAAGATGGCAGGGACAGGAAAGTTTCTATGTTGACGGGACCACAGTGGAAGAGCACTGGCCCTGGAGTTGGGAGGGCCTGAGTTCAAATATGGCCTCAGGCCTGGGCAAGTGACTGCCTCAAAAAAAGGGGAGGTTAAATACTATCCTTAAGACCCTTAACCTTGGCCAACTTCTGGCTTTCTTGAAAAATGTGGGGAAGACTGCCACCTAGTGTCCGCAGGTGAACTTTCTGGCTGCCTTGGTAGCATTCCTCTGGATTGTTGATGAACTGTTTGGAATAATAAACAACTCAGACTTTTTTCCCCTTTAGGAAATGAGGGAAGGGAGAGGGGAAGAGTGCAGTTAAGAGTACTGTTCTCATCTGCAGCACTCCTCCGGATTTACTTCTTAGAGTAACACGTTGTTTCCCTTTAATGGAATGTTCCGCTCCTGGAGGGGCAGAGATTAGTGTTGTTTTGGTTTTCCAGTCCCAAGTACCTAGCCCAGTGCCTGACACACAGTAGATTCCTAAGAAATGTTTGTTCAGTTGGATCTTTCTAGGCTCATTCCCCATCCAGTCCTTTGTCATACTGTCAAACCGGGCTACTTTGACACCTCATACATCTTGATGCCTTTGCCCAGATGGCTCCTCTGCCTGGGATGCTCTCACTCATTACCTGTCTCCTAGAACCCCTGGTTTCTTTCAAAGATCACTTATCACCTTCTACAGGAGGCTTTTCCTAATCCCCCATCTAGGAATGCCTTCCTCTCCTAAGTGATAGTATATAAGGTACGGAGGCGGTGTTCTATACCCTGGCCTTGACAATGACAGAGAGATCAGACTTCTCAATTGAGTCCCTCAGAGCTGTGAGCTCAGTGTGGATAAGGTCTAAACACCTCTGGAATCAATCAGGAAACAGAGACTGTAGACAAAATATGGAAAATCCTGGATCAATTCATAAGGAGTGAAGGCCATTAGATGTGAACCACAGAAGCATGTTCACATTAGTAGAGGAGACTTGGTCACAATATGATGCCAGTACTATAAAACTCAAAACACAAGCTAGTTTGGAATGGGGATATTGGGGATCTGTCAGTAGAGAGGAAAGACCCTCAATGTTGAATTGTAAAGAATCAGAGGCCCAGAGGCAGCAGACAGAAATAGAACGAACAGAAAGAAAATTCAGTCTGAGCTGTGCTAGAAAAGGAAAGACTGAGGTCCTCTGACCCTACCAGCACCTAGAACTGAAGACTCCACTTGGACCAACCTCTCTGAGGACCGAGGACAGTTCCAAGATAAGGTCGGCTTTCCTGAGAGTCTCCTCCCAAATTCTCTTTTAAAATATATACCCTGCTTTCTGTTTTTCTCAGAAATTTTCAGTAACTTGAATTTTTTTTCAATCATAAAGAGGCCAGAGGATAGCTCGAAATAAACATGAATTTGAATTGTCAGAGAGCCAAATTCCTGCCTAAGTATTAGAAATTTTCCTGAGGAATCAATATTTTAATTGTTTTCCTAACCCTTGGCTTAATATAAACGCTAAAAAGCAACAGCAAAGGAAATCCGAGGAGACATTATTTCACTTTTGGGCTTAAAAAAAAAAAGGTCAGAGGGGTGGGGAGCTGATTGTAATATAGGGTGTGGCTGATTAAATATCCAAAGGGAAAGAGGGCAGAAAGAAGGGGAATAGTAGGGATTCCTGGTCAACAGCAGCCCTCAGTGACATCCATGTCCATGATGTGGTACTTCTATATGTCCCCGATAGAGTGAAAGGTCTTTTTGGGTCTATGTTCCCAGGCCTTAGCACAATGCTTGGCACACAGTAGACACTTAAATTGCTGATTGATTAAATGTTTGGAATAAATTGAGTTGGCAACACTCCAAGGCCCTTTTCTTAAGGACAGAGCCTGTGCCCTCAGATCTAGCTAGGAGACTCCATCTTCTTCCCTTCTACACCCCTAGGGCCTACTTATATTCTCTACTGGGTGGGAGACAAGCTCACTCCTACTCTGACTTCCTGAGGGTCCTCTAAGGTCTAAGATCTTGTCTCTTGTGGGACATGATATTTACCTTTACTGTAAAACAGACGCTATAATTTGGCTTGTGACAAAAATGTAAAAAAATTGCTTAAGGTATTGAGGCAGCATGATCTAATCTGGAGTGCCAAGGGTTAGGAATCAGGGCACCTGGGTTCTGGGGCCAGCTTAACAGCTAACACTGTATAACATTGGGCACAGGATCATAGATATAAAACTGGAAGGGACCTTAGAGGCCATTTAGTGCATTTTGGAGATGAGAAAGGTAAGTCCTAGAGAGGAGAAGCCCATGGTTACCTTGTACCTGTCAAAGGTCAAATTTGAACTCAGGTCTTGGAGCCTAATGACAAACTTCACCATCTTGTCTTGACTCAGCCTACCTATGGGGATGGGCACCTGGTTCAGAAAGAGGGATCTCTGGGGCATGTGGGCCAGGGTGGGGCTGGATACTCACAATCTCCAGGCCACCACTTGGTTGCAGATAATGTTGGTGTGTTCAACACAAACTCTTGGGTGGCAGCATCATAGGTGGCTGTCGTCTCAAGACCTTGAAGGTATGTCCCTTGGAGCCAAGGAAACCAAGCCATCAATGAGTAGAGTTTCTCTAGTTGTCTTAGAAGGGCTACTACTGTTGGTCAAACCTGCTGCTCCTCTGATTCCCAGACAGGGATGGAGTTTTCTCTCCCTTGCCCCTCTGATTTGTCACCAGGCAGACTGGACAAGACTGGTGACCTCCTGGGATGTTGGGAGACTGCCCTCCAGAGGGGGTCCCCCACAGGTTCTGACCCCCTATCCCTGACCTTGCAATGAAGGCCCCAGTTGACCTGCCTGCTTCTATTTTAGAACCTGTCCCCACTTCTCCAGGAGTGGAAACTCAAAGAGAAAGGGCTTAGTCAAGCTTCTCCCTCATTCTTTGTTACGTGATCTCCAGGCTTCCCTGCAACTCGACTCTGCCTTCCCCTTGCTGCTATGGCTGTAGTCCCTGCTCAGACAAATGTGCTCATATGTCGCCATGCAGAGCAGATCTCCAGGGAGAATAGACTCTCCCTTGGTCCTTGGTGAATGAGTTTAGTGGAAGGGGATAGTCAACATGCATATAATAATTATGGTTCCTCAGCTGTCTTTGCCAGCAGTCTATAAATAGCCCTGCTTGGACCAGGAAACCTTGAAAGTGAGGCAGCCCCATTTCTCTGACTTCTAGGTTGCTTCTCAGGACCCCCAAAAGTTGATGCCTGGCTATGCCTTTGGACCAAGGTCATGGTTTGTGTCCTCCCAAGTACACAGCCTGCTATCTTCTCAGTCTTACCATGCCCCATTTCTGTCTGAGCATAGGTCCCAATGATCTGGAAATTGTCTGCCAGGGGGCCCCACTTCTTGATTTGCTCCTCTGAACCCAGGCTGTTGAGGGCTCTCTTGAAGACTGTGTGTATGTTAAAGGCTATGTCTCCTCCGAGGGCCCTGTAAGACACAAACATGCGTGTTAGGTTCGGGGTGGGGCTGTGAAATGGGGGCCCAGATGGGCTTGGAGGCAGCCGGCACTCACTGTCTTAGGATCAAGGAAACAAGTATTTAAGCCCTCCTATGTGCCAGGTGCTGAGCATGTCATCGGACTCCACTGATGCCATTGCCAAAAGGTCAGTTGTGGGCTGGTGGGTTGTGGCTTTTGTGATGGCTTTGTCCCCCGCCAGTTTCAGAGGCTCCCCTAGCAATGGCCACCCCTGATGATCACCTGTGGATATACTTTAGTTCAACACTATCCTCCTTCCAGCCTCTCTGCTTCATCAGCTTCTTGTAGTGAATGGTCTTCTGAATGGCAGCTTCGTACCGCTGATTCTGGCTCATAAAGTAATTATTCTTGAGGCTGAACACAGGGTCGCTGGAGATGATGCTCTCTGCCAGACAGAGACAAGAGGTTAGCAAATGGCTCCTCCAAACCTAGCAGTGATTTCTCCCCCATTTCCCTGGTTCACTTATTCCAAAAGGATGCACTTATCTCATTGTATCCTCCTCATGTCCCTGGGAAAGGAGGTACAAGGGTAGCCATTTGAACTCATTTTAAAGTAAGGAGATCAAAGCTTCTAAAGGCAGTGACATATCCCAAGGCCAAGAGCAACCTTGGGATTCACACCCAGGTTTTCTCCTTCCTCTAATCCATCTTGCACAGGTGTGTCTGGGCACTCTGCTACACAGCAGACACTAGTGCAGGGGTTGGGAGCCTGTGGCCTTGTGACTCTATGGGGCCTCTAGGCCGTAGGTTCCTCCCCCTGCCTTATGCTTAGCACGGTGCCTGGCACACAGTAGGGGCTTAATAAATGTTTATCAATAGACTGATTCAAGTGACTCTCAATTGCATTAAAAACCTTTCCTTATTTCCAGGTCTGTGATATATTACAGCCTTTCCCACCCTCTACCATCCAGCCAACATGTCCTTTTATCCTGTTCCTCACGTACATATTCTTTTCTTTTTTTGAGTTTATGTCCCCAGCACCAATCAGGTGCTTCATAAATAACTGTGGATTGATTAAGTGGACTTACAATTCATGGTGCTCTCCACGGTATCTGTATATCCTAAATATTTATTTATTAATTGAAAGCATTTTATTGCTTATAAAAATAACTAATAACATACATGTTTTAAGGTAGATATAATTTTTTTAAAGATGGTAATGAAACCCTGGCAGTTCCTGAGTCCAGGTTCCTGATGCCAAGGCTGGTCCTCCAGTGGCTGCACCACATTGTTGCTCACTGGAAACCAGAAATGTTCCTTATTTGTAATTTTTAAATGTACATATTAGCTTCGTCAAGTCAGTAATCAAATAATCCTCTTGGCTTCTGTGATCCCTTCTGACACTTTTTAGTCTGTGCATTTTCCCACACTGTGTGGCTATTCTTGTGGTTTGTGGTTGTTCAGTCATTTCCATCGTGTTCAACTCTCAGTGACCTCATTTGGGGTTTTCTTGGCAAGGATACTGGAGTGGTTTGCCATTTCCTTCAAATCATTTAAGAGATGGAAAAACTGAGGCAAATACAGTGAAGTGACTTGCCCAAGGTCACTCAGTTAGTTAAGTGTCTGGGGCCAGATTTGAAATAGGGATGATGAGTCTTCCTAACTCCAGGCTTAGTGCTCTCTGCACTATGGCGCCTCCTACCAGCCCCTTGTGGTTTTTTTATTGTTGTGGTTTATAGAGTTTCATTTGTGCACAGCTCTTGTTCTGCTTCTAGTTTTCTCATCAGATGTCACTCAGTAGTAATTTTTTCATATTTCTTTGTATACTTCAAACTTAAGTACCAAAAAAGAAATAACCCTGTTAAATTCACATGGTGCAGTTTGTTCAGTCATTTTCCAGGCATGTGGTGAACTACACAGAAAGCTGGATTAGGGGTCAGGGGACGTGGGGTCAGATCCCTGCTCTGCCACTGCCCCCTTGTGCGACTAAAGCCTCTCTCTTTTCTCATCTCTAAAATGAGGAGGGGTGGACTAGATGACCAGGCCTAGCATCCTGTCATCTGTAATCAGTCACTGCACATTTGGACCTTGTTTTCCTTTCTTCCTTCCTTTCTCTGTTACAAGTATTATTGTTACAAACATCTCTGGGTTATTATCTTTGTATAATAATCTTACCAATAACATGCTTAGGGAACTGTTCTAGTCATAGGTCTCATGAGATCAAAGGGCCTAGACAATTCTGTAACCTTTATCACCTGCTATGCTGCTTTCTGAAAAGATTGCATCAATCCATAGCCCCACTAGGAGTGTCACAATGTGCCTATTTCTCCTTATCCTTATCAGTCTTCAATTTTATAATACTTCAATTATCTGTCAATTTAATGAAGGTAAGGGAGAATCTAGAATTCTTTTAATTAGCATTTTTCTGACTATTAAAGAATTTTTTTTGATGGTTAAGGAAAATCTGTGTTTCTCCTTTGGAAAGTGGTCTGCTTTTATGTCCTTTGACCACTTATCCCTTGGGGAAATGAATCTTATTCTCATAAACTTGTATCAATTCTGCCTTAATATTAGATGTCAGACAGAGATGGTTATAGCAAAGATTTTTTTTTTACCTAACCCCTACTATAATTTGTTAAATTATTCATTTTCTCAGAAAGGAGTGCAGTTGTCTTTATTTGACTACTGCTACCCCCATACTGTCATAACTGTAACACTCCCACATCCACACATCACACTCAACATAGTTTTTAGATTTTATGCTCTTAACCCTCTCAGCCTTGTAAAAACTGAACTTCCCCATCCTTCTGACCACTTGAGAAATGAATCTGGGAGCCTCCCTCCTTTTCACTTTATCTTCTTTGCCCTTTGTCCTTTTTGCCCTTTCATTCTTTATCTGTAACGTTCATAATTGATTTATTCCTCCCCTCCTTCATTCCCCGCCCAGGGCATTCAGTTCTTAATTATGGCAGTACTGCTGTTATTTTATTATGCTCTTGCAATAATTAGAGCTATAGGTTTCCAATATTAACGCCATGGAATATTACTGTTCTGTAAGGAATGAGGAAGAATTCGGAGAAACATGGGAAAACTCATGTGAAGCTATTGCTGTTATTTGGATCCTGACATCAGGGAGGTGATGCCAGGATCTGAAAGGGAATTGGATTGAAGTGAGGCAGGGCCATGCAAAGTCGCCAACCTCACTGTCTCCTCTGGAGCCGTCTGGGTGCAGTGGCCAGGACGACTGAAGATGGCCCCCATGAAGTGTTGCAGAGTGAAGAAAGCAGAATCAAGAGAACAATATACACAAAGAGTACATCAATTTAAATAAAGTCAACACTGGGAGAAAAGAAAACCCCAACATAACAATGTTGGTACCATACTATCAAAGTGAAAGCACCCATCTTTTCTGCTAAAAATTGGTAAACAAGAAGAGTAGAAAGCAGTACAAAATTTCAGTCACAATCATGCTAATAGGTAGCTTTGCTTACATTCTCAGGGAATGTAATTTGGAGTGGGGTTTATTTGGTTGTTTGTTGGGAAGTGTTTTATTGGAAAAAAAAGAAAAATGAATAAATTAAGTCAAAAGTAGGTTTGAGATGCTGTATTGTTCAGATATAAAAGGGTTAAAATTATTCCACCACAAAGCTTTAAATCTTGGTGGCAAAAACAGGTTATCAGAATGGGGTTGTGTGGGGAAGGCACCCTGCATGGTCCTTACTAGTCCTTATGACCTTTCTACTTTCTGCTTCCTTCCATGCTCGGTTGTATCCCACATATTTTGGGATACCACTTTACCATTGTGATTCTCTTTACTTTAGCTATATATCATTTTTATTATTTTTCCTTGAACCACTCACCCTGCAGTATAGCCTTTATTGAAATATGCATCTTTTGTTTGTTTCCCTCGTTGAGCACAACATTTATCACATTATGTTTATAAAGGGTGTGTGTAGTGTTCCTGCCTTTCTGCTTTTATTTATGAATTATTTATGCCCTAGCACATCACATGATTAGTTTTCATAAAGGTACCAAGCAATGCAGAAAAAGGGGAAGTCCATTCTTTAAAATTGCTTTTCAGTAATCACCACCAATCTATCCAATTAATTTGCAACATTTACTTCCATAATCTTCTTGGGTATCTTAATGTTGGATTTATCAAGGTCTAAAAAGGTTAGGCTCAAATCACCCATAATATTATCTTACTATGTAAATCTTTTGCATTTCATTTTGTTTTTTCTTTAATTATCTGAATATTATTCTATTTGGTATATGTATAAATGTGTATGTATGTATGTATGTATATATGTTAGCATATATTGTTTTATTATCTATGGTACCTTTATACTATAGTTTCCCTGATTGTCTCACTTGACAGTATCTTTTTTTTTTTAAGCTTTATCCAAAACCATAATTAAATTTACTTTTTTTGAGGAAGGGCTGGAGATTCAGCTGAAATTTAATATAAAAAATTTTTGGTGTCTCTACTTGTTGTACTTGAGAGGAGCTAGGCTCTCTTATGATCTCTCTGCTGTCTTCTAGGAAGTAGTATTTAGCAGAGTGGAAAGTAAATAGATGTGGTCTTTTCTCTTAGACATATACTCTGTGTATGTCTATGGGAAAGAAGACCGGATTTGCAGTCAGAGGTCTTGCATTTGAATCTTGACTGCCACTTGGTATCTGTGTGATTATTGGCAAATTGCTTCACTTTTCTTGAGCTTTAGTTTCCTCATATGTAAAATGGAAATTGTGAGAATTACAGGGTTATCATGAGAATCAAATGAGATAAGGTATGTAAAAGTGCTTTACAAGCCTTAAAGCACCATTTATGAAAGTTACTACTACTGTCATCACATCATATTGACTTTTATCACATCTCAGTCCCAGAAATATCTGTATTTTCATAGAGGTTTTTTTGAATCATGGACTGCATAGATAGCATTAATCTTCAGTGGGGAAATTTGTGAGAGATCTTTTTTGTGGGTAAAGAAGGGAGAAGGGAAGGGAGAAGATCAGAGGGTTGTCTCACCAAGTTGTCTCCGTTTCTGGGTAAATTCTGCACCACCATCTAGGATGTTTGTAAGTCTCTCGACATCGAATGACTTGTTCTGCCTCTCGATGTCCAGGTCTGGGTTCACCCCTTTGTTCCAGGTACTCCTGGGAGTCGTGCTGTAGTTCTGGTTGGTCATTTTGAGAGGTTCTGAGTCCTAGTCTTGTGCAAAAGAAAGGCCCCAATGTACTTAGTCAGCTCTGGCTTGTCTTCCTGCCCTAAGCTTCCCCTCTGTAGTGAAGAAATAACCTAGGTAAGTAGGTAAAAGGGGATGGTAAAGAGTAACTGGTGCCCTTTGACATCTGGGCAAGCAGTGCCAGAGCAGGACTGAGCCAACTCCTGGTCGTTGATAAAACCTGGGGAAAGTCGTTGCCTGGGGCCAAGCTCCTCCCAGCCTCTGTCCAGTCATTATTTTCGAATGTAAGCACATTCAGTGTCTACAGCTGGTATATGATTTATATTTGGCTTCCAAGCCCAGTCAACCACAAAGGAAGACAATGAAAATGGCAGGGATAAAAGAGGGGACAGTGCTAAGATATATGATCCCATCATAGGATCATTCCAGAGCTGGAGAAGGCCTTGTAGATGAGGAACCTGGGGCCCAAAGAGGCTCGATTATTTATCCAGAATCATGGAATTGGTGAGTTGCTGAGTCAAGATTTGAGCCCAGGCCCTCCTGATTCTAAGTCCAGTGCTCTATTCATGATACCACAATGAGATGAAAGAGGTAGCATGGTGTAGACACCCATATGCTGGACTTGGAGTCCAGACCTGGCTTCTGATACTGGCTGCTGACTATGGACATCTCAGCCTGAGGTTGTTTCCTCATCTATAAAATGGGAATGTTAGTCAAGTCAACAGGCATTTATTAAGCACCTACTATGTGTTAGACACTGTGCTAAGTAAATACTGGAGATCCAGAAAGAGGCAAAAGACAGTCCTTGCCCTCAAGGAGTTTTATAGTTCATCCTTTGTTTCCCAAGAGGAGCAATGATAGATGTCATGGTTGATGTCTTGACTTGTGTCCAAATTGGATTTCAGTGAGGCAGAGCTGCCCAAAGTCATCACGTCACTCTCTCTTTCAGAGTCATCAAAGTCCAGTGGCAATTCATGACAACTGGCAAAGGGCTGAGATGCGGAGAATGACCATGTTTGTGTTGTCTTTGTTGCCTGACTAACCCTTAAATGCTCTGTAGCACCTATTTCAGCCACCTTCATGGCCATTCTGCTGCTGGGGGAAATCTTCACATGCTTGGGATAGACATCCCCCTAATTCACCACCTGTTGGTTACCCTCAACCTAATTTAGCCCTTCTGCCAAGACAGTTTACCAGGGTGTGGACTCTGTGCATGCTCCAGTGTCTTGGAGCCACAGGTAAGAGATGGGTAAAAGTGGACACCAAAGGTGGATGAGCAACACTGAAAAGGACTCAGGAGCCCTCTACCAGAGGTGCTAGTCTGCCTCAAACATGCCATATACAAGATACACAAAGGAGGGAAAGATGCCAAAGGCATGGAAAAAATCTTGGATCTTATTAATACTGAAAAAAAGGTGACCTAGAGAACCTCGAAAACAGTGAACCTCTATCTTTTAAGAGTCATCTACATATGAATCAAGAACTCTTGATGAGGGTATTAGAAAGGAACTAACAGTCTTTTACAAATGATATGTTACTTTGGATTAATTGAAAGATATAGAGAGTTTAAGATCTCCTTTGCTTATTAGCAAATGCTAATTATTTTAAAAATTAGAAAAAAACAGTCTGAGAGACTTATTTACAAGGTATCTCCTGCCCATACATTGAAATTGTTCATGATTCCTTGGAAAACAAAGCAACAGAAGCACATCCTTTCAACTACTCTCTGATAAGAAACTTCAAGTGAGGTATAGAATAGGGAAATATATGCTTGACAAAGATATTCCCTGTGACGGAGGAGATCGAGCACTGAATCCAAGTTGAAGAGGGAAGGTGAAGTTCTGAAGAAGCTCCTATTTATTTATAGATGGTTCTTACATTTGAAAATTAAGGTAAATTGAGAGAAGTTTCTGAGCATGATCAATTTATTAGTTAGGCTGGCAGTTACCAGCAAATTGGGTCCGTGGCCTCTCTCAATAACCAAAGACCCTGGGTGAGGATAGACAGGGTCTTTTAAACCTAGCTTCTGACTGATCTGACAGCACATCATTTGTATTTCCCCTGGCAAAGGTAAGATACTCCTGATGGGTAGAAAATGTAAGGAGGAGGTGGGTAAGGAGGCACCTTAACTCCTTCCCGTTACTTTCTCCTTGGGACTTGGGAATAATCCTCAGGTGACAGGCAGACATGAGTGTTTGAATCAGCTTGAATTTAAATTAAGTGGGTAGTGGGTAAGTTTACAAAGGTAGACAATACAAGTTAGAGATTCAATTCACAACTGAATTGTGTTCTGAGTGGAAGTAAGACAAAAGCTTGGTAAGTTTCTCCTCCAAAGTTACAAGGGTAAGGAGCTCAGACTCACAGGGTATGGGAGAGTATTACATCTACACCAGCTCAACTATGTCTTAAAAATAGAATTAAAATCAATTTTCAATTTTATATGGCATTGTCTTGATTGCATAAAGCTCTAGAACATCTCAGAGCCTCCCGGAAGAGAGCTGCAATTGCTCAAAGGCATCTAGTCTAACCATCCACACAGAAAATACCGGTGGATGAAGAAATGTCTCGCCCAAATTTCAACATGTTTGTGTGTGTGTGTGTGTGCGTGAGTGTAAGACAGTATAGCTATCTCTCTGTAACCACAACAAATTGGGCTCAGAGTTGACTTGACAAGGAGACAGGTTGGTTTGCCTTTGGGAGATTACACAAGTCCTTTCATGATTCCAACCTTCCAACAACAACTGTGGGAGTCAAGAAAGTTCTGTTTTCCACATTCTTCAGTGATAAAGGTTGTGACCTCGAATGCCCAATTAAGTATTCATTGAAGTGCCAGACACTGACACAAAGCAGTTCCTGCCCTGAAGGCATTTCCATTTCCATTTCTGATCTGGTAGCCATGTGTATGTGTCCATCAATAAGAACTGTCTCTCAAGGATTCTAGTACCCGAGTCATGCTCTGAGAGGCAGAACTCAAGCTAACATCGCCTAGTTCCAGTCTCTCCCTTTGACAACGTCCTACACCACGGTTCCAATTGCCTCCCTAATAGAATAGATGCTTCTCCGGGAAGGGAGCCGTTGCAGTCCTTCACCAGAGTCTGAGTCCAGCCTATTTTGGCAGGATGCTCTATCCCTCCCCTTCCTACTTTCTGTGTGCCAGTCCTACTGGCCTATTGGCTGTTTGCTGTGCACAGCATTCTATCTCCAGATCCTATACCTTTGCTGAGCCTGGCATACCAGGTCCACCTCTTAGTACTCCTCCCTCCCTAGGAACTTGATTAGGTGTCCCCTCCTACAGGACGCCTTTCCTGACTGTCCTCCACTGTTACTGCCTTCCCTTCCCAACAGGGGAATGGTCCTACCATGGCAACCCCTTGGGAACAGGAACTGTTTCATTATTTTCTGGGCCTGGTGCTTAAGAAATGTTTCTTGAATTGGACAGAACCCACCGAGAAAAGTAACTCTTGGCTTTCTGGGTTAAAGAGCTCTCTGTATCAGAATGAGGTAGATTCTGGGTCTAAGTCCTAATCTTCCGATGGTTGAGCACTTTAATCGTAATTTAATTCCCAGGGAGCCAAATCCCTTTACTTGATGCAGTGGCTGCAGACAAGAGCCCTCCCCTAGACGGTCATGATTACAGAGTTACAGATTTAGACCCAGAAGGGACCACGGCCAGCCCAACCCCAGCATTTTATCAAAAAAGGTTACAAGCCTTGACCATGGTAACAAAGTATCAGAGGTGGGATCTGAGCCACATAGTTCAACATCTTCATTTTACAGATGAATAAATAGGCCCCTGGAGGAGAGATGAGTAAGCTGGATGTGGATACAGTGCCCTAAGAGTTAAAAATTATATTAAGGATTGATTTTGTGAAGCCCCTGGTTTATTTTCTAACCTCATGGCACCCTAAAGTCTATTCCCCCTTAACCTAGATCATAAAATTCCTTGTCTCCCCCATCCTGGGTCATAAAGTTTCCCATCTCCCTTATCTTGTATTATTCATCTTCCACGTCCTGTCACTAAATCTCCAACCCCCATTAGAAACCCTAAACTGACATCGTCATCCTATAGGCAGTGTCTGTAAGTCTGGTCCTTTTCTTTGTTTGGCTCCTTGCTATATCTCTGGCCCACTGCTTTTGTGACAATTAAAGCTCCCTTTGACTACAAAGGTCCAAGTGAACTCTTTCAAATTTGAACCAGCTCTCCCATCTCTTGCTCTTCAACATAATGGTGCCAAAACTCGGGGAGTCCACATAATTGGACTCCGATAATCTTCTAGCCACTGGGATAAGAGGTAAGCTCCATTTTCTTCATCCTCTTCCCCAGACCTTTCTTTTTGCTCCCACTGTCTCCCAGCAGTGAGACTCCTGGAGTGCCCAGACACTGTCAGCAGCGTCTGAAGCCCCACTGATTTCTGGGTGGTTAGTTGAACTGTGGACCCTTGTATAACAGGATGCCCTTCTGGGTCGATCAGGCTGCTTGAAGATTATTGGGAGGAAAATTTAAGAAAAAGCATGTAGTGTTCCATTTCAACACAGCCTGGACTCAGTGTAATCTAGAAAAGTAATTTGTGAAGGAGGTTTCTAAACAAAACAAGCTTGGTAAGAAATTTGGTCTCTAAAACTTAAAGAAAAGGTAATTTGCTCTGGTTGAGGGGACTTTTTACACTGTTGTTCCCCCTGTACCTTGGTTTACCCTGTATTATTCCTTCCCCTCCCCCATGGCATGTTGGGAGAGGTGAGTAGGTGGGCCTCTGCACCTGGTTTTCTTTGGGGGTCCCTGCACCCCAGTTTCAGAGTCTCTGCACCCTGTGTTGTTCCCCTTTCCTGTAGGATGTTGGGAGAAGTGGGTCAGTGGGCCTCTGCCCCTGGAAAAACTGCCTAGAAGTAAGCCTTCTCTAGGCTAGTTTGATTAGGCATGTAAAATCCCAACTTTAAGGTTTCCAGCTGACTTACTTAATGAAAGTTTAGTCATTATCCCTTTTAGCATTGGGATGAATTGTGAGCTTTTTTGGAAAGGGAAATACTTTCTACAAAGAAATATTTTGCAAAATTTTTTGTGTGTCATTCTAAAGGCCTACTAAATTTCCATTTGCAAGCTAATTTGTTTTGATAAATTGATACTGAAAACAATTATATTCAAACCTACTGTGAGTTTTCTAAGTTTCATTCCTAGGTTTATTATGTCCTTGAATGAGGCTTAAATAGGTGCTATCAGAGAAACAGAGTCATTGGTTCAGGCTTCAGGTTTCCTAACAAAGGGCACTCTAAATGTAAGAACATACCTAATACATAACTCTAACCCAAAATGCCTTAGGAAAAAACTGACCTTCCTTCCCAAGGTAAACCCCTTTTGGTACTTAGGATATTGAAAATTTTGGCTTTCTGGCACGCTGAGAATTTGTGATACTTCAAAGATATTTTGTACCAACTTGATTTCCATAAATCCCAGTCTTTAAGGTTTCCAGCTAACTTACTTAATGAAAGTTTAGTCATTTCCGTTTTAGCATCGGGATGAATTATGAGCTTTTTTGGAAAGGGAAATACTTTTTACATAAAAGTGAAAAATTAGAATCCTGGCCGATTCTGGAGATTTTATCACCACTCATTAAGGAGTTTTGAAACACCTCCTTACACCTTACCCTGCCTTCTCCCACTCCTTTCCCTTTCATCTAGAGGGTGAAGGGGGAGGGGGTCAAGCTAAAGAAGGCACCAAGTCTCTCTCTTCAACAGGTCCAGGTCAGTCAGGTAGGAGGAGGCAGAGACAGGCTTTGAACCCTGCTTGTCTGCGTCCAGACCTCGGCCTCTTTCCGTGCCTTCTCAGGCGGGTGGTCAGAAGTCCACCCATGCCAAGGGGCTGCTCTCCCCAACTGCGCCCGGAAAGTTATTCTCAGATAAAACACACTCTGGGGATCCCTGAGGGCCAGAATCACAGGGTCTCTGCTCGGGAAACACTCTCCCCTGGGCTTCTGCTCGGTGTCTCCACTAACTCCTCTGCCCTCTACCCCATCCCGCGCAGCTGGGGAGCCCGAGAGGGAAGGGGAGGGGTACGGCGGGACCCGCGGAGAGCCCACAGACCTGACCTGGGATCCTCAGGGGTTGCCAGCTTCTAGCCCCGCTGCCAGCCTTCCTGGCCTCCTGGGCCGAAGTTCTCCTTTATGCCCAGGAGTCAGAGGGGAGGGCATCACAGGCTCCACCTCCCCAGCGCCTCCACAGTCGCTCTAGGAGGCTGGACCCGAACAGTGGAGTCTTGACTGGACCTGAGAGAGATGACTCACTTCCCTGCGAGCCAGTCAGAGGCAGGGGGCAGCAGCGTCGGTAACGCAGTGCCCACGCCCATCCCGGCCAGGCAGTGCGGCCGCACCCCGAGTGGGTCATAACTTGGGGTGCAGACACACATGAATGATGATCCGTGTATGTGTGGTGTGCGTGCACGCGCGTGTTGGGGCTGCTGTGTGACCATGTGTATGTGGTGTGTGTGTTGGGGCTGCTGTGTGACCATGTGTATGTGGTGTGTGTGTTGGGGCTGCTGTGTGACCATGTGTATGTGGTGTGTGTTGGGGCTGCTGTGTGACCATGTGTATGTGGTGTGTGTGTTGGGGCAGCTGTGTGACCATGTGTATGTGGTGTGTATGTTGGGGCTGCTGTGTGTGAGCACATGAGGGATGGTTGTAAGGAACTGAAAGGGACACTTTTAATTGGGGAGCCTCATGATAGGTCAGGGAAACCTCTCAGCCTTAGTGTCCCCATCTGGAAGACAGGTTTCATGACAGCCCCTGCCTTACAACTCCCACTAGTTGTGAGAATGAAATGGAAGCAATGTTTCTAAAGTGGTGTTCGAGCCTTAAAATGCTATGAGAAGGCAGTTATTCATGTTACTGATTTAGGGCAATCCTTTCATTTTACAGATGGGGAAACTGACACAGGGGCTGTGTCTTGCCCAAACACATAGGCTCTCTACGCATGTTCACGGACTCTAGATCTAGTGTGCTGTTTAGTTCCAGTCTGGGTGTATGATATCAACATTAATGTACATGGAGTAAATGGACTGAGGTGGATAAAAGGTTTTACTGATGCATTTTTTTCCAGTCACTTCCCAGTATCCCTTCCCCTCCACAAACAACAGAACCCTTTCTCTTTTTAAAAAAAATTTTAAAACATTTTTAAAGTTTTGAGTTTCAAATTCTATCCCTCCTTTCCTTCCCTTCCCCCTCCCTGAGATGGTAAGCATTCAGATTATAGGGTATACATGTGCAATTATATAAAACTTTTACACCTCAGTCATTTTATACAAGAAGATGAATAAAAGAGGAAAAAAATAAAAGAAAGTGAAAATAGCATGCTTCAGTTTGTTTTCAAGTAATAAGAATTCTTTCTCTGGAGGCGGATAGGATGCTTCCTATGAGTCCTTTGGATTGTCTTGGGTCATTTCATTGCTGAGAATAGACAGTCTCAGTTCTTTATCGAACAGTATTGCTGTTACTGCGTACAATGTTCTCCTGGTACTGTTCACTATGCACCAAGAACTCTCTTAACAACAAAAAACAGTTTAGCAAAACCAACTGAGCCAGCCTATGTATGACTGCCTTCCTGTAGCCAGCCAGCTGTGCTGCCTCTCTCTTGAGGATAGATTGCTGCTTCCTCCTCAGTTAGTTCTCAAGACTGTGGTCAACCATTCTGTACGGTCTCAATGTCTTTTAGTATGCTTCTGGTCCCTGGTGGTTGTAGACTGTATGTGGTTCTCCTCATTCCCATTGCTTTCTTTTTATGCTAGTCTCTTAAGTTTCTTGGAAGTCTTCCTTCTGAGCAGTATCTGACTGGACAATACTATTGTTTTGTCTTCACATGTTGGTTTGTCTAGCCATCCCAAGTGTCTCTTGACATCCATTTTTCCAGTTTTTACTACCACGAAAAGTGTCCATATGAATAACCAGGAGGGCAAATGAAGGGCCCTGTTGAAGGAATTGGGGCTGCTTAGCTAGAAGAAGAGAAGGCTGGGGTGGTGACGGGGAAATAGGACTTGAGAGCTCTCTTCATGTATTTGAGGGGCTGTCAGTAGAAGAGGGATTACTCATATTTTGTTTGGCCCTAGAAGGCAGAGCTGAGAGCAGTGAGTGGTCAAGTGCAGCTTGATAGCAGGAAACACATCCTCTCTGCTGTTCAGAAGCTTGCCTTGGGAGGCAGGGAACTCCCCTCTCACTAGGGGTGTCTAAGCAGAGCCTGGGTGTCCACTTGTGGATGTTATAAGATGGCTTCTTCTGAAGGCTCCAGTTCCCTTCTGCCACTGGCAGCTGGATGACCTTGGGCAAGTCAATTCCCTTCTCTTGTCTTCATTTTCCTCAATTTTAAAATGAGGAGTTTGGACTAGAGTGAATTTTAAAGTCCCATCCAAATCTATATCTATGATCTTCTGAAATTTCAAAGGGTTGTACAGTCTCTTAGGACACGATAAAATAAATAGATGGATAAATTTAATTCAAATGAAGACATAGATAAATAAGAGAGTTGTGAAAGTGCTAAGGCATCATATAAGGCACAAATTGGTTCCAGCTTTGGGGGAAGAGAGAGAGAGTTCAGGGAAGGCTTCACGAAGGAGGTGGCACTGATTTATCCTGGAAGGAGAGTTGGAACTAGGTACCAATGTAGTAGGCAGTTTCTTGGGTTGTCATATGAGAGATTTAATGTAATTTTTTTATAAATGCATTTTAAAAAATTTAATTTTCAATTTCAAATTCTCTCGCCCTCTTCAGTCCCTTTCCCTTGAGAAGGCAAGTAATGTGATGCCCATTTTATACATGTGAGGTCATGCCAAATACATTTCTGCAAAGAACTGGAGACTGAGGCAGTATTCATCAATTAGGAAATGTCTGTACAAGCTGTGGTATATGATTGTGATGGAATACTATTGTGCTATAGGAAATGATGAAAGGACGACTTTCAGAAAAAAAGGAAGTAAAAATTTTGAGCCATGATTTTTGTAATATTGATACATGGCATACAAACAACTCTCAAGAGGTCTTAGGCACTCATATGTATGCCATTCCACTTGATTTCTGCTAATGGCAGAGGTCTGTTAGCATTTTACCAGTCATCCTGGCCGAAACCTTGGGCTCATCTTCAATTTGTCCCTCTCCCTCATTCTACCTAAATCTGATCAAATCCTGCTAATCAACAGCATTCATCCAATCCTGTCAATCTGAGGGCTACTATTTAGTTCTAATAGCTTGCTTTTATATGTGCTTTAAGGTTTGGAAAGCACTGTACATATGCTCACTCGTTTGATTCCCACAATAACCTTGTAAGTTTAAAATTGAAGATTGATTTTAATTCTATTTTTGAGAAAGTCAAATTGCCATATTTTTAATATTCTCCTACACAGTTTGAGTCTAAACTCTAACTTCCTAACTCTACCCTCTGCCTACATTCTGGAGAAATTTGCCTAAAGGTTAATCTTTTATCTTGCAATTACTTTTACTCTTTACTCTGGTAGTCTCAAGTCCTTTGAGTCTCAATTTTATTATTTTAATTTATATCTCCACCCTGGTATTGTTCACCTTTGTAACTTTACTCGCCACCATACCAGGAAACTGAATCACTTCCATTTGAACTGGCTTAGGAAGATTCTGAGGATCACCCGGCAGTATAAGGTACCAGAAATTGAAGTCCTTGCTCAAGCTGAACTGCCAAGCATTCAAAGTATGCTTCAAAGAGCATGGTTTTGATGGACTGGCCACGTTGTTTGAATGCAAAATATACACTTGCCAAAAAGTCTATTTTGTGGAGAACTCACATGGGGTAGGCGATCACATGGTGGTCAAAAGAAGTGATACAAGGACACTCTCAAGGTCTCTCTCAAGAACTTTGAATTTGACTGTGCAACAAGGGAGACACTGGCACAGGACCACTCAGCATGGCATGCCCACATAAGAAAGGGTGCTGTGCTCTATGAGTAAAGCAGGAGTGAGACAGCACAAGGATGGGCAAATTTGGAGTATCCATCCCCAAAATTCATATGTACTGTCTGTGCCCAATCTGTGGTAGAGCATTCTGAGCTCGTATTGGTCTGATCAGCCACAGTCAGACACACTGAAACTTCACTTTATCACCATGATGCCATTTTGGTCCTCTTCAGAGATGAAGGACAACAACCAACCAACGTCACTCACCACTCATCTAGCTCAAATGCAAGTTCCTTTGTAATTTCCTCCTCAGTGTTGCTGTTCAGTATCGTCTGACTCATCCTAACCTCATGGAGCCCTGTAGAAGGCACACCTGGGCTTCTATACTTCACTATCTATCAAAATCTAGAGAAGTGCATGTTCATTGTTTCCTTAACACTGTCTATCCATCTCATCCTCTGGCTGTCCCCTTCTCCTTTTGCCTTCAATCTTTCCTAACATCAGGGTCTTTTCCAGTGAGTCCCATCTTCTCATTAGGTGCTCAAAGTATTTAATCTTTAGCTTCAGCATTTTACCTTCCAATGAAAAATCTGAATTAATTTCTTTAAGTATTGACTTGATCTCCTAGCTGTCTCAAAAGTCTCCAGCACCACAGTTCAAAAGTTTTGATTCTACAGTGCTCAACTTAATTTATAATCCAACTCTCATAGCTATACATTACCACTGGAAACACCATAGCTTTGATTTTAAGGACCTTTGTTGGAAAGGCAATATGCATACTTTTTGGTATCCTGTTCAGATTTGAAATAGCTTTCCTTCCAAGGAGCTAGCAACTTTTAATTTCATGGCTTCAGTTGCTATCTGCAGTAATCTTTGAGTTCAAGAATATAAAATCTAATACTGCTTCCAATTCATTTTTTTTCTATTTGCCAGGAAGTGATGGGACCAGTTGCCATGATCTTAGTTTTTTTTTTTAACATTAAGCTGTGTTGACCTGAAAGTTTGGTTAAAAGAGACAGACTAGGTGATATGTAAATTGGTATTGTTTATTCCCTTAAACCTAACAGATACATGCTGCATGGATCCAAAACGTAAGTTCTGACTGTCTGATATAAGAATGATCAGACTTAAATATGTTTTAGAATAATCCCAACTCAGGGTCTCTAGGTCATTCAAATTTATGATCTTTATATGCTTAACTATATTATGAGAAAGGAATGCTACTAATTGAATAGGTGGTAAATACAATGAGATAAGAGAATTTACAAAGTGTCAATTGAAATTACGACCCAGGATACCTATGTTTTTTTTGCCATTAACTTGCCATAACATAGCATGTGTACATAAAATATTAAGATAAGAAAAAGTTCCATTATTCAAAATAGTATCTCGGGATAAGGGTCTCATCCTTAAACAGAGGAAAGAATACTCTTAAATCAGCCCCATCTGGCCTTGTTGACATAGGAAGAGGTATTTTCTGAGTTTACTCAGAGAAAAAAAGAAACTGCTAGACTTTTCTTCTGGTTGATTATTTCAGGCTCTGGCCCTTTTTGAGGTTATTAAATTGATATTAAATAATTATCAGTTTCAAGCCAACTTTTATACTCTCCTCTTTCACCTTCATCAAGAGGCTTAATTCTTTCACTTTCTGTCATCAGAGTGGTATTGAGGGAATTATGAGATTCTCAATGGACTCCTAAAAGGAAAAGACCATATCTTTGAACATAATCCAGCCCCTAAACTTTCCCACACATTTCAGCAGGTCAGGTCACTAGTGTTTTGCCTGGGGCATCCTGTCCCCCAAATCTCCCTAGATACTCAATAATCTTTTTAAATCCCCTTTCATTGTGGCTCTCAGACCCCTTAACTCTTTCATTGTTTGCCCTTGACCCACCTCAGTCTACTTACTACTCCTTAATTTCATTAAGATCTTTTCACTGATCTGGTTTCCGCTTTTTCTTGTATAAAAGTATTAATCCTACCCCCATTAAATTGCCCAGATTCCCTAAGAATCTCTCCCACTTCTATTGGCATCATATTTGACAGGAGACCTTGAGTGGTTGAATTCTCTTGAGGCAGATCCCCTATACCCTTGCATTTCAAGGTTCCCAGAACCCCAAACAGCAAAAGTATCACCTGCATATCTGAGATCTGTAAATTCGGCAACCTTAATTCGGACTTTTGAGTTTTCCAGTCTGGCATTTCACATGATATATTCTGCACTTAAGTTAAAAAAATAAGGTGACAATATGTAGCCTTGTTGTATCCCTTTCTCAATCTTAAACCAGTCAGTTCCATGTTTGGTTCTAATTGTTGCTTCTTGGCCTGCATACAGGTTCCTTGGGAGACAAGTAAGGTGCGGACTTGTCACATTTTGTTGTAATCTACACAGTCAAAGGCTTTAATGTAGTCAATGAAGTAGATGTTTTTTTTCTGGAACTCACCTGCTTTTTCCATAACAGTGAATGTTGGCAATTTGGTCTCTAGTTCCTCTGCCTCTTTGAAAACTAGCATGTACTTCTGGTAATTCTTAGTTCACATATTTCTGAAGTCTAGCTTGCAAAATCTTAATCTTAACCTTACTGGAGTAAGAAATGAACCCAATTGTTCAATAATTTGAACATTCTTTGGCGTTGCTCTTCTTTAGGACTGGGATATAAACTGATCTTTTCCAATCTAGTGGCCATTGTTGAGTTTTCCAAATTTGCTGACCTGTTGAGTGCAGCATTTTAGCAACAACATCTTTTAAGATTTTAAATAGACAGCTGGAATTCCATCACCTTCACTAATTTTATTATTAGCAATGCTTCTTAAGACCCACTTGTCTTCATTCTCCAGATGTCTGGCTCTGGATCAGTAACCCCATCATCGTGGTTATTAGTGATGTTAGGATCTTTCTTGTATGGTTCTTCTGTATATGATTTCTACCTTTTCTTAATCTCTTCTACTTTTGTCAAGTCCATACCACTTCTTTTTTGTCATGTCCATTTTTGCATGAAATCTTCCCTTGTTATCTCTAATTTTCTTGAAGAGATCTCTTGTCTTTCCCACTCTATTGTTTTTGCCCATTTCTTTGCATTCCTTAAGAAAACTTTCATATCTCTCCTTGCTGTTCCTTTGGGTATATCTTTCCCTTTCTCTCTCCTTCTTTCCCCTGCTACTTGTAAAGTCTGTCAGGCAGCCATTTTGCTTTCTGACTTCTTTTTCTTTGGAATGTTTTTTGTTATTGCCTCCTGTACAATATTACTCACCTCTGCTTATAGTTACAGTGCATTAGTGTCCTAATTTTTCCACTTCCCCTAAGCATTGTTCATGTTCCTTTCCTTGTTAATCTTGTTAGCCAATCTGATGGGTGGGAAGTAGTGCTTCAAAGCTGTTTTGATTTGTATTTCTCTAATAAAAGATGTTTTGCAATTGTCTTCATGCGGTTCCTGATTTTGTCTCGGCCGTTAGAGCCCCAGATATTTTATGTTATCTGAAGTCATTTTGAGTGGATTCTCTCCGTCTCTTCCTACTTGATTTCACTAGTGATTTATAGAAACCGTAATGATTTCTGTGGATTTGTTTTCTGCGCTGAAACTTACTAATGTCAATTGTATCCATTAATTTTTGGTTGACTCCATGTGAACCATGATATTGTCTGCAAAAAGTCTGGCAGCCTCCTCTTTGACTGAAGTCATAGATGCAGCTGGGGAGGGCAGACATTCAGAAGGCAGGAGGTGACCAGAAGAACCTTATCTTTCCCTTTGGTCTGTCTTCTTGTCTGGGGTATTCTAGTGAGACAGAGAGAGGCAATGGGATGAGGTTGTTGACCTTCTCCTCTAAGATTGGCTTGTGGTTGGACTCTTTGCCTTGGCATTTGTTCAAGTGAAGGTATTAGAGGTGAATTTCAAAAGGACAGGAGAGTGAGTCACTGAGAGGGCCAGGAGTGGAGTCTGTGGTGAGATTTGGAGCCATTTTAAGGCTCTGATGATCCATGAATGACCTTTGAAATTTAGCCCAGACATAGAAGAGCCAAGGATTTATCTCATAGTAATGTAGAGTTGGATGCAAGCTTGGTGAGGCCAAAACTATGTAGAAACTGTTAACTTTGAACCCCCTCATCTTAGAGCTCAAGGTAGGACAGGAAAGAATGTTTTTGGGGAAATTTGTATTTCTGTTTGAGCCACGTCTTAGAAGGAAAGATCCCTTTATAAAAGCTAGCTGATTTTACTTGATTAAATGGGACAAGAGTGCAAGTCACTGACAGCTAACAGTAGGGGGCAGCACACAGGAATTGTGGGGCTTGAGAGGTACTCCAATTTCTCAGTGATATTCCTGGAATCCTGTGGGAGAGATATAGCTAGACTTTCTCTTGAAGAGTGAGGTTGTAGTATTTACTACAATTGTATTTCTAAATTAAACATTTCAACAAGAATTTTACTAAGGGCTTTACTATGTTCCTTCCAAAGACAAAAGGAGAATTAGGTCTCCTCAGGGGATGTGACATGTAAATAAATAAGTCAACACTCCATAATTTGAAGTAGGGGAGGATGGGGAAGGATTCCTGCAGGAGGCAGAAATCACATTCCAGAGTATGAGATGATATTTTCCAGTATTTAACAACAAGGGAAGTTGAGTATACAGATTCAAAAATTATATACTGGCAAGATAATTCCTAAATTTCCCCCAGATCCAACCTGGCTACTCTGATTGCCCCTTGACTATCACTCTCTCCTCCTTCCTTTCTCTTCCCTCCCACCCCCCACACCATGAACCTAAAACCAAGTTTGAGGTTTACCCACTGGAACTCTTCATTGCTTCTTCATTGACAGTTTAACCAAATCCAGCCTCATTTTCAGCCAATTAGGAAGTATCTTGATAGAATAATCACTCTGTGTTCCTGTACTCTTAGATCACAGTGAGCTAATGAGATAGGAAACTTCACTTTGACCTGTCTGTTCAAATAAGAAAATACAAACAATTGAAAACTGTTTTCATTGCCTCATGATTAAAATGTAATGTGAGGGACATGTCAGTCTTTAAAAACATAGCCCACTTTGTTTTAAGTATGGAAGCCCTCCCCTTTTCCTTCCAATTGAAAAAAAGTAAACCTTTCCCAATTTTCTCTACACAAGAACAATTTAATGTCTTTGGTTTTCATGTCACCATCATTTTTGGATATATCCTTTGCCCTACCAATCCCCCCCACCCTGCTCTGATTCCTTCTTGGGAGCAAAAACTTCAGTGCAAATAACTGTAACATTGATTCTATGAGGCATTTTAGGCAACTTTCTATGTTTGTAGTCTCCTGCCTCACTTCCAAGAGGAGGGATATATTTCATAATGTGTTCTCTGGCACTATTTTGCACTTTTGAACACTTAGATTTTATCTTCCTTCTTAGTGTTCTTTTCATTTGCAGTGTTCTAATAATGCTTTCCTGGAGGCAATAGGTAGCCATAGAAAATTCTTGAGAAAGGAAAGGATATGGTTAGACTTGTGCTTTAGGGACACTAGGGAGGTGCTGTTTCCTATTCTGCATCCCACTTCAAGTAGTTAACCAAAGACCTCCCAGTACAACAGGATCTGGGCTTGTTATTGCCACCAAATTAGACCTGTCACTGAATCTCTTGGGAAGCAGTGTTTAACTGGTGAAAAGATTATTCAACCTTCAGTCATAAGACCTGAGTTCATATCCTGGCTTTGAAACTTACTACTATCTGTGTGATCTTGGGAAATGATTGAATGAAAAAAAACATTTATTAAGTACCTACTGTATACCAAACACAAGGGTTACAAATAGAAAAGCAAATATAATCCTTGTTCTCAAGGACCTTGTATTCCCAATGCGGGGAGACAACACGTCGAAGGCTGATGACCAGAGTGAAGTAATTTTGTTTGAACAGTTACAGGAATGATGGTGGAGCCACGGGGGAGTAGATTGATATATCCTTTCCAGGATGAATAGCAGAATTGATTTGATTATGGTCCTAGAACTGGGAATTGGGGGTGGGTGGTGTAGTATGAGTTATAGATCTTCCCCCTCCATTAAGGGAAGCTTGATTAAGGGAGGCTTGTTTTGTAGGAAGACCAACACCTTTTGTTAGTTAATGAGGCTCCGGCTCTGAGAAGTATATATATGTACTCTGACATGAGGTTTTGCTTTGGGGGCTTACTCTTTGAAAGAATGTTTGTGTGCCAGATGAGACTCTGGGTAGTCATTAAGAAGCCCCCACCCTCTTTGAAAAATCAGATGTTGGTGCTTCTCTCTCTGGTAACTATGTATGCGTGTAATGGTCAGACAGTTGGATCTGTCTATTGCTCTGTGATATACGTATTGCTTAAGGTCAGACAGTTAGAAGCTCTGTCTGTTGTTCTTTATTTCTCTGCTTATATTTTCTCTGTTGGTATATGTGATGATTAAAGAAGATTGTTGACCCCTTAAAAGTTGCTTTCCTTTTAGAAAAGCAGATCTAAGAACCTGTGTAGCAGGTCCTCCTGTGTATGCTGGGGTACTTGCTGCTACAAATGGCAAGATGGTTGGGAGTAAAATGAAACATTGTTGGGGTCACTAGATATAGTGGGACAGATTGCTAATCAGGAAAAGTCACTGAACCTCTGGGTGTCCTCATCTGTAAAATGTATCTGTTCAATGAGGAGTCAAGCTAGGTGACCTCTAGGGTCTCTTCAGCTAAATCTATGATCCTGAGGTCCTAGTAGCTAATGAGTGAAGTTTAAACCCTTAGCCAGGCATTGAAGGAGTTCTCTACACTGGCACCTTGCTACCTTTATTTTATATTACTCCCTTCCAACCAAACAGGACCACTTGTGTTCTCTGTGGACTTCCTGTACCTTTTCACCTTCTGGACCTTTGCTGAAGCTCCTCTAGACCCTCCTTCTCTTCCCTATTGAATTCTTCTACTTCCTTTAAAGTCCAGCTCAAATTCTACCTCCTCTAGGAAACCTGATGCCTGGATGCCCAATCCCCAGTCACAGGGCTGGTCAATAATGACCTTTTCCAGCCTTGGCAAATGTGTCTCCCTAATACATTTATCAAGGCCATGACTAGTCCCAGGAAGGCAGCAGAAGGCAGCCAATAAAGAAGATAGGTTTGGGTAGTAGGAGTCTTTGGGGCCCCTCAATATCATGCCACAGAGCCCAATCTCTAGGCATAAGACTGGCCTGCCACAGAGTGGGCAACTTTGAACATGGCCATGGAATGGAGGTGGATTAAAGTCTCCTGAACTCTCCGAGGAGCAGGGCTTGGAGGGGCTTTCCCTCTTGATTTGTGATGTCTCAGGAAAAAAAAAAATAAAACACCCCTCCCCCCACAGAAAACCCTATTTTAAAAAAGTTTAATATTTCTTTTAAAATTACAATTCTCTTTTCTCCTTGCCCCACCCCCAAGGGAAATCAGGCTTATGGTTATATTCTTTTATTTCCAAAGGGTTTGACATCTTAAAAAATATATATATTTCAATATTAAAATATACAAATGAGCCATTGAGTGGTTTTATTTTACTATTAGAATGTCGTAAGGACTTGTAGAGTTTGAAAAGAAGAATCAGATTCAGAAAACAAAGATTATCCTGAATGTAAGTTGAAAAAATAAGAGACAACAAAGTGAGAAGAGCAGATGTCAATCAGGGATTCTTAACCTGGGCCCAGAGGGGATTGTAGGTATCTCAGGGGATCTGTGAATGTAGCTGGTTATTTTCATTCATCTCTAATGAAGGTTTTGCATTTCCTTTAATTAATTAAGAACAAGATTCCAAAAAAGGATTCAGAGGTAAGTGAAATAAGGATATTGGGAAGACTTTTCATAATAAAATATGGGAGAATATTATATTTTCTAAGCAAAATTTCTTTTCCATAAGGCTTCTCTTTCTGTATACCTGATTTCCAGGAATCCAGGGCTTGTGGGCAGTTGGGCCCCTCGCCTCCCTTCTCTCTGTGATAGTACTATGGACTGTAGCTGAAACTTTGAAGTTGCTCAAATCTCCCCTTTGTTTGTTAGCCTGTTGCCACATCAGCACTGCAAGCTTCCTCTTCTCCTCCTCCTTTCCTTTTTACTTTAGTTATAGAATAGCCACATCAGCAGTTAGTTAGGTATGAAATAAGGAAGTGTATTTGGATAAGTGGATCATTCCCAGGTCTTGTCTAGTTTTTCTCGTTTAGATCGTAAACTCGACTCCCAGCCAATGGAGAGGTGGGATAGTGGGGGTGGGGTGGGGTGGGATTTTCTGCATTAGGATGTATGATGGTGTTTTATCCTCTGTAAGCTGCCTCCTTCCATTAGCCCCATTCTAGTGGAGGGATGCCCCTTTCTTGAGAGAATTGAATAAAATATTCATTTTCTGTTCTTACCTTGAGAAGCTTCTTAATTTATTTAAAATTTTGGGTAAGGGTCTTTTAACTCACACAGAGATATCCAAGACTAAGTGCTGAAGGACTCTAGGACCCCAAAATGTAAAGAACTCCTAAGCTAAATGAAAAAAACTTGAAAAATGTGTTTTCCCCCAAGAACAAGTCTCACACACTGTGGTGTAGTAGGTGCTGTACTTGAAGCCAGGAAAACCTGGGATTCAAATCTTGCCTCTGATCTTTCCTAGCTTTATAGCCCTGATAGGATGCCTCAGGGAACTTTCTAGGACTTACTAACAAAATAGTAATTGTTTCTCTTTTACCCAGGAAACCTGAGGGTCTTGCCCTCCCAGTTTGATTTTTTTTTTATTAAAAGGGCCATCCCTTGAGTAACTTAAAGAAGCATATTCATTCAATGGGTCTATCTCACTCAAAGTGAAAATGTGATAAGACCTTAGCCTGAAAGGGCCAGGGTCTCACATTGCATCTGGGGTCATCTCCAATCATCCTGGTGGATATCAGGCCGCTGGACCCAGATGGCTCAGGAGAAGAAAGTGAGGTTGGTGCCCTTGCACAGCCCTCTCTCATTCAACTCAAAGTCAACTGCAAGTCATGTCATCATCTTGATGTCATGGTCTTCTTTGAGAATGAAGGACAAACACAACCAACCTATTGGCTTGAGGCATCTAGGTGGTGTAGTGAATAGAGTTCCTGGAGTCAGGAAGGCTCATCTTCTTGAGTTCAAATGTGGCCTCAGACACATACTATCTCTGTGACCTTGGGCAAGTCACTTAACCCTGTTTGTCTCAGTTTCCTCATCCACAAATGAGCTGGAGAAGGAAATGGTAAGTCACTTCCAATATCTTTGCCAAGAAAATCCCAAATGAGTCTGAAAGGACTGAATAACCATGTTGGTGGAAGGGATGGAAGTGTTTTAGCATGAACTAACTGTGCTTTGAGATTATAAATATTCTCATTTTTATCTTTACAATCCTGGGAGGTAGATGCTAGTATTATTCCTATTTTACAGATGAGGAACTGAGGCAGACAGAGGTTAAATGACTTGCCAACATCACACTATCTGAAGGGAGATTTGAATTCAAGTTTCCCTAACTTCAGTCTCCTGTATCATCCAGGTTCCTCCAATATTTAGGAGAGAGAAGAGTGAGAAGACAGTGTAATTATATTAACCAAATTATTGTTAGGCCACAGTAGACTTTTAGAAATTCTATGTATTGTTTAAACTTTTGGTCCAATGTATTTGTCACTCTGTGTTTGGTGAATATTTCAAATTCTGTAGAATTGTGATACAAAGAAAAACCTTGTCAATAGGATCTGTTGAAGGACCTGGGGAATCTGTGGCTACCTCAGATTTTGAGGGACTGTCAAAAGGAAGAGGGAGGAGGCCTGTCAGAGGATCACAGAATTGGATTTGAGGCTGTGGTGTCTACCTCCTGCAGAGGAGGGAAATGAGGTTCAGGGAAGGGCAGTGACTTGTCCAGGGTCAAACAAGGTTCTGAGTGGCAGAGGTGGTGCTCTTTCATGCTCTGTACCTACTATCTGTCTAGACTTGTCCTTCTTGGCCTCAGAGGACAGAACAGGGGTGTACAAGGAGAGAGGCAGGTTTAAGTTGGATGCAAAGAAATAAGGTCCTAGCCATGAGGGCTATCTCACTGTGGAATGGGTCATGGCAGGGAGATGTGGGCCTCTCCTCCATGGAGGTTTCCAAGGGAGGCTGGAGGACCACTTGTTGAGGATGTTGTTAAGGGGTTCTGGGTCAGGTGAGGGGGTGGTGGGACCCAGTGGCCCCTGAGGTCCCTCCCAACTGTGTATATGAAGAGGTGAGTTGACCCCAGATGGACAGCCTAAGGCTGATCTCAACCCTTAGATGTTAAAAGAGTAAGGAGAAGGGCCCTCCTTAACACACTGTATGAATTCTCCATGGAAAGACATGAAAAAGAAATGGTGGGATGAGTGTGTATGGATGGTCTTCAGTCTATGTTCGGAGAAGTACTTTCCACACTGATGAGATATCCTAGCAAAGTATGTAAGTGCTGTTTGTATTTTTGGCCTATGCAGAAAAGTTGGAAAAGTGCTACAAACATTTCCTTCTTGTGTTTAATTGCCTGAGGCTGCAGTAGTTTACTGTTTTTTGAGGGAGGGAGAGAAGGGCATTTGGTATGTGATGAAATCCTTAGACTTTGAGTCAGAATTTAGGTCAAAGAGCAGGTGGGCAAGGACCAGCTATGCATAGAAACACTCTGTACAGGATAACTCAGCCAACAAAATTATCACCCTATAGATCAGCTCTCTGGGGTCCTGCCCTTTCCCCTTGCTTCCTGCTAGCAGTCAACTCCTTGGTGCTTATTATCTGTTCTGTGCTTATTTGTGTACATGTGTGTCCCTTCTATAGAGCAGGGAATCAATGACACCTTGTTGGATTGAATTACCTTGACCTGGCTCTCATACCCTATGGTTTCTTGTAATAGATGATGTATAGACCTGTGGCCACACTTGGACATTACTACTTACGGCTCTGCCACCTGCCTCCTTTAGGGCACATGCCCAGGAGCTTCTGGGTACTCCAGCTTTGCTGATGTGATCTGTGACTGCAGGGTAGAATGTCCCTTGCCTTTGTGTTAGTTCTGACTGCTCCCAAGTCATTGTGTGGTCTTGGACAAGTCACTGTGTCTCCAAGCCTCAGTTTCCTTCTTGTACGCATGAGTTTGGGCCAGACCAATGTTTCCTAGACTCTGTTGCTGATGTTGTTGTTGTTTACGTAGTTATAACTCGGGGATACATGGCTGGTTCTGATTTCTTCTTCCTTTAAGTTCCATTTTTCTGTGTATTAGTTTATTCCATTCTATTCCTAGACCAGCTTCTTTCTGAGGGAGGAAGGGTTCCTAGGCAGGGTAGAGAAGGATCTCAGCTCAGTTACCCCCTGGTAGCTTCCTATATGGTCCATGTTCTAGCAAGTTCTTGCTGACTGGTTGCCTTCCGCTAACTCTCTCACACTAAATGTTAGTTAAATGCTGCTTCATTGGTGAAGGGAATTCCTCACCATGGGCTCTCTACGCAGATACCACCACAGCTCTAGAAAATAACTCCCTTGCTGAAGTCTGTTGTATCTGTGCTGCCAAAGGTCTACAGACATGGGATAATGCTCCAATTGTCCCATCCGAGTTCCAGCCCTCATTCAGTGTCTGATATATATATCCCACAGCAGCTTGTCACATCACGTGTCTCATCTCTCTGACAGTTCTGCCCAATGCACATCACCTTCCTTAACACTGTATCCACCCCTTTTATTTTGTACCCCCTCACTTTTATCCATACTCTTCTGGCCTGAATTTATGGGCTCTGTCTATGTATTTCCAATCCTTGTATGCTCTATGGCCTCATTAAGGCACAGCATGGAATAGATCTGGGGTCAGACCATCTACCTCCCGGTTTCTCAACTTCTCTGGATACTGTCTGTATCCAGGCCATTGGAATCCTCTGAGAGGAGACCTTGGGCACATCAAATTTAAAAGCTTTCCAAACTAGGATATTGGAATCATGAATCTAAAACTAAAATACACCTTAGGAATCATCTAGGCCAACCCACTCATTTTACAGAAGAGGAAACTAAATCCCAAAGATTTAATGTCTTTGCCCAAGTGACTTGCCCAAGGGCAAACAGAATGTGAACTCAGAGCCAGGGCTCCTGCCCCATCACAATGCCTCAGACAAATGAAAAGTCCTTGTCTGCTTACTTTTTGGTCTTGGAGAATCTATGGATGACTGGTCAGATAGAGCCACAATATTGTGAATGCCAGGCACCCCATTTAGGTTCCTTCCTCCATCTCTCTGAGCTTCTTCTCCCTCAGCCCCCTTGCCCCTCTGACATTCCCCATGCCCACTTGCTGGAATCCCCTCTCCTTTTCTTGGGCCTGCTTTTCCTGCCCTATTCAACTGGCCCATGTTCTTATCAACTCAGAACAATAAAGAGACATTTGAAGTGAGCTTTAGGATACTGGAGAGCTCTCATCTTTATTTTGGAGCCATGCATCACTTTTGGTGAAGAACATCAACACTGTCTTGCTGGGGTCACATCCAGTTGCCCTTTTAGAAGGCAGACTCCACAATACAGATCACACCTGCCTATCCCACACTTCCTTGGAGAGCATGGGTGCGTTGGAGAGGAATGTCTTCCAAGAAGTCAGCATGGGCTCATGTAAAGGGCACATTCTTGGGAGGAAGAGATCGGAGTTCAAGTCCCCACTTGACCACTAACTAGCCATGTGGCTATGGACTTTTCCTGATCTGAGACTCAATTTCCTTGTGTATCTTTCCTAAGGGAATTGGACTCTCTTTCCAAAGTCCCTTCCAGCATTACCAGGGAATGATGTAATTCAATTCAGTTTAATTCAATTCAACCAATATTTGTACCCGGAATTAGTCAGGTAGGAAAGTAGAATCAGTCTGATAGATTTCTTGTGGTTGATTTTCCTGGATATCAAAAATATATGAATCAACAAATCTTTTTTTTTTTTTAACTGAACTTGTAGAGCTAGGAGAGAGATCTTTCACCTCTAGTTCTACCTTTGATATCTTTTAACAAAGCCTGGAGTACGTAATTTTAAAGATGGAAGATGATGAGCTTGTTTTGTTTCTCTAATCTTTCTTCATAAAAAATATATTAGTGTAGGAGATAAGCTCAATGTGAGTGACAGGCTGTGTCAGTTAAAAGAGACCTGAGGCAATCTTGGGCTGCCTTGAGAGGGACAGGTTCTGGGGGTAAGGAGGTACCAATCCTATGGTGCCCCCAGCCAGGCACCTTCCCTGAAACTCCTTGTCTTAATGGCACTGAGGGCCTGGTGGTCTGCCAAGGACCAGGCACCCAGTATGAACCTAGTTCTTCCTGTCTCTGAAGTGGGCTTTCTCTTCCTTATGCAGGACCTGTCACAGTTTTGTTTTAAGCTGTTTTGTACTCTCCAAGCTTCCTTTGGTCTGCCTCTGATATGCAGTTAGATTAGGGAGGTGCTTAGATATAGTTTAGCTCTTAGTCCCTGGGGTTGCTGCCTTTGGGGTAGCTGGCATGAACAGACCCACTGGCTTTGTATGACTCATCCAGATTGAACTAACCCTGGCAAGGGACTGGGAGGAGAAAAGTGTGGTCCCAGCTGTCACTGCTCTCTCTCTATGCCACCCTCTGCCCAGTCCTTCCCTTCCTGGGCAGAATTTTGTTCAAAACAATGATGATATAGGGTTCCAGTTGGAGCAACAGAGGTAGGGGGACCTGGGAAGAAACATCCTCCAGTTTTTTCAAAAATACAAGGCATCACAAAATGGCACAGAACTCAAGCAAGTGCAAGTAGCCAAGGGTTGGGGGGTGGGTAGGTAAGGAGACAAAGGATACCCCAGCAAGCAGAAAAGTAAATGGAGTGGGTAGTCAGAAGGAGCCTAGTAAGTCAAGTCTGAACACAAGATCCCGATAGGTCAGTTGCTCCTGAGGTGGGGGGAAGCAGGGACAGGGGCAGGGAGGGCATCTTGGTGATTCCCTGTCATGACAACCTAGCATGATGCCTTCCCCCTAGGAGGCAAGGCTAATCCTGACACCAAGAATTATCTCCATACTGATGACCTCAAGCCCTATGGGTGGCAAATCTGGGGGGAAATAGGAACTCAGGCTTCCAAATACTTGGAAGCTTTTTTTGGCCAGATGGAGTCAAGCTCTAATCAGGGCATCCTAGCTTATGGTCCCTGGGCAGATTCAAGCCAGGGGTCATTTGTGTGGATCAGCAAGACCAGATCACAGAGAAGCCACCACTAAGGGGGGGGCGCTCCTGTGATTCTCAATCTGATAACGTCAATGACATCTGGTTTACCAAATCTCAAGCTTTCCTTTCAGACAAAAACACTTGTGTGTGGGCCTCCCCTTTCCTTCAGCATGCTGTAATTTCTGATGTGGGCAGGTCTTTGCTCAGAATACACCTGGAGTAGGGGTTGTTGTTGAGGAGGAAGACAATTAGATGTTAGTGAGCCCGAAGGGAGGAGAGGCCCTGGCAGTGTGCCATGGCTATCCTCATGGGAAGATTCCTACTAGTAAGTGCTACATGTACCTTGACCATTAAAATAACCCTGTACTGAACCCAGAGCCACCAGGAGGCCTTTTGGAGCAAGCATTAGTGCTGGGAAGGAGTCCAAGGGTCGGATTGCCGATGTCCATGTAGTATACAGAGATGCCAGGGTACACGTGGGTGTGGATGCTGCTGGGGTTGAGGCTCCGGGAGTCCATGTAGCTCTCTCCTCACCTGCTAGACTTGCTCTTCTCCCGCTATTGTGGCAATACGTCGCAGATTTTCTTTAACTTTAATAAACTCAGGTGCCTGGTCTTCTTCCTTTTTGGTTTCTCTTTCCATCTGAAGAAAAGAGAAGTTGATATGTCAAGAGCAAATGCTAGGACTATTTCTTGATCTTAGTCAGTTGATGAACAGGCGTTTATTAAACACTTACTCTGTGCCTAGCACTGTGTTAGTGGACCTTGACTTGGGAGACCTGGGATTGAACCTAACCTGGGCAAGTCATGTGAATGCAGAACTTGGAGTTGGATGGCAACACCTTGGCCAGCTCCACATATCACTCTCCTGTAGATCTGGCCACAGTGTAGTCAGTGAAAAGAGCCCTGGGTTCCAATCTCACCTCTGAGACTTACTCTATACACTCCCAGTGTGACATCGACCAAGTCATGTGTTCTTTCTTGGCCTATAAAATGAAGGGATCGCATAAGGTCCCTTTCAACTCTGAGGTTCCTTCCAACTTGAACCAGGACCCTATAAAACCTAGACCCCCTCCATGGTAAGTGACTCCCACAGGGTCATTCAAATGCAAAGGAGTTGAGCAAAAATTCGACCCTGGGTCTTCTGACAGCAAATCTAGTGCTCTCTCCACCGTACCAAGCTCTGAAAAACCACTGACTCTATTTCCCCATCTATAAAATGAGAATCATGGTTTGGTAATAACACTTAGCATTGATCTGTTGCATTAGGGTTTGTAAAACACTTCACATGAGATGCTAAACTCATTTATCGACTGATATAGTTTATGTTACCTACCTCACAGGGTGGTAAGGAAGAAAAGATTGACTCTTAAAGCATCGTGTAAACATCTTTTTGTCATTATCTGGAGCTATTACCTGGATTTATTTTTGCCCTATCCTAATTTATTCAGCTAAGTCCGACTCTCTGTGACCCTATGTGAAGTGGTTTACCATTTCCTTCTCCAACTCATTTGACAGATGAGGAAATTGAGGCAAACAGGGTTAAGCCACTTGCCCAGAGTCATATAGCTACTAAATGTCTGAGGCTGCATTTGAACTTAGGAAGGTGAGTTTTCCTGACTTCAAGCCTAGGGTTCTGTCGACCGCCCCATGGGGCAGTGAGGATAGTGCTGTGCAATCCCAGAGAAATTGAATAAGAACCCCAATAAGAACCCCAATAATCTCAATCTCTAGCTTCACAGAACCAGGTTACATGGAAGAAACCTTAAAGACCCAGAGCAGACCCCACGTTTTATACAGGAAGAAACTGAGGACTGGATAAGTTAAACACTGCCCAGAGCAGAGCAGGCAGGATTTGAATCAAAGCTCCCTGGCTAAAAACCCAGGGCTCTCCTCCTCTATCGATCCCTTTGGTTCTTTAAGACTCAGTTTCTCCATCGGTAAAACTGGGGTAACAGGATGTGCGGTCCCCACCTTGTCGGGAAAGCCGCTAGTAAAACGTGAGATGTTATTTCAGAGCTCTTATTCCCAGAAAGGCCCTCGATGCCCTTGCCAGGCTTGGCTGGGCTCCCCAGCTCCATTAACTAACAAAGGAGGGTTTTGTTTCACACGCTGATGCAGTAAGCCCTAATCTCACACGCTGCATTGTCAGGAGCACGGAATGTTCTGCCCAGAAAGGTCCTGGGCCGTCTCCCCTAAGCCCCTAGAGGCTGCCTTGCCCCAGGTGCCCATGGGGCTGGCAGGGCCTAGCTCCCTCCAGGCCCAGACTCCTCCACGTGGCCAGTCCTTGCCTCCCCGCCACGTGCCCTTCTCCCCATTCTCTGCCCTGCATCAGGGCCGCTCCTAGCCTGCACACATCCTGGATTCATGGGGCCTTTTCTACCTCCTCCAGTCGTTGCTGTCTCTTCAGGAGCTCCTGCTCAAATGGCGACTTCAGCTTCTTGGCTTCTTCTTCTTCTTTCTTCAGCCGAAGCAGCTGATTGCGCCGCCGGTGCTCCAGGACCCTCTGCAGCTCCGGCTTGCTGTCCACTCCCAGGCCTCTGCAGGTGGCAGGGTGCGGGTGGGGGCAAGGGAACAAGGGAGGAGTCTTAGTGGAAAAAATATCTGGATTGGATTCCCACCCTACCCCTTCGGCTGACGATTTCCTATTGCTCCTTGTGAAAATGAGACCTTGGAATGTGCTTGTGGAAATGAAGGGGATGCCTTATATTTTGGCTTCTGGCTCCTCACCACCAAGGGAGCTTGGGGAGTCTGTGAAGCTGTTTGCCTGTCAGTAAAACGGGGGCATAAAGGGGACTTCCGGCAGGTTGCCACTTGTTTGAGAGTGTTACTCCAAAAATCAAGGTGTACTTTTGGGGTGGTTGTTATTGGGCCTTCCTACTTGAAAAGGATCAGTGACATCATGAGGATGATGTCTCCACTTGCTCATGGATTGAATATAAGAATGGGTGGAATGAACAGAAAGTAAGACAGGCTCTTGGCCTTCCTGCTCCCTCCCATCTTCAATGATTTAGATGACAGCAGGGAGGGAGATGCCCCCTGATCTTAGAGATGGAGATCCCTGCTGCGGAACCCCTGACCTCTCCCTGAGCCTTAGCTTATGCCTGCAAAATGTAAAGAATCCTAAGCCTTGCACTACTCACCCCATAAGGTGTTGAGAGGAAAGCTCACTGTAAACCTTAGAGTACTAGAGAAATGTGAGCTCAGCTTAGTGTTGGCACAAAATGCACCTGGAGGGATTGTGGGAAGTGCATTTTTCTTTCCTAGAACTAAATGCACTGTGAAAAGAACAGTGAAAATTAGAACTATGATGATAGTTATTTCCTCAAATAGGAGAAGGATTCCTGTTAAGGCAGGATCTATGGCTTAATGGATAAATCATAGGCAGCTGACTGCTTGAAGTTCAAAGGTTTTAAATTATTTGCCCAGTCACACAACTGCTAGACCAGAGGTGAGGTCTGACTGTAAGCCCAGAGCTCTAACATTATGCTATCCAGCCTCTCTGATGGTATTATTATTTTTTTGGTCATTTTGTGATTTCGTAGGTATAAGAACCCTCCTTCTATGAATGCAGAATGGCAAAATATTTTGCTAGTATGTATCAGAGGCTGGTGGTCAGGATTTGGACTGAGGTCTTTCTAATCTCAAGGCTGAATCTCTAATGGTCACTTACTAGGGGCAAGCACTAGAACTCCCAAAAGTTGGTACTGGGTCCAATGACCAGGAAAAAAAAAACAGTCTTATGACTCAGGCTTAAAAAAATTGACTTTGTGAGGACAAGATGGAAATTCATCTGAAAAATGTCTTGAAGTCTTAGTGGACTGCAAGCTCCAAACGAGCCAGTCATGTGATTCAGAGCCAGAGGAGCTCTTTCAGTTTGGGGCTACATTAAAGGAAACCTTGTTCTTAGAAGTCAAGAGGACCCAGTCCCTGATCAGACCATATCTGCTCACTTCTGGGCATCCCAGTTTGGTGGAAAGCACCCAGGATGCTGAGTGACTTTCACATCATACCATACTAGGATAATTTGAAGGAGCTGGGGAGGTTTAATCTGGTGAAGGGAAGACTTGGGACAGGATGCCTGGGTTCCAGTATTTGAAGAGAAGAAGGATCAGGTATATTTGACCTAGCTCCAGAAGGTAGAACAAGGGGGATGAGAAAGGTAAGAAGGAAAATTGAGGTTTGAGGTCAGGAAACATAGGGAAGAAAAATTTGGGATTCTGTGACTGCGAATGGAGGAGTCTGAAGGTCTCATTCCTGGAGACACCCAGAGCCCCAATGAATTGTGGTCCCTCCTGACCAGGTGAGGAAATAACTGAGTGTTCCCAGTCAGAGGATCCAAGGAGAAGAAGGGACCTCCGCGAGAGGTCCAGAAAGAGCTCCCTCGAAAACATCCCAGTGTTTAGCACTTAGTAACTGGCACATGTTGGCACTTTGCAAAAGCTCATTGATTGATCTCATCCTACTCTTTCTTGAGGACCTCCAGGGATGGAGAATCCACTACTGATCATTCTCCTTTTGGAAGGTGCTCACAGTTAGCAAGTTCTTCCTTCTCTATCAAGTTGACATGAACTTCCCTCCCCCTCCAGAGCTCCTTATTCTGCCCACCAGTGCTATCTTTGTGTAACTTATATAAGCCCCAGAGGGCATGGCAGGAGGCAATGAAGAGCCCTCCCCCTTGCACTTTTGTTTTTTTGGGGGACATTGTGGGCTTATGACCTCAGCTGGCTTATGACAAACTCCCTGAACTCTGAATGAAAGCCAGAGTTGAGTTATTTCTTAGGGCACAGAAGCTTCTGGCAAAGTTCTTTTGTTTTTCTAGAAATTGGGTGCCTTTCTGTCTCTGTCTATCTCTGTCTCTGTCTCTCTGTGTGTCTCTGTGTTTGTATCTGTCTCTCTCTCTCTCTGTCACTCTCTCTAATGGGGGAGAATTGGCTAAAAACCACCATCTAGGGGTCTTCATTGGCTCTGTACTTCTGACTCAATCCACAGTTAAAATTAAGGTACACTGAGACACAAAGTTCTTAGCATGATCGATTTGCTAGCAATGCACAGGCATCCCAATAGGTAGGACCTCAACTATTTCAGATAAGCTAAGACCCTGAATGGGGGATAGAACAAAGGAACAGGGCAAAGAAAGGACTTTATGGGCAGGGAGCAAGTTACAAATGGTTAAAAGAACTCAGTATCCCTAATGACAAAAATCAATGATTGGTTAGAGGACGGAGGGGTGGGAGATAATACGATTGGTTGAAATTGGGAATGTGGGGCTAGCAATAGGCTCCTCCTTCTCTCCTCTGACCAAGAAATGTGCACTGTCTGAATCCCCCTGCAAGGTCACAGAGAATGGACCAGATGTCTTTGGATGGCAAATCAGACATCCTTGAAGGATAGCTTGATGATGCAAAGATACCAGACCAGACTCCCTGGTGTCTGTCTGCATCCCTCAAGGATAGCAGGTGTCCTTGAGGCAGGAATAGAGCACTGATTACCAGGAGAACTGGATTTTTAAACTTAATTTATTACAGGCCAATTGAGCTTCTGAACGAAACTCAAACACAGAGAACCACGACTTAGGCAGTTACAGGTCAAAAGTCAGTTAATTGTAAATGATCCTATATATTATTATTTTAATTTATTGTAATTTTAAATTTAAATTAATATATTTTTGGTTTTTGATGGAATCCAGTTAGTAAATTAATAAATAAATTTAATTAAATCTAAATTATTTAATTAATTTAATTAAATTTTAATTTTTTTTTAAAAAGATGATATAGACTCTATCTAAATATTTCACTCCATCAGATATTTGGGGAAGGTAGTATGGGGAAGAACCATAATAGTCTTCAAGAAAGAAAAGGGACTGGCATTCCTTCCCTTACACATAGCCTTTATTTAGTGTTTTTGGTCTGGATCTGGGGTTTCACTGTCATGGGGGACTCAGTATGGAAACTATTTTGTGAACTTACTAAAGTGCCTTGCCCAGAGTCACATGCAAGAGGCAGAGTTAGTCTTTGAGAGTGGTCTGGAGATGCTGAGAGGTTAAATGACGCCCCCAATCCCAGAGTTAGTATGTGATGGCAATGGGATTTGAACCCAGCTCTTTGGGCTCCAAGTCTGGCAGTGTCCTGCCTCTTTTACCCTTTTCTCCTAGTTTTGCCTCAGGGACCAAACAACCAATCTAAACCTTCTTCTAGGGGAAAAGTCCTTCAAGTCACAACTATCATATCACTCTCATTTTACAGATAAAGAGAACTGAGTCTGAGAGGTACACGGTCATCTAGCTCCAGGGATGGCCTGATGCCAATCAATAGGGCAGATGGTTTGCATCTACCAACCCCACCTCCAGTGGCCCGTTATAGACGTGACCCCAACATGGCTACATGACTTCCTCCAGCCACTCTTATCCCCTCCTGATGCTGGCCTCTCTGGGTGCACTGTTGTTGTACCCTCACGGTGTTCACCCAGCCCTGATCCAGATCTGTCAGTGACTGGTGAGAGAGTCACTGCTCCTACTTTCCATTTTTCACTGGAAACAGAATGAGTACACTATGAATGAAATCCATTGCCCATCTCATATCTTTGTCTTTCCTTCCTCTACCAAACTTCCCCCTTTCCTTCAAGGGCACCAGCATCCCTCCAGGCTCCCAGGTTTGTCATCTCTCTCATTACACTTGACTGCCCTCTCAACTGAAGACTGCTCCATCTCCAAGGATCTCTTAACTGCCAAAGGTAATGGCCTTTTTCTCAGTCCTCATCCTTCCTGATGACTCTGCAGCCTTTGAACTGTGGACCACCCTCTTCTTCTGGGTACTTATTATCTCCCCTCTAGGTTGTTGAAAGTGATATGTGTCACTTGTATAAATTCTCATATTTATATAATTAAAAGTTAAAAACAGAATTTTTAAATGTGTTTAAAAATCTTCAGTGGGTTTGAACCCATTTGTTAAAAATATAAAATTGCAATACCTTCTGATTGGTTTGTAAGAACAACTGATTGCCATCAGGGAAGATGAACATTTACCAGCTGGATTCCATCAAAAGCATTTGCATGATTGGTGGATGGCATTGAAAAATGAAGATCATGTTTTAGTGTGACTGGTGATGTTCTCCTTCTATGGGGACCTTCAGAACCCTACGTGACACTTTTGGAAAAGCTATGATGTTGAAACCACGTACTGAAATAAAACTTTAAATCCCCATATCACTGTTGTTTTTCAGTCATTTTCAGTCATTTCTGACTTTTCCTGACCCCATTTGGGGTTTTCCTCACAAAGATACTGGAGTGGTTTGACACTTCCTTCTCTAGCTCATTTTACAAATAAGGAAACTGAGGCAAAGAAGGTTAAGTGACTTGCCCAGGGTCACAGAGCTAGTAAGTGTCTGGGGCTGGAAATTGCTGTATCACAAGGAATTTAATGAAGATTTCAAAAAGTAATGAAGCCATTTCCATCCCATTGCTTTCATGAAAAAATTATTAATGATAATTTTAGTCAGAGCAAAAAGGTTTTTGTGCCCCTACTAAGCAAAAAACATTTCCAAAATATTTGTATTTACCTCACCTTTTTAATTTCAGTTTTTGTGTAAGAGTTGTGATGAACATTGTTAGTAATTGTAAGTAATGTAAATAATTGTATTATGCTCTATATTTTAATTAGCTATAATAATTATGTATATTGTATATACATATGTATATTGTATATATACATAATATATGAATGTATACAATATATACATATATTATGTATATATTACATATATACATATATTATATGTGTATAATATACATATATTACATTATATACATATATTATATTACATAATATATGAATGTATAAAATATATAAATATTTATATAAAATATAAATATAAGTGAATAATATATAAATAAATGAATATACAGTTCTTGGATACATGTATAACTGAAAGGGGTATATAATTAAAAAAAACTAGAGACCACTGAAATAGTTCATATATGTCAGAGGTAAGACTTGAACCCTCTAAATCCAAATTTCTTTTGGTACCCAGTCTCCATGACAACCCAGGGGCTGTAGCTGAGGATGCTTAAGGTATCCCTTGGTCTAAACAATGGGGTGGAGAGTCCACGCCCACCCCTCACCTTCTGTGGTTCATGAGCAGCTCTCTGTGTAGCTCCTGGTGACTTCTGGAGGCTTTTACAGGATTCATCAGCTTCTTGGGTTTGATAAGTTCTGTGTTCCAGTCTCTGTAATCTGGATGGGCCGTGACTCCCCCTGCTCTCTCTGTTCTGTCCCTCTGCATTTCAGAGTACAACGAAGCTGTGAAGAGAGGGGCAAGGAGGGTGCATAAATTAGAAATGGGGTGCTTCCTCAGGGAAGATGGCACTGCCCAAACTTACCTGCAGCAGGTCCTCCATCCCTTAATTATAAGCAAATTCGAAGGATCAGAGTTTTAGAAGTGAAATCTGCCCTTCTCAACCCATCCCCTCATTCTGCAGTTGGGGAAACGGAGGCTCAGAGAGTTCAGGCCACTAGCCCAAGGTTGTACAGGAGTAGGGGTGGAGCCAGGATTCCAGACTTCCTCCCCTGGCTTCAGATGCAGGGCTTTCTCTCATGTAAGTCCTTAAGTCCAGTCCTGAGTGCGTCAGGGCTTATACTTAGGACTTCATCCATCCTGAGGAATTCTCTCTACCAATGTGGAGCTGGCTATGCAGGTTATAATCTTGGGAGCTGCTTGTGACCAGTGAGAGGCTACATTTAACCTTGCTCAGGGGCAGATAGTACATATGTCAGAGGCAGGACTTGAACTCAGGTCTTCCTGACTCTGAGATCAGCTCTCTTCCACCAAGCCACACTGCCTCTCACCCCATTGGGCAGATGGGGAAGCTCAGGCTCATTTAGGTTAAGTGACTTGCCTATGGCCACACACAGTCAACATGTATGTATTAGACACTTGCTATGTGCCTCTGTGCTAGGTGCTGGGAATACAAAGGCAGAAATAAAACAGTTCTTTCTGTCAAAATAAAACTACCTTTAAATTTACAAGTGTCACGAGTGGCATGAATGGAATTTAAACCCAGGATTTCTGACTCTAATGAAAGAAAACAAGCATTTGTTAAATGCCTACTATTTGCCAGATGTTTTACAGGCATCATCTCCTTTGATCCTCACAACAAACCAGAGAATGCTACTATTATCCCCAATTTACAGATAAGGAAACTGAGGCAAATAGGGTGAAGTGACTTGCCCAGGATCACACAGCCAGTAAGGGTCTGAGGCCAGATTTGAATTCAGGTCTTCCTGACTCCAAGCTTGGTGCTCTATCCACTGTGCCACCTAGCCGCCCCTTGAAGTAGGAAATTGCTTCTTAATTGGCCAGCACACAACACCCTGGAACTGTAAGGGAGAAGTCCATAACCATCACCAGTCCTACCCTCATCCTGTTTCACACTGCAATACCTTTACTTGCTCTCTGTGGAGCAGGTGGTGTTTATGGATTAAATGCCTTTTGGAGAAGTTTTAACCTGGAGAAAAGAGGGAGTGAGGGTCGTTGGGATATGCATTACATTTCTATATACATGTGTAGTATATCTAGCATATTTTAATAGGAATAAATGTAAAATCTTACACTGGAATTTAGAAATCAGCTTCCACAGCCCAAGGCAGGGGAGGCCTAGCTAGTGGGTGATTATTCTGGAAAAGAACTTGGTAAGTTGATATCCACTTGGTAAATGGACCTCGGGTTTCAACATGAACCTTTAGCATGTTATAACAACTAAAAAGCTAATGTACTCTTGGGCTGAATTAAGAGAGGAGTAGGAGGAAATAGTGTATCTAGGACAGGGGAGGGGATAGTTGCACATCTCTGTCCAGGTCAGACCACAGTGGGAATGTTGTAACTAGTTCTGGGACCCACAGGGTCATAGATTTAGCAATGGAAAGGATCTCCAGTTGTCCCTCCTGTAGATGAGGAAAGTGATGCCTAGGCAGGTGAAATGTATGCCCTTGGTCATGAGAGAAGGAAATGGCAGAGTGAGAATTCAAATCAAGGTCTCTTGACTAAACCCAGAGCTCCTTCTCCAATACAACTTTTTTCTTCCCTACTAGGCTCCTGAGCCTGCCAATTGGGCTCAAGATAGGCCAGAAAGTGTCTGAGACCAGGGTCCAATTCAGATTCTTCATTGCAAGGGGGAGGAAGGAAAAGGGGAGAATCAGGTCTTCTTTAAAGCTGTTTGAAAAGACAGTAATACAAGAAAAAGGACCAGCAGGGCTTCCAGGTTTCCTGGTCTCTTCACATCCAAGGATCTCCAAATGAAAAAGTTCCTATTTGTCTATTGCTGAAACACTGATGCAGAATCAATTCTCTCTATAGTTTAAGAATGAAGCCTCCATGGGCAATCTGTAGAAAGCAATGGGGCTGAGACCCCACTCACTCTGAGGCATATTACCCAAGGACTTCAAGCCAGAGAGAAGGGCCCCACAGATAGAAAAATATTCATGGCAGCACATTTTGTGGTAGCAAAAAACAAATGAGATACCCATTGATTGGAGAATGGATGGCCCTTGAAGATTATATCATTGAACTATACGAAATGATGGAGAAGAGGAATTCAGACAATCATGGGAAGACAGCCACTTTTTTTCCTGGTGAAAGGAAAAAAATCCCACATCGGTCATGTCCAAAGAATATATGTCTCCTTCTATGTTTTAACTTCACCACTTTTCTGACAAGAGGCAGGCCAGTGATTTTGATCTTCAGTCCTACAGAATTGGTTGGTGGTTATGTTGATTGGGTTTCTTTGTACATCACCTCTATTTACCAGAGTATTTTTCTATTTACCAGAGTATTCTTCCTGGCTTGATCTAGAGCTCTATCCTCCAGCTACACCAGACTTTATTCTCAGTTCTTTCCATATTTCTTTGTATTTTTCATATTTATTGTTTTCATGACAATATAACAGCAGCTAGGTAGTGCAGTGGATAGAGCACTGGGTTTGGAATCTTCCTGAGTTCAAATCTGGCCTCAGATGCTTATTAGCATCTTCTATTTTCAAGCCAGAAATGGTTGGTGGTTATGTTGATTGGGTTTCTTTGTACATCACCTCTATTTACCAGAGTATTTTTCTCACCTCCACCTTTCAGAGAGCCATTGCTTGGTTTCTAACAAAAAAAAAAGAGGAGGAAAAAAACCACTTCAGCACAACTTACTATCATATTGAAAAAGTTGGACATAATTACATGCTGTTTTCCTCCACAGTCTCTCACCTTGGATCTGTTTGGTATGTGTATGTTGTTTCCCTCCTTAGAACATAAGCTCCTTAAGGACATGGACTGTTTGACTTTTGTATTTGGCTACGTAGCCAAAACCCCATTTGGGGTTTTCTTGGCAGATACTGGAGTGATTTTCCATTTTGTTCTCCAGCTCATTTTATAGATGAGGAAACTGAGGCCAGCAGGATGTTAAGTGACTTGTTAGGGGCACACAGCTAATAAGCATCTGAGGCCAGATTTGAACTCAGGAAGATTCCAAACCCAGTGCTCTATCCACTGCACCACCTAGCTGCTGTTATATTGTCATGAAAACAATAAATATGAAAAATACAAAGAAATATGGAAAGAACTGAGAATAAGGTCTGGTGTAGCTGGAGGATAGAGCTCTAGATCAAGCCAGGAAGACCTGTGTTCAAATCCCACCTCCTCAGACCATTACTAGTCATGTGACCTTGGGCAAGTTTCCTCTGGGCCTCAGTTTCCTCATCTGCAAAATGAGGAGGTTATACTCAATGGTCTCTGAGGTCCCTTTTAGCTATAGATATATGATCCTATGCCCTTTCCACAGCAAGATCACAAAAGACATATAGACACACACATTCGCTACCACTTCTGATGATACATGTCTTCCACATTTCAATGCTGGAGTAGAAAGTCTGGGAGAGAAGTGGTTGTTGACAGATTTATGACCTAGGGTCACACTGGCTCTTGGTTTTTGGCTTGAAACCCAAGAGGGACAATACCATACACTGGAAAGAGCCTGGAATCTGCAAAGTCAAGAGACCTGTTTTCAAATCCTATCCCTGATACTTATACCCTGTGAAATCTTGGACAAATCACTTGGGCAAATGAATCTCATGAGCTTTCATTTCTTCATTTGTAAAATGAGGGGGCTGGACTGTATGACCTCTGGGTTCCTTTCCAGCTCTAACTATAAACCCATAATCCTATAACACCCTGCACCCTCTCCTGGGCTATTTCCCCAACTCCCATTTGTATCCCAGAGGGTGGGTGATCACTACTTCTCCCCTCAGGTTCTAGGGGTAACCCTGAGGGGTTAGGTTCTTTATAGTACTCTTACTCATGAATCCCCATTCAACCAATCAGCCAATAAACTTGATTATATTGTGCTAAGAGCAAAGGGTACAAAGGAAGGAAAAAGATGGTCCCTGCCCTCAAGGAAGGAGCTCACAGTCTAATAAGGGATTGTGGGATGGTCTCTGGGGTCCCTTCTTCCAACTCTGGCATTCTTTGACTGAGACTTCAGGAGTATGGAACCATTTTTAGCTGCCAGGATAAGGGGAAAGCTTATAAAGAAGCAGAGAAGCCCTCTCAGACCAACTGCTCTACTCCTAGGGAGCAGGTGGCAATACCACCTGTAGAACAGATTCTAGGGCAGGGAACATGGAGGCTCTAGGCTGACCACTACCTCTCATCAAGTCTGTGCTAACCATCTCTGTCAACTCCTGAGCAAGATGCAAAGATCTGTAGTCATGGACACCATTAGACTATTGACTCTGTCCTTCCTCTTCCCTCTGGGAGACTTTTGAAGATCTGAGGTTGGAGAAAGGTCAAGGATGGGTGACCATAGGTAGAAGTCTGAAACTCAGCTAAGCTAACTAGGGCTGGGTTGCAGCATCCACTGCCAGGTAGAGGAGAGTGGGATTGGCCAGGAGATTAAGGAATTGAAGTCAGGATTGGGTGAGGAAGGCTGCTATCACTTCCTTGATCAGGATGATTCTAAGGACAGAAACTCTCTTAGCGTCTGGAACCCGGGTGGGGAGGATTGGTCCAATAGAACAAGGGCACAGTTCATCTCTTAGGGTTCTGAGGGACATTCAGAGGGACATTGCATCCCGTTCTGCCCCAGTTCTCCTCAAGCTGTTGTCACAATTGGACAGAATTCTGGGTCTGACTGAGTTCAGATGTGGCCTCACACATTTACTAGCTGTGTGACCTTGGACAAGTGACTTAACATCTGTTTGCCTCAGTCTCCTCAACTGTAAAATGGAGATAATTACCTCCCAGGGTTGTTGTAAGGTTCATATGAGATAATATTTGTAAAGTATTTAGAACAGTGCCTGGCACATGGTTGGGCTTAATAAATGCTTGTTAAGTGACTTACTGATCTAATCTAAAACCCTCATCTTACAGAGAAGGAAACTGAGGCTTAGGGAGGTTAAGGGAATTGCCCAGGGTCACAGGTTGCCGAAGAGATGGGCTTTGAACAAAGGTTTTACTTTGAACAATGCCCTGCTCATATCCAGCAAATACATAATCACTCAGCCTTTGCTTGAAAAACCCCAGTGAGGGAAAGAAGGTGGTTAATAATAACTGACATTTACATATCACTTTAAAGTCCACAAAATGCCTTACATCCATTATCTCTTTTGATGCTCACAACAACTCTTGGAAGGAGGAACTGCTACGAATGCCAGAAATGGGACATGAACCCAAGTCTACTTGACTCCAGGTCTAGTATGGTATCCATTATGCTGTTCTGGCTTCCTACAGTTTAGTGATCTTGGGGAAGTGATTACCACTCTCTGTGGCTCAGTTTCATCATCTACAAAATGGGAGAGTTCAATCAGATCACTTCCATGGTCCCCTCCAGCTCTGAGTCCATGATATCGTGACCCTGCATCCTAAGGCAATCTCTTCTTATGTAAGCTCTCATCGTACCTTGGGCCTCTTGCTCTGTCCCCTGGAGCCAAAGGGAGCAAGTGCTATCTCAGCCAACTCTTTCCTCACCACTGATTTCCTCACCACTGATTCCTGGTGCAGCCCTTTATGATGCCAGTTAGAAGAGTGTCTACAGGTCACCTCCCTAGCAGTTGGAAAACTCTCAAGGCTGGGATTCTCATTCTCCCCTCTAGGTCTGCAAAGGCAGTTCACCCCCTCTTTCTAAATTGAGTTTTCTTTCTTCTTGATTACTTAGAGGATTTCCCAGAGTGGCCACCAGATGGCGAAGTATCAACACAACCTTGGCATAGGTACTTGGCACCTGCAGGAACCGTGGATGGTGTAGGCACAGAGCAAAGAGCCGTTTCATGTAAAAATCAATTGATTTGTTCTGTGTCTCCGGGAGAGGAAAAGGGATTGCCAAGGGTGGAGGCAGTTACAGAGGACATTTCACACGATTTCACTGACCTCTGCTGGGTCAGCAAAAGCTTATCTATTTGTGGTATAGGCAAGGTATGTTATTCCAGCCTTGCTAATATTCTAAGAGTTCATAGGCTAATAGATAAATAGAGTGGCATGGACCTTGGAGGCCACTGAGTTCAAATTCCTCATTTTAAAGTGAAGGAAACCGAGGCACAGAGTTAAGCTACATGTTCCACGTCACAAGGCTGGTAAGTGTCTGAGGTAGAATTTAAATTCGGGTCTTCCTGACTCTAAATCCAGCACATTAGTCTCTGTTCAAGAGAAAGTGAGTCTCCATCAGCCGGATAGGACAGAGACCAGCTGGGACAGACTTGTCCTATTCTAGCCCAAAAGATTCCCCTTTAGGTTAGGTGATCTTGCCAAAGTCCTGGGTAGGTTCCCAATGATGCCAGGGGAGGAGCCCATTTCTGCTGCTCCTGTCTTCAAAGAAAAAGAATTGTCCAGGGGGCAGCACTCTGGGATGGAAGCACATTGCAGCTAAGGAATTTCAATCTGCAAGCGAGACAGCAGAGCATGGCACACCGGAAGTCTGGAGACTCAGGTTCTGGTCTCAGCTCAGCCTTCAACTTGTCATGTGACTTTAGATAAGCACTTGGCCTCAGTTCCTTCACTTGACAGACAAGGTTGGCCCATGTAGTAGATAGGGCACTGGCCCCAGAATGAGAAAGACTGAGGGAAACAAGGAAGTAGGGCTGGGGAAAGATATCCTAACAGCAGAAATAAGGAAATAGTTTAACTTCATTCTGCCCTGTGTCCTTCTCATGTTCATTAAATAGGGTATCCCTTATGAATGTAAGCATGCCAGATTTGGAAGAAACTGGGTTCAAATCTTGGCAAGACCAGGGTTGTCTGTGTAACCTTGAGAAAGATACTGAATGTCTCTGGGCCTCAGTTTTCCCCATCTGTAAAATGAGAAAGTTAGACTTGATGCTCTGTGAGACTCCTTCCAATTCCAAGTCCATAATCCTATTTTTCTATGACTAACATAGGGAAAAGTTATTAGAAAAGTTGGTGACAGGGTCAGCTAGGTGGTGCAGTGAATAGAACACTGGCCCTGGAATCAGGAGGACCTGAGTTCAAATCTTGCCTCAGATATTTGATATTTACTAACTGGGTGACCTTGGGCAAGTCACTTAACCCCAAATGCCTTGCCTTTCCCCCACCAAAAAAGAAAAGAAAAGCCAATGACACATTTGTAAACACCCTCAGAGAATCAGGGATGTAGGAATTTTGTGCTAAAATGACCCTAGCAATAGGGAAGGGGCATATTAAAAAGAAACCAAAGGTGGTATAACTTCTGTCTAGAAGTGGAGAAGTATGTCCCAAATGTCCACAGTAATAATATCTTGGTGATCTTCTCCTAGATGACTTTTCAAAGTCATTTGCATTGGTTAAAAGGTTTTAATAACATCATAGAATATCAGCATAGGAAGGGAACCTGGTGACCATCTATCCAACCCCTGCCAGAAGAAGAATTATACATTACAACTCCAGCAAGTAGCCAGCCAATCTAAGATAAATCTGCCACCCTGCAATTTCTCTTTAGGTCTACTTTCAGGAGTTAGTGAGATCATTCACCCTTTTAGCCCATCCTTCAGATTCTTAAAGACAGCCATCACATCCTACCTAAATCTCTTCTCAGGCTTACGATCCATGGTTCTTCCATTTAATCTTTGTATGGTTGGGTTTCCAGGCCTCTCACCATCTTGGTCCCCTCCTGGACATTCTCAGTTTATCAGGTAATCCCCTTTCTAAACCATAGTGTCCAGAACTGATCCCAATACTCTAGCTGGGGTCTGACCATGGCCAAGGACAGTGCAATTGTCAACTCTATTGTCTTGGATGTCATGCTTCTCTTAATTCACTCTTAGAAAGCATTGCCTTTTGGGGTTACTATTTCACACAGTTGACTGATACTGAATTTGCAATCCTAAAAAAGTCCTGAATTTCTTTAAAAACAAACAAAAAAGAACTATTCCTTCCCCATTCTACATATATACATACATACATAAAGATATGTATGTATGTATAATTGACTTTTTGCATCAATTTGCAACTGATTTTTTGGAATCCAAGTGTCAAACTTTGCATTTATTCAATTTCATCTTTCTAAGTCCACCTCAAGTCTGATGAGTACTTTTTTGGAGCCTGACTCCATCAACTAAAGTATTATCTATTTCTCTGAGCTTTGTGTCATCTGAAAATTTGATAAACACACCCTATATTTCTTCACTTGTCATTGATACAAATGTTAAATAGCAGAGATATAAACATAGATCCTTGAGGTACATTACTAGGGATCTCCATCCAAGTTGACATGAATTCATTCGTGATTCCTCTCTGATACTGTTCATTCAGTCGGTTCTCAATACACCAGATGGTCTTTTTAAATTCATCTCTCCATTTTTTCCACAAGGAGGGCCTGAAAGCCTTTGTTGAATGCAGGAGTAATTTACGTCTATGGCGTTTCATTGATCTATCACTCTAGTAACTCTCCCCAAAAAAGACAAGTTAATCTGGCATGATCTGTCCTTGATAAAAACCATGCTTGCTTTTCATGATCACAATTTTCCTTTCTAAATGTTCATAAGTCATCCCTTCAATAATATGTTCTTGAATTTTGCCAGGATAAAAGTCATGTTTACTGGTTTACGCTTTGCATGTTTCCTCCACTCATTTTCCTTAAAAAGAAAAAAAAGGCGGCATTTCCTCTCTCCCAATCCTATGGTAGCTCACCCATCCTTTTGTTGTAGGTTAGTCATTCAGTCATGTCCACTCTTCATGACCCCATTGGGGTTTTCTTGGCAGAGGTACTGGAACAGCTTTCCATTTCCCTCTCCAGCTCATTTTAGAGATGAGGAAATGGAGACAAACAGGGTTCAATGATTTGCCCACACAGCTAGTCAGTGTCTGAGGTTGGATTTGAACTCAGGTCTTCCGAACTCCAGGTCTGGTGCTCTATCCAGTGCACCACCTAGCTGCCCCTAGTTTTCATTCTCTTTCAAAGGGCAATGAAAGAAGTTCATCAATTATATATTTCCATTTTTTCAATTCCCCTGGGATCTAGGTACCCTGAGCCTGGTAACAGAAGCTTACTGAAGGCACTGAAGCTGTTCTCTTATGACTCATTTTGGAATTCTATATTCCACTAGCCATTGAAATTAGGTCCTTCCTAGGCCAAAGAGCATTCTTTGAAAAAGACAAGCAGCCACAGAATAAGAGCTGGTCAGTCCTGCCTCTTCGCCTGCTCCTTCTGTCCTGTGTATCTGTCCTGCTCTTTCTATGACTTTCCTATTGTTTTACACAGAGCTAAGAAGTCCTTGTCATCAATAGCATTCAGGAACTGTCTCAACTCATCTTGATGTTACTCATACAGACCAGGCTACTCTTTTGCATTAATCTGCTATCCTTACCCTTGCCTCCATCTTATAAACATGGCTTTTTAAAATCCTGCCCACGCCTTGAGGAAGGGCAGAGGAAACTGGGTATGTGAGGGTAATGGAACATTGTTATGCCTTCTGATGTTATAGGGAGAGCACTGGCCTTGGAGTCAGGAGGACCTGAGTTCAAATCCGGTCTCAGACATCTACTAGCTGTGTGATCCTGGGCAAGTCACTTAACCCCAATTGCCTCAAAAAAACAGATGTTATAGGCACAAGAAGCACCTTGGTGTCAGGTAGACCTGGGTTTACTAGGGACCTGATCATAAGCAAGTCATCTATCTACTCAGCTAAGTGAGCTAAGACTTAAGTTGCTTATCTCACCCTATACTGATGAACTCTCTGTCTCTGTCTCTCTCTCCATCTCTGTGTGTGTCTCTCTCTTACACACATATAGGCAGAGGCAAGAAAAAGAAAATAATGTATATGAGGAATTCAGAGAAACATAGGAAGATTTGTATGAACTGATGCATAGAGAAATGTATCAGACCAGACCACTATACCCAATGATGCTAGCAGCGTAAGTGGAAAAATGCCCAAAAGAAAGAAGAATGTGCAGTAATGGTAATGAGAGTCTTGGTCCCCGAGACAAAATGAAACATATTTTCCCCTTATAAGCAGAGAGGCAGTAGAGCCTGGGGGTGCCAGGCTGCATTGGAGGTATCAGACACTTTCACCGGATCAGTTGTCTTGTTGTTTTAGAAGTCAGGTTTCAACGCTGGAGCAGGAGTCAGGGGAGGGCTAGATCTAGAAAGGACTGTTGTATAATCACTAAATCATCAATAGAACTTTTTGAAAAAACAAAATTCTGAGTTTTTGGTAAACTCCTCATGTAACTGTGACCACAGCTCTTTTGAGGCAGCTTCTCATTTTCCTCCTTACTGGAATAATCTTTGTACCTTCTGAAATTCAACTCTTGATAGTTTTCCATCTCCCTTGGGCAGATTGTTCTCACAGAATTCTGGGTTACTCGATTCTCTCCTCTCTATCCTGTTCTCCTTTTCTCCCTCTCCCCTTCTTTCTTCTTTTTCCCTTTTCTCCCTTCTCATTCTCTCCCTCTCCTCTTCTCCCCTCTGCTCTCCATTTCTCCAATCCTCTCCTCTCCTTTTCTCTCTCCTCCTTTTATCTTTCCTCTTTTCTCTCCTTTCTTATTTTTCCCTCTCCTCCCCTCTCCTTCTCTCCTCTTCTCTTTTCCTCTCCTATGTTCTCCTCTTTCTCCCCCTGTCTCCTCTCTTCTCCTCTCCTTCTTCTCTCCTCTCCTCTCTTTCCCTCTTCCCTCCTACCCTAACCATCCCCCTTACACACCCACATCCATATATACTATGTTGGACCCAACACACACCTATCTATTGATATTGGTCAAAGGTCCCAGTTGTCTTGTTTTCTCGCTGGTTTTTTTTTCTTGAAACAACCTTGCTAAGCTTCTAGGAGATGAATCTTGACAGTCTTAGAAGCAGCCTGGTCCTAGACTGGGGGTCAGGAAGACTTGGGTTTAAATTCCACTTTATTCTCTTACTATCTGCGTGACCCTGGGCAAGTCACTTAACCTCTCTGAGTCTCAATTTCCTCATCTGAAAAATAAGGAGGTTGGAGGACATAGGCTCTATTCCAGCTTCAAATTTAGGACTTTACAAGTCAAGAGAAGAAACCAGATTGTTGATCTGTGAAGGGGACATGAATTGGAGGCACTGGGGCTCAGGCTGACCGAAGTGGTGCTTAAAGGGGCACCATTTAGGGAAATACCTAAAGAAACAACGCTAAGGAGGAAGCTCCCGCCTTATTTCTCCTTTCATAATTTTTTCTCCCCTTCATCTTCTCTCATTTTGGTAATTATAGCTTGGTTCCTACAGACCTTCTGCTGAGTTCTCTAGGATACCACGTGAGTATCTACCTCTGGCTTTTCTTTTGTTTTACTTATAAATTTACTTATAAATATGATGGTTTGGGCACAAGGGTGAACAAAGTAGAGCATCTACATGAAATGGAATATTATCACTGTGTAAGAAAATAATAACAAAATAAAAATACAATAATAAACATAAGGAATTCAAGAGAAACATGAGAAGATGAAGGACTACGTAATGTTGATGATAACACTACCATGTGTCAAACTCTGATGAATTGGAATGAACAGCATTGGTTCTGGAGAACTTCAAACCAAACCCACATTTCTCTTTATTTGAGAGGTGGGGCCTGGATGGATGTAGGCTTGTGTACAGTGTCAGGGGCTGTTATGATGTCACTTCAATGTTTTCCTTTGTGACAGAGAAGCGCTTAATGTGTGTGAAGAGATTTAAAGAGAAATCCTTGTGATTTAAAAACAAAAGGCAAACAATATTAAAATTAATAAAGAATGAAAGAAAGGATGGAGGCAAGGAAAAAAGGAGGAAAGGAAGGAAAGAGAAAAGAAAGGAAAAAAGAATGAATTAATGAAAGAGGAAGGAAAGAAATGACAATTAAAAATAAATGAAAAAGGAAGAAAGGGAAGGAAGATGAGAAGAAAGAAGGAAGCTGGAAGAAAGGAAAGAAAAGAAGCTAGAAGAAAGGAAAAAAGAATGAAAGAAGAATGAATAGAAAGAAATTTTCAGACTTTTCTATCTGTCCCAGAGCTATTCATCAGTGTCAATCTCTATGTCTCATGACAGTGATGGAAATGACAGGAAATATTATAGAGCAGGAAAATATGGAAATTTCTGTCTTCTCCTTTTTGCATATTTAATGTACTATTGCAAGGAGTTTAGCTCACTGAGTTTAACCACTTTGTTGTTTTGGGTATGGGAAAATCGTGCAGATGACTGGATTCTGTAAACTAGCTTAGCCTAGTCTACATCATGATGAAGGAACACACTACCCCTAAAACCTGTATTCCAAGATTCTTGCAGGTTTTTCTTGGGAACACATGTACTAGGTACAATGTTAAATAATCAGATAGCAGTAGCTTGAAACTCCAAGGTACCAAGGTATCTTGTTATCATGGTAGTCCAAGAGTTAAGGAAGGAGAATCAGCTATAGTTATCCATTTTGCAAATGGGGAAATTGAGGTCCACTGCATGCAAGTAATTTTCAGATCAGGCAACAGGATGATGGAAGTTTTGGCTAGGGGGATATGATGATGCCTCTTCACTTAATTTAATTGTTCATTTCTCCAGACTGTCCTGCATTCTGTTCTCCTCAGAGCACATTTCAGGTTAGGGTTAGAAAGTCTCTTAGAGATCATTTGATGCAATTCCCTCATTTTATAAGTGGGAATACTGAGGCCCAAAGGGATTAGTGTCATACTCAAGGCCATACAGGTAGTATAAGAGCCAAGATCGAGCCCAGACCCACAAGATTGACTATGCGTGGCTTTTCTCCCATCACAGGTTCTAAGATGGAGTTATCATCTCCATGCAAGGGTCTATAGTGTCTGCTCTTCTGTGGGGGTTGAGTCTATCCATAACCCTAAGGTCTTCTCATGTTTCTTTCTTGCACCCATTTCCAAGGAACTGCCATGAGAATGTAAGTAGCCAATAGACATCGGCCAAGTCTCCATGACAACTCAAACTTCTTCCCTAGATCTTATACTCAGTCTAAAATTTCAAAAGCCCCCTTTTAAGCCCTCAAATGCATTTCTACAAAACCATCACTACAAACAAAAACAACCCAGGGCCCTCTGAAACTCTTCTTGGCTGGAAGAATGGAAGGGGGTGGGAGCACGGTGGGATAAAAATAACTTGTCATGGGATATCGTACAGAAGAGGGCACAAGACCACAAAGAAAAGGAGCTTAAGTCTTTATTAACAAGCTTGGACCACAAAGAAGTTACCACTGGAGAGCTGGAAAAGGCGAGAGGCTCATTTGGGAGAGAAAGAGAAAGTGTGTGGGGGTAGGAGAGAGGAGAGGAATTAAGACTCTTGTTTCTGGAAACCAGCTTCCACTCAGTTGCCATTAGGGATGGTTGGCTTGGCCCTTTATCCCAGGGCCTGGGCCCCGTCTGTTTCTCTCTCACACATTTTCATTCTGTCCTTGTTTGCTCTTCTAGGGTAGCAGACAGACAAAAGGATGGAGAAGGATCAGCCTCTGAGGAGAGTGTGTGAAAAGGGAATGGTTGGCTAGATACCTCAGAAGGCATGGAACTCCATCCTGGCCAAACCAGGCAAATTCCCAAGATTCCAGGCCACAGTTGTCCCTTCTCTGACCTTGTAGAGAGCTAAAGTATGCCACCTGATCACTCAAGCCCAGGAAAAGTTCCTCAGTGCCCTTTGGGGCCTGGTTCTACCAGTAATTCAACAAACTTCTAATGCTAGCTTTGGGCAAAGTACTGTGCAAGAGATGTGGTGACAGTCATTATTTACTTCCTACCGTCCCACCACCATGGCATTGGCTGCTGCTGCTGCTCATCGCACAGGGCTTTAAGGTTCACCAGTTGATTTACATACAGTCTGGTATTTACTACTTCTCTTTCTAGCTTTATTACTTATTACTTCCCTTCATATATTCCAGGGGTCATCTGGACTGACCTTTCTGCTCCTCGCACATGAAGCCTCCATAGTTTGCAGTGACCGTCCTGCCCCCTCATCTAGAATTCACCCCCTGCTGTTTAGAATCCTTGGTTTCCTTCAAGGCTCAGCTCCAGGGCTGTTCCTTCCAGGAGGCTTTTTCAGATCTGTCAGCTGCCAGTATCCTCTGGCAAATTATCTTGTATTTATTTGAGATGTGTATATCTACATGCAGGTTGTCTCTCCTATAAACTCCTGTGGGCTAGAATTATTTCACTTTTATTTGTGTGTCTCTGTGTCTACTAAGTGCCTACAACACAGTAGGTGCCTCCTAACTGCTCACTGATTGATTGCTCGAGAGGTACGCCAAGGAGGGAAGATCATTTCTGATTTATAAGGGAAGACAAGGAGTTATTTCACAGATCAACCTATGTCAGTATATCCTGTGACATTGATTAGGACCATAGGATGCCAAGGAATGTTAGAGACCACCAAATCCAACCCTCTCCTTTTACTAGATGAGGAAACTGAGGTTCAGAAAACTTAAGCAATTTCTCTAGGGTCACATAGCGATTAAGTATTTGAGGAAGCATTCAAACCCAGGTCTTACTGACCCCAAGAGGGCTTAGAGGTCAGCATCCTACTTTCTTTACCACACTGCCTCTCTGGAACTTTGGAGGTCATCGAGTCTAACCCTCTCCTCGCCCCCATTTTATAAGTGAGGAAAGGCAGACAAGGAAGCTGAAACTACTTCCTGAAGGACAGTAGATGAATTTAAAACAGACTGAAGTGGAGCTGGACTTGGCATTCCCCCAGAATAGGAAATTGTGCAAACATGATATGGGAGTAAGAGTAAACAGGATGTGCTCCTGAATCAGGTTTATTCCCCAGCCCAAATGGAAGAATACCTGACAATCATCAGGCAGGACTTGGTGATAAGTCTGTAAAGACAGTTTGGGGTCAGATTGCAGATGGTTTTAGAGTTTGGGGGAAAGACCTTCATCGGATCTTAGATCTAGAGGGAAAGGGGGCCTCAGAAATCATCAAGTTAGATGGCTTAGAGGGTCTCACACAGATAGCAACTGGCAGAATTAAGATCTGAATCCAGCGGTCTGAACAGTTGTTCAATCGTACAATTCTTCATGATTTCACTTGGGATTTTCTTGGAAAAAATCCTGGAGTAGTTTGTCATTTCCTTCTCCAGCTCATTTTACAGATGTGGAAACTGAGACAAACAGGGTGAAGTGTGCTAGGACCACACAGCTAGTGAAAGCCTGAAGCCAATTTGGAACTCATGAAGTTGAATCTTTCTGATTCCAGGTCCAGGACTCTGTGCACTATGGTGCCACCTAGATGCCCCAACATGAACAGTGAGTGATATAATCAGATCTCTGAACTAATAAGATTAATCTGGTGGTGGTTTGACAGACAGGAGTAGGAGAAAGGTAAGAAGCCCAAGAGACTTTAGCTATAGTATGGTCAAGAAGTAGTCAAGCACCTGGACCAGGCTGGTGGGAAGTATGGGAATAAAATGGAGTGCGTGCATCGGGAATGAAAAGGCTGGGCAGCGTAAGGAAGCAGGAAGGTGAACGAGGGGCAAGGAAGAGTCAAAAATGGCACCAAGATTTTAAGATCCCCTGGCTAGGTGAATAGTTTTGCAACAGCGGAGTGAGAAGGAAGAGACAGCGTCTGGGCAAGAGGGGATTTTGGTTCTGGATGTGTTGAATTTGATGGCCATCCAGGATGCCTAACAGGCACTGGAAATGTGGGTCTGGACAAAGGCATTCCTTGCTAGTTAAATGGTCAAAGGATATAAATAAATCATTTTCAAAAGAAGAATAAGGACTTATCAGATACCATATGACATCATGCCTCATAATAATAAGAAATAAGAAAAAAGCAAACAAAGAAAACTTGGAGGTAATTAGCAAAGATGATACTCAGTGTTGGAGGGGCTGTGGGAAAACAGGCACATTGATGGACCCTTGATGAAACTGGGAAGTGGTTTGGCTGTTCTGGAGGAATCACATAAGGAAACTGGCAATTCCTTTCAGCCCAGCAACCACCATATCAAGAAAGCATATACCTAAAAGAGGTTAAAGTCAGAAGTAAAGTTCTGAATTATAGTGAGATATTCATAACAGCATTCCTTGTGTAGCAAAGAATTGAAAGCAATGCAGGTCCCCATCAATTGGAGTGTGACTGAACACTATGGTACACAAATGTAATGGTATATTATGGTGCAGTAAGAAATGATGACTGAGGAGTTCAGAGAAACCTTGGATGATTTGCATGTACTGAAACAGAGTGAAGTAAGTAGAACTAGAGAAGCTCTCTAATAATTCATAGGAGAAGGATACTGAAAGGAAATAATGACACAACAACTATTCTTGGTCCCAGAAGACGTACCTCCCTCCTTCTCTGCAAAGAGGCAGAGGAACACAAGATAAGGGCAGAATGTTACCGACATTGTCAGTAACTATCTCACTTATTTTTTTTCCTTTATTTTTTCTGTAAAGGTGGGCTTCAGTTCCAGGGTTGGTGGGTGGGGGAGACAGGGGATATATCTTATTTAAGAAATTAATGAATAATGCACACATAAATAACATGAGTCTGAAACTTGGGATTACAGATGTAAATTTAGAGGTTTCTGCATGGAGCACTAGTTGAAACGCTGGAAAGAGAAGTGGTGATAAAGGAGAGTTTAGGCCAATAGAGGACAGATGGACAGAGCCAGCCTAGGTTACAGGGTCAGCAAAAGGAGAAATGCTGAAAGGGACTGAGAATGATCCATGACAGAGATGGAATCGGAAGGGCAGAGAAAAGAAAGGAGTGGGCTATCAACATCCCAAGTGTTACTGAAAAATCAAGGGAGGGAAGAAGCAGCTTGACTACTGACCACTTGATTGGTCATTTGGCCATTGGTGGCCTTTGAGGGGAACTTTTCAGGCCAGTGTTGCTGGTAGAAGCCAGACTGTGCAGTGAAGTGGAGATTACTCTTTTAAAAGTCTGATAGTGAAAGAGAGGAGATAGTGGTTTGCAGGTAGGAGGGGGAAGAAAGGTTTAAGAAGGTAGGGTTGGTTTTTTTTAATTTGTTGCTTTAAGAGAAATCAGATTTGAACAAGGAGGCCATTGAAAGAGAGACTGAAGATGTCTGAAGGTCGGTAGTGTCATACGTCTTTAAAATGGAAAGTAGTCGTTACATAGATCTGTTAATCACCTCCTTTTATAGAGGAGGATACTGAGGCAATGAAGATGACTTGACGTGCCCAAGAACACAAATAGGAATCTGTAGTCTGAAGGGACCTCAGAGGCCACTGAATCTAAGCCCCTCATTTCATTCCCTCTCAGAGTAGCCCTAGAGGAGGAGGTAACTCTCCAGACTCCATATATGCAAATGTGTTAAGAGTTAACCAAGACATTTTCATACTAATTGAGGATAGAGGGAACATGGCAAGCCATGGCTGGTAAGGAAGAACCAGAAGGAGCTACCAAAATTGGCTGTGTGACAATTGTTAGGGTGTCTGTAGCAGGATCCAGAAGATGAGAATCATGGAATCTCAACATTGGAAGAGACCTTGTTGGCCATTTGGTTCAGTGCACACTTGGATAACAATCCCTCTACAACAGGTGAGCATCCAGCCTGAAGTGCTCCTGTGAAGGGAAGTGATGACCTCCTGAAGCCATCCATCCCCTTTCATATGAAACTCTCCATGCTGGGATTGTTTTTTTCAGTCAGGCTAATACTTGTCACTTTTCATCCTCTTCCCATCACACCTTATTCTGCCTTAGGGACAGTTAGTGTGCTGGGTCTGGAGTCAGAAAAAACTGAGCTCAGACGCTTAGTGCAGTGTGACCCTGGGCAGGTCACCTAACCCTTCTTGTCCTCAGTTTCCTCATCTGTAAAAGGTAATAATAGTCCTTACCTCCTCTGGTTCTTGTGAAGCCCTTGGCACAGGGGCTGGCACATAGTAGGGGCTTCTTTTCTATCCTCTGGGGCCAATCAGAATAAGCCTAATTCCACTTCAGCATAAAAACTCTTCACATACTGGGATGCGGTAGTTAATATGACCCTCTTCATCTCTTTTTTTCCCATCTGAAAGCCTCCTTTATAATCCCCCTCTGTCATGATCGCAGGGTCATTCACTGGCCTGGTGGCACCCCTGGATATTCCCCACTTTGCCAACATTCTTCCTAAAACCTCCACACTTGAATGTGATCCTGTGAACATGGTCTGACCAGAGCAGAGAACACCTTTCAATGTAGTCTGATAGAGGAGTACTTTATAGCTGTTGTATACTGTTGACTTAGACTGAGCTTGTAGTCCACTGAAACCCTCAGCTCTTTTTCAGACCTAATGCTCATCTTAAAATTCTGACAGCTCTCTTTGGGGATGTGTCATTTTTATTTATAATATTTATTTATAATGTAGCTTTATATTGATTCAACACCAGAACAGTTACAAACTAACCAATGAAGCAACTGAGTCCAACTATGCCATGTTCCATTCCCCCATCTCTGGCCACTTGGGACCAGACTTGGTCATTAGAACTGATTCCATTATGCAGCACAAGCTCAAGGCTACATTCTTAAAAACTAGCATTGCTTCCACTCTCACACACTGTTTATTACAGTGTCAGAAGGCACAGCATCTCTGAGGTGGAGGGGATTTTCAGAAGACACCCAGTCTGCCCTGTGCCAGGAACAGACTCCAGAGGATCCCTCTTCTGACACTTAGAGGACAGAAGGGGAGGGAGAGACGGGTGTAATGGCCTGCAGAGAGGGTGGCTGCTTTCGGTCCTTCTGCCATGGCAAGGGAATGGCTATGAATGCACACAGTTCAGGCTAGTCTTTGTCCTACAATAAAAGATGAAAGAAAAAAAGGAATCTCTTTCCTGCTAAGGGATGTAAAAATATGCCTTTAAAAATAGAAAAACTTCCAAGTAAAAATAAACAAACAAACCAAAAAAGAAAGGAAGGAGCTGAAGAGGGATCTGAGTGCCTTGATTGGGTCAGGGGATGGGAGAGGAGAAGAAGGTAAGAACTGTAAGAAGGAGAAATATGAGTGACAAACATGAGGACATGAGGATTAGGTGATTCACTCTCCCTGCAGAGGGCTGAGCTGAGCCATCCTGAGAGGAGGCAGGGCTCGAAGGCAAGAGTTTACTCAGTAAGGGTCAGAGGAAAGCCAGTGGTGGCTGGTGACTCTCTGCTGAGGAAACCAAAGACAGCTGTTTGTCAAACTGTCAATCGGCAAACCTTTGGATATACCTACTATCTAAGTACAGTCCTAGGCTCTGAGGAGAGTGGGGCAGAAATGAAACAGTGTCCACCCATATCCAGGTGCACGTAGCCACAACAGGACTTGGCAAACTTGCTTCCTACTTCCCGTGATAAATCTAGGGACACATTACACTACCATAAGAAAGTCAGCAAGCATGGTAGGGACATGGAAGTCCTGGACACTGAAAACCTTAGTGTTCTCTTCATCATGTTTGTCTTTTTTAAAACAGGAGTTTTGGAAGAGAAATACAGATCTGAGGAGTGAAGAATTACTTGAGTAGTTTACCTGAAAACAAAAAAAAATTAATTTTTGAACCAGGGTTTAAAATATAGGAATGATACACTCTCGGCTAGGGATGGATTGTAGATAATAAGGGCTAGAAAAATATATTTCCTCAGAGATATGCAATACTAGTAAAAGAAAGGGACTTCAAACTGGAAAGGGAGGAGAGTGGAAGGAGAAACCAACTTTGAGGACCATAGAACATGGTTACAATAACAGCAGTAGAGATACCCCATAACTCTTAGGAGTCAAAAATGCAAGAAGGAAGCCAGCAACGGAGCTCGTGGCCACAGAGGTCCATACATAAAAGCACAAATTGTGAGTACTAAGCAAGATGAATGAGAGAGCCCAAGGAGCCACTTGGTTTTCATCTATAGGACTGAGACCTAGAGGGATGTCTAGAATATAACTTTAGAAAGAATCACAGAAAATGAAAGCATCCCAGAGTTGGAAGGGACCTCAGCAACTTAATCCAATCCTTACTGGAACAAGAATTCTCCTTGCCTTAATCCTCCACATTTCAAATATAGGGAGAGACCCCTACCTCCTTAGCATTGATTCCACTGTTAGATAAGATTATTACCTGTGAATGTAGGGGTGGGGAGAGATCAAGGAAGGCTTCCTGGAGAAAGTGGAATTTGACTGAATTTTAAAGGACACTGAATAAACACTAGATTGCGGATCAGGGTCCCATCTTTTCCACTAAGGAGCTGTGTGATCCTGGATGGGTCCCTTCACTTTGTTGAATTTCAGTTGTCAAATAAATATAAATGGGGAGGAGGGAGGGTGACTGGAGGAGCTCTGAATTCTCTTCCAGTTTGAGCATTCCATGATTTGAAAGTTTTTTTTGTAATATTTTTTCATCCCCTGCTTCCAGCCCAGATCTCTCCAGACAGCGGACACTCAATCAGTCCAGGCTGACTGACTCACCAACTCAGAAAGGCTGCATTGGGTTCTCAGGGCAGCATCATTTTGTGTCCCAGTGCAGGCTTCTGAGTTTAGCTATTCTCAGCATGTCCTGGAATGATCGACTCCAGGAGCCGCTGAATCAGACCAAATCCCTCCAATTTTGCTCTGTCTGATGCTTCCCAAGACTCCAGGAACAACACAAAAAAGCCCCAGCTAGCCTTGGGCTCCAGTGCTGGCAGCTGGCAGGGCCCCAGAAAGGAGCTCAGGGTACCTCACTTGGTTACAGAGCTGGGTCTGCCTCTTTGCCCTTGACCGAAGCATACTGAGTGGCAGATTTCTCATGGATCAGGTTTTTGAATTGGAAGGTTGAACCCGCAGAATTATGAGCACTATTGAAAATATCTCTCTCAAAATAAAATTGTAAAAGAAACAGGAACCATCCTATCCCTTTCCCCCTTTACAAAAGGCAAGCAATTCCCCCTAAAACTAGGAGTTCCTTACCTGGACTCTACGACTTGTTAAAAAACAAGCAAACTAAACGAAACCAAAGAACTACCTCCTTGACAATCAGAATACCCACAGTTGGAGAAGTGCCAGCAATCATTTGAAATCAGTCATATTAAGGAATCACATATCTGGTAGTGGGACTAGGATCCTGACTTAGAACTCTCCAGTACAAGATGCCCAGAAAAATGCCAGGATGGGCCAGGACAGGTGCCCAGGTGGACACTGGCACAGGGAAGCAGGCAGACACATTCTTTGCCCAGCTGGGGAGCAGGGGAGAGGGCCCCACTCCATGCTTGCTCTTACCTGATTTGACCAGCATGGCTCGGTAGAGCCCTGTTGCCTCGGGGGGCACCCTGATTCCCATGTCTCTCTGGGCCATGAGTGCCGGCCGGGCACGGGGGAAGCTAGTTGAATCTCGGAGGCTGCACATGCTGGCAAGTGTGCATAGCTTTTTGGCAGGAGCTCTGCTACTGAGCTCTCTCTCTCTCTCTCACTTCAGTAAGATCTTTTCAGAGACGGAACGCAGTCATGTGAGATGGGCAGGCTCAGCACAGCCCCTGCCCTCCCCTGCCAGGCGGTACATTTTGATCTGCTCTTCTCACAAAACCTTTCCTGGGTGATTTCAGGGGATTATGTTACTGTTGAGAGGGCCAGGCTGCTGGGATCCCAGGGCCAGTATGGATGAATATCCACTTTTCTTCACAATCCTCCTGAAAGGAAGGTAGCATTATAGATGAGGAAACTGAATCACAGAGGCACCAAGGTTCAAATGCTTTGTTACTTACAATCTTACTTAAGTCACTGGGGCATCACTGAGACTTTTGAGGCCTCAGTTTCTTCACTTGTAAAATGAAGATATGGGACTAGATGACTTTTGAAGTCCCTTCCAACTCTAGACCTATAATCTTGGGAACTTATAAACTAGCAGCCAGGTGGTGCAATGGAGAGAGTCCTAGCTCTGAAGGCAGGAGGCCTGAGTTCAAATCTGACCTCAGACATTACCTCTGTGCTCCTGGGCAGGTCACTTCACTCTGCCTCAGTTTCCTTACCTGTAAAGTGATCTGGAGAAGTAAATGACAAACAACTCTAGTTTCCAGGAAGACCCCATGAAAGCAGCTGAACTCTGATGAATTTTAATGAACAGCCTTGGTCCCAGAGATCTAATATAGAGAGGCATGGATTGAATACATGGAAGATTGTATAAAACATGTCCACTGTGGCAGCTATTTAAATCTGTATCAAATTTATCCAATTGTTCAAATCTTCCTTTAAAAACAATTATCAAATTTAGGAGGCAGAGCCAAAATGTTGGAGAAAAGGCAGTGACTTGCCTGATCTCTCCCCCAAACCCCTCTGAACACCTTTAAATAATGCCATAAAAATTCCTAGAAAGGCAGAACCCACAAAAGGATGGGGTGAAATAATTTTCCAGTCTGAAACAACTTAGAAGGTTGGTATGAAAGATCTGTGGCACCTGGGTGAGAGTGGAGTTCAGTCCAGCACAGGTCATACTAGTATAGTCCGGCCCCAGAAAACCAGGAGCAGATCTTGGGAGCCACTGAATCAGCAGTGGCAGCAGCTACCTCTGTAGTAGCAGCCCACAGACAGTAAAGGAGTCAAACAACTAGTCAGAAGGAGGTTACAGGGTTCTCTTTGCTAGCACTGAAGCAAGACTCTATTGCTTTGCTCATACTCAGATCTGGGTTGCAGTCCTGGGTGGCAGTCCCAGGGCAAAGAGAAGCACTCTAGCACATCAGAACTTACAGCCTCAGTGGAGCAGGGCACTCCATCACAGTTCCAAGACAGAAAAGAGTGCTTGTGGTCACTCACAGACCACTCTCCTGAGAGTAGAAGCACACCTCTCCTTGGATCATACCACCTTGGAAAAACTGAAAACTTACAGGTCCCTAGAAATATCTCTGAAAATAACTGTACAAAATCCTTGAAGAATGGGACAGTGTGCCCTCCACCTTAGAAGCAGAGCCCCGCTTAAATAAGGAGTAAAAGTCAAGAAATAGACTGGAAAAGTGAGCCAACAGAAAAAAAATCTGATCATAAAAAGTTGCTATGGTGACAAGGAAGATCTAAACACAGAAGACAACAAAATCAAAGCTCCAACATCTAAAACCTCCCAAAAAAATATGAATTGGTTTTAAGTTGTGGAAGATCTCAAAAAGAATTTTGAAAATCAAGTAAGAGAGGTAGAGGAAAAATGGTGAAGAGAAATGAGAGTGATGCAAGAAAATCATGAAAAATATGTCAACAGCTTGGTAAAGGAGACACAAAAATAATCGAAGAAAATAACACCTTAAAAAACAAACTGGGCTGCATGGTAAAAGGAGCACAAAAATTCACTGAAGAAAAGAAAAAAATCCTTAAAAAAGCAGATTTGGCCAAGTGGAAAAGTAAGTACAAAAACTCCCTAAAGAAAATAATTCCTTAAAAATTAGAATTGAGCAAATAGAAGCTAATAACTTTATGATAAATCAAGAAACAATAAAACAAAACCAAAAAGAATGAGAAAATAGAAGACAACATGAGATATCTCATTGCAAAGATAACTGATCTAGAAAATAGATCCAGGAGATATAATTTAAAACTATTTGACTACCTGAAAGCCATGATAAAAAAAATCATCTTTCAAGGAATTATCAAGGAAAATTGCCCTGGTACTTTGGGACCAGAAGGTAAAATAGAAATTGAAAGTATTCACCAATCACCTCCTGAAAGAGATCCTAAAATGAAAGCTTCCAGGAATATTATAGCCAATTTCTAGAACTCTCAGGTCAAGGAGAGAATATTGTAAGCAGCCAGAAAGAAACAATTCAAGTATCATGGAGCCATAGTTAGTATAACACAAAATTTAGCAGCTTCTACATTAAAGCATTGGAGAGCTTGGAATATGATATTCCAGAGGGCAAAGGAGCTAGGACTGTGTGAAGTCCTCAACTGTTTCATTTTCTTCTCAACTTTATTTTTTAAAATAAATTAATATATTTGTTTTCAGATTTCAACAATCACTTCCATAAGTCTTAAACTTTCTACCCCTCCCTACATCCTCCCTCTCTGAGAGGGAATGCAATCTTATATGGATTCTACACATACATTTTTATTAAACACATTTTTACATTAGTCATATTGCATAGAAGAATTAAAAAGAATAGGAGAAACCAAAGCAAAACAAAACATAACAAAAGAGAAAATAGTCTGCTTCATTTTGTGTTCTGATTCCATAGTTCTGGTAGAAGGATGGACCTGCTCCAGCTCTATCCCCCCATATCCCATAAAATACCTGTAAAAAATGACTCTAAACAAATTCTAGAACAGCATAAGCCACAAAATGACAGAGTGAAAGAGATTTCCAGCCTAAGACAGCCTGTAAGGCCGACAGAAAAGGTCTATTGCCCTGACTCAGAATGGAGAGCAGCCTAGCTTTGGCCGCAGGGACAGGATTGGAGCAGACTTCAGGGCATGAAATAAGAGGCAGCAGCTAGGGTTCCCAGATTTCTCAACTCACAAACACCAAAGACAGCTTCAAAGGTCAGTGAGAAAATGCTTTCACCTGGGTGAGAAGGGAACATGATCTGGCCCTGGTCTCAGGGTAGTGGCAGCAGCATCCATTTTAGGAGCCCTCAGCCTAAAGACCCTGGGGGAATTGATCAGCTGATCTGCGTCTCAGCTCTGAGTGGCAGTCCTGGGGTGGGGAGGAGCACTGGCCTGGTGGATCTGGTGGAGGTTCTTCAGAGGGAATTCTACTCACATATCCTGGGCAGAAAAATTGTGGTTGCTACCAGACCAGAGCTCAGGCCAGGAGAGGAGTTTACTCCCTTGATTGTACCACCTTGGAGGAACTGAGAACTTACAGGTCCCTAAAGTATACCCTCCACTTGACAAAGGACTCAAAAGTCAAGTAATAGACTGGGAAAATGCCCTAACAAGGGCAAAAAAAATAAGACTATAGAAGGTCACTTTTATTTTCATCCATCCTTTTGCATGAAGAAGAACAAAGCATACCATCAAAGGAAAACATAAAAGTCATGGCTTCTGCATTCAAAACCTCAAAAAAATGTACAGTGGTCTCAGGCCCTGGAAGAACTCAAAAAGGATTTTGAAAATCAAGCAAGAGAGGTGGAGGAAAAATTGGGAAGAAAAATGAGAGTGATTCAAGAAAATCATGAAAAATCAATTCCATAGTTCTTTCTCTGGATGTGGATGACATTTTACCTCAAGTCCTTTGGGAATGTTTTAGGTCCTTGCATTACTGTGAAGGACTAAGTCTCATACCCTGTGGCTATTACTGTGTACAATGTTCTCCTGGTTCTGCTCATTTCACTCAGTATCAGTTCATATAAGTCCTTCCAGGCCTCTCTGAAATCCTCCTGTTCATCATTTCTTATAGCACAAAGAGTACTCTATTGCATTCACATACTATAACTAGTTCAGCCATTCCCCAATTGATGGGTATCCCCTCAATTTCCATTTTTCAACCACCACAAAGAGAGCTGCTATAAATATTTTTGTACATGTGGGACTCTTTCCCATTTTTATGATCTCTTTGGGATACAGTCTAGAAGTGATATTGCTGGGTCAAAGGGTATGCACATTTTTGTAGCCTTTTGGGCATAATTCCAAATTGCTCTCCAGAATGGTTGGTTTAGCTCACAGCTCCACCAACAATGAATTAGTGTTCCAACTCTCCTACATCCTCTCCAACATTTATCATCTTCCCCTTCTCAACTTTTAAAGAAGCAATGAAGAAACAAGCTATGAGAGAACAAAGATGCCCTAGAGTGTAAGCCTAGAGGAGACACAGATCAGAGACTGCCCAGTCTTGTGCCCTTGGATCATCTCTGGCAAGCTCATGGCTACAGAAGGAAGCTTTCTGGAAGCCTGGCCCCTTCTGGAGTCCCATCCCCCCACTCCAGCTCATTTTAATTATCTGCCTAAGCAAAGCATTACTGGGAGAAATCTGCTGCCAAATTCAAGAGCTGTGATGCATTCTAAAACAAACAGACTGGGGGGAATTTCTGCAGTGCTACTGCCTGATCTGAAAGAAGTGGGTTTCCCAGAGAATGAGCTCTGCTTCCCCCTCCCCATACCCTACCAGTGCCCTTCCTCTTAGCAACCTGTTTAACCTATGGAGGACTTAAGGGGATCTCTAGTCACGTCAGACCTGTTTCTTCATTGTAAGTAATTAATAAATTGTTTGTAAGGCCCCTTTGATCTATGATCCTATGCCTGGGCAAGTTATTCAGCTTCTTATTGCCTCAGTTTCTAGAGACCTCTAGAAGACCTGGGTTCAAAATCTCACCTGTACCCTCACTGACTCCTTGGGTGTCCTTGAGTTGCTCTCCAGGCTTCTATTTTATTATCTATAAAATGAAGGGACTACCTTCATTATCTATATTATATGTTTATTTATTATTATAATGTTATATTATAATAATATTATAAACATTATACATTTGTATATTATCTATAAAACGAAGTTGACTACCTCTACTATCCCTTTTATCTCTTTGGACCTGCACAATGGGGGGGATACATGGACTTGATTGCCTCTAGGGTCCCTTCTAATGCTAAACCCATGGGGGGACGAAAGTGATTTTTCAGCCTCGCCACAGTGGATGAGGTTTCTGGAAGGAAACCTTATCCGAGAAGATAAGAGGGCAAATTTGGAGAACACCTCGGACCCTAGTTCTGACACTTATTAAGAGACTCCTGGGTACCTAACCTAGTGCTAGGCCCTGAGAGTGATTCAAAAGAAAATTAGCTCAGACTTCTTCCCCTGAGTTGTTGATAACTAGAGACATACGAGGCATAGAGGACTCTACAAAGCAGGAAGAGTTGGCCAAAGGCCTAATGGGTCTCAGAGGAGGGAGAGAGACTCAATTGGCAGACGCCTGGGGGTCAAGGTAGGTGTGAGGGTAAGGAAAGATTCCTAGAGGAGGGAAATAGGATTCAGACCAGACAAGCATGAAGGATGGGGAAGATCCAAAAAGTGAGAGAGCTTGGGCATGGGGAAGGACAGGAGTGGAGACTTTTTGCCTTCTCTGACCATTGCTTTCATCATCCAGAGAATGGGGACAATCCTACTCTTGCTTGCCTGCCTGGCAGGATGGTGGTGAGGAGGAAAGCACATAGGAGAATTCAAGGTCCTAAATACGAGCAGTGGTTCCCAGGAAGGGAAAATGCAGGACCCACTTGGGAGGCAGAATGGAGCATCAGATGGCATGCTGAACCTGAATCCTGAAAGACAAGGTTCGAATCTCATCTCTGCTACTAACTAGCTGTGTGACCACAGGCAACTCTCTTATCTCCCCAGGCTTCCCCTTCCTCAGCCTAGTTTCCTCCACTGTAAATAGGAATTAAGCACACAGGGTGAAGAAGTGCACACTTGTGATAACCTATCTATTAGCTAGGGGCTGTATGAGTATGAAGTCAAGCCCAATTTGTAAAGGAATGATCACAGTTTAGAGAAATATCAGGGTGAAACTGTATAATTTGGCACTCACTACATGTTCAGACCCAGACTAATTACTGAGCAGTATATTTCTGAAAGGGTTCAGACCCTTTTGAATCATCCCGTGTTTGGAGGATGAGCCTCAGTGGGCTGTTGGGAGCTTCACCTGAGACACTGTATGTAAAGTGCTTTGTTATCATTAAGACACATAACTTTATGCCAGTGGTTGTTATTCAAGGAATGGTGAGTCTGAATTAGTCAGTCAGTCAATCAGCATTTAGTAAGTGTTGACCATGGAGGAGGGAAGTTTCTTTGGCCAAGTGTTCCAAGTTAGTCAAGCATCCTGAGCAGCTGCTGCCTGGAGCTCTCCATGGTCCAGTGGACCTGGATCCTCTGTCAGCTCTTGACCTGTATGTAGCCTTTGTCTGGCTGGCATTTTGTTTTTCCCCTCCCATAGCTGTCTGACCTGAGTGGGCACACTGCCTGGCTCTCTCTGCTGTCTGTCTGGTGACTGCTAGCTCCTGTTCTCTGGAGTTTTATATTGATGCAAATAGATACAAGTATCTTGTATTTTCAAATATATGCTTCTATGTTACTTGGCCGCAGAACCCTGGGCAAGTCATTTAACTTCTCAGTCTCAGTTTCCTCATTTGTAAAATGGGGATCATAACGATGCTTGCATCACAGGCATGTTGTGAGGGTCAAACAGATGACAGCTCTGGCTCTGCCCCCTGAAGCGCTAAGGGCTGGCTGTTATTGTTTCCCCAGTAAGGTGGACAGGGATTTTTCCTTCCTTCCTTCCTTCCTTCCTTCCTTCCTTCCTTCCTTCCTTCCTTCCTTCCTGCCTTCCTGCCTTCCTCCCTCCTTCCCTTCCCCCCCTTCCTCTGTAACCCCATAACCTAGTATAATGCTTGGCACATAGTAGGTGCTTGATAAATGCTTGTTGATTGATTGATTGGGTGGGGTCAGGGCAGGTAAGATGAAATCATTTGACATACAAACTTCACAATCCAGTACAATGTAAGTTCCTTGAGGATGGGAATGCTTTCATTTCTTGTGTATGTATCTGTCTGTCTGTCTGTGTCTCTATCTCTCTCTCTTTTCCCTTCCCCCCCAGCAAAGTGCCTGGCACATAGTAGGCAATTAATGCATTTTGGTTAAATTTGAATTGTTGATGCTTCAGGAGTGAAAGAGGGGCTTCTGCCTGGAGCCATAACAAAAGGAACCCACTCTTTCCCAGGTCGTCCCCTTCCTCCTCAGTTTTAGAACTTCGAGAGACTTTTGGGCATTCATGAAGCTGACTGCCCCAGCAGTTAGGGAGAATCAAGAAGGCTTCTTCTCAGCTCATCAGGGTCATGCCCCTGGGGAGGCTCCTTCTCAAGAACAGGACCATATAGCCAATAACAATTCAACACTTATTTATTCAACATCCCTGTGATGTGCCCATTGGAATGTGAGCTTCCTGAGGGCAGGAGCCATCTTTCTTCTTGAATTTGCATTTCCAACACTTAGCACAATGCCTGGTACATGGTAAGCACTTAATAAATACTTGTTGACTGCCTGACTGCTAGGCATTGTACTAGGCATTAAGATCATAAAACCGAAATGGCCCCTGCCCTCCAGGAGCATGTATTCTCCTGGGTCAGCTGCTCATCAAAGAACAGCTACATGGCCATCTCTGTCTCTGGGTCTTTGTTCCTTATCAGAGGCTGGACCCTGCAAACCTTTCCAGCTCCACCGTTTCAAAACCAACTTGGGACAATTAGGGGTTCTCCAGAGACCTTGAGTGCACATGCCCAGATGGCTTTATGAGTCCCTCTTACTCATTGACAAACTATGGCAAACATCAGGTCAAGGAGATCTGCCTAAAGAAACCTTTTCATGTCCCAGGAAGGCCCCATTTCTCCAGTTCACCATTGAGTGAGTGGTAGCCAGAGCATTTTAATTAGGTGGTTGTAAATCTAAACCCTGGCTGCCATGTTGGGGCTCCTCAGGGATGTATTTGGCAGCTTTGGGAAAGCCAGCAGCTCTCTTCTCATAGGGAGAAAAAATCTTGGGATCATAGATATAGAACCAAAAGGGAACTTAGAGGTCATCAGATCCAATCATGTTATTTTATAGATGAAGAAACTGAGGGCCAGGAGTTTGACTGGTTTGCTCAAGATCGGGTCTTTAGAAAGTATTTTTAATTTCTCTAGAGCCAGAGTTTGGGGGACAGGGGTGAGAATCTTCCAGATCTCAAAGTGATGGAACTGCCAAATTGATGTCACTAAAGCATAAACCTGACCATATCAGAACTTTGCTCAGGAGGCATCAGTAGTTCCCATCTGCTTTCAGATAAAATATAAACTCTTTTCCTTGGCATTTAAATCACATTAAACCCCTGTAATGAAACCCATATGCCAGTCAAAATGGCCACTTCTACCTCCTTGCCTTGGCTTTTATTCTTGGAATGTTCTCCCTCTACTACTTGGAACACCTGTCTCCCTTCGCAGGGCATCATGCATCTACAACCAGAAGGGACCTTAGAAGCCAGGCAGCCCAATCCCTTCATTGAACTAGGGAGGAAACTGAGGCCTAGAAAGACATAGCACTCATCTAAGATTACACAAATAGGTAAGAGGCAGAGGAAGGACTTGACTTCAGGTCCTTTTGCTCCAAATTGAGTCCCACTTTCCCAACTCCCTGCCTTCAAAGAACTTACTTTTGGGGGAGACAATAAAGCTATAGGTATGTGTACATATGTATACATGCATTATATATTTATATGTACATACACACACAATGAAGGCAAAGTCATTTTGGTGAGAGTGGCGCTCTGACAAATCGGGCAGTCAGGAATTTGGTGGTTCTGTTAACATGGAAGGGCTTCTTTGTTTTTGGAATTACCCTGGCAAACCAACCATTCCAAGAAGTGAGGATGGCTGGGCACCCTGTGCCACCAAAGGACAAATAGTCACCCATCTGATGAGTCCTGCTGGATCCTTCTCCATCATTTTTGAAGATTAATTGTATTGATATCTTTTGTTTTGCCCACATTTCCCTGTTTCTCCTTCCTTTTCCCCTCCCAGAGATTCTTATAACAAAGAATATTTTAAAAGAAAGAGTTAAAAAAAAAACCTCAGCAAAACACCCCCCAAATCTGACAATATAGTCAAGGCTCCACCCCTTGGACCCCACCTTCCCCTCCCCCACCTTTGCCAAGTCAGGGAGTAGGGCTTCAATGAATGGTACAAAATTACAAATAAACCAAGCCCCACAGAAGAGACAGGAGAAGAATGCTGCTCTAATAACAGGCTGCCCTTTATCCAGCAGCTCTTCCTTTTACTCTCTGTTTTCTTGAGTTCATGGAAACCCGACTCCCCAGGGTGGGCTGTGCTCCTTGCTACCCTCTCCAGTACTGGGTGTTCTTCCTCTCGCCCTCCCTGGAACGCTCACCAGGAGGAGCCCAAGGCGTACTCCTAGCTCTTTATGGCCGCTTCCAAATCTCCCCTGCCTCTCACCCAAGAACCTCCATACTTTGGGGGCTCAACCCGTCCATCTTTGCCATCTGTTCCAAATCTCTACTGAGGCGGGAGGGTGTTACAGTGGCTAGAGCACTGGACTGGGAAACTAGAAAACTTGAGTTCTGATCCTGCCCCAGACACTTACTGGGTGTGTGGTCCCTAGCAAGCCACTTAAACCCTCTCAGCCTCAGTTTCTGTAGCTGCAAATAGGCATAATAACGGCACCCATCTCACAGAGTCATTGTGGGGGAAAATGAGATCACATATGTAAAGCTATTTGCAAATCCTTAAAGTGCCTTTAAAATATTAGCTGATTATTATGTTAAATATATCGTAGTAATAGATAATGATGATGATGATGCACTGGTAGCATAGCAGATAGAATGCTCTGTCTGGAGTTGGGAAGACAGAAGTTCGAATCTCATCCCAGACACATACTAGCTGTGTGATCCTAGGCAAGTCACTTAACCTCTCTCTGTCTCAGTTTCCTCAACTGTAAAAAAGAAATAATAAGAATAACATCCACCTCCAAGGGTTGTTGTGAGGATCAAGTGAGATAATAGTTGTAAAGCACTTAGTATGGGGCCTGGCGCATAGTAGGTGCTGTAGAAATGCTCTCCTCTTCCTCCTCCTTCTTCTCCTTTCTCCTCCTCTTCTTTTCTACTATCCTTTAGGTCATGATCTCTCATGTATAGCTAGCATTTCTATAGCTTATATGCCTATATATATATGTGTGTTTAATACTCTCTCTCTCTCTCTCTCCCTCTCCCTCTCCCTCTCTCTCTCTCTCTTTCTCCCTCTCTCTCTCTCTGTCTCTTTCTCTCTCTGTCTCTCTTTCTCTCTCTCCCTCTCTTTTTCTCTCTCTGTCTCTCTCCCTCTCTCTCTGTTTCTCTCTCTCTCTCTGTCTCTTTCCCTCTCTCTGTCTCTCTATCTCTCTCTCTGTCTCTATCTCTCTGTCTCTCTTTCTCTCTCCCTCTCTCTCTCTCCCTCTCTCTGTCTCTTTCTCTCTCTGTTTCTCTCTCTCTGTCTCTTTCCCTCTCTCTGTCTCTCATCTCTCTCTCTGTCTCTCTATCTCCCTCTCTCTCTCTGTCTCTTTCTCTCTCTCTTTCTCTCTCTGTCTCTCTCCCTCTCTGTTTCTCTCTGTCTCTTTCCCTCTCTCTGTCTCTCTCTCTATCTCTCTCTCTGTCTCTCTCTCTGTCTTTGTCTCTCTCCGTCTCTCTCCCTCTCTCTCATATATTACATTATTTGCTCCTCACCCTGGGAGGTGCAAACCTTCATATTGGGGTCACATCCTCAGCCTCATCACCCTCCGAGTGCACCCCCATGACAATCCCACACTCTGAAGTGTCTCCAATGTCAAAGGCCCTTCTTTCTACCTCTCCCTTTTCTTCATCCCCTTGACCCTATTCTTCCCCTTCACCATGACCTGGTGCAGGTACCTCCTTCCCCCAAATCATCCCTGCCCCCATCCTTCATCATAACTACAAAATGACTTTGTAATTGCTTTTATATATTTCCTATTTATTTTTCTATGTATGAATCCCACCCCCCTCCAGCAGAATATATCCTCTTTGAGAGAAAGGATTTTTGTTTAATTTTTGTTTTTGTGTCTTTAACATCTGCCACAATGACCTAATAGAGGGCAGCCACTTAATAAATGATTATTGAATTGAATAGAAAAGGATGAATTAATTCCTTCATAAAGAATGATGAATATGAAGACCTGCTAGCTAGGTGATCCTGGGCAAGTCACTTCAGCTCTAGGGTCCTCAGTTTCCTCCTCAGTAAAATGAAGGGGATTGGATTCAATGGCCTCAAGCCCATTCCTAGCTCTAGATGAATGACCCTGTGACCTTTCCAGGTCTCCAACTAGAAGAGAGATGACCTAACCTGAAGATCAGCTGTTTTTACAGATTCTTCTCTTTCCTATCTCCTAAGTCAGAAATGATTGTTTCCTGCAGTGCCCCCTACAGATTTCAGTCTATGATCCCATGATCCCAAGAATTCAAAGAAATACAGGAAAACTCACCCGGAGGATGAGTTTATCACACAAACAATGAAGAGAAAGCCAAAAGAATAATGGGGCAAAATTCAGGCAATGTTTAAAAATGCCAGTAGTTGGCATTTCTATAGTCCGGCCTCTCAACACCCTTTCTCCAAGAAGCACCTGGCTGGGCCCACCTTCCCAGGAAGAATGTGGGAGGTGGAGTGGCAAATGGAAAGAGAATAGGTGGGCCTTTGGGAATGTCCAAGAGACTCACTGGGAAGGAGAAGAGCCCACCAACCCCCGCTCTGGGTGAGGGAATAAAATTTGGAAAAGCCTGAATCCTTCACTCTAAGTGATCTGGAGTGGGGAACGGAAACTGTGTCAGACAGGGCTGCTTCTGATGGGAAGAGATGTTTGCTTTTTTGAGTGGATTCTTGAGATCCCACAAGAGCCTAGAGCCATCTAGACCCTGGTGTGAAGAGGGAGAATCCTGGGCATGGCAGGGGTGGAGGAGAGGACAGAGGGCCAGGATTAGAGGAGGGATGTACTTACTGTGTCCCCAGGGCAGGGCTCTGGGTTACTGAGAGCACAGCAAGCTCCCTTCTGGTAGCTTTCAGCAGGAGTGATGTGGCAAGTTAAGTACTCAGAGAAATTCAAGATTCCTTCAAGTTATTCTATGACTTCGGAAATTCATGATGGAGGAATGACTGGAGAGCAACAAAAGCTATTTTGGGGAGGGTGTGAACCTTAGTCAAGCACTTCTGGATCTTGGGAATGTCATTCATGTCTTAGTAAATGGAAAGAGAAAAGACAAAGAACATGCCCCTCACAGAGAAGGCACAATAACTTGATTGTTGAGAGTCCCTGGGAGGAAACGGACTGACACATAGTAGCTGGGATTTGTCCTTTTCTGTCCAACAGGCTAGCTCCAGATTGTACTGATTCTGGAGAACTGATTGTTAAATTTTCAGTGTGGAGAACTGATTGTTAAACTATCAATGTGAGTATTAACTTCCATCTTGGATCAGTCAGTACTACACACCAAGGCTTGATTTATTCATTTGTTAATTGTTTAGACTTAAGAAAGTGATGGAGAAAATGTCAATAATGCAGATTTAATTAAAAAGTATGCCATGTGTACATTTTCTCCCTCCAGAGATATGGTTGTTAAACATTTTCCAGCATACCCCTTAGTATATAGTCAAGTATGCTCACTGTGCCTGAGACATGAAATCTCTTTTGGAAGAGCAATGTATCTATATTGTGTATGTACAATGTATCTATATACATTGTGTATATAAATGTATCTGAACAGTGTCACATGACACAATACTTAAAATTTGATAAAGAGCAGAAAAGAGATGAGAAAGTTAAAAGAGAAGCCAAAAGCTCTGAGGAGAAAAATAGGGTCATGGGACCATTAGCTCAGGCCAGGAAGGGACCACAGTGGTAGTCAAGTACAACCTTCTCATTTTACAGAGGAGGAAACTGAGGCCCAGATAGAAGAGGCTTGGCCAGGGACACACAAGCAATAAGGCATGGAGCTGGGGTTCGAATCCAGGTTTTCTTTCTATGGTATTACAGATAGGTCTTCCTGAGAAGAGTGTGAGGTGTGAGGCTTGAAAACCAGGAGGAAAAGAAAATGCAAAAATCTTATCCCAATGACCCCTGGGACAGTGAACCACCTCAGGTTATTAGTGTAGACAGCTGGGAAGCTGGTTGTAGAAGAAAAGCTATCAAGAGCTTAGTGAGTCTGAATGTTCATGAAAGAACACCAAGAAAGATACTGAATTTACCCTGAGAGACAGGATGGCAACAGTAGCAGAGAAAAAACCAGATTAACTTTATGGACCAGGGATCATCTTAATCTGGTTGTAAACATTCATATTGAGAGGGAGAGGGAGACAGAGAGAGACAGAGACAGAGAGAGATACAGAGAGAGAGAGAGACAGACAGGCAGAGACAGAGAGACAGAGACAGGACAGAGAATGACAGAGAGAGACATAGAGACACACACAGAGACAAAGAAAAGGGGGAGAGAGATACACACAGATAGAGAGAGACAGACGGAAAAAGAGAGAGAGTCAGAGAGTAGGATAGAGGCAAAGAAAGGGCAGCACGCTACAGAGGAAAGAGATCTGGCCCTGAAGTCAGGAAGCCCTGGGTTCAAATCATACCACAAATTGATATTGGCTATTTGACCCTGGGCAAATCACTTAATCAGTCTCTCAGTGCTCTAAGCAACTCTCTAAATTCTAAATTGTCCAGAAGATGCTGACTTGCATTGGTAGAAAGACTTTCCTTGCCTGGGAGTTCTTTGTACCAATGATATTCAGTACCTATTCCTATAAAAAGGGGAAAGTTTTCTATGCATTTGTTAAATCACATTCTATCATAATAGTTAGAAGGTTTGAATAAAATCTCAGACTGAACTTACCCATCTTAGGCCCTGAAATTGTAAAAACCAGGCCTTAAATTAAGTGGGGAGCCAAGGGGATCTCAGACAAGGCCCATATCGAAAGGTCACGCACTCTTCTCGGGCGCCTTCCAAGGGATTCAACCTCGGAACTGGAAAGAACAAGGTCAGTCTCCTGGGCTCACTGCCCTGAGTAATTCTAGATGACTTTGTTTCTGACTTACCTGAGCCATTCGTACTGTGTTTCCCATTTTCATTGTGAAACCTGGACTGAGGGGAATATTCTTTCTGCAAAAATAGAGAAAGAAAAGAAATAGGTGAGCTGTTTTTGGTGTGTGTGTGTGTGTGTGTGTGTGTGTGTGTGTGTGTGCATGCACGTGTATGTGTATGCACATATGTGTGTATCTGTGTGCTGCAGGCTATGGGAGGAGGAGGATGGGGGACCATCTGAGGGGAGACCTGCAGGGTCTTCTTGAATCCTACAAACCCTGACTAATCCTTCCACTGTTCAGTGGCATCCAGAGATGCCTTTATGGGAAGGAGAGGAGGGAGGGCTACTTTGGAAAATGAAGGTAATGCAAAGACAAAAGATGGTACTAAAATTATTTTTTAAAAAGACATCAGACTGTACCCAGGGAATCATAGGGCCACAGATCCCGAGTTAGAAAGGATCTCAGAGCGTATGTAGAGCAACCCACTCATGTTACAGCTGAGGAACCTGAAGCCAGAGAAACTGGTCCAAGTTACGTGGCTAAGGTCATACGATAGTTGCCCTACTGCCTGAAGAACAAGGAATCCTATGATGAAGTTCTTTCCCCTCTCAGGGCCCCGACGATGTCACTACTCTAACAGAGTAGGCTTCACACACAGCTTCATTTAAGCAGGTCACTGATGAGAGCCACCTGCAGCCCCAGTGCTCCTATGGGACTTGACAGTCCCAAAGTTAGAAGGTTTTAAGAGAACAAACAGGAGCAAGGTGACTGTAGCCAGAGATCTCTGGCTGCTGTATTCAGCCCACAGCACCTTCCTGGAGAACTCACTTCAGCTAAACCTCCCAAATCTAGACGTTGTCCATTTGATAAAAGATACACAACTCTATCGATTGAAGATACTACTTAAAATGCCAGTTTGCACATCCTAGCAGGATCAGAGTTCCTTGATCAAAGTCAGAAAGAAAGGCCCATCCGTGGCAAGATATTCATGACAAAGAATTGGAAATAAGGTGGGTGCCAATAGATTGAGGAATGACTAAACCAATGGTGATAAAACAATATCTTTTTTTGCCCATAAAGAACTACAGATATGAGAAATTTGGAGAAACATGGGAAGACTTTATGAACCCATGAAGCCCGACATAAACAGACCTAGGGAAAAAAATATACAAATTGACTATACTATTGTAAATGAGAACAACCAAACCAAACCAAACGCTATGTAATTGTAATGGTTGTCTGAGCTCCCTAGAAGAGGTAGGGAAAGCATTACTTTTACTTAATTGTTTTCCTTCGTTCTAAGAGAAGGATCGGCTGGAGGTAGGGAAAAGAGATGAATAATGTAAAAATAATTGTGATATAAAAACAAAAGGAATCAGCGAAAGTTTGGTTTTGCTTTT